>CM032332.1:17926798-18624298 GCA_019022515.1 Quercus aquifolioides | reverse complement strand
ATCCGAGGACCAGAAATTATACAAACGCTCCTATTCAGGACCATACTTGTTATGCATGCATCCTGAAGCGGCTGAGCTATTACTAGAAGAATTACACGAAGGAATCTGTGGGAGCCACACTGGAGGCAGATCATTGGCTCACCGAGCTCTCACTCAAGGCTATTGGTGGCCGAACATGCAAAAAGAAGCCCACGAGTATGTTAAAAAGTGCGATCAGTGTCAGCGGTTTGCCCCAAACATTCATCAACCAGGGGGAACTCTTAATCCGCTATCTAGCCCATGGTCTTTCGCCCAATGGGGCTTAGATATCGTGGGACCATTCCCTAAAGCTACAAGAAACAAGAAATACCTTCTGGTCGACACAGACTATTTCACCAAGTGGGTCGAAGCTGAGCCTCTAGCCAACATCAGAGATGTAGATGTGCAAAGGTTTGTGTGGAAGAATATTGTCACTCGGTTTGGGGTTCCTCACACTCTCATCTCGGACAATGGCCTACAGTTTGATAGCAAAGCGTTCAGGAGTTATTGTAGTGAGCTGGGAATCATAAACAGATACCCCACCCCTGCTTATCCCCAGGGTAATGGGCAAGCGGAAGCTATCAACAAGGTCATAGTAAATGGCTTAAAGAAGAGGCTGGACGATGCGAAGGGCAAATGGGTGGAGGAATTGCCACATGTACTTTGGGCTTACAGAACTATGCCTCGTAGATCTACTGGAGAGACCCCCTTCTCAATGACCTATGGGGCTGAAGCTGTCATACCTTTGGAAACTGGGTTCCCAACATTGAGAACTAGCTCGTTCAATCCGACCGGCAACAATGAGCAGCTAGAGAAGAGTTTGGACCTGATTGAGGAAAGGAGGGAAAATGCAATGGTTCGGCTGGCACATTACCAACAAAAGCTCAGGCAGGGATACGATGCTAACGTAAAGCTAAGGCCTCTAGAGCCTGGTGATTTGGTGCTGAGTAAAGTTGTGGGCACTGCAAAGAACCCAGCTTGGGGAAAATTAGGACCCAATTGGGAAGGGTCATATCGTATCACTTCAGGAGCTGGCATTGGGGCGTATTTCCTAGAAGACCTAGATGGTCATGTAATACCACGTCCTTGGAATGTAAATAATTTCAAAATGTACTTTTATTAATCGAATCTTTTCTTCAGCTGATATGCCAATTCGTTACATAAAGTATTCTCTTAAGTGTTTAAACTTAAATCCAATCATGCCTGTAGTCCTCAGACCAGATGATTTGGATTAGTTAACACTTCGTTACAGTTCTCAAGTGTTTAAACTTAAATCCAATCATGCCTGTAGTCCTCGGACCAGATGATTTGGGTTAGTTAACACTCTGTTACAGTTCTCTCAAGTGTTTAAACTTAAATCCAATCATGTCTGTAGTCCTCGGACCAGATGATTTGGATTAGTTAACACTCCGTTACAGTTCTCAAGTGTTTAAACTTAAATCCAATCATGCCTGTAGTCCTCGGACCAGATGATTTGGGTTAGTTAACACTCCGTTACAGTTCTCTAAGTGTTTAAACTTAAATCCAATCATGTCTGTAGTCCTCGGACCAGATGATTTAGGTTAGTTAACACTCCGTTACAGTTTTCTCAAGTGTTTAAACTTAAATCCAATCATGCATGTAGTCCTCGGACCAGATGATTTGGATTAGTTAACACTCCGTTACAGTTTTCTCAAGTGTTTAAACTTAAATCCAATCATGCCTGTAGTCCTCGGACCAGATGATTTGGATTGGTTAACACTCCGTTACAGTTCTCTAAGTGTTTAAACTTAAATCCAATCATGCCTGTAGTCCTCGGACCAGATGATTTGGGTTAGTTAACACTCCGTTACAGTTCTTAAGTGTTTAAACTTAAATCCAATCATGCCTGTAGTCCTCGGACTAGATGATTTGGGTTAGTTAACACTCTGTTGCAGTTCTCTAAGAGTTTAAACTTAAATCCAATCATGCTTGTAGTCCTCGGACCAGATGATTTGGATTAGTTAACACTCCGTTACAGTTCTCTAAGTGTTTAAACTTAAATCCAATCATGCCTGTAGTCCTCGGACCAGATGATTTGGGTTAGTTAACACTCATTCACCGTTCTCTCAGGCGCTTAAACTTAAATCCAATCACGCCTGCAGTCCTCGGACCAGATAATATGGGTTAGTTATCACTCCTTCACTGTATTTATAAGCGTTTAAGCTTAAGTACCTTCACGCCTATAGTCCTCGGACTAGATGACATGGGTTAGTCAACACCCCCATACAGTTGTTATTAGTGAGACATAGCCTTAGAATGTGCCATGCTTGAAATTCTTGAATGTATTTAAGTTAAACTTATGATAGGCCTCCTTAGTTATGTTTAATTCAAAGCCAAAGGGTAATAACACTCTGTGTGTATTTGAAAAGCCCCGTGAAACTTCCATAGTCGCTCACTGCATTCATTGCTTATTAGTAATTTTCATACAAACTACTCGTTACGGTTCAAATTTGTGTTATTTGCATCATCTACATAATATGAGGATTAAGTTTACCTACATTACCCTAATTGCAAAGTGTAGCTATGTACAGCAGTAATAAGTCATAAGACATGCAACGAAGACACCAGAAGTAAAAGGAAAATGATTTCATTAATCAAAAGAGAACAGGTTACAATCCCTTACTTAAAAGAAAAATTAATACAAATACAAAAGCAAAATTTCTAGGTGTTTAAGCCTCCTTTTGAGGGACCAAAGGATCAACGGCCTGGCTGGACTGAGCCACAGCAGCTTCTGCGGCTTGGTCCTTAGATTCTGAGAGTGTTTTCTTTTTCCCCAAGTCCTTGCCCTTATCTTGGGGAGCCTCAGCTGGCTTGCTCTGTTCACTGGGCTGACCAGACTCTTTGGAAGTCACAAGGTTGACAGGAAGGGCTTGGCCGACTAAAGACTGCTCCGAGGCCTTTTGGAGCTGTATGGGAGGAGAAGGATCAGACCCTGGGAGCTCACGAATGTCTGGATCATAATATACACTCCCAGGTAGCCTCAAGGGGGAATCTGCAAGAACCCCAGCAGCGTCCAGTGCTTTTCCCCACGTTATATCACAGTAGTCTCGGCCAACCGAGGCAAACTGCTCAGTGAGGTCGAGTTTGGTCTCCTCCACCCCCAGCTGATATGCTGCTTTCCTTTCAGCCTCGACTTCCTCTTTGGCCAACTGAGCATCCTTCTGAGCTAGCTTGGCAGTCTCCTTGGCTTTCTGAAGTTCAGCTCGAAGTTGCCCCACAAGTGCTTTCTCAGTTGCCAAGTTAATCTCGGTCATATTCAGCAGCTTGCATTGCTCTTCGGCCTGCTTTTCAGCATTCTTCAGGCCTGCGTCAAGACTATTCTGCTGATTAGTCATCTCCTTTAACTGCTCGGACAGCAAAGAATAATCCTCCTTCAGGCTGCCCAAAGATCTTTCTGCCTCAGATCGAGATTGGGCCGCTGCCTGGGCTTCAAGATAGGACTTCTTATTCCACTCCTCGGCCACAAAAATTTGCTGAGTAACCTACATAACGGAAATTTCAATGTAGAGTAAAAAAAAAAAAGGGAAGTAAAAAAGGATCAGCGACTTAATTAAGTAGTTCAGTTCACTCACCATGGCCAAATCCCTCTTAAGGGATAGGAAAAGCTCTTGTTTGTTGAAGCGAGGTCCTCGGCGTATATCAGCCACGACGACTTCATCTCGGCTCTCAGTAGACGAAGCCCTCTTGTTCCAGTGGTCTTTCACCACCTTTTGTTGCTTGGACCCTTTTGGAGGAACCACCTCCCTTTCATCAGTTTCAATGTGGGGTCTTTTCTTTTTCAGATCCGGCAATGGCTTCAAGCCGAGATCAGGAACCTGGGGAGGCGCTGGGGGAAAACTCGCAACTGGTTGGGATGTACTAGTCCCCTTGGGCTCAGGTTTCTTACCCCTGTACTTCATCAAGCTCCGTAAATCCGCCATGTCTTCTTCTTCCGAAGAGTTCTCGGGAAGAGCAGTTATTAGAACAGAAGGGTGTACAACAGATTACCTGTCAGCTTCCTCATCGGCGTCATGCACTGGTATCACTTCAGCCTCTCTTGAAGCCTCTCCTTCGAACTTGAACTTGTCTATCTGCTCCTCAAGTGAAGAGGTTGAAGAGGCAACTCCTTCTCCTGCTTCTGCTGGCCCGAGAGGAACCTGTTGAATTGGCTGGAGGAGCAGTGGCACACCCTGGGGATTTGGATGTGGCACGGGCTCAAGATCGAATGGAGCCAAAAAGCCTTTCCGAGCTACGTCAATGCGCTTGAGGCGATAATCTCCTTGTCTTATTGCGTTGCCAGCCGGCTGAAAATCCTTCGGACTTGATGTATAACCAAGAATAAGAGGAACCGACCGGAGCTGCCCGTCCTCACTTACAAAGATTTCTGATCTTAATAGGTAATTAAGCGCGGCAACATTTGTGAGGCTGAGCTAAGGAGATACGTGGTCTCTATCTGTTAAAAATCACAACAGAACTTAGTCAGAAACTTGAAAATAATGATACAAAAAAAATTATTGAAAGGCGGAGATCCTAAACCTATTGTTAGTGAACCTAAATCTAGCATGTCCCACCTGGCTCTCCTGGCTTGGTTGGGCAATGGAGGCCGTCATGCCATGCGCCCGAGACGATCACATAGTCGTCTTTCATCCCTTTGTTAGATTTGGGAAGGCAGGAGAGGAGCCTAACAACGTCGGGCCGGGATTTCAGATAGTATCCCGCCCCTTGCTGGCTATGGCATTCGTACATGTGTACCACGTCGAGCCAGGTGAGGCCCAGTCCTAGGTGACGGTTCAGATCATCAACTGCTCCTAAGATCCTAAAGACATTAGGCGCACACTGGTCAGGACTAAGCCTATGGTTTCGGAGGTAATTTCTGGTGATGGGGCCCATGGGATAGTCATCCCCCCTTCTAGAAAAGCGATGATGGGGATTACAACTTCGCCCGTTTTTCGATCTGTTAGTATTTTCTCTGGAGGACAATACCTCAAACCCACATTTTGAGGTATGCGGTATGTTTCCCTAAACTCCTCTATTTAGGCAGGGCTATCTACCAGATATTGAAATTTACCCATCTTCACTAACTGGAAAAAAGGAAGCATTAAACGTAGTGACTCAGAAGTGACTATTTGAAGGCCGAGGAGGCTGGCCGAAGAGAGGACGGAAGGTTTTAGTGGAGAAGAACTTACTCAAACTAAATTGGAGACTGATCCTTGAACTCGTTGAAAAATTCTTACGGATTCTGAGGAAGGCTAAGACCGATGGTTGAAAGAACTTGAAAGATTCGAGTGCTTGAGTTTGCTGGGCGCTCTGAGAATTTGCGAAGTGAAGGAGAAATAACTTGTTCTGAGACTTTATATGGGGACAAGCAAAAAAACCGGAGTCATTGCGCCCAAATTCTGAGGAGGAATCATGTCCGTTGGATCAATAGCCCACCGTTGGATACCAAAGACAAAACGCCGCCTGGAGTAATTGATAACGCTTTGGGAATACTGAAACGACAGCAGCATTTATGAGGCACCTACTTCTATGCCCACACGCGTGTAAGTTCAGATATTTTTGTTGTTTCAAACTGCCATTTTGTGACAAGTCAAAATCCTATTTTTTCTCCTCGGATGCGAGGGAAAAATTGAAATTTTGAGGGGCTATTGTGGGGGGTAAAAGTCCAACCTAACATATTGGGCCTAGGACCTTATTTGAAGACTACTGTATGCCCAAAGAGAGGGAAGTGTTCAAGAAGGAGTCTATGCTTAAGAAATATACCTGGAGGCGAACGAGTGGATAGTCCGAAGAGATCATCAATGGTCCGAAGAGACCATTCTCCTCAGATACAAAGAGCCTTGGCCGGGCGGACACCTGGGAGGTTCAGGTAACCTTTCTAATGACTTTGACGATAAAGTCAAGCTTCAGACACGTGTGGAGATGATAGGAACGAAAAAATATCTTGAAGACAAGCTGCAACCACCACATTAAATGCACTGCAACTGCTTTTCTGGTCGCATTAATGAGGAGAAGACCCTTGAACAGTATAATCTCAGCTACCACCACTCACAGAGAGCTAAAGAAGGTACCTGATGGGACATGTACTCAAGTGGATGCCTAGATGAAGAACAAGTGGACGATGAAGATGATGAGAGAATGTGCTATATAAAGAGAAGAGACTTCTGGTAATGGGGATCGAAAAAAAAAAAAAAAAAAAAAAAAAGAAAACAACTTTACTGTAGCTCTAAGAATTGTACTCCACTCTTATTCAATAGAACACCTCTTCGGACATTCATTGGTTCAGTTGTTCAAGCATGTTTGCATGTTAATTTGCCCTTAAATATCATAGTTTATCACTGTTTAATTCAAAACCAGCCTAGCTCTTTCACCCACTCTCTACAAATTCATTGTTTTGGGTTTGTTAGGCTCATAATCCAAACCTATTGGGCTTGGGCTACAAAAATAGACCCTACAGTTTTTATAGTTTAAAATTATGTATTAAATATAATCTTATAGATTATATAATAAATAATATCTGATTGTCACAAAATTTGACATGTGTATTAAAAGCTTAAAGAAGTTAAAATTTTGAAATATATAGTAATGTTAATAATATTGAGTAAAATTGTAACCTTAAGTTACAACCAATTTTGTAACTAAACTTTGTCTTAAACAAATTTTTGAATGAGCTAAATAGAGCATCCATATTTTTGGAACTAGAACTTAGACAGGGATCACCAGCTGCAACAGGTCCCTCTCCTTATGTCCTAAAGGAGGAGTCATAACAAGCAGATTCAACCTTAAAGAGATGAGCTGTTGATTGGGATACAGTTTGTCCTGATCGGCAGTTTAGTTGTCTCTTGAATCGCTAATTGGCATTGGCTTATCCAATGGATTCCAGCTTTCAAGGGGAGCTCTTGATACTAACCATGCAGAGCTGAAACCTTGATTGACCAGACATGAGTTTAGTGGATACTGTAGCACAAACTTGAATAATTAAAGCACATATATCTTATAATTATAGTTAGTTCAATAACTTATTTATAAACTTACATAATCCAATTTAAGGTATATATAAATATAATTAAACATTAATTTGTACATATAGACAAATCATATTATATATACATTAATTAAGCTTCATACTCACAAGTCACAAGTTTGTTTATTTTATTATCACATTATTATATTTGAGCCCGGCTTGTTTAATAATCAAGAGTTTAAACTTAAGTATTATAAGCTTGACTCATTAAATAAATAAATATTAAGAAGTAGTTTTCAAAGCGGAATTCCTTTACAGCCACTTTCCCTTTGAAATTACCCTCCTCTTTCCTTGTGTGTGTGTATATATATATATATATTTAAGTAAACTCTCTCCTTGTTTCTTGGCTTGAAGAAAAGAGTAGCTATCTAAGTTTCTCACATCTCTTTTTACAAGATATGTAGTTGTTATTTGTCTGCATACAATGAACGCACATGCACACACATGCGCACAAAGAGAGAGAGAAGAGTGTCTGTTTGGGAACAGCTTATTTAGCTGAAAGTCTGAAATTTAAAACTTTTGTTAAAAGTACTGAAAATAAAGTTAAAAGTAGCTGAAATAGTAACAAAAAGTACAATAAGACCCATGAATAGTAGCAAAAATAAGCTGAATAGTAAAAAATACTGATTTTTTAAGTCAATGCCAAATGCACACAAACAATAACGAAAGTACAACAGAAGAATAACAAAAGTATGAAAAACAAAAAAAGCAGTAGTAATTATTAAGTATTTTAAGTATAAGGAGTAAAGTAAAGCTATATTCCGAAAGTACCTAATAATTCTCTAACAAAAAATAAAGTTGAATGATGAGTTAGTTGAACTCATTCCTCTAAAAAATAACTATATTAATAAATTATTAAAACACTTTTTTTATGCATTCATAAAATTAAGTTCTCTATAGAAAATAGCTAGCATCAAAAATGGACATTATCCATTGTTATTAATCTTTAAAACGTAAAAGCTTCTAACCCTACCATTAACGTATTAATCTTTAAAATTAACTTAAAAGCTTCTAACCCTAGTACAATTAACCGAACACTTTAATAGAGTCTTGCTCATCTTCCTTCAATGGTGACAACAGGATGTTCAGCTGCCTCTACAGCCTTTGCTTCTTCATCAGTAGTGGCACACTTTGATGTATTCTGCACTTCATCCTGCCAAAAGGAGTGGAAAATAAGAGTAAAGATATAATAACTACACTACAACGAAAATAAATTAATTAATTAAGTTTCCCTTACATTCAATCACACCAATCTCAGCCTTATAATTTTAAATTAAAAAATAAAACTATGGGCATCTAGTACGTTTGCTTCAATCTCAACCCTTAGTACTATAAGTTAAGGAAAAATAATCTTAAAAAAATCAATCAACCGTAAGCAAAAATTACTTTACAAAATCTACTTTTAAAAGCACAAAACATTATAGTTGTTCCTTCACTTAATCCATAATAATTAATGAATGATTTGCCAATTTGGATGGCATTACAAAATAGATAGATCAACTATGCTTCTTAACCTTTTGAAAACGAGTTTTATTTATTTATTGTATAAGCAAAACAAGCTCATCTACACGTAAACATCAGGATTTTGAAGCCACTACAGTAAAAATCTGGTACATATTCCAACCGGAGTCAATTAACATTAAAGGAAATAAAAAAATAACAAAATGTTATCAAGAAGAGAAAATTAAAATAATAAAACAGAGCAAAGCAAAACAAAAGATGTTAAAACACATAAAGCCATAAAGGTTTTGCTTCTTTTTTTTTGGTGTTGTATGCAAGGGTCCATATGTATAATCGAGTGTTCGTTCAAGAAAGGTCTAATAAATCAGGAAGAAAAGTAATAAACAACCCAAAAATTAATAAAAACAAACAATAAAATTAAGTGAGAAATTATAGATAGAGCAAAGAAATAAACAAGTATAAGATTATTGCATCAAACAATATATACATAAATTAAATGTTAAAACAAAGATATCACTAACAATTAACATATATAATAATGAGAAAAGAATGTTAATCTATCATAAGTATAATAAACTATTACCATATTGATTAAGGGTTCTTGAGACTGGCAAATAGTGACACTCTCATCGGCGGCCATTGGCTTTTCAGGCTCAGTTCCATTGTCAATTGAGATCTCTGCCTCCTTTCTATTCTCTTGGACCTTTTCAGTAGCCATGCACTGATGGCTTTCCTGCTCAACTTTAGGCTTTGAGGACTTGCCAAGCTTCTTAGGCAGGGACAAGTTTGCACAAGCACCAAGATGATTTCCCATGGCTTCGATCAAAATCGAACGCGATGTTCAAGGATAACCGAGAGAGAGAGAGAGAGAGAGAGAACCAATGATTTTGAAAGAGGCAGTTCAAGGTAGCTAGGGTTTGGTTTTTATACAAAAGGGTTTGTAATTGTAAGGTTTTCGCGCTAAAATTTTCAGAAAACCTAGAAAATTTCGGGGGTTACAGATGCAGTCCTCGTTTATGTAGCAGGTTACTAAATTAATTCTACTTTTTCATTAACTTTTTATTCAATTGGTCATTAATGTCTAATTGTCTATTATACCATGACTGATTACAGGCTGTAAAAGAAGATCCATCGTTGAATCATTGTTTAGGAGTATGTCAAAAGAGACAAAATCTTCTTAAAAATGGAAATTATTTCCTTATATAATTGCGTGTCTCCTTGATTTTCTACGTAATTCCCGTGATCTATTTAGAACTCTCTTCCCTTAAGATGGTTCCACCTCAAATGCCCACAGAGAGAAGCACATACACTGATACACATTGGGTGTTCTATCAGGCAGTAGTTATTAATATTAGGACGGTTTTATATATATAAGTTTTTTTTTTTTTTTTTTTTAATTCTTAGGGTTGTGAGGTTTTGTGGGGGCTTTTTCATGTTAATGGACCAAAGCCCGTCTGCAACACAAAGGCTCATGAGTTAATGGGTAAGGAAGTTGGGACTGGCCTTGTGGGGTTATACTGTAGGCCAACTTGTGCACAAATCAGGCATACCCAATACTTAAACGGCACAGGAACGATATGGCAAGTTGGATGCAGCAAATGTCGTCACAGCAAAATAACTGTTACAATGAGCACAACAAAAGAGACTACAACAAAGCGACTTTTATAATAAAGTATAATAAAAGAAACTACCACTTGACAACTAATACCGCAAATAAAATAAAAGACAATACAACATAACAACTTATACAACAAATAGAGTAAGGGATGTCACAACAGAATAATTAATAATGTGAAACACTGCAGTAAAATAAATAACAACGAGAATATCAAATAAGCTAAAATATGTCGTCGCAGGGGGAATAACTACAATTCTAAGCAAGTGCAATAGTGCTAGCACGCTCTCCCATTCCTAGGCCAAGTCATTCAGCAGGAATGGGTCCAAGAAGGGAACCAAACGCCAACACGAGGAACCTCGTTATAGGTTTCTATCATTGAAGTTACTCGTGCTAGAGAAATGACCTAAATGGTTTTGGGTTCCAATTTATAGAGTTTCAAATAGTGTGAATGTCAAGAGGAAGATAAAAGATGGTCTACTGATGCATGCCTCTATTTCTACTGTGTCCTCTCTTCCTTTTTTTTTTTTTTTTTTACCCACTTCCTTTTTTTTGTTCTCTAAATCTAAGTTTTTTCTTACTCTCCTCTTCCTCCCTCCTATTCATGGCTACCTCCCTTCCTTTTATATTGCTTGATTCCATGGGATTTCTCCCTTTTGTTCCTAAGACTTCACCAACCGTTTTTGGTTTCTTGTGGGCATCTCTCCAGGATTATCCAATAACCCGTTGGTTGCTCGGCCACTACCTACTGCTCAGAGTGTGCTTGCTACACCACTCTTCATTCCAGGACAAAACTCCTTATTTTATTTCTCCCCCTCCCCCTTTCTGCCTCACCCAAATGGATAAGGATTGGAGGCTCTCTCTTTGGTTACCCCTATGGCATACATCAAGTGGCCCCAACAAATTGCTTCCCTCTTTTGGGTGAAATGTCATCCCAACAAGGCATTTTTCCTAAAATAGAGCCATTTTCTGCCCAACACCAAACCACACCCTCTGAATCCTTTGAACAAGGACCTACCTCTCCTGTATTGGCTGGGTACAAGTAGGTGGTGCTCCAGCCCTTGTGTGACTTCCACTATCCTCTGTGTTTGTCTTCTTTTACTCCCACGTCATTTCTGCCATTCTTGCCTTGTCTCATTCTGCTACATGTCCTGGGGTTGTGTTTTTCCCCCACGATGTGAAAAGCGTGGGTTCTTGGGCTTGTATTGCCTCCTTTTATTCCTTCATGGGCCTGGGCATTGTCATGGTAGAAGCTCCTGCCCGTCTAGCCTGTTGCTCCTTTTCTTGTCATGCCCATGGGCCTGTTGGATGTCATTCCTACCATGTTGGCCCATTTGATTTATTACCTCTTCCTTTGGGTTTCCACAGACCATTTACTTTACTTTTACCTCTTGTTATACCCATGGGTCTGTTGGCTGTCATTTTTGTCATGTTGGCCCATTGGATTTACTACCTCTTTTCTTGGGCTTCCATGGCCTGTTTACTTTGCTTTTGCCACTTATTGTGCCCATGGGCCTGCTGGCTGTCATTCCTGCCATGTTGGCTCATTGGATTTATTACCTCTTTTCTTGAGCTTTCACAGCCCATTTACTTTGCTTTTGCCACGTATTGTGCCCATAAACCTTCTAGCTATCATTCCTGTTGTGCTGGCCCATTGGGTTTATTACCTCTTTTCTTGGGTTTTCACAACCCATTTATTTTACTTTTAAATCTTCCACTTCCCTTTTTCTCTCACCTTTCCTTATTGTTAGGCTTCTTCTACCATTGGGCTTTTTGTAAAAAAATGGACATCAACAGGTTTGTATTTTTATTTTTGGAAAATTCGATAATCAGAGGAGGAAGGATTTGAATCATAAATGTCTTTTTTGGAGAAATAACGGAAAGTGCTAACCAATTAAAATACAAAACACTTGTTTGTATGTGTTTTATTTATTTTAGAGAATTGTTAAAAAATAAAAGCCTAAATAGTTTGTGTCTGTAAGTAATATATATATATATATATATATATATATATATATATATATATATATATATATTACTCTTTCCCATAAATTCATTGTTGTCTCAATTTTCAATTCTACCATTGTTTACATTCAAATAATTGAAAAATTATTCACTTTGACAAAAGGAGTTGTTACCATGGGGGATTGCATACACCCGAGTGAATAGTCACATACTCAAACAAACGTAAATAGATATTGAGTTTTTTAATATCAAGGGAGTCAATACCATGATGGAAGTCATTTTAATTTAGTGAAGGTGATGAAACATTTCAGTATTAGTCAATATTAGTTTACCATTCTAGGATTATTGTGAATATTCATATGAAATTAATATACTTAACATTTTTGTTAGAGCTCAATATTCTACTCTTTTTTATGCAAGCCTATGTCGAAATTATATTGAGTTCTACCTAAGCCCATTTGACTATCCAATATATATATATATATTTATATATATTTGCCCAAACCCATTTGAATAGTTAAATGTTTATGAAATTAACAAAAAACAAAATCATAAAAGCTAGAAGAGTGGCAGACATTGGTTCATCTACCCATTAAAAGATTGATTAAATACTAGCAAGCCCAAGACAATTTAAGAAAAAAGTGTTTGACAACCAAGCATTTAGTGGGTCAAGTAGTCCACCATTTGCAACATCCAATTGGGTGGGGGGGGGGGGGGGGGGAGAGAGAGAGAGAGAGAGAGAGAGAGAGAGAGAAGAAGAAGAAGAAGAAGAAGAAGAAGAAGGTCTGGCAACATATCATGGTGGTTGAAACTTCAACAATGGTTGTAAGTACCTAAAAATATATTTCTAACCCAAACCTATGAGAATCGTCCACGGTTTTTATACCTAGGAGGTTCAAGCGTGGTTCGCATTGTCCACTAACTATTTTGCATAGAACGGTTTTTGGGTTAAAAGAACCATCTTGGCGAACAATTCCCAGTTAATCGAATTGGACTGTACGATCTAGTCTAAGTTTCATAACCAAGGTCATTCCTCCTCTTGCAGGGGTGTATGTCCTATCATGGATTAATAGACAACCCATTTCGTAACCTTAATTTAACTTTGTGAAGAGTGATTCAAGGTTTGATAGCTCTAATTATGTTTGTGCCCATACCTTGAGAGAGCTAAAAAAAAAAAGTTTTGTTTTTAATTGATTGGAAACAGAGGGTTTTTGGTCTTTTAAATTTGTGCTACTTAAGCAATACACACACATTCAACTCATATGCTTCATATTTTCATCCAATTTAATAGTAAAACTAATATCAAGACCTAAAGTGTAACAATGGTAATAGTTTAAGGTGCAAACTGTGCATTCAAATAGTTTTAGGTGATAAAATGTAATTTTTTCCAAAATATAAATAAATAAATAAGAGGGAGTAGTTGTTAGTTAAAATTCACATGGGCTTTGATATAGTCTAGTTTATTAAGCTGTTAGTAACTAGGAGGTTCTGTCTTTTTTCTTTTTTTCTTTTTTTCTTTTTTTCTTTTTTTTTTTTTTTAGAATACTAAGTATTTTTAACACACATAAAGATTAGCTTGGAGGATTGGGAATGGGAAGAGTTCATGGGTTTGGGGTGACAACTGGCTTCCAAGTCGGCATCAACCCCGAATAATTTCCTCGTGTTTGCAAGCTGAACAGGACATGAGAGTTGCTCTGCTTATTGACCAGGAAAACAGAGGATGGAGAGATCATGGTTTTAAAAACCGGTACGGTGAAAGAACCGGTTCAGGAGCTAATTACTGGTTTTCTGGTCAGACCGAGGTCCGACCGATGGTCGAATCGGTGATGTCATAAATAATTTAATTATTATTTATTTAAATTATATCAATAATTAATAATTTTTTAATTATATATAAAAATATATATATTAACAAGTGTGTGCGTGTCCAAACTCTATAGGGAGAGTAAAAATTTTTACAAAGTCACTCAGTCAGTCAGTCATCTCTCCCTACTCTCTCGACACTGTGCTTTGACTGCTTTCTCAACATCAAAGTTTCCCTTCCACAAACCAAACCTCCAGCCTCCGATCCACTCCCAGATGCTACTCATCACCGGCCACCGATCCACTCATCGGCGCCACTCATCACCAGCCACCAATCCACTCATCGGCGCCACTCATCACCAATTGCATCTCCACCGCTGTCAGCACCACCCACTGATTCACCTCCCTGTGTTTTTTTTTTCTTTCCGTTATCCTCCATCGTCGTCGGCCCCATTGTTTCTTGGCCACCTCCATCGTCGTTGATTCATTATTTTCTCAGTTCAAGATTTTTTTTTTCCTTTATTGCTTTTTTTCCCAAAACCCAGACGCCGAGAAGAGCTCAAACGGCGAGGGCAAGGCCATCCAAGAAGGAAAAAAGAAAGAAAAAAAAAAACCCAACCGAACTTCAGACGTCGTGAGGGGCGTGCCGCTATGCGTGAGGCAGAGAGGGGTGCGTGCAGAAAACAGAGTGAGGCAGAGAGAGCTTAAGTTGAGTTGAGTGTCTTCTTGAGACTTGAAAGCTTGAGGTGAGTGAGAGTGAGGCAGGTGAGGCAGAGAGTTTGAGAAGAGGCGTGATCGTGAGATGAGAGAGTGAGGACTTTAGGGTTAGTTTTTAGAACCTGAAGTTCAATTTTGAGGACCAAAACAACGTAGCTTTCCGGGAAAAGTACAAAAAACCCCAGCCGGTCATTAACCGATTTGACCTCCGGTTTTTACTGTTTACCGGTTTTTAAAGCATTTTCGGTTTTTTATCATAACCGGACCGGATTAGTGGCCGGTTCCCGGTTGAACCGGTCGGTCCGGTCCGGTTTTTAAAACCATGGGAGAGATGACTTGTTAAATCGATATTTTTTCGATTTTGAGGCTGAGATTATCCGGACAATCCCTATATGTAGATTTGAGCAAGATGATACTCTGATATGGCCCCACACTCCTAACGGAGAATACACAGTCAAATCCGGGTACAGCTTTCTCCATGCAGAATCTCAACAACAACAACCAGGCACATCGGACCCAGGTATGATTAAACCACTCTGGTAGGCAATATGGATGATGAACGTGCAAAGCAAGATTAAGAACCTAGTGTGGCGAGCATGCCGTGATGCTTTACCATCCAAACAAAACCTGGCCAAGCGAAAGATTCTTACTGATGCAACCTGTGATATCTGCCAATCAGAATTAGAAGACGGTGTTCATGCTCTCTTTAAATGCCCAAAACTTTCAGCTCTTTGGGAAAAGATGCCCATATGGAATGTGGATAGATTAAAAGGATGCTCAAATTTCATAGACTTGATGGGATGTATTTTTGCGGATAATAGGGACCCGGAACTATTCTCTACGGTGGTATGGTTTTTGTGGAATCAGAGAAACAACCTACGGCTTGGTAAAGGATCAATCCCTCTGGACCAAGTGCTACAGCAAGCAAGAAACAAATTGCAAGAGTTTAAGAGTGTACAGATCAGAACAGGGATCGCATCGACAAATCACAGGTCTTCGCAATGGCAACCACCACCTAGTTCAGTTTATAAGATAAACTTCGACGGCGCTCTCTTCATGAAGGAACAGTGGGCTGGCATAGGGGTAGTTATTCGAAATGAGCACAGACTCATCATGGTTTCATCCTCTCAACAAATTCGCCTCCCAGGTACAGTGGTTGAAGTAGAGGCATTGGCAGCAAGGAAAGCGCTGGAATTAGCTCTTGACTATGGTCTAGATAGAGTAATTCTTGAGGGTGATTGTGAGATTCTCATGAAGACACTACAGACTGACTCTAAGTCCCTAGCACAATTTGGGAAGATTGCGGAAGATATAAGAGTTTATGCTTCTATGTTTCAAGATGTAAGTTTCTCGCAAGTACGTAGGAATTGTAATTCGGTTGCTCATTCGTTAGCAAGAAGAGCAATTCTTTCGCCTCAATTTTTAGTCTGGATGGAGGATGTTCCACCAGACGTTGAACCTGTATTCCAGGCTGATTTAAGGAGCCTACCTTAATAAAAATCCCTGAACTCTTTCTCAAAAAAAATAAAAAATAAAAAATAACACACATATATATTCAAAAGAAACTGACAATGATATATATCTAAAAGAGCCTAATTAGAAGGTTTTATTAATGTATGTAATAAATGAGTTCATTTATAGGATCTATGTAATTAAATTTTTACCGTTGTCCAGCAAATTTTACTTCTTTTCATCCTCCATACTCATTTAATTAGCATCTATTTATTTTTATTTTTTTCTGTTCAAGTACTGCTTGCAAATATTATTTAACCTTAAGAAAAATACTAAAATGCTATAAATTCTCCCTCTCTCTGCTCTATTCGAAAGTGTGCGACCAAAATTTTTAACCTATTAATAAAGAACCTTTTCACCATTATTCTATTGTAATTATACAATTTCCAGATTTTATATAATTCTTTAAGCATGCTTGACTGCCTTGACATATACATTGTTCTAATTTGCTTAATTTAGAAATATGTACGAAGTAAGGCCAGATATTATGAGGTATTTCATTTGGTCCAGTTCTTTAATTTCTTTCTTCTCAAATTTAATGGGTGAGAGTAGATTCTAATTAGTTCAACTAATATTTCAAAGAAAAAAAAAAAATCAGTGCAACTAATAAAGTATCTCTTTTCACAACCATACTAGAGACTAGAGAGTTTACACCTTTATTCTTCACATTTGCTAAGGTTTTTTATATTACTATTGATAAATTGCACGCAGGCTCATACATAAACAAAAAATTATCAATGGAGAAGGAAAAAAAACAACCTTTTGGAAAAGCAATATTCTCCAAGAACTAATGAACAACAAAGAAACTCAAAACCAACCCAATGTCTATAACCAACCCAATTTCTATCTTCTATCAGAAGAAAAAGGACACTAAAGTTGCATTTTCTTGGGCCACTATTACAAGCCCTCTTAAATTACATTGATGCGCTTTGCAGGTTCTCACTTATCTGCTTATTTCTTGGCTTCTTTTGCATGCGTTGCAGCTGGAGATGCTTTCTCTGCTGGTTCCCCCTTTACCTCCCCAGTCTTTGGGGTTTCTTCTTTTTTCACTGATGAGACTCCGGTGGTCTTCTCATTCTCTCTAGTTTCCTTCCTCGGGGTTTCTTCTTTTTTCACTGATGAGACTTCGATGGTCTTCTCATTTTCTTTAGTTTCCTTCCTTGCTGGGGTTTCTTCTTTTTTCACTGATGAGACTTCGGTGGTCTTCTCATTTTCTTTAGTTTCCTTCTTTGGGGGTTCTTCTTTTTTCACTAATGAGACTTCAGTGGCCTTCTCATTCTCTTTAGTTTCCTTCTTCGGGACTTCTTCTTTTTTCACTGATGAGACTTCAGTGGTCTTCTCATTCTCTTTAGTTTCCTTCTTTGGTGCTTCTTCATTTTTCACTGATGAGACTTCGGCGGTCTTCTCATTCTCTTTAGTTTCTGTCTTTGGGGCTTCTTCTTTTTTCTCTAATAAGACTTCGATGGCCCTCTCAGTTACTTTAGTTTCCTTCTTTGGCGCTTCTTCATTTTTCTCTGACGAGACTTCGGTGGCTTTCTCATTCTCTTTAATTTCCTTGTTCAACGTTTCTTCCTTTTTCTCCAATGAGACTTCAGTGGTTTTCTCATTCCCTTTAATTTCCTTGTTCAAGGTTTCTTCTTTTTTCTCTGATGAGACTTCGGTGGTCTTCTCAGTCTCTTTTGTTTCCTTCTTTTCTTCAGTCTGCTAATAAATTACAGAGATCATTCCCAACACATATAAACAACCTTCTTTTGCGTTAAGCATGTCCAAGTGGGACATGATTAAGTCATAGATAAATAAAACAAAGAGACTCCATTTGTTCAATTTATAAAGTTTTTTTTTGGTTGTCTCATAAAGGTTCAAGTTTGAATTTCATTTGTTTTCAAAAAAAAAAGTTTGAATTTCATTTATAACAAAAATTAATTGGTGTTTTGATATGATAATAAAAAAAAATCATTTTAAAGTAAACATCATAGGTTCAAATCCTGTAATAATTAAAAATAAAAATAAAATTTTAAGGTAACCATTCCATTCTAATTAGTTCAATTTATAAAGTTTTTCACTACTTCGCTTGTTTCAATGAAAAAATTTATGTGAAAATAGTTTTTATCATTTTTTGTGTGTTTGAGAATATCATTAAAAAAAAATTGGGTCAAATGAAAACTATTTTTTAACTTCTCTTATTTAGTTTGAAATGAGATAGAGTTGTTTTCAGCTAAATTTATCTTAAAAACAATTTTACCTCATGCGACTAAATAAGGAAAACAATTATATCTTACACAAAACTAAATAACGCTAAATAAAGGAAGTCAATAGATAATTCTTCAAGGGAAATTATTCTATACTCCCGGAATACCATAAATGCTTACTCCCTCCTCTCACATGAATGGTGGGTCTCACTAATTAAATTCATGGTGAGACCTACTATTCATGTGAGAAGAGGAAGTACGCATTTATGGTACTCCGGGATTATCTAATAATTTTTCATTTTTCAACTCATTTTAAGGTCGCAACCAAATATAGGAAAATAAAATAATTTTTCAAAAAATGATTTTTGAAAAATGATTCATTTTCCAGAAAATGTTAATGTCGAAACAAATAGAGCGAGCTAAATGTGACCCAAAACAAAGAAACTTAAAATTCATATCCAATAAAAAGATATTAAGTAGAGTTATAGCCTACACACACACACACATATATGCTACAACTTCACTCAATATTTTTTTATCATATATGAAATTTGACAAATCCACCATTGGATTACAAGTTCTTTTTAAGCCCTTCATTCTTGTAAAATTTTCTGAAGAACAAATATCAATAATTATATCATCGATCAAATGTTTAAATTTCAAGTTTTAATAATATAAAATTATGCATAAAAAATAAGATTATAGATCGAATAATAAATAACATCCGATTGACACGAAATTTGACATGCGTGTTAAAAACATAAAGAATATGCAATTTAACAATTAAAATTTTAAAATATGTAGTAATATTAATTTTTTGAGTGAATATTATAATCTTAGGTTATAACTAAGTTTGTAACCAAACTTTGTCTTTTATAGAATATCTATGATTATGACTTTGATATACACATTTTTAAAAAGTAAAAAGAAAATATCAATATTTAAAATATCAAGGTTGATATGAATTAAAAAAAAAAAAAGCGTATGAAAAATGTAGATGTGAGAAAAACATTGCTCATATATGATATACCTTAGTCTATCTAAAACAATAATAAAAAAATTATATATGTAGAATATACCTTATTGTTGAACAAGGAGCCAAGAGACGAGCCCTTGTTGTCATCGGCAGGGTTGACGCCACCATCAGTCTGTTTTTCAACATTTGCATCATCTTTCTTCACTTCTTCTATCTGAGGCTTCACCTCCTCCTTCACTACTGTCTCCTCCTCAGCCGGCTCCGGTGCCGGAACCGCATCATTGTCACCCTTGGTTTTTGGTAAACTACCACAATTACCCATAATGTATATGTTTTATTTATAAAAAAAATATGAATACCCAAGAAGTAAATTAATTATTGAGAAGGAGTTCTTGCTTCGCTATAGATCTTAAATTCTCTTTCACTCCCTTGCTAAGCAATTATATATGTTTAGCAAGAAGAAAAAGAATGTTAGAAAAAAGAAACAAAAGCAAAGCAAGAAAAGAAAGATGATGTGGGAGACATATGGTGGTACATGAGATGGTTTATAAAGGGTAGTTTGATTCAGTTTCAGGTGCCAGACGTAATATTTCATGGCTTAGAAATTTTTGAGGACAGCCAACGGTTGCTATTAGTTGGATTATATGTATATTTAGCTCTCGTTCATCAGTTGTGTTCTTAACAGCTGTGTGATTCTCAATAACAGCCTGTTTATTTTTTATTCATTCATCAACCAACTAATTTCTTTTTCATTTTCTTTTCAAATAAACATTAATAATTATATTTCTCATTGATTGTTATTCACCTAAATATAGAAAAATATTTCGTCTGGCTCCTGTGAGCTTTGGATATTCGGTTTTGGCTCTTCAAGGCTTCGAACATTCCACTACTGCCTCCGCCAATTGTATTTTTTTGCCGGTTAAAGTTAAGAGAAGTGTTACACTCACAATATATTTAAAATACTTTTACAATAAATCATAGATGGTAAATTGTTATTTGTTCTGATTTGAATCCACAACTTAAATTACTTTTTTTCTCATCAATAACGATCAGTAACAACTTGCCACTTAAAACTTGTTATGAAAATGTTGTATACATAGCTTTTCTCTAAAGTCAAAGTACATAAGAAATTGTATTGCAATTGAACCAACAAGATTCTCTCGTATGTCTAGATTCAAGCATTCTTAAATTTATTGCAATTTTGTTAGGAGTCCGAATTTGGTAAAAATGTGATGTAAAACTCATGCTTTTATACATCATTTATCACATTATCTTTCTACTTAAAACTCAATATATCTTATCACACATAATAACATTTCAATAAATTCACAGTTAAGTTGGATTTTTAAATGGATATTAGAATTGATTGAGTATGGTTGTACATATTCTTTAATATATAATATGATGATGTGGCATATTAGAATTGGAGGGATAAACTTGGATTTTACGCTACATCCTTATTGATTTAATCTATTCTATTACTAGTGTTAGTATATATAGAAAATCCAAATTTGGTAAGAATGGGGTATAAAACCCATGTTTTACACCATCCAATAAAAAATTAAAAGTTGTGAATAACATGATGATCTGGTATGTTAGGATTGGAAGGGTAAAACTTTGATACTTATAGAATTTAATCTCATAATATATATAAAGGAAAATCAATTTATGTCAAAAGAAATAAGAAAATATCAGTTGTCAGGTATGTTCCATAATAAACGAGATTGTCTAGTGCATTAGTGGCACCCCACGATTGGAGAGGGAAGTGAATATCGTTCGTACGTGCCTCTTGATGAATTTGTAGATACTATATCTGTAAAGTTGTAATTTACAACTATGTGTTTTGTTGGCTTTAATTCCGTACAAAATTTGATTGTAATTCTGTTCAATCTTTTGTACCCTATATTTAATGTGGGATTTCATTGTAAGGGTTGTGTGTGACAAAGAGAGTGTGAAGACTCAAGGCAAATTGAAGACTGAAGTGTTTTCGCGAGTAGCTCACGACTAAGCATCCCGCGAAGTGAAGCATGTGCTCTACATATGACTGGAATGCAAAGAGTTAGGACAGGATGGAGACAACTAGTTTTCGCGAGTGTCTCACGGGTAAGGCCTTCCCGCGAGATACTTGTGAAACATTCTATTTTGCCAGATTGTCATTTCTGATACATATTTTATGTACCTACACTATATATACCCACATTACCCACAGATGTTGAGGAGTGCTTCTGAGAGAAAACCCTAACCACAAACCTTGAGAGTTAGAGATTGTTATACCCACAATTCTCTACACAATTACTTGTGGATTTTCCTCAACTCCTACATCTCCATTTCCATACCATTGAGAGGTTGATAGCCTAAACACTTAACACACCCTTTCAGAGTGTTCAGTAAGGTTTTGGTGCTGCTGGGAAGCATTGGAAAAAGTCAAGTTTTGGCAGATGCAATCAAGCGTATTGCGGGATCCGGAGGGCTAGACAAGACACGGTTCTGAGAAGCCTTGTTGGAGTAGGAGTTTGGAGGGCTTAAGTGCATCGGGTAGATTAGGCTTGGAGGGTCTCTTGCTAACCCATGTATCCCAACTGATTGTCTAGTGGATCGATTACCGCTTGAAGGGCGGCGAAGAGGTTTTTTGCCGAGTTCTTCAATTTCCTCTTCGATAATACATCGGCGTGTTATCTTGTGTTTGCATTCTTCTTCCCTACTCTTTTACTTTTCATTTTACTGCTGTGTTTTAATGATTATGGGTTAGAATAGCTTGTTTGTTTATCTGCACGCATTTACTCTATTCCGCATTTAGTATTAAGTTAGAATAAAACCAATTGAGCTGTAACTTTAATTTGGGGGTCTAAATAGCTCTTGTGTTTTCACACATTTTCGAGCTTTCAATTGGTATTAGAGCGGGTACATTCGCTGTGGTTTTAATACCTGAGTGTGATCCTAGACCCCTTGGCTTGCTATGGAAAGTGATATGGACAAGGCCAACATGAAGCGTGGTAAAGGTGTTTGTGATAATGACTCTATGAGCATATTTGGAGACTGTCCTAGTAATGAGCTTTTAGAGTTATTCAAATCAAAGAAACATGCTAGAATTTGTATACACATGCTGAAATCTTTAGTTCATAGGAATCATGATATTCATAATAGCTTGTGTGAGTCAAATTCCTTAATTGATAAATATAAGAGAAGGAATAGACATTTGTGTGATAAACTTGATTGTTTGAAAAGAAAGCTTCACTCATCTATGAATGAAGTAAAGAAAGATAAGTCTTGCTTTGATGGTCAAGAATGCCTATCTCATGCTTGTATTTTTGTTCATACCACATTGAAAGTGTTTAATTCATGTTTGTGGTATCTTGACAGCGGTTGTTCAAGGCATATGACTGGAGATAAATCTTTGTTCAAAACTCTTAAAGAGAAGGAAGATGGTTTTGTGACATTTGGAGATGGTAGTCACTTACAAGTTCTTAGAAAGGGAACTGTTGATATTCTGGGACTGCCTTTACTGACTGATGTGCTGTACATTAAAGGATTGAAAGTGAACTTGCTGATCACTCAAATATGCGATGAAGACTTCTTAGTCCAATTTTCAAAGAAAGGGTGTCTAATCCTAAATGAAGAAGGTGTTCGAGTTTTGAAGGAACTTAGGACCACCGACGATTGTACGGGGTTATTCCCAAACCAAGCATAGCATGTCGAAGTGCTCGAATGAATCTTTTGGAGTTATGGCATTAACACCTTGGACATGCTAATTACAAGCAAGTGACAAAAGTCTCAAAGCTTGAAGAAGTGGTAGGTTTACCAAAGTTTGGGAAAATTGAGAAGAATGTTTGTGGTCCATGTCAATTGGGAAAACAAACAAAGTCAACCCACCCTAAAGTAAATGTAGTTGCTACTTCTCGCCCTTTGGAGTTACTACATGTGGATCTAATGGGTCCAACAAGAACAGAAAACATGGGTGGAAAGCGCAATATTATGGTGGTAGTTGACGATTTCTCGAGATACTCTTGGGTGGAATTTCTTAGAGAGAATTCGGAAGCATGTGACAAGATGGAAAGGTTATGCAAGAGGCTGCAGAATGAAAAGGGAGTTCTCATAGTCAAAATCAGAAGTGATCATGGGAAGGAGTTTGAAAATGCAAAGTTTGAAGCATTTTGCAATGAACACGATATCAAGAAGGAATTTTTAGCTCCAAAGACTCCATAACAGAATGGGGTAGTTGAAAAAAAGAACCGGGTGATTCAAGAGATTGCAAGAGTAATGTTACTCAACAAAAACATTCCACAGAAGTTTTGGGCTGAAGCAGTGAATACTTCGTGTCACATTGGTAATATGATTTACTTTCGAGCAGGAACAAAGAAGACATCGTATGAAATTTGGAGAGAAAAGAAGCCAAAGGTGAAATATTTCCGAATATTTGGAAGCAAGTGTTACATTCTCAATGATAGGGAGAATCTTGGAAAATTTGATGCTAAGAGTGATGAAGGGATATTCCTAGGATACTCCACAAATAGCCGAGCATATAAAGTGTACAATAAGCGTACTAAGACGGTGATGGAATCGATAAATGTGGTCATCGATGACACCATCTCTGAAAAGGATATTGATGATGATGGTGAAGGACCAAACCTTAAGAAGAATAAGGGTGATGACAACATGTCTCAAGGTGATGATGCTGAGAAAGAATCACCGGAAAAGGAGTCTACACCTCCTATATCAAGAAGGGTGACTAGATCAACACAAGGATCTTCAAGCCCACTCACCCCTCCAGAAGTTCAACCTCCAATCTCTCGTGATGAGGAACCTTCCACTTCCAAGAGACCGTCATCAAGGGTAACTCTCAATCATCCATCAAGCAATATCATTGGTGATTTAAATGAAGGACTTCGTTTGAGAAAAGGATCGGCCTATAGTGTGAATCATGTGACGTACAACTGTTATCTTGCTCAATTTGAACCCAAGAAAGTGGAGAAAGCTTTGAAAGATGAGAATTGGGTAAAGTCCATGCACCAAGAGTTGCATTAATTTGTTAGAAATGATGTATGAGAGTTGGTACCAAGGCCCAAGGATACACATGTAATCGGCACCAAATGGATCTTCAAGAACAAGACCGATGAAAATGGTGAAGTTGTCCGAAACAAATCTAGATTAGTGGCTCAAGGATATACTCAAGTTGAAGGCATAGACTTTGATGAGTCATTTGCTACAGTTGCAAGACTAGAGTCAATCAGAATTCTTCTCTCCATAGCGTGCATTATGAACTTCAAGTTATACCAAATGGATGTGAAGAGTGCTTTCTTGAACGGATTTTTAAATGAAGAAGTGTTTGTTG
Organism: Quercus aquifolioides; assembly: GCA_019022515.1. Classification (NCBI taxonomy): domain Eukaryota; kingdom Viridiplantae; phylum Streptophyta; class Magnoliopsida; order Fagales; family Fagaceae; genus Quercus; species Quercus aquifolioides. Next base: position 18,599,692 of record CM032332.1, on the reverse strand, counting down.
AGCAACCAAAGAGGTTTCAAGACCCTCACTTTTTGGACCATGTGTTAAGGCAGACGAAGACATTATATGGGCTAAAACAAGCACCAAGAGCTTGGTATGATCATCTCACCACATACCTATTGGATCATGGTTTCAAGAGAGGTCAAGCCGATTGAACCCTGTTTGTCAAAAGAGATGAGAAATCTCTCCTTGTTGCTCAAGTATATGTGGATGACATTGTCTTTGGATCCAAAATCGATCACCTAGCTCATGAATTTTCAGAAGAAATGAAAAGGGAGTTTAAGATGAGCATGGTGGGGGAGCTAAACTACTTCCTAGGGCTTCAAGTGAAACAATGGAAAGATGGGATATTTATTTCTCAAGAGAAATATGTCAAAAATCTTGTAAAGAGATTCGGCCTAGACTCTAAGAAACATACTTCCACTCCCATGAGTTCCTCAGCAAAACTAAGTCATGATGCAGCCGGTGTAGAAGTAGATCCAACACTTTATCGAAGCATGATGGATAGTCTTCTCTATCTCATTGCGAGTAGACTGGACATCGCTTTCAGTGTAGAAGTATGTGCTCGATTTTAGGCAGCACCCAAAGAATCACACTTGATAGCAATCAAACGAATTATCTGTTACATCAATGGCACATCTGACTATGGAATTTGGTATTCAAAAGACTCGAATGAGTGCTTAGCTGGGTATTCGGATGCTGACTGGGCCGGGTGCATTGATGATAGGAAGAGCACTTCTGGTGGTTGTTTCTATCTTGGAAATAACTTGGTGTCATGGATGAGCAAAAAGCAAAACTCAATTTCCCTATCAACAGCTGAAGCTGAGTACATTGCAGCGGTGAGTTGTTGTGCACAATTATTATGGATGAAGAAGCTTCTACATGACTATGGAATTACTCAAGACACTATGTGTGTGTTCTGTGATAATACCAGTGCCATAAATCTGTCAAAAAATCCAGTTCAACACTCAAAATCAAAGCATATCAAGATTCGATACCACTTCATTCGAAATTTGGTGGGGGAAAAGACTGTGTATTTAGAGTTCATCAACACTGACAACCAAAAGGCAGACATATTTACTAAACCTCTTGATGGTCCGAGGTTTGAGTCTTTGTGTAAGACCATTGGTGTCGGTATCATTCCTTGAACTCTATCTCTTGTGTGACCCTATTTTGTTCATTGTTGCATTCTTGTTGTATAGGTCTCACATGTTTAGATAGATCATGTTTCTTTTACAAGTTTTGTTTTGTACTTGTTTTTGTTGATCTTACTTTACTTGTTCTGTTTTAAAGTGTGTTCAAAAATTCAAAAACCCATAAAAATTGAAAAATCTCTAAAAAGTTTGATCACTTGTGTTGTGTATATCACATGTGAGTTTGGCCTAGTACCTTCGTACTAATGGTATAGTGCATTTACAAGCTTAACTTGTTATGTATGCACAATTATCTGTATGGGAGAAATCTTGAAAACTATGTGTGATTGTTGTAAATAGATCTTCAAGTTTGTCATGAATGATTGGTCAATAGTCCTGATGGTCTTGATACTTGCATAGACTTGTGCCTATATCTCTTCCCACCATTATTTTTATGTTTTTACTTAAAGAGCTCAACAAATGTAAATCTCAAAATGAAAAAAGATAATGAGCTACAAAAGCCGTCGCACATACTAGTATTTGACTAGGAAAAAGGGAAAGCGACATTTTAAATTGAAATGTATGGTTCTCAAAAAGCCAAAGGCTAACTCTCAATGTTAAAATATCAAAAATTTCAAGCATCAATCTCAAAATGAGATGTATTGTTCAAAAAGATCAAATGTTATGATTTGTGTAGAAGCCAAATGAAAAGCTTCTAAGATTTGTAATCATTTTCTTGTGGGAATTCATATATGTTTATTTCTATAATTGAGATTGTCCACTTAACTTAGTACCAGTTGTGTATGACTTGATTGAATTGATCATTAAAGCTTCACCCTGGTCTAAGGACTATTCCACATTTGATACTCACCCACAACACACAAGACTTTGTTCAATTAATGCTTATCTCATTTGTGTGATTGTACATGTTCAAATGTGATGTGTATGCTCAATTGCTTGCCGATCAAACCCAAAAAGATATTTGAGTATTTTATATGTTTTTGAAAGTGATTTTATACTTTCGTATTTTTAGTTTTTGTTGAAAATGCAATTTTTGTTTTGTTTTACAAAAACATGTTCAGAGGCATTTTCGCGAGAAGCTCGCGGCTAAGAGCTTCCCGCAAAAAATGGTTTAGGGAAATCTAAAAATCTCATTTTCATACAGAGAGTATCGCGACTATATTGTGACCAAGCATTTCTTGCGAAATGATTTTTAGGCAAAAATTGGAAAAACACAAGTTTCATACAGAGGCTATCACGACTATCTCGTGACTACTTCACGACTAAAAGCTTCTCGCGAAAGCTTCTATGCTTCAGTGATGTTTTTCATGACTAATTTCGCAACTGCCTAACCCGCGAAAAACGCATGTTTTCAGTTTTATAAGGCTAATGTGATAGTTTTTTTTTAAAACACTCTCATCTCCCTCGCACTTCCTCTCTCGAACCACTCTCAACCCAAAACTGATTTTCTTTCAAAACCCCATCATTTTCAAGCTTGTTTTCTACATTTTCAACTTCAAGGTATGTTTTCTTAAACATTCTTTTCATTTGTGTCTTAGGTTTTGCAGAAATTAACTTAGGTTTTTAAAATTGGGGGTTTTCAAAACAAGGGTTGGGATTCATGATTTTTAAGCAAAATTTTTCAATATTTTGATTGGGCTGAGTCCCATTTGGTTTGTGTGTATCTGTGTTGGCCCCTTGTGGCATTTTACACCTGTATTTAGGCAGATTTCTTTGTGTTCATGCATTGTCCATTTATGTAGTACAATGTTGCATGCTAAGTGTTTGACAAAATGTTCAGGTGACATTTTTGTGTTGAATTGGACTCAAATGAGTTCCAATGTTTCGGATTACCCTTGATTGAACATGCTTGACATGTTTTGATCATTGGGTGTGTGTTTTACACACTTTGCCCAATTTGTACCTCAATGCCATGCCATGCATCACCTAGGCACCCACTAGGCACACTCCGTGCACACACATGCACAGTAGATGCACACACATGCACAGTTGCTTATTTACTTACATTTTGATAAGGTTTACATGTCTTAGCACTTATAGCATGTTGTTTTAAGTTTGTTGTGTTCTGTTTTAAGTGTTTTTACTTTTGTTTTGGACTAACTTGAATCTAATCAAGTTTTGTAGTCTGTTTTGTGTTTTTGCACCTGTTTCCTTTCTTTGTTTTCTATGTACATGTGCAGATGTCTCCTACCAAACATTCAGCGTCCAAGAAATCCTCCAAGCGTGCTCGCACGGATTCTGACAACTTCAAGTTTGTTGTGGCAGATATGGCTTACAATGATTGCTACAAGTGAGCCATGATAATTATGGAACGGGTAGTTAAATTGGATACCCTTTAGGAGACTTGCATACCTGAAGTGTTCAAGGAAAGGACGTGGACGAAGCTGCTGAATCCGAGCAGAGTTGTATACTCGGAGATCATCAAGGAGTTCTTCTCAAACGCCAGTGTGGAAGGAGATCATATCAATTGCTGGGTGAGACATAAAGAGTTTGTCATCACAAGGGAAAGCATACAAGAGTTCTTGGAAGTTCGTCCTCCCTTACAGCCAATCACTGTACAGTATGATGATCGCCTAGAATCTATTGAGGAGATGGTGACGATACTTGGTGGTATACTTAAGAAGTCCTCCATGAACACAATTCCATTCAATTTGGAGATGAGGACTCTAGCTTATGTGATGATCCACAATCTATATCCGGTCACCAATCTGATGACATTGTCCGCTCCAAGGACAATCTTCTTGTATGATCTCTTCACTCACAAGGAGATTGATATTTGTAGACACATCTTACACCTCTTGACCAAGAGCATTGAGAAGTGGAACTCTAGAATAGTCATGCCATTCCCCTCTCTCATTATGGGCCTCATTGCAAAGGCTAGGCTCAAACTTTCGAGTGGTCTCACCGTGGTACATAGAGATTACCCTATTGGTGCACACACGGTAACTCGTAGCACAGCTCACATAAAAGGATCTAGAACCGATGTGTCTCAAATATCGAGGGATCATGTTAAGGAAGAGGGAGGAGATACAGAGGAGGAGATTAATAGATTCACTTCTGCACCAGAGACTTTAGCTCAGCCCTCATCTTTAGCACCAGCACGAGGACCTGACAGACTTGATCGCCTCATTACCAGAGTAGAGCAGATGTATACTATGCTAGACTCCCATGTGCAGCACACCGCGGACCAGTTTGCCTATATCCAAGGTCAAATCACTGCCTTATCTTTACAGATCGATGATTTGTCCATGGAGTAGGGATCAGATTCAGAGTCCGACCAGTTCTAGCCTCTTTGGCCATTCCGGTCAAAAAGGGGGAGAAAATTTTGAGGGGGAGAGCTTGCACAGTTGAGGGGGAGCATAGCATAAACCATAGATATTGGTTCATTTATGGTGGTTTAGCATTTTATGTTTGGTTCAAACTGTTTTAGTTTTTATAACTCTTGGATTGTTTATTACTTTCTTTTAAAGCTTAAGTACTCTGTTTTATATTTCAGTTTAATATTCAGTACTTGTGTTTATCTCATTGCTTTTGTTGCAATTTTTTCGAACTTTTAGATGTTGCAAAACTATCTTAAGTACCTCACACTTGTACCCTAGTACGATTTTGTATCCTAGATGCAAATACTTCGTGTATTTTGCATTGGTTGTGTGTTGGACATGCAATTGATCCTAGTGATTAATCCTAATTGCATTACGTGTCCGGATGAGCATTTACTAGTTAAATGTTCATTGTAGTCATTCTTTAATGACTGATCTTGTATGATCAAGATATGCTTACATGCTTTATAGTGTTTATTAACTTGATCGCATTTTACTTGCATAGAAAAGTACCATGTATTCAACTTGTCATAAGCTTAATGAAAGTTTTGTTTGTGTGCGAGTGTTTCAGGTTACAGGTATATACATGCAAGTGCTTCACAGCTTCTAGATTAGGTGTGAGTGAGTTTTGCCACTGTCCCCAAACTCACGTCTAAGTCTAGAGTCTGTTTTAGGAGTTTTGTCACGGAATAGCCAAAGGGGGAGAATGTAAAGTTGTAATTTACAACTATGTGTTTTGTTGGCTTTAATTCCATGCCAAATTTGATTGTAATTTTGTTCAATCTTTTGTACCCTGTATTTAATGTGGGATTTCATTGTAAGGGTTGTGTGTGAGAGTGAGAGTGTGAAAACACAAGGCAAATTGAAGACTGAAGTGTTTTCGCGGGTAGCTCACGACTAAGCATCCCGCGAAGTGAAGCATGTGCCCTACACATGACTAGAATGCGAAGAGTCAGGACAGGATGGAGACAGTTGGTTTTCACGAGTGTCTCGCGGGTAAGGCCTTCCCGCAAGATACCCGCGAAACATTTTGTTTGCCAGATTGTCATTTCTAATACACACTTTCTGTACCTACACTATATATACCCACATTATCCACAGATGTTGAGGAGTGCTTCTAAGAGAAAACCCTAGCCACAAACCTTGAGTGTTAGAGATTGTTATACCCACAATTCTCTACACAATTACTTGTGGATTTTCCTCAACTCCTACCTCTCCATTTCCATACCATTGAGAGGTTGATAGCCCAGACACTTGCCACACCCTTTTAGAGTGTTCAGTGAGGTTTTGGTGCTGCTGGGAAGCATTGGAAGAAGCCAGGCTTTGGCGGATGCAATCAGGCGTATTGCAAGATCCGAAAAGCTAGACAAGACACGGTTCTGAGAAGCCTTGTTGGAGTAGGAGCTTGGAGGGCTTAGGTGCATCGGGTAGATTAGGCTTGGAGGGTCTCTTGCTAACCCATGTATCCCAACTGATTGTCTAGTGGATCGATTACCGCTTGGAGGGAGGCAGAGAGGTTTTTTGCCGAGTTCTTCAGTTTCCTCTTCAATAACACATCGATGTGTTATCTTGTGTTTGCATTCTTCTTCCCTACTCTTTTGCCTTTCATTTTACTAATGTGTTTTAATGATTATGGGTTAGAGAAGCTTGTTTGTTTATCCACTCGCATTTACTCTATTCTGCACTTAGTATTAAGTTAGAATAAAATCAATCGAGTCATAACTTTAATTTGGGGGTCTAAATAGCTCTTGTGTTTTCACACATTTTCAAGCTTTCAATATCTATATATACTTCCCTCTCATGCTTAATTATGACAATGTCATCATGTTATATATGTTGTTGCCATGTAGTATTACTCTTTCACAAGTCACAAACTAGGGATTTTATTCTGGATCTTTCTAACATTACAAACGATGGATTTCTTTTCAACTATTAGTTAAATGGTATGTCTTTTCTTTTCTTTTCTTCTTTAAGTAAGCCAAGAAGATAAGTGGATCATACTTAATTAAGGTCTTTTTTTTAGCTAAATGTAACTCCCTTTTTGATACCATTCAAAGGGAGTTAGAAACAAGAGTTACAAAAAGCTAGGTTGTACCAGCAATAGTTCATAGGCACATGCGTTGCCCTTTTTGCTACAAACCATACATGTTTAACTATAGGGTGGGGCACAAAAAGCATATTACAAAAAAGCCCTGATTGAGTAAGGAAATTTAGATTAGCTAGTTTAGTATTATCTAACCAATTTGATGTTCTTTTCTTCCTAAAGGCTTGGACAACCTTTCTGTCATCACCCAAAAACAAAATTTGTTGGAACCCATGGTATTTTGCTCTGATGCCATCATCCACCATAGCTTCAAACATCGCCCCACATTTTGATCTGGCTACACTACTAGCCACTCCAAGGAAAACACTAACTCCCTGCATATTTACTGCTTCATAGGCAAAGAACTTCTTTTAGACTTTTTACACCTTGCTCTTGCAATCTTCAAGATGAGCTGCCATTGACCTACTGCAGATTGTTGATCTGGTTTTAGTCTTCCTGAGTTTCTGTTATAGATTGGCTGGTCATTGAAAGACTCTTTGTACCTGCAAGATAGAGCTTGTGCTGTTAGTATCACATCCATAAGATTAGGATTTGTTCCTTCATGGACCACCGGATTTCTATGGTTCCAAATTGTCCACAAATATGTAAAAATAGCCTGCAAATAGTCCATAGAGTTTGCTTTCTTTTTTTGTGTCTGTGAAGGAGTGAGGTCAGTCATTGTTGGACTGTTATGCTATTGAAATCAAATGAGTGAACAGCCAAACCTAAACCATGCCAGCAAGCTCTTGTGAGAGGACATAAAAGAAAAAGGTGTGTGGTAGACTCATTCTCTTCATTGCAAAAATGACACAAACTAAGGGATGTAATCACTTTATTATATAGACTAAGCATGGTTGGTAATTTGTCATGCATGAGTTTCCACACAAAGGTATTAATTTTCAGGGGGACTAACACCCCAAATTAATTTCCACACCCCTTCTTGCTGCTGAGTTGGTCCTTGTATAGTTAAGCAGTCCTTAACCAAGATCTCATATGCAGATTTGACCTTGTAATTTCCTTCACCTGAATATTTCCAGCAAAGTTTGTCTTGGAATGCATTAGTTTTGGAGATGGGGATTTGCAGGATTTCCGAAGATTGTGAGGGGGGGTATATGGATCTAACTAAGTCAAACTTCCAAGAATGTGAAATGTGATCAATCAAGTCCCCAACAGTGCCTGTAGTTAAACATGGATGGTCTAACTATATGTTTGGTTGGGTAAACCAATCTTGATGGTTGAGAGGAATATCAAAACCTCTTCCTACCCTCCATTTTCCTTCCCTCAACTTGGGATTATCTAATTTGATGATGTTCTTCCAGATCCAGGATTGGTGTGGCTTAGGATTGCACTCTTATATTGAACCTCTAGGAAAGTACTTAGTTTTGAAAGTTCTAGCTAGGAGAGAATTGGTGTTTTGAGTGATTCTCCAATATTGTTTGGCCAACATGGATTGATTCATTAAACTGAACTTCTTAAGCCCTAGGCCACCATTTCTCTTTGGATGACAGATTTGATCCCAGTTGATAAGATGAAGTTTTTTCTCCCCCTGCTCATGCCCCCACCAAAAAGCCCTAACTATGTTATCCATTTTGTTGCAGACATTTTCAAGTACCCTAAAACATGAGAAAGTATAAAGAGGAAGGGATTGCAAGACTGATGATATGAGAGTTGTTCTGCCTGCTTGAGAAATAAGTTTTGCTTTCCATCCTTGTAATTTAGAGTTGAGTTTATCAATAAGAAACTAGAAATTAGCAACTCTATTCCCTCTTAGCTTGAAATCTATTCCAAGATATTTGCTAGGATTTTGGACTAGATTAACTTGTGGCACTCTAGCTAAGGAATTCTGATCAGACACAGGCATATTGGGGGAACAATATAGGTCAGATTTTGACAAATTGATTTTCTGACCTGAGACCTTGCAATACCAATCAAGGATTTTCATCAGGTTTTCTAAGGAGTGCTTGTCCTTCCTAAAGAATAAAAGGGAGTCATCAGCAAATAACAAATGAGTAAAGGACAAACCACTCCTCCCTATTTTTATCTCTTTTATCCTATTTGAATTCTCTACCTGGAGAAGGGAAATGGAAAGGATGTTTGCACACATAAGAAAAAGATAAGGGGACTATGGGTCCCCCTGCCTCAATCCTTGTGTAGGTGTGAAGGGGGCTGCCAGGTTCCCATTTACAAGCAAAGTATAGGATATTGAGGACACGCATTCCATACTCCAATTAATCCATTTTGAATCAAACTTCAAAACAGATAGAACAATTTTTAGTAAATTCCAATTTATCCTATCATAGGCTTTACTCATATCTATCTTTAATGCACCAAAACTGAATTTTCTTCCTTTCTTTTTCATAAGGACATTAAGAATTTCATGAGCTAAGAGAATGTTATCCGAAATATTTCTTCCTTGGATAAAAGCATTTTGATAAGGTGTTATTAAGTTGTCCATGATAAGCTTTAGTCTATTAACTAGGAGTTTGGATATGACTTTATAAACCACATTGCATAAACTAATAGGCCTAAAATGTGTAATGTCATCAGGATAGGTAACTTTGGGGATAAGGGTGATAAAGGTATGGTTGAGGGGCTCAAAAGAGAACCTGAATGGAAGAAACCTTGGACAGTATTAATGACATCTATCTTGACTGTGTTCTAGAATTCCTGAAAGAAAAAAGCTGAAATGCCATCAGGTCCAAGGACCTTGTGATGACCCAACTGGAAGTCTGTCTCCTCAATTTCTACATCTGATATTGGCCTATTGAGCATGCTACATTGATGCTCAAATATGATAGCAATAGGTAAAGCCTTAAGCTCTTGGATGATATCTTCTACATTGGTATTGTTATTGTTCTCATAGCTTTTCATGAAGTGAGAAGTGAGTATGCTTTCAATCTCATCAGGTATGTCAGTAAGAAGACCTTAATCATTCTTTATTTGTAGGATTCTACTCCTAGGCCTTCTCTGTTTGACCACGGTTTAGAAAAATATAATATTCCTATCCCCTTGTAGAATCCACTTGGTCCTTGCCTTTTGAGCCCACATCAATTCCTCCCTATCTAGCAAAACCTCTATCTCATTTTTAAGAGTTTTCTCCTTCTGAACATCATCCATAGAAACTATTGAGTTATGAATTTGTTGTAATTCGGATTGCTTCAACTTGATTTCATTCTCTACCCTTCCAAACACCTCTCTATTCCACTCCACAGCTGTCCTTTTCACATTTGAAATTTTGTTTCTCAACTAAACAACCCTAAAACCATGAGACTGCACATTCCATACCCGTTGAATCATCTCTCTGCAACTAGAGTGGGTAAGCCACATGTGTTCAAATCTAAAAGGTCTTTTCCTGAAAGGACCTTGAACTTCCAGATCTAGAATGATTGGTCCATGGTCAAAGCGAATTATAGGAAGATTTCTAAGAAAGTATAAAGGGTAACTATTGACCCATTCTACACTAGCAAAGGCCCTGTCAATTCTTTCCATGTAAAAATCCTCATCCTTCCTATTATTCATCCATGTGAATTTTTGACCAATAGCTGCAAGATCACATAATTGCAATTCAGCTACCACCTGCTGGAACAGGTGTGCATCAATAAGACTACCTTGATGAAATGATAGTTTATCATCGATTGTTAGGACTTGGTTGAAGTCCCTAATACAGAGCCAATTTGGGTGAGCACAACCATTAAGGGATTTTAGTTGATGCCATACTTCTTCTCTTTTTGAATGTTCAGGATGGCCATAGACAAAGGTAACAAATAAGGGGCTACCTTTGTTATCTAAAAAATCAGTGTGAATGAGGTGCTTAGAATCATAAACCACCCTAAGATTTTGCTTGGGCATCCATGCCAAAATGAGTCCACCACTAAAGTCTACCCTTGGGACCTCCTATCGATCAGAAAAACCACATTTTACCCACACATTTTTCCCTTTATTTTCAGCTAACTTAGTCTTCATCAGGAACATAATATCTGGTTTGAATTCTTGGGCCTTTTTTTTTACATTACAAAACTGCAAAGGGTTTGCCCAAACCTCTACAGTTCCAACTCAGGATCCTCATGACTATTGGGGAAGCTGAGTAGGGCCAGCTTCCCAACACCCAATTGGATTTTCCAGGATATCATTGTGATAAAAACTTTCATCATATATGCAATTGTAAAATGGAATTGTATTGTTATCCTCCCTGGGGAAGAATCCACAAAGCAATCTTTGCCGAATGTTCCTGCCTAGCCTTCCCAGTTCTGTTCCAAGCCTCTTCCTTGATGTGCCACATCTTGTCTCCATCCACTCATTACAATATAAGCTTGGCAAATGCCCTGGGTCTGAGCTTACTGAGACTGGAGAGGGTGGGCCTGGGCCCAAAGGATCCGAGGGGATGATGTTATCGAGTCCAATGTCTAGGCTAACAGTGTGGCGTTGGGCTTCTGCCACTAATGGTTCTGTGGTATGTAATGTCAGAGGCTGACTTTGGCCCACAACTTGAGACCTTTGGATCCTAGGCCCAACACTGGAGCTACCTATTTCAAACCTCATTCTTCCTCTATCAACCCTATGGACCACAGAGTCTATCAATGAGTCTGTTGAGTCTGGAATATGTCCTCTATTCCATGCATCTCTACGTACCCACTCAGGATGATCCTCATTTATCTTGTCCAAGTTAAACATGATGGCTGTTTCAGATTCACTCTCTGTATCCGTCTCATGCCTTGTACTGTTTCTCAATTCACTTGTCGTAAGAAAAGGTCCATTCCCTTCAACCCATGTCCACCAAAGCGAAGAGTTGGCTGCCACTGCCCACGGGGGCTGCATGGTGAAGGTGGAGGTGTCCTCATGCTCCTGTCAATGAATTTGGGGAACATGCAAACCTTGCTCAGCAGGCAGATTAGGTCCAGTGTCCATGTTTGGTGTTGTTCAGTGGATAAGGTAGGGGAGTTAATAGTCGTGGGTGGGATTGGATTATTTCCTAATAAGAGGGAGTGGATAGCTGAGTTCAGAGTTGTGTTGGGGAGATAAACACCTTGGGGAGCTTCCTTGAGTAATTAATATAACATATAGAGACACACTTCAACCCAAAAGGCCTAAGCCCAATGGGTATGTGCTCAGTTATGTTATATTAACTACTCATTCTTCTCATCTTTATTCAATGTGGGACTTCACTCACACGTGTAACCCAACAATCTCCCCCTCACGTGTGAGTCTCTGCCACTCTGTGGGCTTCAAGACTTCTCTGTGGGCCATGAATAAGTCCTACTTGCTCCCCCTTGCCTAATGGGCTTTTTCACTTCATCAGCGCGTCATCCATGGGTCTCTCGTACGCCATCCATGGGAACCACGTGTCAACCCCGCACGCACATCCATGGGAACTCCGCACGTCCATGTCCATGGGAACCTCGCACCTCATCATTGTTTAGCACCATTTGCAAGCCATGAATAAGTCCTACTTGCTCCCCCTTGCCTAATGGGCTTTTCACTTCATCGACGCGTCATCCATGGGTCTCTCGTACGCCATCCATGGGAACCACGTGTCAACCCTACACGCACATCCATGGGAACCCCGCACGTCCATGTCCATGGGAACCTCGCATCACACCATTATTTAGCACCATTAGCAATATTCATTTGTTGGGCTTTTTTTTCTTTTTTTTTTTTTCTTCTCCAGGATTTTTGTGTGGGCCATTAAGGCTTTCTCTGTCCTTGCTGGGTAGGGACCATGAACACCTCACCACCTTCGCCACACACCACCATTGGCTCTGATACCAGCTATCCTCCAAAAGCAATCCCTCATCCCTGCAACTCATCCTCCTGTCCTCAAGCTAGAAGACCAATTGAAGCTGCACACAGCTTCAACTTCTCAATAGTGACACCCTTAGTCAACATATCTGCTGGGTTCTTAGATCCACATATCTTCTCAAGTGTTACCAACTTATCTTCAACAAGGTAACGGATAAAGTGGTATTTTGTTTGTATATGCTTCGACTTTGAATGAAAAGCCGAATTTTTGGCAAGAAAGATTGCACTCTGACTGTCACTGTGTAGAATGCCCATCTCCTGCTTCTTACCCAATTCATCTAAGAAACCATGTAGCCAAATCATCTCCTTTCCAGCTTCAGTTGCTGCAACATACTCAGCTTCTGTAGTAGACAAAGTAACAATCTTTTGCAGATTTGAAGCCCATGATATAGCTGTACCACCCAGAGTAAATACAAACCCAGTAGTACTCTTTCTACTATCAACATCACCAGCAAAATCAGCATCTACATAACCTTGCAGCTTCAAACTTGCACCTGTGAAACAAAGACATGTATCTGATGAACCCTTCAGATATCTCAGAATCCACTTGACTGCCTCCCAATGCTGTTTTCCAGGCCTACTCATGAATCTGCTCACAACTCCCACTGCATGTGCAATGTCTGGCCTTGTACACACCATAGCATACATCAAGCTGCCAATAGCTGAGGCATAGGGCACCTTGCTCATATGGTCCCTTTCTTCTTCTGTCTTCGGTGACTGTTCTTTACTCAGTTTGAAATGACTACCCAAGGGTGTGCTCACTGGTTTAGATTCATTTATATTAAACCTGCTGAGAACTTTCTTCACATACTCTGACTGTGAAAGCTTCAATGTACCATTAGCCTTGTCTCTAATGATTCTCATACCAAGGATTTGCTTTGCAGCTCCTAAATCCTTCATTGCAAACTGTTTTGACAATTGCTTCTTCAGATTATTAATCTCCTCAATGCTAGACCCTGCAATGAGCATATCATCCACATACAACAGTAAAATGATATAAGAATTGTCAAAGAGTTTAACATAACAACAATGATCAGCTTCACATCTCTTGAACCCAATTTTATGCATAAAATTGTCAAATTTCTTGTACCACTGTCTAGGAGCTTGTTTTAGGCCATACAAGCTCTTTCTCAGTTTGCAGACTAGATTCTCTTGTCCCTGAACAATAAACCCTTCTGGCTGAATCATGTAAAGGTCTTCCTCCAAATCACCATGAAGGAATGCTGTCTTTACATCTAACTGCTCAAGATGTAAATTTTCTGCAGCCACCATTCCCAGCACCAGTCTAATTGTTGACATCTTCACAACTGGAGAAAATATCTCTGTGTAGTCAATGCCTTCCTTCTGCTGGAACCCTTTAACAACTAATCTGGCCTTGTAACGTTTGCTACCATCATGCTCATTCTTTATTCTGTATACCCACTTGTTGTGCAAAGCCTTCTTTCCTATTGGCAATTTAGTCAGTTCCCATGTCTGATTCCCCAACAAGGAATCCATCTCATCCTTCATGGCTAACTCCCACTTGCTTGAATTTTCATCTTGCAAGGCTTCATCATAACACTCTGGCTCACCACCATCAGTCAATAGTAGATAATTTAAAGCGGGTGAATAACGCTGTGGAGGTCTAATATTCCTGGAAGATCTGCGGACTTCAGCTACAGGTGTACTCTGATCTACCTGTGAATCTGCATTCTCCTTATTTTCTTCACCCCTTTTCTGGACAGTACTTTCAGTCAATCCATCTAAGTTGACAAACTCAGATTTCTTTTGATCTATCTCTGCAATATTTGATACTACAGTTGACCTGTCCTTGTACATAACCTGTTCATTAAATATCACATTTCTACTTCTGATGATTTTCCTGTTTTGTTCATCCCAAAACCTATAGCCAAATTTCTCATCACCATAGCCAATGAAAAAACATATTTTAGACTTAGCATCAAGTTTACTACGAGCATCAAAATCAATATGAACATAAGAAACACAACCAAAAACTTTTAAATGGGAAAATTTTACCTCTTTACCGCTCCAAACCTCCTCAGGAAGTTTGAACTCCATGGGAACTGATGGCCCTCGGTTTATCAGGTAAGCTGCAGTGCTAATAGCATCAGCCCAGAAAGTTTTTGGTAGTCCAGCATGCAACCTCATACTCCTAGCACGCTCATTAAGAGTTCTGTTCATGCGCTCAGCCACACCATTCTGCTGTGGTGTCCCAGGAATGGTCTTTTCGATCCTAATTCCCTGTGCAGCACAATACTCACTGAACCCTCCATCTATGTACTCTCCTCCATTATCAGACCTCAAACATTTTAGTTTTAAACCTGTTTCTATCTCAACCATGGCCTTCCACTTCTTAAAAGTTTCAAATACATCAGATTTATTTTTCAGAAAATAAACCCATACCTTTCTGCTTAAATCATCAATGAAAGTGATGTAGTACCTTGAACCTCCAAGGGATGCAACTGGAGAAGGCCCCCACAAATCAGTGTGTACTAACTCCAATTTTTCTGCCTTCGGTGTCCTGCCAGTTTTCAAGAAACTCACCTTTTTTTGCTTTCCTAAGATGCAGCTTTCACACATGTCAAAATCAATGGACTTCAATTCTGGTAGTTTTCCTTTTGACAGCAGCATCTTCATCCCTTTCTCACTCATGTAACCAAGTCTGCGGTGCCATAGGCTTGTATCAATACTTGCATCAGCAACTGCAATTGTGTCTCTTGGACTTGAGGTCATATAGAGAGTGCCAGTCTTCTTTCCACGAGCCAATACTCTAGCTCCCTTTGTAACCTTCCAAGTACCACCAACAAATAGTATTGCATGCCCTTCATCATCAAGTTGTCCAACAGAAATCAGATTCCTCCTCAGGTCAGGAATATGTCGAACCTTCTCCAGTAACCAAACAGACCCATTGGGTAACAATATCCGGACATCTCCCATACCCACAACATCCAGGGCTGAACCATCAGCCAAATACACCTTACCAAAATCACCTACAGCATAGTTTTGTATGATTTCTCGGTGTGGAGTGGTATGAAACGAGGCTCCTGAATCCAAAACCCAATCATCAAGTGGACTGTCTACTGCAAGAAGTAATGCATCCTGTACCTCTTCTGTTACAGCATTAGCAGAATCATCTTCATTCTTCTTCTTAGGACTTTTGCATTGGTTCCTAAAGTGACCTATTTTCCCACAGTTCCAGCATTGTACTTGTTGGCCTGATCTAGATTTACTTCTGTTCCGATTAGAATTTCTGGATTTTGATCTGCCCCAATTTGAATTTCTATTATTACCTCTACCTCTTGTCTCAAGGTTTAGGGCAGAACCAGATCCTGAGGTTTCACCTGCATCTCTTCTGCGAATCTCCTCAGCTAGAATTAAATCTCGAATATCATTGTACTTGAGCTTTTCCTTTCCTGTAGAATTGCTTACTGCCATCCTCATTGCCTCCCAACTGTTTGGCAAAGAAGCCAAGACGATCAAAGCACGAATCTCATCATCAAAATCAATTTCTACAGACGACAATTGATTTGTAATAGTGTTAAATTCATTCAGATGTTGTGCTACTGATGCGTTCTCTGCCATCTTCAGATTGAACAGTTTCTTCATCAGATGCACCTTGTTGTTTGCTGACGGCTTTTCATACATACCAGACAAAGCCTTCATCAGATCTGCTGTGGTCTTCTCCTTTACAACATTATGTGCAACAGACCTAGACAGAGTTAACCTGATAACTCCCAGTACCTGTCTGTCAAGAAGAGCCCATTCATCAGCCTTCATCGCCTCAGGTTTTGTCCCCAAAAGAGGCAGATGCAATTTCCTCCCATAGAGATAATCTTCAATCTGCATCCTCCAATACGCGAAGTCTGTGCCATCAAACTTTTCTATTCCAGACGCCTTTCCTGCTTCCTCTGCCATTGCTCCCACTCAAACCTAACCCTAGGCTCTGATACCAGTTGTTGGGGAGATAAACACCTTGGGGAGCTTCCTTGAGTAATTAATATAACATATAGAGACACACTTTAACCCAAAAGGCCTAAGCCCAATGGGTATGTGCTCAATTATGTTATATTAACCACTCATTCTTCTTATCTTTATTCAATGTGGGACTTCACTCACACGTGTAACCCAACAAGTTGCATGGTTCGATTCTAGTTGTGGAACTATATTAGGAGCTGAGATTGGGGGTTGGCCATTTGGGATTGGCACAGAGGGTGTATCTGGATTGGAGGAATCAGGGTTATGTTCATTTTGTGGTGGAAGGGTTGGATGTGTTGCATGTTGTCCACCGTTTGGATTGTCATGGGGTTAGTGATGTTGCCTATGGTGATTTGGATGCATGTTTCCATTACGGGCTTGAGTAGTCCAGTGCCTTCTCCTATCATAAAAGGCCCTAAGCTCATTATGAAAGTAGGGTTCCAGAGAATCATAACCAAACTGTACCTGGTATAGCCTCTGAATCCTGTGCTTCTAGCGAATAAGCGTTCTTTCAATTTCGTTCATGCTCTCACTGCATTGACCCCTTGTGTGTCCAATCAAACCACACCTAATGCATAATTTGTGCACCCTTTCATATCGACACTATATCCATGTCCTAGAGCCATCATCTAACCTTAATATAAACCCTGAGGTAACTGGCATCCATGGGTCTAACCTCACTCTGACACGCATGAATCTGATATTTCGAGGTATACGATCCTCCTAATCAACCCTTTCAAAGAGTCCGATCATATGACCCATCCTTTCAGCTATTTCAGGGTACTGGTACTCCAATGGTAAGCCATGAAGTTGTACCCAAATGGAGACATAGTTTAACTGTAATCTATTGAGAGCCAAGTTTGGCCTCCATTTCTCTATCACAAGGAAAGCGCATCCGCTGCTCAAGGTCCTTTAGCACACATATGTTCTAAATCGTCCTCCAATTCAAACCGAATCAAGTAAAAGAAAGAATCTCTACCTACAACTGAAACCCCTCCTCTAATTTGCCATGCAGTGTTGATTACCTGTTGTAAGTAAAGAACTGAGAACTTCCTGTAGTCAAGAATGAAGCCAATATCACAATGGCTCCAAAACCCTTTGCATGTCCACACTATCAGGATCTGCTTCAATCACGGGTCCGTGTCTTGCGAAGGGAGTTTCTTCCGCATCACTGTTCTGTGAGGAAAAGTCTGAATCTGCAGCAAAGGCACCACCACTAACATCTAACCCACTGCTTTCAGTCCATTCAAACTCACGTGTTGTTATATGGTCCCCCATGTTCAGAGAACAAGGGAACAAGACAAGGAAAAAACGACTTAAGAGAGAGTATTACTCAGAGAACCAAAGACAAAAGAAGAACACACAGAAGTCAAAAGGAACAAGTTTGGGGAAAGGTAAAGGGAATAAAGAAGAGAAGATAGGGAAGAAACAAAAAGGTGAAGGGTTGTTTTGTTATGTGGTAGACAGAGCAAAGGCAAAGAAAGGGGTTTAGCGCCTCGAAATTGTGTAATACAGTGTTCCAAGATGCATAAAAAAGTGGGTGTAATAGTGATTGAAAAGGACTATGATAGGTGAAGAGTAAAAGGAATTAAGACTGATAACTGATAAGTGGAGAATGGGATGGAGTGATGGTGTAAAAGAGAGAAATTTGGGTATGAGAGTCGATGACACCTTGGTAGAAGTGAAAACTCTCTTAGTTGAGAGAGGGACTATTGAGCTCTCCTCTGTGAGAGAAAAGCCTCTTTGCGCTTAATCGTTGTCCAAGTTGTGATTATACTTAATTAAGGTCAATATGTTCATTGCATTTAAAAAATAAATAAATAAATAAGCAAACATACACATATTTTCAGAAGTTTCAAATTAAACTTTAAATTTACAACAACAAAAAAAAAAAAATAACTTTAAACCAATATATACCCTTTTCCAATAACGTAATGATGATATATATTGATATGTCTTTTCTTATATATTGTTCTGTTCAGTAATGTTTCGTTTGTTTCAAAATAAAATATTTTTGGAAAAAATTTTACGATGTTTAATTGTTTGGGTGTAAAATTTGGTCAACTGTAAAATTTTACAGTCAAGTGTAAAATTAAGTAAACCAAGAAGAGAAGTGGATCACATTTATAGGTCGATATGTTAGCAATTAAAAAAAAAAAAACCACCTTATATTTCGAACTCCATAGCTTTGGAATGCTACTAAATTAAACATATATTTTAAGAAGTCTTAAATTAAATCTTAAAATTTTAAATAATAGTAATGCCTAACTTAAAATAAAAATTAAAAAAAAAAAAAAAAAACTTTAAATTGTACAAACCCTTGTTAATGCAAAATACTTAAATGGGAAAATTTATGCCCCTAAACTATACCTCCTTTTACATTTACCCCTCCTTAAATTATACCATCTTTTACACTTACTCCCCTAAACTATAAGAATGCACATTTTACCTCCTAAACTATACCCCATTTTACAGTTATCCCTCTAAACTATACCTCATTTTACACTTACTCCCCTAAAATTTGAGAATAAACGCTTACTTCCCTAAACAATTACCCATGAAATTGGGTGCAAAATGTTACATGAGTAATAGTTTAAGGGGCTAAGTGCGCATTCCCATAGTTTACAGGTAAGTGTAAAAGGGGGTATTATTTAGGGAAGTAAAGTGTAATTTTCCCTACTTAATAAAATGACTTCATATGTAATGGATTTATGATTTGTGAGGGGTAATAAATTGTCCACCCAACATTAGGTCATTGGTCGAATGTCCATTGGGTAATAGAGATTTGTGAGGGATTTATGTTGGTCGAAGGCCAAAGGAGGCCCACACAGGCCCAACCCGTCAAGCCACGGGTCATACCAAGGAGCCTCATTCGGCCCAATTGCACTTGCCAAGAAGATTTTCACCCAATGCAGTTTTTTTAGGAGAACCAGTCTGAGGTATGTGGCTAAGGAACAAGTTTGTGGTGTGTGTAAAACAATTTGTGTGCAACAAGTTTAACTCAATAAAAACACTGGGAGAAAGTATGTATGTAATGCACCTCACATGCATATCAAATCCACTTGCATAGTTGTACTTCTATACTTGTCCTTAAATTACAAGGATAAAACCTATGATCATATATTTATATATAAAAAGAACATACTTCCAAAGCTCCCTAGATTCTATGAGCACTAGCATCAAGCCATCAATTGTACTAAAACAAATGTCATTTTCATACACAAAAACATATGTTATCTATTTTCAGTATAGCATTTAACAATACACCTTACATCACATTACAAATATAATCAACTCATTGTATGGGTTCTTTTTCTTTTTGGACAGTACCCAAGCCCAAGAAGAAACAAGGATCCTGGGCCTTATACTTGTTGTTTGGTGGACTGGGCTTGGTTCACTGCAGCTATATTAGGCTGATTACGAACCAAGTTGCGCACAAAACATAGATCCTATAATACATAAACACTCATACATACAAAATATATACATATTGCACAGTAGGGAACAGTAAAGAATGATATAAGTAAAAGGAAAAGTGAATAAAATGTTAGGGGTCCTCAGTTTAATAAATAATGCCTCATTATTTCTTGAGTTTCTATTACATTATGTCCTTTTTGCACTGGGATATGTTACAAGGTCCAAATAAGTTCAAAAGTCACAGACTTAAACAGCTCTTTTAGGCTTCTAAGACTTGTGAGGTTTGAATTCATTTGAATCCAAGTGTATCCTCTAGTGTCTATCTCAGGATCCCAGACGGTATTTTCCCCCTTTTCTCCCTTTTTGAATCTTAAGGAAGTTTTTCAAAGGTTTTTTTAGGCTCTGATCAATTATTGCTAAACCGGTTTGTGCGCAAGTCACATAAAGCTCCTCAAAGCAAAAAAAGCAATTCCTCCTAAGCAATAAAATACCATTATAAGTGTTTTAGTGTCATAAAATGACCCTTTACTCTTAGGAAATAAGTAAAATAATTATTCATAATATTTACAATGAAAAGGAGATTGAAATAGAATATTTAAGGTTGATCTTTTATTGTGTGAACATTTAAAAGAGTTCCTTCACTTGGTTCCCCGAGCGTGACGTCGTGGTACCCCGAGCAGGATTTCGTGGTTCCCAGGGGTACTAGGCCTGTAATCCATGAAACCCAGAATCTCTGATTCCTTGAACTATAAGATCTTTCTTCATACTTATTATGCAACGGAGTTTTGCCCTTTCCCTTTCCCTCTATAGGTCCTGCATAAGAACATACTATACAATACACATATCTTCAAATAATTGTTAGTTTCTTAGATTAGGATATACATTTTAATACATATACATATATGTAAATGAATTTCATGAGAATGATTTAGCCACGAGAATCCTAGCCCCAATTCTCACAGACTTAGTGCTTTTGCACAAGACTTGTGGGATTTGGAACTCAAGTCCAAGTAGCTTTACTTGGGCATTGCCTTCCAAGATAGTTAGGTGAAGAGGATTTTGTGGGAGAGAGTGATATCTGATATGTGCATGTTTTGGCATATGTTTCTTTGAAGGCTAAGTGATATTTTGAATGATCTCAAGGATATGGGACGAATTCCTCCACCTTGGCTCTCTTATTTTGTTCCTTTTCTCTCCCCTTTCCCTTGATGGGCTTTTAAAGCTCTAAGAATGATATTTTTAAACCTCTGAACTCTCCCCTTTTTCCTCCATCTGAATCCCCCCCCCCCCCTCCTTGCTATGCCTTAATGTTTCTTTTATAGTGGACATGGTCTGGTACCCCGAGCGAGAACGTCCCTGGTCTGCTAGGTAAAACCATGTCCTCTGGAACCTAAAAAGGTGCATTGGGCAGAGGTTTAGCTTATTTAGGCAATTATAACTCAAAAGGGGCATTTGACTTTAGCTATAAATGAAAGATTCCTTCTTGGAAATTCAAAGGAGTGGGTGGGCTGATAAATGCAATAGATGACATCTTTAGTTGAAAATGACAACTGAGAGGAAATTGTGGGGAGGTGTCATGCACATGGGGGAACTGAGTTTTTCTATTGGTTCATGCATTCCAAGCAAATATATGAACCAAGGAAAACTTTCAGGATCCTCCTTTCACCAGAAATCACTCCCCTACCGACCAAACCACTTCTCCCTTACTATCCACTCAGGATCCCACGGGCTTGGACCATGGGTTACAAAGATAATACCTTATTTTGCTAGATTTTTAATGGCTTTTTTGCTGGAAATCTAAACATACACCTTGACTTTCCCATGTGTTAGCAAGGTCATCTTCTCAAGACTTCAAAAGGACACATCAAGGTCCTAGGGCCTTGATGTTCTTCTTGCTGCATATCCTCTGGTCTAACCAAGATCCTTGCTGCATGTCCTCTGGCCTGACCAAGTCTAGGTCCTCTTCTCTTTTTTCTTTTTTTTTTTAATTATTATTTCTTTCTTTTTCCTTCATTTTGGGACTTTAGGCCTTCATGGTCCTTCTTAACTTCATGAATTGAGTCTTCTTTTGTTAAGGTCCATGGTCTTTCCTTACTTTTAATGGAATGGGCTATCATATAAAATTTTGGTCCTCAACACTCATTTAAATTTTATTTTACTTCTTTTCTCTATGTTTATACCCACAGCCTATAAACCCAATAAAAATTTATTTCATAACCCAAATCCACCAAGACTGCAACCCAAAATCCATCTATAGCCACTGTGACCACAACAAAAATCCCCTAAAATCCAACCAAATTCGCAACAAAATCGTCAAAGAAAATCTTAATAACCAACCAAAATCACACAAAAAACAACCAAAATTCACCAAAAAGCACAAAATCCTCCAAAAAAAAATTCAAAAAACCCAAAAATTTGAAATAGAAAGATTAAAAAATAAAAATAAAAATAAAACACCACCAAACCACAACCCAACTACCATCAAAATCAACCCAAAACAAAAACCTAGAAAACCAACAAGCAAAACACACGATCTCTCCTCCTTTGGCCACAACCCAGGAAGAAAAATCCGAGCTCGCCTAATTCGCAAGCCAAAACCTAGCAATCTAACAAGGAAAACCCAAAAAATCCAAATTCATCTAGTAATGACTGTGGCTAAGATGGGTGGTTGCAATTTTCAGCAATGGTAGCTTTAAACCAATGGCTAAGATAGGTTTGTTGTCGAGGGAGGTAGAGAGACAATGGAGAGGGGTAGGGCAGAAGAATGGGATCTTCACCCTGCCCCACGTGGTTTTTTCTTGCCCTAATCCTGTCCTACCCAGTATAACAAGGAAAACTTCCTTCCCTCATCCCCGCCCCTTGGGGCCCCACCTTGTAAAATTCTACTTCATGTTAATTTTCCCCACAACTATTACAATTTTTTTTTAATAAAACATATTTCATTAAAATATACTTGAAATTACAACTAAATTTTTCGCATCAAGTCAAACTAATTTTTACCAAGAACTGAATAATATTATTCAAGTGTTTAATAAGACAATATCACAACAAAAACAAAAAATCTTAATATCCACGCATTTAAATAATCTAGTATCAATTTGTTTGTTTAAATAATAGGGATTTAGGATATGAAAGTTTTAAAATTATAGCATTTATCAATGCGGGACGAGGCTAAAATGTCTAAACCATCCTAGCCTTGCCCCATGGAGGAGAGGGGCGAGTCAAGACGCAAAGAGGGGGGGGAGAGAGAAATTGCCATCCCTGAGAGAGAGAGAGAGAGAGAGAGAGAGAGAGAGGGAGAGGGCTGGCTGTAGAGAGGGAAATTTAAAAATAAAAGTTTTTTTTTTCCTTTTAGCACATACTACCTTACCCTTCTACTAGTAGAAAGTGTATAGTAGCATAAGCTAAAAACAATTTGGATGTGCCACATTGATATAGCATAGTTTTTGGTGTTTGGTATGCTAAATGCTAAAAGTTTAGCATTTAGCAAATCTGATGCTAGTGCTCTAACATGTCCTTGCTAGTCAATTTCCCTCACCCCAAAAGTTAAATGGTTAGTGGTAAAGATTATAAATGGATCACTTGCATCAGTGCTTGTATTAATACAAAAGGGACTATATTTTAGCCAACGAAGTCCAAAATTCACCCACATCAAGTCATGCAAAGTTGTATAAAAATATATGGTTGCTATAGTAACCACGTAAATTTACACCGACACTATTCATTTTGTATTTTATTTTTTATTCTTTTTTTATGTATCCCGAAGATGAAGAAACAGAATGGATGATGGTAGTTGCGTGTGAAAAAACAGAAACAATTAAAAAAATATAGAAAATTTATAATTTTATTAAAATCTAGTGTAAAATAGATAATTTGATGTAGGGTATTTTGAAAAGTGAATATGTAAAATAGAAAAAGTTGGTTTTTATACCAAAATAGAGAAAACAAAATTGCATGAGATGATGCGAATGCTCTAAAACATAAACTTGTTAGACCAATGGGTATTTCCAGCCTCCCTAAAGGGTTTTCTCTCCTCGAGGAAGGGATGAAGTAAGGATAGAACATTCCTATCTGATTTGATCTTATCTCTTTTTCATCCTTATTAAAGTTCCCTAATAAACTGTTTTAAAAAGAATTTTTTTTTTTTTTTTAATTGAGAAGTTACACACACTTAATAGGTTTGAACCCACAACCTTACCCTTAGTATAAATACCAATGGAACTACAGTGTATTGGCAACTTCTTAGGAGCATATTATAAATTTATATAACAATTATTTATTTATTTATTGAATAAAAAATAAAAAGATGAAACTAGTTTCAGTGACAATGTATGAACCCATTGGCTGGATCTAAAGCATAGTCAAAATGTAAAATTAATTATTCAAAAGTTATAAAGTCTCATCTCCATTTCCAAAATCATAATTTTTTTTTTTTTTTTAAATCCAATAAAATTGAGGTTCTTTTCAAAAATTACACATGCTTGATCTAGCCTCCCTATTTCACACCTCCCAAAGTCTCCATGCTCCTGTAAATTCACCCAACACGCCTAAAAGCATCTACAATAAATTAGGCAAACCAAAAATCCTCTCCATTTTAGACAGTAAACCTCCAAAATGAAGCTCTATCACTCTCTCTATCTTAGAAATAAGTCTTGGATGAGTTACAGTGACTCTTGGTGAGGACAGTCATTGTAACTTTTACAAACAAATATTCGAGAATAAAATATTAAGGTTTGTTTGGTAGAAGGATTTTTATTTTTATTTTCAAAAAATTATGAAAATCACTTGTAAAAAATTGAAATTGAAACTAGTTTTCAAATAACATTTTTTACATTATATGTGTTTGGCTTCCACTTAAAAAAAATTCAAAATTCTGAAAACAAAAAAAATAATATTTGAGAGATCATTTTTTTCTTTTTAGATTTTTTTTTTAAAATTTTACAAAAAGTAATGTGTAGATTACTTTTTTTTCCCCCCTTTTAATAATGATTAGGGAATAGAGCTCATGTAAAACTTGAAGTATGAGAACTTTTTTAAAATAAAGATAAGCTTCTTAATTTAAGAGATAGAAGAGTTTGGACTAGGGCTGTCAACGGGTCGGGTCGGGTCAGTTTTGTGCCCAACCCGGACTTGACCTGCCGGCGTTGGGTGGGAGGGTGGAGGAACCCGGAACCAACCGCCGGAAAAATCGGTCGAGTCGGTTTCGGGTGAGGGTGAGCGTCGGTCAGGTCGGTCGGGCGCCGGAGTAAAAAAAATCATCGAAATCTGAAAAAAAAAAAAAACGTCACCGGAATCTGGAAAATCTCGCTGGAATCTGGAAAATATTGCCGAAATCTGGAAAATCTCGCCGGTATCTGCATTTTTTTTCGCTGGAATCTGAAATTTTTCACTAAAAATTGCTGGAATTGGCCGGATTTGACTAAATTTCACTAGATCTAGCCGAATCTAGTCGAGATCTTGCCGGATCTGGCTTAATCTTGCAGGTTTGGCTGGATTTTTTATACAACTCCGGTCGGGTTCGGGTTGCTCGAGTTTTGGAGAAGCAAACCCGCCGCCGACCGACTAGACCTTCGGTTTGGGCCAGAATCGGGTCGCCGTCGGGCGGTTTGGCCGGGTTGTCAGGCTTCGGTCGGGTCTGGACAGCCCTAGTTTGGACAAATCTGTGGGATCCACTGTTTTCAGTTTATTTACAATTATGTCATTAAAAATATTTTTTGTATCTTGGAAACATCCTCTCAACTATTTTCAAAATCCTATTTTGAAAACCATTTGAATCTAGCTTTGTTTGATTTGAATGAGCTTTTGCTGTCTTTTAGTTACATCTCTCTCCTCATAGTGTCATTTCTTGTTGGTTGTTGATTCCATTTTAAAAGATTTGAACGCTGGTTGCACTTTTTTTTTAGTAAAAGATTAGGAGAAGTGCTATATCCACAACAGATCATAGGTGGTACTTTTTTGCCCACCAATAACAATCCATAGCAACCTACCACTTATGATTTGTTATGTAAGTGTTGTGAAAATGTTGTAGATATAGCATTTGAATCTAGCCATGTTTTGAACACCATTTGAATCTAGCCATGTTTGATTTGAATAAGCTTTTGGTGTCTTTTGAATCTAGCCATGTTTTGAACACCATTTGAATCTAGCCATGTTTGATTTGAATGAGCTTTTGGTATCTTTTAAATTCGGTTACATCTCTCTCCTCATAGTGCCATTTCTTGTTGGTTGTTGATTCCATTTTAAAATATTTGAAACGTTGGTTGCACTTTTTTTTAGTAAAATATTAGCAGAAGTGCTACGTCCACAACATTTTCACAACAAATCATAGGTGGTGCTATTTTGCCCACCAATAACAACTCATAACAACTTGCCACTTATGATTTGTTATAAAAGTGTTATGAAAATGTTGTGGATATAGTATATCTCATTAGGTTAAGGGGTTGAGTTTAAATTCTCTCACATCCACCTTTTTAAGTCTTAAAAACGCAAGAAACTTCTCCTAAACTCAAGCACGGTTATTTTTTAAGTCATAATAATCCATACTACTAATAACTAAATTTTTTGTTTGAGTTTCATCATTTTGCAAACTAAAATATCCTCACATAAATTCTTAAACTCTATAAAATACCCCTATCGTTTAGTTAAATAGTTTTAAATTTAAAAACACAAACTGGTTGAAAGAGTAATTTACTATTTTTTAAAAAGTTTTTAAATTTTAGGCTTTTTCCTTTCTTACGTACAAATAACTAATTAAAAAAAAATCCTAAAAATTAGAACACTTTCTCTATCTTTTTTTTTTCTTTTTTCTTTTTTTATGGAAAATGACACTATATCTATCTTAATCTCATTTTTAAACATTATGACACTAAATCCAAAAAAAAAAACTTATCGCACATGTAATAAGACTAGTAATATAATAATAAAATCCTACAACTTTTAGTTGCTCAATACATTTTTGAGTTTTACTTTTTTTTTTAATAAAAAAAATATAACAAAAAAACCCACACTCTTACTTCAAGTACTCTCTGTTCTCTCTGTTCGCTATGCCAAATCTATATATCATCCCTTCATTCGTTGCTAGGTGGGTATTTCTTTTCTCTCACTTTTTTAAAAGTACCTATGAATATTATAATTGATTACAAAAACAATATATCTTGGTGCCTCTACACTTTTGTGATAGGATCAAATGCCAAGCATCAGTTACTCCTTACTTCTCATAACTTCTTACGATTTCAACTCTATGACTAAACTATATGCATGGAATTTATCAATGTACCCAATGATGGTGGCCATGGATTGAAGTTGGGTTCGAAAAAGTACTCCATCCACAATCTAAATTGTTCCAGTCCTTTGGCATACAAAGCTGGCCCATTACAACAGAAAACATGTTCTTTCATTCTTCCAAATATACAAATTAAACATAAGTATAAGAAATACCACAATGTTTTTTTTTTTTTTTCCAAATCTCTTTTTTGAGAGGACATCGGATTCTGAATATCCACATAATACTAAATTACATTAGAGAAAACGAGAGTAAACTTGTAAAAGAACCTATGTTGGTTTTGTACAACGAAAACAGATTTTTTTTCTAATTGGGTTCAAGAGTCCATTTGGAGACCTACAACCTACAAGTGTTTCATTATGATCAGCAGTCATGAACACAATGCCAAAAAAAATAAATGTATCCTTTTTCATTATTCTTTTAGTTCAAGACATTTTTTCCAATAACTTTTCAATTTTTCATGATTTATATTCATTATCAAATAATCATGTTACTCTTTATATGAATCCAAATGGATCCTAATTCCTAATCAAAAAGCCATTCCCAACTCTCTTTTTCTTTTTTTGTTGAATAAAAAAAAAAAAGTCTTTGATATGGACTCATTAACCTCACGTCATGGATACAACCGTACAACACATTCGTTGAAATGCCACAACTCAAACTTCTCAACTCTTGCCAAGTATCATGTAAAGCAATACAAGGACTCCTACCAACCAAGCCACCCCTGCAGTGGTATCCCCAACTCTAACTGAGTAACGCACTACATAGGACTGAATTACCAATAAAAGCATAGCTCAACAAGGGAAAATTCACAAAGGGCAATTGTACTACTATATACATCAGTTTGACATCACAGCTCCCTAACAAAAGATATTGGATTCACAGGGATGTTTATACTAGACATAAGCAAGGACAGTAAGCAATGAATCGTTGTTGCGCATAACCAGAGGGCAAACTTTTCTACAAACTTGTTTTCATAAGTTGGAGATGTGCAGGTAAGGAATTCTTGTAAGCATCTGATACGGCATCAACAGTTTCTGAAAGATTGCTCTTCATTTCTGAAATTCTGGACTCCACATATTCTTTATATTTCGAGACAAAATCAACCAATGAAAAGAGTTCACGAGCGCACATCTGAATTTCTTCTTCACTTTGTCTGACTGCTTCCTGCAACCTCCACTCAGATGTCTTTGCAAAAACATGACAACTAATTAGGACGCATCTAGCACTTTATGCTCTTTCACTTAATGGTATGAGTAGATTAGTAATATCAAACTTATTTTAAAAAGATCATTAATATCAAAGTGAAAGCTACCCACTTTGAGAAAAACAAAGTAATTACTCACAAAGTTATAGTATTTGGTCAGATTTTAAAAATCATTCTCACAATGCAGTGCCTTAACTGTTTGACCAAGCAATAAATGAGGAAATACCTTCAGAACCTCTGCCGCTTCTCTTTCCACAATATCTAAGTTATGAGCCTCCATTTGAACTTCCTCCACCATCTTCTTAGCTTCTGCTGCACAGCTATAAGTGTACTCTTGTGTTTCCTTCTTCAGCAAACTCAGTTGAGCTTCCAACTGAAATTAAAATTATTTATGCAGCAGAAGATAAGCATCAAATTAGAGATCTTCATAAAATTATTATTTTTCCAGTTCCTCTACACCACCATTAGAAAAGAATGGCCAAGCCAAGATCTCTCGTTTTTAAAAAGCCTAAGAGAGGCAACCATAGCCTCAATTGTTAGGGGGGGGGGGGGATGTAACATATAACTTTAGAAAGCAAAATGGGCAAGGAGAAGAAATTTAAAAAACAAGAACAAACCACATCCACCTCCACCATCCCAACCCCTGCCACTACAACTAACACCATATTTATTGGGGTAGGACAATGCCAACAAGCTGAGGAAATCTGTCCGTGTGCCATTGGTGGGTTTTAGGGTTTTAATACGTTAGAGCATGGACTTGATTTGGGATTGATAAACTCACACCTGTCCCAAAAAAATGCACAAGTTGATAAGAAAAAATGAATATAATCAATTAACCAATATACTAACACTCTCCTTCATGTATGAGCCTGGAATCCCCTTAATAAGTCCCAACAAATGTAATTTTTAATTTTAGAATGAAAAGTAGAGTGAAGATTGAACTCAAAAACCATCTAATCTGATACCATGATCAATCATCACTTACCCAATAATTTAAGCAGACAAAAAATGGTGAATTTATCATTTAACCATTATTCTAATAAGCATTGAATTACAATAACAATAAACAATACCACAAGAAACACAAGAAGATAAAAGGTTAAAATTAAAAATAAAAAGAACACACAAAGGCCTACATGTCTCAATACTCAAAACACTAAATATTTTTTATTAATCAACACTTCCTGATTTGAGTACAATGACACACTTATTAATATAGACTTTAAATCTAAACTTTTTTCTTGTAGAACTAGAATTCCTACTTTGACTGATCAACAAACTCCTAATTAGACTAGGAAACTAAAAACTTAATAAGGTAATTAAAGCCTAACTTGTACTCAAAATAAAAATCTACCTAAGATACTTAAAATCTCCTAGAAAATTCTCATAGTTCTCATAGTTTAAACATTATAAGTACAATGACACATTTTCTTTAGATCTTCAATGAGGGTCGAATGTTGGATAAGGCTGTCCATGAGGGTCGTTTGTCAGGCTTTAGTGTAGGTGCTTCCTCTGGAAGATCTTTGATGATTTCCCATCTCCTTTTCGCTGATGATACTCTGATTTTTTGTGATGCTAATATTGATCAAATTCTGATTCTTCGTATGGTGCTCATTTGGTTTGAGGCTGTGTCTGGTCTGGAGGTAAATTTGGGTAAGTCTGAGCTAGTGGCTGTAGGGGCAGTTCATAACATGGATCTTTTGGTGGCTGTTTTAGGCTGCAAGCAAGGATCTCACCCAATGAAATACTTGGGTCTTCCTTTGGGGGCAAAATTTAAGGACAAGTCTATTTGGAATCCAATTCTAGAGAAGATGGAAAGAAAATTAGCAGGTTGGAAAAAATTATATCTTTCCAAGGGAAGTAGAGTCACTTTGATTAAAAGCACTCTCTCTAATCTTCCTACTTATTTTCTTTCCTTATTCCATATTCCTGCTTCTGTGGCCAACCGTATTGCTAGACTTCAGAGAGACTTTCTGTGGGGTGGCCTTGGAGACGAGCCCAAATTTCATCTAGTTAATTGGTCTATAGTATGTACTCCACTTTCTTCAGGTGGGCTGGGGATTAGAAACCTGAGAACCTTCAATGTAGCTTTATTAGGGAAGTGGTTATGGAGATTTGGGCAAGAAAGGGATGCTCTTTGGCGTCAAGTGATAGAGGTGAAGTATGGTTGTGATTGGGGCAGTTGGTGTTCTAGCTCTTTCTCCGGTCCTTATGGAGTTAGTTTGTGGGAAAATATTAGAAGAGGGTGGCACTCCTTATCTCGGTTTATACTGTATGAAATTGGAGATGGATCAAAAGTGCAGTTTTGGCTTGATCGTTGGTGTGGATCTTCTCCCCTCGCAAATCGTTATCCTGATTTATATAGGATTTGTCGCAACAAAGAGGCAAGTGTAGCGGATCTTATGAGGTTCACCAATGGAGTACTCCACTGGGATTTTCAGTTTTGTAGGGAGGTGCATAACCGTGAATTGGAAGCTTTCAGGAGTTTCATCAATTCTATTTATTGCACTCCTGTAAGGGGGAACAGGGAGGATAAGAGATGTTGGCTGCCTTGTAAGAGTAAGGGGTTCACGGTCAATGCTTACTACCATCTTCTAGTTGGCCATAGTGAGCAGTTTTTCCCTTGGAAAAGCATTTGGAAGCAGAAGATCCCCTCTAGAGTGGCTTTCTTTGTATGAACAGCAACCTTGGGGAAATGTCTGACTATTGACAACTTAAGGAAAAGAAAGGTTTGCATTTTGGACTAGTGTTTCATGTGCAAGTGTAATAGTGAAACTATTGACCATCTTTTCCTTCATTGCCCGGTTGCTTCGGAGTTATGGGATATGGTTTTTGGGTTATTTGGAGTTTGTTGGGTTATGCCTTTCTCTGTTGTTGGGCTTTTGGCTTGCTGGCAAGGTCGTTTTGGTCGCCATCATAATGGAGATTTATGGATGTTTGTTCCTCATTGTTTGATGTGGTGTATTTGGAAGGAGAGAAATAGTAGGTGTTTTGAAGACAAGGAGCGTTCCATGCCTGATCTCAAGCTTCTTTTTTTTAGAACCTTACTTGATTGGTTCTCTGTGTGGAGAAACCATCCTTTTTCTTCTTTTTTGGATTTTCTTGATTTTTGTAATGTTCGTTTTTGATTTGTTCACCCCTGTATACTCCCTGTGTACTTGGGTGTTCCTCTCTTTTTGATATCGATGAATCTTTATTACTTATCAAAAAAAAAAAAAAAAATTCTTTAGATCTTCAACTTGTCTAGCAGAACTAGGACTCCAATTTGATTAGTAAAACAAACTCTGAAACAGACATAAACTGTGAATGGTAATTTCAACTAGTTTCCTGATGTAATTCCTATTTCTAAATTAAGTTGAATTTTTTAACCAGTTTCCAGTTTCTATTTGACATATTATTCATAAAAACCATCAATCTCTTCGTCGTCTAATGGCTTTTGCAAATTGGACTACTATTTTCAGAACCACAAAGATTGATTCAGTGCCACATGTCTTTTCTGTCTACTCTACATTTTCCTGGAAATGGAGTAATGGACTCAAATCAACTGAGCAAAGCTTAACTATAACAGATTGGATAGGATACACAAATACTTTGTTGCCAATCAACATTGTCCAAAAGAATAAAACCATAATCTCCATACAACACAATTGGTTGGTGTTACAAATACATCCCAGGCCATACCACCCGGCAAAGATCATTGACATTTCATACACAGTTTTCCTCCAAACCAAGTTGGAGGAATCACCTACAACCCATTACATAGCAATTTAGAAAACCATCCATGTATATTAAATCAGATGATTCATTACATCATTTAAAGTTTTAAACAACCTGAAAAATGAATTGCAGCAACTTTATTTTTTATTACTTGAAAGGTAAGTTACACACGCACCCAATGGGTCTTGAACCCACAACCTTACCCTCCACCTAACACTTACACAGGAAGAGGTGCCAATTGAGCTAGAATTGCAGCCACTTTAGTTCAACACATTATATTTAACCCTGTGGTTACAGTTCTCTTTCTAAGTCTCTTAACAGTTTACACATTTTTCTTTGGACAGTTTTTTAGACGAAAAAATCCTCCAACACACTATGTGACAATTTAAAAAACTATCCAAATGCACTTTTAGTCACATGATCTTTTTTTTTTTTTTGGGATAAGTAATCACGTGATCTATTTAATAGTCATCAGTCATGTAACTTGCTTAAATGATTAAATGAATCGCATGATGTAATACACGCAGATGTTCTTATAAAAGTTTTCCTTTTCC
The DNA here is from genome assembly GCA_019022515.1 of Quercus aquifolioides. Taxonomy (NCBI): domain Eukaryota; kingdom Viridiplantae; phylum Streptophyta; class Magnoliopsida; order Fagales; family Fagaceae; genus Quercus; species Quercus aquifolioides. The sequence goes on along the minus strand of CM032332.1, from coordinate 18,567,187 downwards.
TTGTTCCTTCTTTTTCTTCAATTTTTTTATCATTTTAGATTAGACCTCCTTAAATCCGCGTGTTAATTTGTTTGTTTGGGGAGGGGTAGAGTTTAATTAAGTCTTTTACATGCATTCATGAGGAAGAGCATGCTAATAGTACTTCTAATGTCAAAATACACACACAACAATGCATTAAGGAAAATATCAAACACAAGTTAGAAACTAGTAAACCGTTACCCCCAGCAAATAAGCACATACGCACACAATTAGCTAAGGAAATTGTCAAAAGCAGGAAACAAAAGTGTTGTTTAATAAATCCCTTCACAATATGCAACCTGACTCATGACAAAGTGACAACCTAAAGAAATTGTTTCGAAAAATGTTGAATCTATCTCAATTAGGACTTTAGGAGAGTTATAAATTCTAACAATTCGACTACCTACTTAACAGCACCTTTAGTTATTCATCCTCCAAAAAAACTTAATAAGGTTGGCGGCTTCAAGTAGAGTCATATGCACCAGCATATCACCAATGGCACTCTAAATTTCCCAGTCAGTCTAAGAAATGGTACCATATTTCATATGATGTCATAGCAGGTTGTTCATCACCAAAAGTGATATTCAATTCTGCATTTGAGAATAAAAATTCCCGGATACAAATTGAACTAAATGTATAGAGATTGGATCCCTTCCACCAACACAGGGAATTTATGAAACGCCCCATCCCCCCCCCCCCCCCCCCCCCCAACACCCCCAAGAAAAAAACCTTGTAAACTCTTCTATCAAGAATTTTATGAGTTCCAAATTTCATAATTATTTCGGGCCATTTTATCTTCATTACTTCACAATTTCATCACAGGTGATGGTTCTACTCATATTTTACTTTTTTTCTATTTCTTCTTTTTAAGAAAAAAAGAACGATGAGAACCAGGTGGTGGGTGTTAAGACCCTTTCAAAGTATTAGAGAACATAACAGTAGAATAAAATAAATATATAAGATCTACCCATCAATATCATAGTGCAAAGACCAAGTCCTGATGAACTTACTTCTTCAATGCGGGCTTGAAGCGCTGTTATATTATTTCTTTTCCCCTCAATCTTAGCAGCATTTTCCTTCGATTGTTGCTGAAGGGAAATCAACTCTTCTAACTTTTCCATAGAACTCTTCTGTATGTCATCAGCATAGGAATTAAGTGAAGGCTTAAGTTTTGATTTGTAGTCAATACCCATTATCTCTGCAGGTGTAGACCCTTTGGCATTTAAAACATACTGAAAATCATTACCAAGCTTCAACCTAGAACCACAACAGATGAAGCAGTTGTATTAGAGTTTAAGATCAAACCAACATACTGGGTCAGTTTTAACACAAGGTAGAAAACAGAATTAAAAACAAAAAAAACAAAAAGATAAAGAAATGATCAACACTCTGACACTTTGTTAGCTGCTTAAAGATCGCTATCTTAAATATTCACTGAACTCTAGCTCATAGGATGAAGAACCAACCACCAGGGTACACATGTAAATTACCAATCAAGAAAACAAAAATGACTAATGTGAAAGTGCATCAAAGGAATCTCACTGCTCTCTATCTCAATCACAAATGTCTATCTTCACGAACTACATAAGAACACTAGTAACATTTTTATGGGAATTTCACATTTCAGGCAATGGGCAAAACTATATAACCCTGCAATACCAAAACTCCCAATTCATTTTATGGCAAGAAAAAGCTGAATTGTCTAAAACATTAAAAGTTCCGCTTGTGCTGAATTCAAATGATATATATATATATAACAGCATAAACACACACACCAAATATCAATGAATAGACATATAAAGTGGCACAATTAACCTTCTCATGGCCTGGTTACACTCCATAGCAAGCGCCTCGAGCTCCTTAAACTGATGTCCAATCTTGGTGTCGAGATCCCAAGACTTCTCTTCCCACGTGTTCCTCGCGATCTCGGCCTCGGCAATATCCCTCTCCACGGCCTGCAACTCTCTCCTCATCCTATCCATGTCGCGCGCATTCAAAGTCTGCGTCTCGACCCTCCTCTTCAGCTCCTCGTTCTCCTCGGCAATCCTCGTCCTCTCCTGCACCTTAGCCTCCAATTCCTTCTCTTTCTCCGCCAACGCCTTCTCCATGGAGCCCATGCGCTCCGTGAACTCCCCGATTATGGTGTGGAACTTGCTCACGTCCTCCTCCAACAGCCCCTTGTCCTTCTCGAGCAGCTCCTTCTGAGAAGGAGCAGACCTCAAAGCCTCCGACTTCGCCTCCAGTTCCCTGACGTTTCCGGACAGAACGTCGATGTTTTCCTTCAAATCGAGCTTCTTCCGCTCCAATCTCTCGACGAAATCGCCGTCCAAGGCGTCGACGGAGTCGTCGTCGCCGCGCGCGAAGTGCAAGTAACTCTGGAGAACATAGGACTTCAGATCGTTATCGGCTAGAGCGGGAGGAGAAGAAGCGGAAGCGGAGAGATTGTCGTTGAAGAGAGCGATCTGGACGAGCCAGTGAATGATGGCGAGAATCGAAGGCCAGTGGTGAGGAGTGCCGGGGGCCTTGAGAATGGACTTGTTGAATTTGAAAGGGTAATTTAGGGATTTGAGCAAGAAGGGGAGATCTTCGTCGAGTTTGGAGGAGGAAGGGAACTGGAGACGGGAGAGGAGGAAGCGGAGGGAGTCGGTGATTTCTTTGGCGGAAGGCAAGGAGGCTTTGAAGGGAGGGTGAGAGTGAGAGGAGAGGTAGGAGTTGATGGTGGAGAGGGCCGATTGTTGAAGCGAACGGTCCTTGTAGAGGAGATCGAAGGAACGAGGGATTCCGACGGAGGAGGAAGGACGGCTGCTGCCGAAGCTTGCGTCTGAGTCTCGTGATTGGTTGAATTGACGGTACTGGTCCACTGGTGTTGGCGGTGGTTGTGCCGCCGCTAATGACTCCTTTGGACGGTGTCGCCACCCTCCTGCGCCTCTCATTTTTCCACTCACTCACTCACTCCAGTTTCGACGATCGCTTTTGTTCTCTAGTGAGGTTTTTGGTTTTTGACTGACTTTTCCCGCTTTGTTACTTTTGGATTGGAAATTGGCTAGGGCTTTATGAAAATTTTAAAATTGAGTTCTTTGCACCGCAAATAATGCCACAACTTTTCTCTACGTGGCATATTGATTTTTTTTTTTTTTTTTTTCGTTATTGACCGTCACTTGGATTTTTTTTTTAATAATATTAAAACTCAAACAATTTCGTTAATTAGCACGTCTTCAAAACTACTTAGCAAACTAACATTTCGAGTGCTAGGAAGTCGATTTTGTTGTGCTAAATCGAGTATAATGAACTCGAGTTCTATGCATGGAAATCAAGCATTACAGACTCGAGTTCCATAAAGAGATCAAACGAAGCCGAAGAAACCCAAACTACACGAAGAAGAAAAACAAACCAGAAGAAACCCAAACAAGAAACACGAAGAAACAACAAACCACGAAGAAGGAACAAACCGGAAAGATCAAACCCAAACAAAAACCACGAAGAAGGCAAAACCCATGCACCCAGATCTCCCTAACCCAAACCATTCGGCTCAGACTGAACCCAGGCAGCAACGGCGAAGGTTCCAGGAGGCAGCGGCAGCAGCGACGAAGCTCCAGGCGAAGGTTTTCCTCTAATTCGTTGTTTTTCTTGTCTAGGTCTTTGGGTTTGATGATGTTTCGTTATTTTTCTTGTTCTTTGGTTTGATGATGTTTGTTGTCTGTTGTTGCTCTCAGGGAAATCGAGTCTTAAAGACTCGAGTTCCATGGAACTCAAGTTCTTCACACTCGATTTAGCACAACAAAATAAATCAACTCCCTTACGCTCAAGATGTTAGTTTGCTAAATTGTTTTGAAAACGTGCTAACTAACGAAATTGTTTGAGATTTAGTGTTATTTTGAAGAAAAAAAAATCTCCGTCACTTCTACATAAACTTACTACTTTTTCTTAACTAATCATAGTTAATTATATAAAAAAGTTGTAGAAAAAGTTATGGTATTATTTATGATACTATAATTTTTTATAAAAATTTTGGAGATGATGAGGTAGTGATGATTGATTTTAGGTTGGAGTTGGACCCACTCTTGTGTTGGGCATAAGAGCATCCGCATCAGTTGATGCAAAAATTTTGTAAATTTTGCAAAACAAACCTACTTTTTCTATTTTAGAGCAACCACATCGGCTCATCTATAGTCTTCTAAAATAGAAAAAAGTACAAATTTTACACATTTTGAGCAAAAAAACACCCACATCAGTGGGTGTAAAAATGTGTAAAGATGTGTATATATTTCTATGAGCTACAGTAACCGTGTATATTTACACCATCGTTTATCCATTATTTTAATATTATCTTTGTACAGTATAAAAACACTTTTTCGCTCTTTTTTTTCTCTCTCCTCTCACTAAGCAACACCAACGCTTCTTAGGTCTCAGCTTCTCTCTCCCTGTTTCATTCCTGAGCTCCGATCACAAAAGATTCCTCTAGTATTCCTCTTTCCTTATCTCATTTCTCCTTGTATCCATAAATTCCCCAATCATTCACAAGAAAATAAGCTCCGATCACGTCAAATCCCTTCAAGAACAGACGGGGTGAGGGGGAAGGACTCGGAAGCAAGGATGGAGTGCATGGCGGCGGTCGTCGCGAGGAGGTGGCTGTGCTGCGAGGCGTCGATCTTTGCTTAGGTTGGAGGCGTCGATCTCGCTCCAATCTATTGGTTGCTGGTTTTTTTTTTTTTTTTTCTGGTTTTTTGATTGATTGTGGGTGTGGGTCGGTGGGTTTTGATGATCTTGCCGCCGATTGGGTGGGTGATGATTTGGCTTGATTGGGTTTTAGGTTGGGTGGGTGATGAATGGGTTTCGGATTTAATGGGTTTTGGATTGAGTGGGTTGGTTTTCCTTGATGATGCTGGTTGGGTGGTGATGATGGTGGCTGGGTGTGAAGTGATTGTTGGTAGTGATGGACTGTGAGTCTGTGAAAGAGAGAGGCAGTGAGGGAGAGAATAATAAAAAATTGTAAAAAAAATGAATATTTTATTGAATAAATGTGTAAAATAGATAAATTGATGTAGGTGCTTTGTAAAATTGGATGTGTAAAATAGAAAAAGTAGGTTTTTTCTTGTAAAATAGACAGAAAATTTGCACGAACTAATGTGATTGCTCTTACACCCCTATTTTTACAAAACACCCACATTAGTTTGTCTATTATACACATTTATTCAAATAAAATATTCATCTTCACCCACCCAACCACCATTATCAACCCACCCAGCCACCATCATCAACCCACCATCATCAAGCATCAGCATCAGCCATTATCATCAAGCACCATCATCAACCCATCATCACCAAGCACCATCATCAACCACCATCACCCCAAAACCCACTAATCAAACAAAGAATTAAAAAGATCAAAACCCCAAAACCCCACTGATCAAACAAAAAATTAAAAAGGATCAAAACCCCAAAATCCACTGATCAAATAGAGCTTCAACGACAATCAGTGGTGGCATGCCGAGAGCTTCGGCAAGTGAGATTCAGAGTTCACATTAGTGAATGAGCTTCGACAGTGATCGCGGCAGCATGGTGAGAGCAAAGGTGGCAAGGCTTGCTTCTTCGATGGCTTACTTCTTCGTTCATCAGTGGCGGCTTGCTTCGGAGATTGGTGGGTGAGAGTGAGGGACCAGAGATAAAAAGAGAGAGAGGTGAGAGTGAGAAGCACCAAAGAGAAAAAGAGAGAGTGAGGTGAAGGAGAGAGAAAAAAAAAGTAAAATATTAAATGCAAGAGTTACAGTAACCATCCATATATGCACGGTTACTGTAGCACTTTTGCATTTATGCACAATTTTACACCCACTGATGTGGGTGTTTTTTTTATCAAAATGTGTAAAATGAACTACTTTTTCTATTTTGCAAGATTTTGCAACCACTGATGTGGTTGCTCTAAGCTGCTTTTAGCCTTTTATGCTATTTCATACTTTTGGAACAAAGCTTCTCTCTATACTAGTTTGGAGAGAAACTCTTTAAACTTCCCATATATCTCTTTTTTAGGTGTAAATTTTGAAAATCTAACCGTTGAATTTCATGTTCCTTATGTTTTTAACATGCATATCAAATTTTGTTCAAATTGGATGTTATTTACTATTAGATCAATAAACTTATTTTTTATACACAATTTGAGATCATAAAAACTTGAAATTTTAACATTTACTTGATGACATAGGGATTGATCTTTGATCTTCTTGAAATTTTGCAAGCATGAATGAAATAATAAGAAAATGCAATACAACGGTTAGATTTTCAAAATTAACATTCAATATAAAGATAAATGAAGAGTTTGAAGGATTTCTCTCCAAACTAGTTTGGAGAGAAACTTTGTTTATACTTTTGTGTCAATGATAGTTTCCAATATTTCAATTTTCTTGTTATTAAAAAGATATATAAATTTCAATTTTCTCAAAAAGATGTGTATATTTCTGTATGATTATCAGTTGTCACTCTAAAAAATGTCAAAAATACCCATAATCTAATTAGATGGTCATTATTCCTAAAAAATAAAAAATAAATGGGGTTAAAATCGTAAGATAACAAAATTAAAAACAAAAAACTACTTGAGAAATCTCTTTTTAACTTCCCACTAGACAAATACAAACTTTTTTCCTAAAAATTAGCACACACACATTTGATACTTTTTTCCCTAAACATTAGCACATACTAAACTAGTGGTTTACTCATTTTTAAAATCCTAAATTTTAGCTTCTTACAAATCCCTTCCGGTGTAACAAAAGACAAATTCAAATTGAAACAATTTTTCTAAAGCAATTATCTTTGTCTCAAAATAAAGCAAGTAATGTTTTTGAGCTTGGTGAGAGAGTGTAATTAAGTGTGTGTGTGTGTGTATGTGTTTAACAGTTAGTTTATTTCTCAAAAAAAAAAAAAAAAAGCATTTATATGTGTAAACACTAAACACATCTCATCTCCCACATTATCCTTATCTACAAGCAGTTATTATTTAAGATAACCACTTAGTGTCATCATCCAAAAATTGGGATGAATGAATAAATATGATAGTAAACTCAAAATAAGAGCCTTATTGCACGCGTGTGTGATGAGGCTAGTGTGTGTGTATATATATATATATTAATTTTCTCTCTTTCATAAACATTAGCAGTCTATGAGGTTTTGGGGGAAATTGTCTGACTTGCCAAAAGTTGGGCACCACTTCCTTGTATGAAGAAAAGGTTACCATATTTTACAATAATTGAATTGATGATTTTTTTTTTTTTCCCCCTATCTTTTAATAAATAAATAAAAATGATAATTAGGGTTTTTTAATAGTTCTCGTGTCTTCTCATTTCATTATTACCATCACTTTATCATTGACCATTAGTAATTTTAGAACTTGTCAGCGGTGAAATTTTCTGTGTCCCTAGACTTATTGTTTTGTTTATTATTTGCTTGCAATTTTAGGAGAGAGAGGTGGAAAAAAACAAAAATAATAACTCCTCCCATTTTTCGTCCAAATTGGATTCAACTATAGGCGAGAGAACAAAGTGAAAAATAAATAAATGAAATATTTTTTTTCCATCTTAAATCAATTTTAAATGTTTTATTATAACATACTAATTCTTATTCACATACATTCAAAACTACATTTAGGTAGGCTGTGTTTGGCTCGATGTAAAATGTTTTCCGAGTGTAAAATTTTTTCAAGTGAAAAGATTTTTAATTGTTTGGTTGCGTTCTAGAAAATATGCCAAAAAATGGTTTCCAGTGTTTGGTTTGCACAGAAAATTATTATTAGAAAATATGTATATACACCGGAAAATATGTTGGACGGTGTCTCGGCCGAAGATCCTCTCTCTCTTTGTTTTGATAGAGGCTAGAAAATAGAAGTGTAATTCGATTGAAGGTAAAATATAAGTGTAAAATATTTTACACTGAAGAGACCCCAATTTTACAGTTAAACTGAAATTGATTTCAGTTTGACTATATTTCCAGTCCACCCAAACACCCAGTCGGGTGTAAAATCTTTTCTATATATGTTTTTTGGGTGAAAAAACATATACGGAAAATATTGCATATAAATTAAAACTAGGAAGAATAGTTTTCAGTAATTTGATTTTAGTATTGACTCAGAATTAAACTAAGGTCACTTTCAATCCTCCAACAATAGGATAGTTTAAAATTCATCCCTATATATTTTTATTGTGTTATGTTTTTCCCTCAATCTTCAAGATCAAATCAATTTTATACTTAGAAATCGACCATGTACGCAAACCAAAATTGTAGTTTAGTCTTAAAATAAACCGAGTTTTTTTTTTTTGAATCCAAATAAATCAAGTTTTAGCTTAACAAAACACCATTTGGATTGTGCTCTCCCTATGTTTTAATGTAGTCATTTCAAGGAGAAGTATAAAATCATACGATCGATTGATGAAGTTAAATCCTTCTACGTATTTATAACTGATAAATTTTTTGATTCAAGTATAAGATATGATGAACTTATCAACTTTTTGGTAGAAGCTTTTAATAGACTGGGAAAAAAAAACCTATCTTGACCATGTAGGAGATGATATTGAGATTTTGAGAATGCTTTTAATAGGCAGATGTGGAAGTCGAAAAAATAAACCTGAATTTTTTGGGGTATCCCCGCTCAATAATGAGTTTCATAATAGAGGCTCTACTAAAAATGTTTACAAAATCGACATTTGTATTGTAAATTCAAAGAATACAAATGGAAAAAAGTTCCAGGGCAGGAAAATGTAAAGGGAAAAGATGATAGATGAAAACCAAGAACTTCCAAGTTCTAAGCATGCAATGATAATGATTAATGAGAAGAGACCAGTTTCTAGGAAGAATGTTATTATAGCCTATAGGAAAGGGCAAAAAGCTTAGGTGAATTTTAGATTTCTGGGGTTACAATACATTATTACTTTAGCCAAAATATGTTTATGTTCTGAAAAATTGTGAGACATGTTTGTTGGCACAACGCTCAATATACATGAATTTATAAATCAATTCCTGGGAACTGGTTTCCTCCTATGTTTCACCCAGAAAAATGAGAATAAATTGACCCTGATTATTGAATTGATTATCAAACTAATACACGAGGGACAGTTATTGATGGACATGCAACTTTATGTGCTCTCTTCTTCAACAGCAGCATAGATCTTTTTAATTTCCTCAACATCATCATAGCTGCCAAGGAATACAGGGGACCTTTCATGTATGTTCTTTGGAACCAATTCAAGTGCCTGCAGTATCAACCACTTTGATGAATTAACCAACAAGAGGAAAAGAGATGTGGAAAATTCATTACAAGAATTTCCAATGTTGAAATTGATTTAGTTTTCTTATTAAAAGCAAGAAGAAGTTCCAGAACGAGATTCTTCATTGCTTCCATTTAAAGAAAATAGTTGATTAAGTTTGAATAAATAAAAAAATATAAAGTTATGGCCCCTTGGCTTTAGCTCAGGTGGTACAAGGACGAGTAGATCAAGACTTCAAGTATTAGTTTTATGATTCCAATTTACAAGCAAAGGACCAAAAGAGAAGAAAATATTATAGAAACTTGTTTACACAAACTAAGCAGTGATAAGCATTAAGCAAAACAAAGCTGTGCTCAAAGGAGATTTGTCAATACCCGTTGCTTGCCAGTAAAAGCTTGACCTCCCGCTTGCTCCATCAAGTATGACATTGGAAAGACTTCATAGAGAAGACTGTTTTATGGAAGTTAAATCCTTATTATTTACAAACAACTGCAATGAAAAAAAAAAGCATACTAAAAGAAAATATTTGAACAACTAATTGGGATAGCTAATCCTGTTCAAATTATTGTGTATTTTCTATCTGCTTAGGTTATCTTCTGAGGATTCTAACCAGCAAGCATGACATACCGTAGTTTTCCATTTGGGCTTTTCTTATCAGCAGGGTACATAAAGATACCACCATAGAGCAATGTTCGGTGAACATCAGCAACCATGCTGCATTAAATAATATGATTAGCCTAGCAGAGAGTACTTGTGATTCTGTTAATAAGCAGGGAAGTTCATGGTCCAAACTCCAAAGTGACTTACCGAAAAGCAAGGTAAAGCAATTAATCGGTTAAGGAAATATAATTTGTATGCCCAAAATAGTAGATAACTATAAATAAGAAAAATCATTCCTGGTTTCACACAAAAACAAGAAAGGTAAACAATCAAAACTTTTTTTGTTTTTATTGTTCATTTGGGAATTCCATTTACTTCTTTTTCCCCACATTTTCTTCATGATAACTTTTGTATTCTGTTCATCGTAGAAGAGTTAAAATGATGATACATGCCGGAATCATTTGTTGAGATAAGGGAAGTGTTATTATTATACACATACGGACGTATGGTTTATAATTTCTTGGAAAATCTTACATAACCACCATCTCATAGTAGCAGAGTTCTAGCATTAACTGTAGTATTGGATATTATCATATTACTAGAGATAGTCATCAGAGGTGAACTTAAAATATCTAATTTCACACTTAATGTACAGATAACTGAAATCTAAGGTTGATGATTCAAATACCTTCCAATGTATCTAAGGGACTTTGGTGATGAACCATCTTTAGGGAACTTGCAGTTTTCCACATACCTGGAAATCAAGAATGTCAATAACTTTGACACTTAGATGTAATGACAGGAGTGAAAAGAACATACTTGGCAGTTGCCTTGTCCCAGTTTTTGGCATTTCCTTCGTTTATTGAATAAATCTTTCCCTTCTTGGGGATCTGTTAAAATGAAATCATGAGCAGAAATTTAAGATGAATCTTGTTTCAAATGTGCAACTTCCAATTTTATCTGTTGCATTCATGATACTACTATATAATTAGAACCATGAAACATATTGGGACATGAGGTACAAGTTCTTAAGAGTAGTCTCTTTTTCTATGGTCCAACTTTTGCTTTTTTTGAAATAAAAGGAAAGAAAAAACCTGGAAGTAATTCCTCTGCCTTGGCTACCAAACTGAGCATAATGTAAAGAATTGAAAGGAGATAACATGCTGGAAAGTCCCAAGTTATACATGAGTCACTATAACAAAAAAAATTAAATTAATGTATACCTTGATGTCAGGATGAGTTAATATGAACTCTCCAAGAGATGGATCAAGAGCGAACCCATTGACACCATTTCCAGTGCTAAGTACTAACTGCATATTAAAAATTATGCAACTATTATTGTTACCGAAGTGCCAAAAATTTTCCACACACTAAATCTGATAATAAGACCTGGTCCAAAAAAAAAAAAACAAAACAGAACCAATTAAGGAATTTCAACTACTTGTAAACAAATCATCAGGGTTAAAAGCACACATAAAACACTGAAATGGTTGATTTAAATAATTAACGGAAATTTAAAAAAGAAAAAATTACTCGAACTATTTTGTGTAAAAAAAAAAAAAATTGTCTATAATGCAAGAGAACAGCAATTGTTCCTACCGTGCATGAGCTTCCATACATGCAATAACCAGCTGCTACCATTTTCTCTCCAGGTTGCAGAACATCTTCAAGACTTAGGTCATCCTTATGTTCCACCATGTAAATCCCAAAAATCTATATGAAAGAGTAAACATACAACTTATCACTCCTGAAATCTAGAAAATATATACAAAGAGATCCAAAGCATGAGCAAGCTATAGGATAAGAGCCATACTGTTCCTATAGAAACACCACAGTCAATGTTTGACGATCCATCCAACGGGTCAAAAACAACAATATATCTGTACTATGATCAAGAGTTTCAGAATACATAATAGAGTATGGGTCCATATAATTGAAGTATTTAATTGGAAATTTAGTAGAAACCTTCCACGCTTTGATGGATCGACAAATGTAGCAACTTCATCCTCTTCAGAAATCAGGATGCTCTGAAAAAATTTTCAATAAAACATGTCCAAAAAAATGTACTATTAGATAATGTGAAAGTGGTGAAGAGATTCCTTATTTGATCCTTGTCACTGAAGATAGATTGTAAAAATAAAAAAGCACATAAATTGAACTTCATGACACATCTTGTAAACTAATTTTGTCAAAAGAGTTCATCTATCCTTAAATGTTATGCACATTTAATCTCTATCCCCAAAAATACCATATTTCAGAATATGCCGCAAATTTAATTACCTGGAAACCCTCAAAAATTAATCTAAATCAATGTGTACTGAATTAGTTCTTTGTCCAAAAAAATTGTAATTGGTGAGAGTCTTTGGTATAATTAGTTAGATGAAATTCCAATAGAGGCAGAAAACTTGGATGGACTTACTGTTTGTCCGCTGCTAATTAACGCCTTGACAAAAACTTCATTTGAAAGCACATCCATTTTTTTCTGTTCTTCACCCTGAAAATGGAACAGACAAATCAGCTTTGTTTTAGGATTGAAGCAGAATAAAAAAGATGAATGCGATATCATAACATTAAACAATCAATCCCCATATAATACCACAATGAACTCACCTGAACATTGGTCTCACCAGCAAGTCCAATGAGTTTTGCAAGGCCTGCCTGCAAAGCGAAAAAAGTACATCTATTATGGAATGGGAATAATTTTGGACACAGTTTAGTTTCTGGTAATAGGGGAGATAGAGAGAGAGAGAGAAATCAAATTTCGCCTTAAATGGGATGTTAAATAACTCTTAGTCGTCCCCAATCTTATATCTGGTATTATTAATTCTAATCTAAAAAACAAAAATTTTCATGGCTACCTACTAAACCAATCATATCTCTCTCTGTCTCTGCAAAAAAAAATGGAAGCTTTGTGCACTACATACAATCTTTTTTTATCACAAAATCTTTGGAACTACGGTGTATGAATCATAAAAAGAACAAATCATCACTTAGAATGCATTAAGACTAATGATAAAGAGCTATCATCAGGAGCAGACGCCATGAGTTGAAATCTCTCAAAAAAAAAAAAAAAAAATTGCATTAAGACTGAAAATGAACATGTGTGTATATATGTGTGTGTGTGTAAGAGATTGGAAAAACATGACAGGCAATGAAGAAATGAGACCTTGCTAACTGCAGAGCACACGAATTTGCAGCCAAGAACAATGTGATTGAGCAAGATGGTGAAAGCACCACGTGCCTCGGGGTGCTTGGACTGCTCATTAAGAACATGACGTGTGATGGTCATCAAGTCAGTTCTATGAGCTTCGGCTGCATGATCCATTGCTAAAAAGAAAATGGCTTCTTTGTTTCGAATATCTGATTTGATTGATAATTTGATATACGTGAGCAGGGATTTTAAGAAAAGAACAGAAAGGAATATAATGTATTCGAGAATAGTATAGACTTTGATGACAACTGGGTCTGTGGAATATAATCAACTAGCTAGAATTGGTAATGACTGATGAGAGGAGAGAAAATTTTGGGTAATGTGATTGGAATGACAAGTGGTGGGAGGCCATGAGTGATGATCATTCTTGTGGGCAGTGAGTCGAAGGAATCAATCGTGGATTCCAATTAACTTAACTGGTAAAGTCTCTTACGCTTGAACAAGACATCTGGGGTTCAATCCCCACTTACACCAAAAATTGATTGGTGTCTTGGTCTGATAATAAAGAACTATAATTAAGAGCGAACACCATAGGTTAAAACTGTGTTAAAAAAATAAATAAAAAATGATAAGGAATCAATCAAGATAAAGCTTGAATTCATTCTCTCTATCTGTCTCACACACACATAAGGTATACTGGTTAATGTTCCTTTATCATGGAAGTTGGAACCAACAAAGTGGTATAACGTTCAGGACATTTTATTAAGGAGACCTTTTTTTATTGTCCCAAACTTGGAAGTGGTTGATGTTTCTTCATCAAATATACACCTCATGCCTAGGACGTTGCCAAGCATGCCGAAAGCATGCCGAGGACATTGCAATGCATGCCTAGGACGTTGTCAAGCATGCCCAAGGTACCCACAAGTCCATTACCACCCAAGTACCCCCACAACCCACAAATATTACTTTTTAACTAATTTTACATTACTTAATATCTTTTTATTGGATTGATATTATAAAAATCATTACTAAATCACTTGCCCTCTTCATTCTTAACAAACATATCATAAATTTTTTCTTTTTATTTTTTAAGTATAAAAAAAATGCACACCATTTTATATTAATCATTTGCTTTACTATTTTATTTTATAAATTTTAAAATTCAATAATAAATAAACCTTTAAAATTCAATATTTTATAGTTATGACCTTGATATTTCACAAGCATAAAAAGTATAATATTAAACAAATCCAATATCAAGTTAGTAATTAAAAAGTATAATGATAAATAAATTCAGTATCAAGTTATTAAATAATGGGAAATGCTAACGAATGCTCTTAGAACATTGGTTAATAATCCATGTAAAGAAAATTTTTATGAGAAAAGAAAAAAAAAACAATTAATGTTTTGACAGCTTTTTTCGTTTCCCATAAAAGTGGTGTCAAAATTTTCTTAAAATGTATTATTAACCAAGAGTCCAAATCTTCTGTCCCACACTTCTTGCTCCACTATATACTCCACAAATAAACATATGCCACATGTCCATCTAATTTATTAAATACTAAATTTATGTCTTCTATTATTTCGATTACCTAAATATGATGGGTTATTTATTTATTTATTTTAGGAAATTGAAATAATAGAAATCATAAATTTAGCATTTAATAAATTAGATGGACATGTGACATGTTTTTATTTGTGAAATATATAGTGGAGCAGGAAGTGTGGGACAGAAGATTTGGACACATTAACCAATGCCCTAAAGACACTTGTTTGCATGACCCCTAAATAATATAACATTAACAAAGTAAGTTTATTAATTGCATAGCATCACTACTTCCCAATATTACAGTCATTGAGATTTATAAATAATAATAATAATAATAAAAAAGCAAAAAAAAAAAAAAGGACAAGTGGCCTAGCCATTTACCTCAATACATTTTTAATTTGAATTATGGAAATTTTGGAAGGTACAATTTTAAAAATAATAATAATAAATTAATAATTATAAGAGAGAAGATTTGAACATTGACTATTTCCATTGAAAGGCACAGTCACTATTACTACAAATAATTTACAAAATAACATGACAATAAATATGATTATATCAAATTAACAACATAATAAATAAATATCTTAATTAGTATTTTATCATGCATTTTAAAAGTTGACACATCAATTTATACATGCTAGATAATAAAATTTTTAGTACATGCAATACCACTCTTTGAATATTGACTACATGTTTTTGTTTGTGGAACCTCATCTCCATATTGAAGCATGAACTCTTAAAGAACCTAAAAAGGAAATAAGGAATCAAAGTAGAGTCTTTTGGCTGAATATTGTAAAAAAGAAGTTTATTTATAATATAGGTATTGTTCAAACTTATTTAGAGAAACGAGAAAAGAAACAAATTTCGGCAACACCATTGCCAAAATTCTGAGAAAAAGTAGGAGAGAGGAGAGAGAAATGATGTGATGGATGTTGGAGAGAGAAAAAGAAATTTTGGCAATGACATTGCCAAAAAAAAAAAAATTTGAATTGTGACAATTGAATTGCCGAAATTGGAGGATTAAAAAAAAAGCAAAAAAGAAAATTGAACTGTGGCAAGAATAATGCTATGGCCACAAACTATTTTACCATATTTTTACAAACTGTTGTTATGACCAATTTCTTACTGGTTCTTATCATGACTCACCAATAACATTGTTTTTTTATTTACCAATAATCACTTATCATATTGACAGTTTATGAAAGTTTTTATTAAATAAGTTTGTATCTCTAGTATTTTGCCAAAATGGGAGGATTAAAAAAAAAAAGGATTGTAGTAAGATTAATGCTACAACCACACTTTTGGAGTAAATTATAGAGATACACACTTTTAGTCCAAAAGTGTGGCTGTAGCATTAATCTTACCACAATTTTTTTTTTTTTTTTTTTTTTTAATCCTCCCCTTTTGGCAAAATGCTAGAGATACAAATTTTTTTACAAAAACTTTCATAAATTATTGATGTGATGATTAATTTTTGGTAAATAAAAAAGTGATGTTATTAGCGGACCCTAATAACAACCAGTAAGAAATTGGTCATAACAACAAATTGTAAAAAATATGGTAAAATAATGTATGACCGTAGCATTACTCTTGCCACAATTCAATTTTCTTTTTTTTACAGTTTAGTTTTCTTTTTTTCTTTTTTTTAATCCTCCAATTTCAACAATTCAATCGCCACAATTCAAATTTTTTTTTTTGGCAATATCATTGCCAAAATTCCTTTTTCTCCCTCCCACATCGGTCACATTATTTCTCTCTCCTCTCTTCTACTTTTTCTCAAAATTTCAGCTACACCATTACCGAAATTCACTTCTCTCCTCATTTCTCATTTTGCCAAATAAGTTTAAACAATACCCATATCACAAATAAACTCCATTTTTTACAATATTAAGCCAAAAGACTCAATGAAAGTAAGTACTTTGATTGGGGGACAATATCCACAGCGTCTGAATCGACTTTTAGCTAAGTAATTGAAAACAGTTTTTAGAAATTAGAGTAGCAACATAATTATCAACACAGGCCATCTTGACAAGTATACAGACGCATTCATGAGAAATTGAAGCTAAATTCGTTATTGCACTAAATACTGTGGTTAGTTCCAGTGTGAAGCTGAAGATTTAGAAGTTCCAGGAGCTACACTTCCTAGAATAAGCATTGTTCCACTAGTAACTCCAATTCCAACAACATTGGCTGTGGCTGCAATGCATGAAATGCAGCATGAAGTTTAGTCCTCATTCCTCTACACTGCTGACCCGTGCAACGTCAGCGTTTAAAAAATCCTCAGTGATGCAGATTTATCCATAAATTTATATATGGCCAGAAAGAATAATGGAACAAATGCCCCTTAAAAGAGAAGCAACTGATCCAATGCCCAAAAAGATAAAAAGGGGAGAGAGAGAGAGAGAGAGAGATGATCACCCCTGCAACTGTTCTCTGGAAAAGTTCTTTGCAAACTGACATGAAAATTGAACTAGGCTTACAACAATAGATATAAACAGATAAGACTCAAAAATCCCACCATGGGAGGAATGAAGATAAAACTTACCAGTTTCTAACTCAAGGCAACTCAGTTCATGGCTAAAACATGAAAAATGAAAGAAAAAAAAGCAAACGAGACTACTACCAGCTAGGTTCCAAGACTAGCCACCTTTTGCCAATAATAAGTTGGCGTCTAAGACTCAGCGACTCAGCGAGACAGCGCATAACATGTTCCAAGCTTACAACCCCAAGCATCCAATACACTAATATCCCTTCTCTATTAATAAAACCAGAGCTTCAAAAGTCAACCAAACTTAACTCACATATGATACAAGACTAAGTGAAGTAGACTCTTGATTCACCGCCAAGCTCCTCACCAACTCAGAAGCATTTCCGGTGGACAATAGCTGGGCCAGATTCATCATATTCACCCTTGGATATCCACATCTGCAACATAGGAAATGAAAAAATCAACAAGGCAACCAAGTAAGATTTGCAAACTCACACACTCAATTCCCCTCATCACCAAATCAAATGGAGCAAACAAAAAACCTTCAACAATTCTTTTAGAAACACAAAATGTGATAGCATATTGTTTACCTGTTGGAAAGTACTGAGAGATGCCAAGATTGATCCTCCAATCCAGACACTGTACTTTCTTTCGGGAGGTGCAACCACCTTGATCTTCATGCTGCTGGGAGCAAGAGCCGTAATTTCCTTGCTCATCCGATCAGCAATTCCAGGGAACATGGTTGACCCACCACTAAGCACAATGTTGCCATATAAATCCTTCCTGATATCAACATCACACTTCATAATGGAGTTGTAGGTAGTTTCATGGATACCCGGAGCTTCCATACCAATGAGAGATGGCTGGAAGAGTACTTCTGGGCAACGGAACCTCTCAGCACCAATTGTGATAACCTGCCCATCAGGTAACTCATAGCTCTTCTCAATTGCAGAGCTGCTCTTTGCAGTCTCCAACTCCTGCTCATAATCCAGGGCAACATAAGCAAGTTTCTCTTTTATGTCACGAACAATTTCCCTCTCAGCAGTGGTAGTGAAAGAGTAACCTCTCTCAGTGAGGATTTTCATCAAGGCATCAGTTAGATCACGACCAGCAAGGTCCAACCTAAGAATTGCATGGGGAAGGGCATATCCTTCATAAATTGGCACCGTGTGGCTCACACCATCACCAGAATCCAAGACAATACCTAGCCAAGACCAAAAATCCAGTGAGCATTCAAGTAAACAGTAGAGAAACTAAAGACTGCCCAGGGGGGTTCACAAACCTAGTAAGGAATTCTAGTATCTCCCAAAACTTAAAAATATTACAAAATGACAAGAAACAAACCAAATTCACTGCATATGGCACAATAATTCACCCACTAGTACTATATTTCTTTATCCCCTATTTAGTTTATTAAAATTCTATCTTATATTACAACAACATATTTCACATTATAACAAAAATTTTAATATTATTCCCCACTTCCAAATTTTTTTTAATTCCAATCAAACTCCATTTGGCCTCCAACTTTTTCAAGCTAGCTACCGGATTTGCTCCAGGAAACACTGCTCCAAATTTTTATGGGCACACACTGCCCAAGATTGAGAAAGATTAAGATCTCTATAAGCCATATATCCATGTGTTCCGCTTAAGTGATAAAATTAAATTGAGCTTGCCAATGTTCATGATTGAAAATATTACCAGAACTTGACATCTATGACTACAGATGCGAACCTGTTGTACGTCCACTGGCATAAAGAGACAGAACAGCCTGGATAGCAACGTACATAGCAGGCACATTGAAAGTTTCAAACATGATCTGGGTCATCTTCTCCCTGTTGGCCTTAGGGTTGAGTGGTGCCTCAGTAAGAAGTACTGGGTGCTCTTCAGGGGCAACACGAAGCTCATTGTAGAAAGTGTGATGCCAAATCTTCTCCATGTCATCCCAATTGCTAACAATGCCATGCTCTATAGGATACTTCAAGGTGAGGATACCTCTTTTAGACTGGGCTTCATCACCAACATAAGCATCTTTCTGACCCATCCCAACCATGACACCGGTATGACGAGGTCGCCCAACAATACTTGGGAACACTGCCCTAGGAGCATCATCACCAGCAAATCCAGCCTGCACATATCAAAAGGCAGTAGAAATGATTAACTGCGTTCTAGAAAGCAAAAGTTGCCAAAGAACTTATTAAGCAAAATATTCAACCATCATAGTACAGTGCTCTCCATACTCTTTTCTTCTTTCTTTCTTTTTTGTTCTTTTTAGTAGGTACAGCGCACTCCATACTCAGTAGCTTTATATAAAGCACTAGCCATTGCAGAAAATGGAACCAGTGCCAAAATGATGCAAGGCCATGTAAAACCCTCATTTTGATTTATTGTTGCAGATAAAACAAATGAACACTATAAACTGAACATGAAAAATGCACTAACCTTAACCATTCCAGTTCCATTGTCACAGACAAGAGGTTGAATATCCTCGTCAGCCATCTTTTATGATAACCCTGAGCAAAGAAAATGGTATGAGGTAGAAGGAAACTACCACGCAAGGTCCGACTAACAGCAGTCCAAACGACAGGAACCATAATACAAAGTTCACATAACAGCATTAACAAGCTTATGCCTCCTTTTGGATCTCTAAAAGAAAAGAGCAACAAGAATATGCCAAAAATGATTGAGAATGAAAGCATCTTTTGAGCATTTTCCTTATAATTGCCCCATCTTTTTTTTTTTTAGATCCAGAGATAGATACACTAGTAAACCCCCCCCAAGGACTTATTTTTACCAAAAAAAAAATTACAATTGAAAATAGAGGAACAAATCTTTTAGAAAAACTGCTTCTGTTACTCTGTCAATGATCATAACAGATGCTTTTTAAAATAAAGTCAGACGCAACAGAAACACAACAAATACAAGTGAACAACAATAATTTTTCGGAATAACATATATCACTCTCTGAGACATCAATTTTCTTATAACCATCACAATCTGCTTCATATTTCAACCTCAAAACAGGGTATGTTTCAGCTAGGAAGCACGGACATAGACACTGGTTCAGATACAGACACAGGTACGATACAGTGACACTAGCAATTTCTGAAAAATTATTACATAAAACGGCCGTACAACACCGGTATGACACGGGAACAACATGGTACGGCACCCTAAATGAAGTGTCCGTGCTCCCTAGTTTTTCATTTTCATTCACAGTATTTCTAAGAATAATTTCAAGCAAACACACCACTGAATGCTTTTTCTTTACATAATCACAAAATTGAAAATTCACTGATTTCAAATATACCAGTCTCTATGTATAAATATTTTAATATTTAAAAAATCCTATAAATAGCACTAACCCACAAGCTCCTTTCAAAAACAAAAACAAAAAAAAACAAAAAACAAAATTTTCTCTCTTTTTTTTTTTATAATAATAATTCTTTTAATTGTACACAGAATTTCAAAGACAAAACAAGCAAACATCTACTGAGTATACACATGTACTGATGTACATATGTCCATACATACATAGATCAGTCAGAATCTGATTTCAAATATGCAAAGCTAACAAAATTTTGTAGATCAGAGAAATTAGAAAAATCCCAAAAGAAATAGATCTACACATACCTTGTTTGTTTACACAAAAGCTTTGGCTTTGAGGAAGAGAGATTGGGAGTTGAGCTGAAAATGGAAGAGAAATTAGGTACTGATGACTGAAGACTGACCTTTATAAACCCCAAGTTACTGCTTCGGGTCTGTTTGGTTCCTAGGGGAAAGTTAGCCTGGGTAAGGCTATTAAATTATGGGACAAAGTTAACCAGGTTAAGCTTTTTCTTATTTTTTATTTTTATAATTCAATAATTATCACAATGGGATAAGAACCAACTGACCCTAGATTGGGGTTGGAAACATTAACGGCGTGTTTGGTATCAGCTTATAATTTTAGTTTTTAGTTTTTAACTTTTATATATACAGCTTTTTAAAAATCTCACTTTTTTTCATTTTTTAGTAATGCTAGAGACACACCATTTTTCATACTTAAGTTCATATTCGGCTTGTATGTAAATTCTTAATTGAATTTCAGTATCTTTTAAGTACATAAGATGGACCTATGTGAAATTGCTGAAATTCAATCAAAAGTTGACACATAAACAATGTGTGGATTTGGGTGTGGGAAGGAGAATGTCCCTAACTTTAATCTTGTTTCTTTTTACATATAAAGTGATTAATTTTGTAATATTATTTAGTAAAACTTATGTATAACTCCTTAGATGCAGTACAATATGTTCCTGCAATGCAGTACAAACCAATGCTATCTTCCAAAACAATGTTAAACTAAATGAAATTATTTATTTGAATATAATTGAGAAATATAATATATAGTCTACATAATTGTATTTAAGTTTTGTCCATATTATTTTGTTTATTATTTATAACCTTATTCTTTATTAGTACTAGCTCGTAATCCCATAACATTTAAAAATAAATATAATTAGATGCAAATTAAAATTATAACATAAATTAAATACATTTATGACCATTCTTATATTTTGTCAACTCTTAAAAAAAATTTGTATGAATATTATTTGATAGAACATGCAAATTGTCCATTCTTGTTTATTTTATTTGATAAAATATAAAAAATATTATGCTGTGACTTAAATTCTGTTATTTTGATATAATAAATTAATTTAATGTTTGCATTTTTCAAATAACATATGAACAACCAATTTTTAGAACATGGTATTCATTGACATTTATATTTGAACAAATAATAATTTCTTTGTGATGAAAATTGAATTAGTTTTAAACAGATTAGAAGTGGATTCAATTGGAATCTAAATAGAAGCCTTCTTGTTGTGGTCTTTGCACAGAATTTGGGATTCAAGAAGTTGATTTTGAAGGGACTCTCAGCAGCTTATACATAATCTACAATCTCTAAATGTCAATCTTGCCTCCTTGGCAAGGTAGCACATGAGTTAGCCCAGGTCACAAGAAGCACAGAGACTTCACGGACTTGGATAGGAGTTCCTTGTATCTTTGTCTTTTCTCTTTGGTGTAACTTTTCTTCAGTTTAATGATAACATCCAGTATCTATTCAGTTTATCAAAAAAAAAAAAAAAAATCCAGTATCTATTCAAAAAAAAAAAAAAAAAAAAAATCTTGCCTCCACGGCTCCACTACTTGACTTTAGATACCATGCCCTCCTCTTGCTCGAAGTTAGAATGCAATAAAATGGTTCATGCCCTTGCTCATTTTGCTCGCAATGTTGACAAATTGTTAGTTTGGATGGAAAAACTCCCAAGTTTAGTCATTCCAATTGATTTGTCTGACCTTATTTCTATTTAATAAAATTTGAAATTTTTTCCTAAATTAAAAAAAAAAAAAACAAATAAAGAATAAGTCTTCAGTAGTTTTAGATAAACTTAAAATAGTTTAACAAAGAAATATAATAATTATTTAATTGTCTTTTTTATTTTTTAAATTTAGATTCATAAATCTCTGTGTAAGACATTTGACACAAAATGAGAGATAAAATGACATTTGATACAAATTGAAGGCTTATTTAAAATATAGAGACATTTGGCATCAAATTAGTAAACAATTAAAGTTCAATTATAATCTAATTCGGATTATTTATTATATTTTTCTCAACTTTGAGTACTTTAACACACACACATATATATATATATATAAATGAATGATGGAGATCAAAGCATATGAAAGGGAGGAGATTTTAAATGATGTATACTTATGATAATAAGGGTATAAATAATATTAAGTAATTTCAAAATTGTAAAGAAGAAATTAATAAAATCAATATAATTGAAAAACAAAATTAAGAGTACAGTACATAATTCATGAAACCTACACAAAATGAAAGTATGAAACAAGGAAATTTCAAACGGAGAACTCTGGGATTGCTTTTGTTTGGTCGTATATATATATTATATCCTTTTCTTGGGTTTAGGTTAAGGAATAGGGAATAAGGGACCACGAAAAAGAATCTTGTCTGAAGTGGGAATTGGAATGGAATCCGACAAAGGCCTATCTAATAAGCAGCTGTCCAAGTCTGGATTTTTGGGTCTTATCGACGTGTCTATTCAATTCGTGTATTTTCCACGTCAGCGGCGCGACTATGTGGTTGCGTGGGCGGTTTGGGCAGGCGGAGTGCCGACCATCATTCCAGAACCTGCTAGACTCGTGGACTTCACAACAGGCCCAACTCGTCCCCTAAATTATATATAAATAATTTTATTGAGCCAAATATAATTACTTTATTAGTACACCAAAAATTTTAAAAATCATATAAAATGCAATGATTTGTGTCACAATTGTTCACATGGCAAATTATAATTAGCAGACAAAAAATGATGAGTGTGTGAAAGTGACAAATAATCCATCACAATCTGACACATATAATAATTGTGGCAAAAATTGTAACATTTTACATGATACTATAATTTCTCTTAAGAGTTAGGACAACATATGTGAAAATAAAATATTAAAAAGCAAAAACCAATAGGTCCTTTTTGTTTGTTTGTTTTGTATTTAAAAATAATAATTTAAATAAATATTAGTCAACAAAGTATAATTGGCTTTTTTTAATTTATTTACCGCGATGTCACATGTCACAGATGAATGGCCCCCATTTCTTATATTTTCCTCCTTTTCGACTCTTTTGCTAGCTTGTCATAATTGTAAATCCTTTGGCTACAAGCATTTCATCATTTGTCCAATGAGATCATGTCATGTACTCACGTGGCTTATGAAAAAAAAAAAAAAGAAGAAGGTGAAATTGTGTCTATTGCATTTATACACCGGACACGATACAATAAGAACACGTGTCCAAATTATATCCATGAAAAAAAAAATTATGAACAAATAGTAATATTGTAAGTTATTTTTTAAAAATGTTTTTTGCGAACCACGTGTACTAAGGCAACATGCTAATTAGATGTGAGTCCATGTATACTTTACTTAGGCCTCGTTTGGGAGGAGGGAATGAAAAGAATAATTTTAGAATATTCTTCCATTCCATTTTCTTGTTTGGGAGTTTTAATGAAAAGAATAGAAAGTCTATTCCCTTATTTAAGAGTTTAAGTGGGAGGAAATGAAATGAGTAGGAGGGAACACTCATTCATCTACATTTCCTTAAAATCTCAAATTTTCATCCACTTCGAAATTGAAAGGAATGAGAGTGAATGAAATTAGATTTAATAATTTTTTTACTAAAACTCCCAAAATACCCCTATATATTCAACCATTTATTTTAAAATAGGAGTCTAATAGAAATATTGTCATAAAATCATTTCATTCCATTCCATTCTCTCCATGTTACTCCCAAACAAGATTACTTACATTCCATTTATTTTCATTCCTTTATTCCTTTATTTTAAAACATCCAATCAAGGTTACTTAATTTCATTTCATTCCATTCTTTTCCCTTACTTAAATACATTATATTCCATTCCATTCATTTTCATTCTCTTATGATCATTTCATTCCATTCTTTTATAAACTCCCAAACGAAGCCTTAGGGAAATATGAGTTCCATGGCTCTGAGATTATTTTATAGAGGATCAATAAAAAACATAAATTATACAAACTCTAAAACGAAAGAAAACTTGAATATAATGACGTCACAAAAAAAAAAAAACACACAAAAACCCAAATTCATGAGGTTTTATATTTTAAAATCATTGCATAATATCTGATGGGATAGCAAAAATTACCATCTATGGTTCGTCCAGAGGGGTCGTCCATGGTCATCAGTTAGCCAAATGGCCAGACCATCTATGGTTCGTCCAGAGGGGTCGTCCTTGAGTATTGATCAATTGAATAAACCTCGGAATCAGGTCGGAAGAGTCGTCCATGTGCAAAGCTCATGGACGACCACACAACATCAATATGTACACAGACTCGTCCATGGGCAGAGCACATGGACGACCCTGTGACACTTGGTAAAATTCTGGAATTCTGGAGCGGTTAACCAACCCGTGTTCATCGCCAGCAATTTCTCCTAAGTATGTAACTTCCATCAGCGGTTACTACTTCTGTAGCCGTTGGGGAAGTTATTTCCGTAATTTCGGACTTCCACGAATCTTGGGGAAGTTATTAAACCAAATAACTGCCCCGAGGTTCCCTATATAAGGGCCGGTCTGAATCAGGCACAGGTATGCAAACTATTCTGACATTACTATAATACAGTGAGAATTTCACTGGTGAGGAAGATACTAACTTAGCCATCGGAGGGTCTTAGGCCGGTCCACCCCGGTCTCCTCTGACAGCGTGTTCATTTTTCAGGCCTTCGCTACCGCTTTCAGCCCATCGAAGCCGAGTTGTTCAGCCTACTGATTCTGTTCATCATCAATATCTTCATTATCATTCCTACGATCTACATCTTCTTTATGTACATAGCCAAACAATTATTCATCCATTAATCTCTTATTTGATTGATTTATTTCAAAAATTTTAAGATCTAAAAGAGTTTTTTCTAAGCTTTAAGATTAACAAATTTCTACTTTTGTTATTAGACTTTTTTTTTTTTTTTCCAAATTTTATATCAAATTGGTTTGTTATTGGGTTTTTGTGTGTGTATTTAAAAAGATCAAAATATTGTTAAGATGATCATATTCAAGTTTGTTTAGTTGAATTTAAAATAAAAATATATATAGAGTTAAGGTGTTCAAAATTTTATTTTAAGGGTAAAAAAAAAATTATATTATATATTTTTTACCAGTCCAAAAGGTTCCACTGTTTTTGGTTGGGGTGAATTTAGGGGGATGGAAAACAGAAGGAGGAAAATAGGGTGAAAAATTGTGTTTTCCACTGTTTGGCAAGAGAAGGAAAATGGGGAGGATGGAAAACCAGGAGCAAATTTTCTCTCCCGGGCCCACAAAATTCATCCTCCCAAATCGGGAGGAAAAGGCTGGAGAGAAAGTACTCTCACAGCACTTTTACAAAAATGCCATCTCCCAATGTCTACAACAACCCAGCGAGGCAGAATAAGAAGAAGGAAGCAGAAATTAACCACCCAACCACCAAACCCAGCACCAATACCAAACACCGCAACCTAGCACAAAAAATTAACACAAAATCAACAGAAAATTAACCCAAAATCAATGGAAAAGCAATTAGAAAATCCAACTCAAAATCAAGACAAACCCATTGGAAAACCCAACTCAAAATCAATCAAAACTCACCGGGAAACCCAACCCAAAATCATCACAGACACACCACAAAATCATCAAAATCGTTCTAAATCTAGATCCAAATTCATCAAACCCATATACAAATTCATATAAATAATTAAACCGAAATTGAAAAAAGAAGAAGGAGAAGAAGAAGAAAGAAAGAAGAAGATGATGAAGAAGAGAAAGAAAAACCCAAACCGGAGAAGAAATTTCACCACCCAAAAACATTGTCCTTAATCAAACCCAACCTGAAATTTCATCTATAATAAAAGCATAAAACTCAAATTATAAAAGAAGATGAGGAAAGGAAAAGATTCTCAAAAAAAAAAAAAAAAAAAAAGAAAGAAAGAGAGAAAGAAGGAGAAGAAAGAGAGGCGGAGATAAAGAGATAAAGAGTGTTATTATGAATCAGAAAAAAGAGGAGGGGTTAGGTGGGGGGTCGTTGGGAAATAATAGAAAAAGGTAAGAGAAATATTATTTTAATAAAAAAATGTGTATAATAGATAAATTGATGTGGGTGTTTTGTAAAAATGATGGTGTAAAATAGAAAAAATAAATTTTTTGTGTAAAATAGACGGAATTTTTTAGACAGACTGATGCGGTTGCTCTTATCACTTTTTCCTTTTCTCATCTTACCTTCACAGCACACCAACGTCCAGCGGTCCAGATTCTTTTCTCTCTCTCTCTTTTTTTTTTTTTTTTTTTTTTTTTGTTAACGTGACCTTATCAAGCTATACATTATTGTAATTTTACATTATAATAATAAAAATAATAACATAAATTTATATATATAATGTGGTAAATTTTATATTATTTAATAAGTACAAATAAATGTATTTCTTAACTATTATGTAATAAGGGTATAATAGTCAATTTATATAAATTATATTTTCCATCATTCCCTCTTTCTCTCCAACTAAATAAAAGAGTTTTCCACCCTTCCAACCAAACACACAAGAGAGAAAACTAAATATTTTCTATCCTCCCACAATTTTTCATTTTTTCACTTTTCCACCCCTCCAACCAAACGGACCCTTCATTTGAACCTGGGCTTTAAGTGGAGCTACCCATGAGTTCTACTCAAAACATGAAAAATATTGCGTCATGTAGTCATATCGACATAGTGAGTAGTGATAGTGGATTTATAGTGCTTGAACTTTTAAGGGGATAATTACAGCAAACCCACCTGAGGTTTAGCCTGTTTGCGCTTTGCCTACCCATGGTTCAAAACTTATTACTTTGCCCACCTGAGATTACTTCCGTTTAGTTTCTGTTACCCACATCTGTTATCCCCGTTAAAAAACACATTTTTTAGACGAAAACAAACATAAAACGAAACAAAAAATTAGGGTTTGATATTAAAAATAAACTAGCCGCGAACCCGCGCGTTGCGCGTAATAATTATTTTTATGGTGGTTTTATTAAAAAAAAATTTACAATTTAAACTAATCTAATAATGAGTAATGTATTTCGTAATTATATTTTTATTTATTATAAACTAAAAAAAATTAATAAAACTTAACAATGATTAATTGAACCAATATTAGGATAAAATTTTGTTTTTGATAATCTATTAAGGTTATTTTCTTTGTAGAAATTATAATTTCGGCCGCTCAAAACATATTATCAAATAAACAATTATTAGCAAAATCTAAGAATTAAATTTCTATACATGTATTGTTACAAAATAATAATAATTAAAATAAAATTGCAAAAGTTAAAATTTGTCACATATTCGATTATTTTTGTTTGGCTAACCTTCGCTTTTCTTTAAATAAATGGCATTATAAAGTACTTCTAGTACAACTATTAAGAGTACTTTGTCTACCACAAAGGATTAGAAAATAAACAAAAATTAGTAAAGTCTTATAGTTTAACATCTAAATTGAGCACTATAAAAAATCATGCTATGTAACAAAATAAATACCAAATTATCCAAATCATGCTATGTAATAGAATAATATTATATTTTTATATGCTATATTTAATTCTTTAGAACGCAATAGGATAACATTTAACATTCAAAGAGAATAAAAAATAAATAAATAAAAACAACAACAACAACAATTTAAAAAACTAAACTAAATCACAATTTAAAAAACTAAACTAAATCACAATTTAAAAAACTAAACTAAATCGCATTAACCCAAAATAGAGTTTTAAAGAATATAAAAAATTATCAACCTAAAGTAGAGATGCAAGAAAAATAAAAAAAAATCCACCAAAAAATTGAGAGAGAGAGAGAGAGAGAGAGAGAGAGAGAGAGGGAGAGAGAGAGGGAACCTTTTTTTTGTGAGGGAAAACTATGCATAGAATAGAAGAGATAGTGACAAATTTATAGTAAGAATGTGTGAATAAGAAGAGACAAAAATAAAGGAAGATGAAGGGAAAGAGGAAGAATGATATTAATGTAAAGGGTAGTGGGGAGATGAAAAGGTAAAGGAAGGAGAAAGATTGAAGAAGTAGTGGGGAGATGAAATGGTAAGGGAGAGAGAAAGGTTGGAGAAGTGTAAATAAGTAGTGGAAGTAAATAAATAAGTAGTGGGCTGCATTTATAGGGCTGAAAATTGTAAAAATCATTTTAAAATTGTAGGAAAATTATATTTTAAAAAAGAAAAGAAAAAAAAGAATGATGTGGCAGCTGATGTGGCGCAACGTGAGAGCAGCAGCATTAAACGCTACACTTCAACTTTTAGTAATATATAGATGTATATGAATGTAACAAATAAAATTCCAAACAACTACAAATCAAATTGTTTGAAATTAAAACAAGTACAAATTAATGAAATGCCCACAGATTATGGAGAGTCCACATATTACAACAAACACATAACACAACACAAGATCAGAAAAAGAGATCGGTGAAGCTTGAGTATGGGTTTGGGTTTGGTTTAGATCAGAAAAAGAGAGAAGAAAAGCTTGAGTAATGGCATCTGGTCTAGTGCTGAAAAAAGAGGGGCGGGCAAGGAGGCTTCGCCATGGGTGTGGGTCGGCATGGAGATCGGTGAAGCTTCTGCCATGGAGATCGGTGGTGAATCGGTATGGTGGTCCTGGAGATCGATGGTGGTGGGATATGGTTATGGTGGTCTTCATGGGGGCTGGCTTTCACGATGAAGGTGGGTATGGTGGGTTTACCAGAGGGGTTGGCTTTAAAAGGTGGGGGAGGTCCAAAGGTGGGGAAGGTCCGAAGGTAGGGGATCCGAAGCAACAAGATCGGAAGACTAACGAGGTGGATAGCGTGACAATCTTGTGGGCGAGATCAGCGAAGGCTGGGCTAGCATGGCCTCGGGGCGAGATCGACGATGGCTAACGAGATCGGCGGAGGCTGGGCAACAATGGCCTTGGGCGAGATTGGCAGTGGCTGGAGATTTCTCTTTGGTGTTTGTGGCTGGTGGTCTTCATGGGGGCTGGCTTTCACGATGAAGGTGGGTATGGTGGGTTCTTTAAAATGCATAGATGTAACTTATAGCCATTAAGCTTGTGATCTGACTTCTGCAAGAGATGCATATTCTGGGTTTGAAAAAATTTTGATCTTGTTCTGGGTTTGAAAAATTTTTGATCTTGTGTTCTGGGTTTGAAATTTTTTTGATTTGAGTCATGTTCTAAGAGATGCCCATTTTGATCTTGTTTTCTATTGTTTTTGTTTTTTTTTTTTCTTGTTTTGAGAGGAGAGAGACATAAAATGAGAGTAAATCGATTTATTTACCCCTCTTTTTAACAGAGGTGGGTAACAGAGACTAAATGGAAGTAACTTCAGGTGGGCAAAGTGATAAGTTTTGAACCACAGGTAGGCAAAGCGCAAACGGGCTAAACCTCAGGCGGGTTTGCTGTAATTATCCCAACTTTTAAGTTTAAAACAATACATACCAAATAAGTTTTAAACTAACATTATTTATATAAAAAATGCCCAAAATCAGTAAAAATAAATTTGAAATCCCTTCTTATTTTAATCATGATTTTAGATCGAGGTCCTACACGGGATCAGTGAGAGGGTTCAGAGATTGAATCACAAGATTGGCCTAAGGATTGTAAGATCCTACTTTTTTATTAAAAAAATGACAAAGTTTAGTTAAAAAAATAGTTGTAGCCTAAGACTACAACCTTATTCAATAAAGTAAAATTACTACATATTTTGAAAATCTAACCGTTGAATTGTTTGTTCTTTACACTCATAATACACATGTCAAATTTTGTGTCAATCAGATATTATTTACTATATGATCTATAAGCTTATATTTTATGCATAATTTTAAACTACAAAAACTTGCAACTTAAACAATTTATTAATGACATAGCTATTAGTCTTTAATTTTCTAGAAATTTTGCATGCATGGAGGATATAAGTAAAAGGTGTAATCTAATGGTGGATTTGTCAAAATTCACTTTCAATAAAAAGATATTGAGTAAGGTTGTAGCCTATGGCTACATTCAGTTTTGTAGCTAAACTTTGTCCTTAAAAAAAATACTAAAAAATACCTATATTATAATTCATAATACATATTAAAGAAACATAAACAAAAGTTTTTTTTTGGGACACAAATCAATATCAATATATATATAAAGCAGATACTTCATGTTGGAGAGTATGAGGTTGTGCCATATGGCGCATTCCTTGAAATTCTCTTTATTTAGTTTTCTACTTCAACAAAGTTTGCATTTATATTAAAGTATTAGTTCATTGAATTAGCCAATAGATAAATGCATATATTAACTATCTATTGTTGTGCATTAATTATTTATATTAAATGAATTTATATGATTATTTTTATAAAATCTATATAGAAAATAATTTTTAGTTGGAATAATAATAATAAATTTAGAATATGACATTCTTACTCATGTTTAGTTGCTTTGACAACAATTGTCACAAAAGCCATAAAAAAAAAATTAAATATTTGTCAATTCACTAAAATTAATTTTAATCCTTTAAATTTCCTAACTCCTTTGTGTGTGTCTGTGGAACTAATACTGTAGTATGTATTATATGTAATTAGAAAGATTACTAATATAATAATATGTTTATTTTGTTATATTGATTATTTTAAGTATAATGAAATTTTAATATCATTTTTCTAAGATTTATATGAGAAACAATTAGTTTTTTTATGTAAGAAACAATTGATTTGAAATGTGGCCTTTTTACTCAAATTTAGTTGTTTTTGCAACAATTGAAACCATGTCCAACAAAAAGGGGGGAAAATTTTAGTATCACACAATCAAGAATGTAAAAAAAAAAAAAAATAAAAAAAAAAAGGAAAAAAAGAAGAAAAGAAACTTGCCTATCTATATTAGCTACTATATCATGAATTTTCAATTTGTAAACACATATATATAGTATGATCAAATCATTATACTACTCTTAGTGTATTTCTATTTTTTCTATATATAAAATAACTAAAAATTACGATTTTTTACAATGAAATTTATTGAAATATCGGAACTAGGACACCTTAGGTACGGGCGGGAGAAGCCTCTTTTGTACAAGATGTCTTTGATTAGCACGAACCGTGCTGCCTGAACCTTTAACTTCCTTGTAGCCTACTTACCGTCAGGTAGCATGCCGTTTTTCAGGTATGAGATTAATGGTGTAGTCCAGTTGTTCCCAGAACCTATCTCCTGCACACTGACGCCGTTTATTAATGGTGAGATTTGAACAAAGGATAGTACCTGACTAGGAATGAGCATATGCTCTGCTGATGCAGTCTTGGCAAGACGATCGGCTTACTCGTTCTCCTCCCTTGGGATTTGAACAAACTTCATCTGAAGGTCGTTTATTCGTTTCTTCACTTGCTCAAGATACTTCTTCATCCGTTCACCCTTGCATTCATAGTTGCCATTTACTTGACTCGTGACTACCTGAGAGTCGCAATAAACAATCATATTTGTGGCTCCTGCTGCTTTGGCAAGATCCAGCCTTGCTACTAAAACTTCGTACTTCGCTTCATTGCTGGTTGTAGGGAAATCGAGTCGGACCATGCATTCAATCTCGTCCCCTTCTAGGGAATGGAGTACTATACCAACTCTGCTTGCCTGTCTGTTGGACGACCTGGTCCTTGTGGATACTTCATTGGGGACACACTCCTACCCCCTGGCCTTCCTTGTTGGTGAATTCTGCAATGAAGTCAATGACCACCTGCCCCTTCATGGCCGTACGTGGGCGATATTGTACGTCAAATTTGCTTAACTCAATTGCCCATAGCACGACATCTGCCTAGCAGCTTCAGGGCTACTCATTGCTCTTCGTAGAGGCTTGTTTGTTAGGACGACCATAGTGTGGGCCTGGAAGTATGGTTTGAGCTTACGTGCCGCAGTTACAAATGTGAAGGCAAGCTTCTCCATTAGAGGGTATCTCTCTTCTACGCTTTGAAGCGCCCGGCTTGTGTAGTATACAAGCTTTTGTACCCTATCCTCTTCTCTGATTAAGGCTACATTGACGGCTGCTAGGGAGACGGCTAGGTAAAGAAACAGTTCTTCCCCTAGTTTGGAGGGACTCGAAACCACGTAAAGGACAGGTATGACTTCAGGTCTTCGAATGCCTGCTAACATTTTGCCATTCGCTCGAAGGACTTCTTTAATGTGCGGAAGAAAGGTAGACATTTTTCTGTTGCTCTTGAGACAAACCTGTTTAGCGCAGCTACTTTGCCGTTGAGGCTTTGTACTTTCTTGATATTTGTTGGTGGCGTCATCTCTATTATTGCCCGTATCTTGTCCGGGTTGACCTTTATACCTCTCTGGGATACCATGAATCCCAGGAACTTTCCAGCCGTCAACCCAAACGCGCATTTATTTGGATTTAACTTCATGTTGTAAGAGTGAAGGGTATCAAAGGTTTCCTTAAGGTCTTCTAGATGGTCGTCTTCCTATTGGCTTTTTACCAACATATCGTCTACGTAGACTTGAACGTTCCTCCTAATCTGGTGTACAAACATCTTGTTCATCAGCCTTTGATACGTGGTGCTCGCGTTCTTGAGTCCGAATGGCATTACTTTGTAGCAGAAGAGACCCTGGCTGGTGAAGAATGAGGTCTTTTCTTGATCAGCCTCGCCTATCTTGATCTGGTTGTAGCTAGAAAATGCGTCCATGAAGCTTAGCAACTAGTGTCTTATTGTCGAATCCACCAAAATGTCAATCCGCATAAGTGGGTAGCTATCCTTGGGGCATGCCTTGTTTAAGTCCATGAAGTCCACGCACATCCTCCTATTTCCGTTGGCCTTCTTGACCATCACTATGCTGGCCAGCCAATCGGGATAATATATTTCCCGTATGAAGTCTGCTTCTTGTAGTTTGTGGACCTCCTCTACTATGGCCCTGTCTCGTTCTTGTGCGAACACCCGTGTCTTCTAACGGATAAGAGGAAAAGAGGGTGATACATTCAACTTGTGGACTATGATGGAAGGATCAATCCCGGGCATTTCTTTGTGACTCTAGGCAAAGACGTCCTGGTTCGCCTTTAGAAATGTTGTGAGCACCTGACAGACTGGTGGGCTAGTGAAAGTGTCGATCTTGTTCGTTTGCTTAGGCCTAAACTCGTCTGGAGTGCCTCTTCCAAAACTTCCATGGGCTCTGCCACCGTCCGCTGTTCTTCTATACACATGGTTTGTAAGTGATCATTTATCTCCAGTATGGAAATGTAGCACTCACGCGTCGCTACTTGGTCCCCTCGTACCTCTCCTACTCTATTCTCGGTAGGGAACTTGATCATTAGGTGGAAGTTGAAGTTACGTCCTTCCATGAGTTAAGGGTTGAACGGCCCAGGATGGCATTATATGTTGATGAACAGTCAACAATCAGGAATGTGACATCGTCCGTAATGTGACCGCACCAAGGGGGTATACTCTCATTCCTTCGAATCCGACAAGCGGCACATTAGTTGGGACCAACCGCTCCTACTCAATCCTCATCTGCTGGAATGCCGGGTAATAGCGGATATCAGTAGAGCTCCCATTGTCTATAAGGACCCGGTGAGTATTGTAATCCCCTACCCGTATGCTAACAACAAGTGCATCGTCGTGTGGGTGGTGGAGACGTCGAGCATCTTCCTCCGAGAATCCAATTATAGGGTTGTCAACCTGTGCTATCTTTGGAATGAAACCTATCAGTTGGATGCTTTAATCCATCCTTAGGTAAGTTTTACTTACCTTTTTGGACGAACCAGAAGTTGTGGTGCCCTTATAATCATCCTTATGTCCCCTAGGGGGGCCTAGGGCGCTCGTCCCCCCTTCTTGCAGTCTACTCCTATGGTGGGTTGGCCATTTCTTTGTTGACGAACCATTGTAGTTTCCTTTGTTTGATTAAGGCTTCAATCTATTGCTTTAAGTCATAACACTCAAATGTGTCATGATTGTAATCTCGATGGAAACAGCAATACTTGTCTTTGGACCTCTTGCTGGGATCTCCCTTCAATTTGCCAAGCCACGTCAAGGTCGTATCATCCTTGATCTACATCAATACCTGATCAATTGGGGCAGTTAGCGGGGTGAAGCTGGTGAACCTTCCAGCGGGGGGTTTAGAGCACCTATCCTCTCGTCGGTCTCCGGTCTTGGCCATCTTCCGTCCCCTGTCTTGCCATGCATCTTCTTGCCTTTCTCTCTTCTTGGGTTTCTCCTCTCGGGCCAGTAGCACGTCCTCTAGATTCATGTACTTAGTAGCTCGATAAAGTACATCTGACATGGTTTTTGGGTCATTATTGTATAAGGAGAACAAAAACTTCCCCTTTCGTAGACCATTGGTGAATGCAGCAACAAGTATCTTGTCATCAACTTCATCTATCGAGAGGGCTTCCTTATTGAAACGAGTTATGTAAGACCTCAGCGTCTCGTCCTCCTATTGCTTGATACTTATTAGGCACGTAGTGGACTTCTTATACCTGTGCCCCCCGATAAAGTATATGGCAAACTGTGCGCTCAGCTCCTTAAAGGTACCGATGGAATTGGGCGTCAATCTGTTGAACCACACCCTTGTAGGACCCTTCAGCATAGTTGGGAAGGCTCGGCACATGATCTCGTCCGCCACACCATGTTAGTGCATTAGGGTCTTGAATGACTTTAGGTGGTCCAAGGGATCCTTTGATTCGTTATAGGTTTCTATCTATGGCATACGAAACTTTGCAGGAAGGGGGAACGAAGTGACGGGTGCTGTGAATGGTGAGTCCGTTCGATGGACCAGCTCGTCAAGGTCGTTTGACACCCGCCCCTTGAGGGCGTTCATCATGAAATCCATCCTACCCTAGCCACCTTTTTTTTTTTTTTTCTCCAAATTTGTGGATAACTATTCCTTTAAAAACTCAAGTAAAATACTAATGTTTAGATAAAAGTAAAACTACCACTCTCCAACAATCATAGGTTATTTAATTAATAATTCAATGAATAAATAAACTTGCTCCAAGTTAATTTTTTATGTTCACATTCTCCTCCCTCACCCTCAAAAATAGGTCCCACAACTATTTGTAATGCCAAAAATTTCATAAAAGACAACTTTGATCTTTGATGAGTCTCCACTCTCCACTCTCAACTTCCCATTACAAATCCTAAAATGTAGCTTACCTTTTTAAATTTTAAAAATTAAAATACTCACTTCTACATAAATAAAAACTTCTCACCACCAATCAGTTATCCCTATGTATTATTCTCTATATATTAAGATGATTCTTAGAGTTAGTTTTTGCCTTTTGTACTGTCAAAATTACCACTCTTATAACAACACTACAAAATATACATACTACACTAAAAAAAAAAAAAAAAAAATCTAGGGGCATATAAGGAAATTTGAATATTTATTTTAGTAGAAATCGATCATATCCGAAAGAAATCCAAAAAATTTCAAATACAACATTCAAACCCACATTCATCTTTTCCCTAAAAAAAAACCACTTTCAAATTTACCAAAAAAAAAAAAAAAAAAAACCCTATTTTCAAATCTTTAACAAAACTTTCAGATAACTACGGCTAAAAAAAACTGAAGTTAAAAACAAATCCATAAAATTTTAAATACCACTACCACGTCCAAAATTATATATATATATATATATATATATATATAATACCACGTCCAAACCCAACCCACGTTCATATTCTTATAAAATAATTAAAAAAAAAACCATGCAAATCTTTAACAAGTCTTCTCAAAAATAAAATAAAATAAAATAAAAAATAATAAGAGTTTCAGATAACTACTACTACTAAAAAAACTGAAGGAAGTTAAAAATATGCAATACATGTATATGTTTTGAAATTCAAATTCTTAAATAAATAAATAAATAATAAATAAATTTTTAAAAAACCACGTTTAGATTTTTAACAAGAATTTTGGATTACTACTTACTAAAAAAAACTGATACCAATTCAAACTAATTTCATTAATTTTAATTTGGGGTTTATGCGTATGTCGAATGAAGTTTATGCGTGTGCCAATCACAAAAATTAATTGAAGTGTGTGATGGGATCTAGCACCAAAAACTAAATCCATCCACACCCTCCACATATTCTAACATGACTTAATTTGCCTCTGCAATTACATCGTTTAAGTTACTATTACAAAATTAATAAATTTAGCATTTACATATTAGGTGCTGTAAAATATTTGGAAGGCTCAATAAAAGACGTTGCATTATAATCTTCTTCGTCGTACATTGTCATATATATATATAGGTGGATGGAATTTTTAGCATACATTTTTATAATCCAAATATTGTTTACCTTATGAGTTCATTTTATATTATTTTAGTTATGTTATTAAAAAAAATCATATTATTTATGGACAAAAAACTAATCAATTAACAATCACATTAGAAACAACACATTGAATGGATGAAATTTATGGAATACCAGCCTCATTAATTTCTATTTATTACAATTTGAGATTTAAGTGTATGTTCGATCATATTATACATTTGAGAATTACTGATACAACGTGTGTTATGAGGCTAGCTTAAAAAATGAACACATCCACACATGAACATATAATTTCAATTTTTTTTTCATTGTTTATTTTTTGAAGTTAGCCTCATGACACTCTGTTGTATTAGTAATTCTCAAATGTATAATATGATCAAACATTCACTTAAATCTCAAATTGTAATAAATAGAAATTAATGATTTAATCCCCAAAAAGAGAGAGCCTCATGCACGCGCGGAGCGCGTGCAATGAAGCTAGTTGTTATTATTATTATTTTTAGAAAGATATAAGGTTTCATTATAAAAGTTAAATGAAACTTTTTTAAAAATTCAAAAATTTAAATAAAATCTTATGAAAGTTTAATATTTAAATAAAATATTCTTAATTTTAAAATGAAGAATTTGTTGTGGATTTGAGCATTTGGAATCAGATGACTAATTGCAAGAGCTGTTTTAGATACCTTTACGCCCTTTAGATTGCCAGAGTACTTTTCTCCAAACACACTGCTATCTATAAACATCTATCAACATCCAACTACGTTCTTCCCCTTCTTTTATCTTTGCAACAACTACTTTGACCACTAAATTCACCCCTACTTTCCACAATAAAACCAAGCCTCCAGCCTTGCCATAGGATGAAGAGCAACAACTCTGGAAGAACCACAGCTTCCTTCTAATATACTCAACGTTTTTATCACTAGCTTTGGTTTATGATAAGAAAATATAGTCTAACTAATACTCCTTATTCAACAACCTTAGAGCTTAGAATTTTGATGCCTTAGCTATACCTTGACAGTTCCAACATATAATTCTCATTTTCCTCTAACCTATATAATGGCTCCCACTACTGAGTTGTTAAGAAAACCAAGAGCTTTAGGTCTACAAAATAACTCAACCCAAACTACTTAACCCCAAAAAGATGCTAAAATGACTAGATAAGTCAAGATCTCTAAGCCTTCTAAGGTCAAAATTATTTCAACGTTAGACTTACCTATAACAATTGTGCTACCCACTAAATGGTCAGTAAGCAATAATTGCAACACATTTTTTACATGCCATAGATGTTTAGCACTTGCCTAATTAATTTGAAGTGCATGCAACACATAGTAAAGTACAATACAATAATAGCATATGCTGCATGCACGTGTAATTAAGTCAGTGCTAGTGTTACTATACTATTGTTACTATACTGTTGATGTTACTATACTATTGTAAGTATGCACCCAACACATAGTAAAGTACAATACAATAATAGCATGTGTTGCATGCATGTGTAATTAAGTCAGTGCTAGTGTTACTATACTATTGTTACTATATTGTTGATGTTACTATACTATTGTAAGTATGCACCAATTATGTTGGAGCTGCCTATGCTAATATTACTGTTAATATTACTATACTATTGTATTGTTCTTGCATGCACTTCTAATTACTTAGGCATGTGATATTGCAAACATGCACTTTTAATTACTTTACAGTAATACCAACATCACATCATAAGTAATTAGAAGTGCATGCATAAACAATACAATAGTATAGTAACATCAGCAGTAATATTAGTATAGGTAGTTCTAACATAATTGGTGCAGACTTACAATAGTACAGTAATAATAGTATAGGCAGCTTCAAAATAATTGGTGTAGACTTATTAGTTGGTGTAGCTGATGCAAGTAACCAATGCAGGCATCAACCTTATGAAGGTTAATATGGTAGCAACATCAAGGCAGAATTCTAATGCCTCTTGTACACAAGTGGGGGCTTGTAATATCTTTTCCTCCTTCAATGAACTGTCTAATTGCTCTTTTACAATCAACAAAGGTTGCATTAGAATTTTATTGACATTATTTATGCACTTTGTTTAAAGAATGTTAAATTATCTGCAATTATTGAAATGTTCCTTATATTCCTGTAGTTTGTTGCTGCCATTGGTTGATTTTCAATAGCAATCACACCTCTAACAATAGTAATAGTGATTGTAATTGATGGTACACATACACAACTAACACACGTTTCTCCCCTATTTTTAGTGGATCATTTGATTTGTGGGAATGTCCAGCTTGAAAGTTCCCACTTTTCACCCCAAATTGGAGAGAAAATTATTGGGCCCCCACCATTTTCACTCCCCCTCCCTAACCAAACATACGTTTCTCCCCTATTTTCTCTTCTCTCCACTTCTCCCCAACCAAACAGAGCCTAAGGCCCCAAGTAAATTCTTCATTTTTAAAGAAACGAGCTATTATGGAACGATAAATTCTTGACACTTTCTTTCCCTTTTTAAATGTTTAAGATAAAACTAAAATGATAATATATAATAGGGTTGTCCAGCAACCTACTAAACCCAACCCACCTGGCTGACTCGAGGCAGATTCAATGCACATTCGGGTCAACTAGTGGGTTTGTTACAATTGTTTGCATTTCCATTATTGCATAGCTTTCTAGGGCCTGTTTTTACTTCATGACCAGAAATAATTTGTCCTAGCAATTTCTCAAAAAAAAAAAAAAAAAAAAAAAAAAAAAAAAAAAAACAATAATTCCAACACATTTTTTACATGCCATAGATATTTAGCACTTGCCTAATTAATTAGAAGTGTATGCAACTCAAAGTAAAGTACAATACAATAATAGCAAGTGTCACATGCACTTCTAGTTAGGCATGTGCTAATGTTGCTATATTATTGTTACTATATTATTGTTACTATACTGTTGATGTTACTATACTATTATAAGTCTACACTTGTTATAATGGAGCTGCCTATACTAATAATACTGTTGATGTTACTATACTATTGTATTGTTCTTACATACACTTCTAACTACTTAGGATGAGATGTTGGTATTATTGTATTGTACTTCAATGTATCTTGCATGCACTTCTAATTACTTAGGCATTTGATATTGCAAGCATGCACTTTTAATTACTTTACAGTAATACCAAAATCACATACTAAGTAATTAGAAGTGCATGCAAGAGCAATACAATAGTATAGTAACATCAGCAATAATATTAGTGTGGGCAGTTCCAACATAATTGGTGTAGACTTACAATAGTATAGTAACATCAGTAGTAATATTGGTATAGGCAACTCCAATCCCTTTATAAAGAATACACTATGCAAAGAAATAACGCTCCCCTTCCGTAACGAAAAATAACGTCCCCCTTCCTTTATCACCAACTGAAATAATTTAGATTCAATAAGGAAATAGTGAAAAAGAAAGAACAAAATATTTGGCTAATCCAAGGTAGCCGAGCCTCTTTGGGAAACCTATGGGCCAAGGGATGAAATTTTTAGCAGCCACCTTGTTTTGATAAGTCCTAGGAAAAACCAGCAACAGTACTCAAAACAAAACATAAACATAGAGAACAGAATAAAGATTCAATATCAATAATCTTTTCCAATTGCATGGGTTCACAAGCATTCTTGATGACGCAATGCAACAAATCAGCAGTAATGTATTATAGGCATCTCTAACATTGGTGCAGACTATATAATAATATCAACGTCATAATGCAAGAAAATCAACAGTAATGTATTATAGGCATTTCTAACATTGGTGCAGACTATATGATAATATCTACGTCATAATGCAAGAAAATCAGCAGTAATGTATTATAGTTATCTTTAACATTCAGCTAGGGTTGCTAATGCAGGCAGTAGAAGGTCAACATGTTAGGAAAAGGCTGCATCTAATGCCTCTTGAACCCAGGCAGTGGACCTGTGATGCCTCTTCCTCCACCTTTGATGACCTGTCTGACTGCTCCCCTACTGTCAATAATGGTTTCATTAGAATTTTATTAAAATTATTTATGCATTTTGTCTAAAAAATGTTAAATTACCTGCAATGTTTGAAATGTTCTTTATATTTCTCCAGTTTGATGTTGCCCTTGGTTGACGTCCAGTGACAATCACACCTCCAGCAATAGTAATAACTGATTGTTTTTCCCATTGTCTACTCAAAATATAAAAAGCTGTAAGTATTGAAATAGTGATTGTAAATGAGGGAATTATAGTAGCAGTAATTATAGCTCAATCTTTTTAGTAATTTACAAATAGTTAGTGATGGTACACACAATTCTTTTGAGCACTAACTGTTTGTGTTTTTGCTTTACTGAGTTTTGGCCTTGGAAGGGTTAAAGCTCTTGCCTTAGCTATACCTTGAAAGGAGAAAGAAGGAAAGTTGCTTCATGGGTGTGGAGGGGAGTGTAGGATAACAAAAGTACAATTGAGAAAGGGAGTTTTTATCTAGTGGGAGATGGAAATCAAATTGATGCTAGGCAAGATCTGTGGATTCTAGGGTTGGATAATTTTGTGCCAGGACCTAGACCTCAATATAATTTTGTCCCAATTGAGAAATTCTTCTTTTTAATACCTCTCATTATCATTCAAATCTCACCACCTTTATAAAGTTCCCACTTCCCACCCTTTAACCCCTTTATATAGAATACACTATGCAAAGAAAAGTTATGCAACTTTTTTTGATGAATTAATACATGGATGATCATTTGAATCGCTACATAATGTATTGGATTACTCCAAATTGATTTGAAAGAAAACTTTGTTCATGAAGAAATGCTATTATGAAATAACAATAATATGCTTTCTTCTGGTTTGGATATTAGCAGTAGGTCAGTTTATGTACTCCTTTAGACTCTTTTATTATCTCATGCTATTTCTTTGCAATTTGGTGAAGCCACTTGGTGCAACCACGACTTCTAAGCCTAACTTTTATTATATAGTATATGATTTTCTTGTGGTCAAATTTCTTTGCTCTGCCTTTATTATTGCTAGTTGAATTCTCGCATGATGTGTGGTACAACTTATTATTAGTTTTCTCTAATATTTTGATAAGTTTTGCCAAAGATCTTATAACTCAACTGATTGGCACCTCAATTTCCAAAAGAAACATTCAAGATTCAGATCCCCACTCCCAACTATCAATGTATAAAAAAGATATTTCAATAAATTTTATTGTAAAAAATTGTAATCTTTAGTTTTTTTATATATAGACAAAATAAAAATACACTAAGAGTAGAATAGTGATTTAATCATATTATATATGTGTTTACAAATTGAAAGTTGCATGATATAGTAACTAATACATATAGGCATGTTTCATGCCTACTGAAAAATGCATATATCCTTCATTATTTTTTTACATTCTTGATTGTGTGTTACTAAAAAATGTATTCCCCTTTTTGTTGGACATGGTTTTAATTGTTGCAAAAACAACTAAATTTGAGTAACAATATCATATTTCAAATCAATTTTTCTCTCACATAAAAAAACCTATTGTTTCTCATATGAATCTTAGAAAAATTATATTAAAATTTCATTATGCTTAAAATAATTAATATAACAAAATAAACATATTTATTATATTAGTAATCTTTCTAATTATATAGAATACATACTACAGTGTTAGTTTCACACAAACACATACACGCGCATGCACACACACAAAGGAGTTAGGAAATTTAAAGGATTAAGATTAATTTTAGTAAATTTATGAATATTTAATTTTTTTATGGCTTTTGTGATAATTGCTGTCAAAACAACTAAACATGAGTAAGAATGTCATATTCTAAATTTATTATTATTATTCCAACTAAAAATTATTTTCTATATAGAGTTTATAAAAATAATCATATTAATTCATTTAATATAAATAATTAATACACAACAATAGATAATTAATATAGGCATTTTTTTTTTTTTTGAAGAGGGAAACATCCTTATATTTCATTAAATAGAAATTGAGTCCAAGTACACAGCCTCCATAACTGGGGGAGGTGAATCTTCTATCCATACAACATCCTCTATGAGATCTTTAGCATATCTAGCTAGAGCGTGGGCAGCAGTATTAGCACTCCTTTTAGCGAAAAGAACCTGCGACCATCTGAGGTTATTGAGCATGCAAATAACGTCCTGGATAATATGGCCCAGCCGAGACACCAACCCTCTCCTCGAGCTCAAGGCTGTCATGATAGCTTGATTATCTCCTTC
This sequence comes from Quercus aquifolioides, assembly GCA_019022515.1. Taxonomy (NCBI): domain Eukaryota; kingdom Viridiplantae; phylum Streptophyta; class Magnoliopsida; order Fagales; family Fagaceae; genus Quercus; species Quercus aquifolioides. The sequence goes on along the minus strand of CM032332.1, from coordinate 18,524,036 downwards.
AAGAACCAGCTCTGAAAAACCACACTCCATTGCAAAGTCCACTGCACGGCAACAAGCTAAAATCTCTGCATCCTCACTACACTCCACTGGGGGCCCCTTTGCTGATAACGACGCCATGACTTCTCCTCTATCGTTGCGGATAATGGCTCCAATACCAGACGTCCCATCTTCCTGGAAGATCGAAGCATCAAAGTTGAGTTTAAAACGAGCTAAAGGAGGTGGTGTCCATCTTGTCGGAGCTGGTATTGTGACTGGTACTGAAAACTGAGTGTTAGCTCGCCGAAACTCCGTCGTAAAGTCTTGTGCACGTTTGATTAATACCTCAGGTGGTTGTAGTTGCTTCCCATGAATCAGGCCATTTCGTTGGTTCCAGATAATCCATGACTGAACTAAAAATTGCTCCAGTTCATCAGTGGATAGACGGTTAATCATCTCCTCCATAAGCTGAAGCATATCAGCTTGGTCTCACCTGCATTTCTGTACTCTTGCCGAGCAACCTGCCCATACATCACGAGCCACTCCACAGTTCCACAAAGCGTGGATTCCCGTTTCAGCTTCTATCTTGCACGCCTCACACCTGTTATCTTGGATTACTCTCCTTTGAACCAGGTTCACTCGAGTAGGCAGAATATTGCGACAAGCCCGCCAACCAAACACTTTGATTTTGTTGGGTACTTTCAGTTTCCATAGAGTTCTCCAGACCATACCTCCCACAACTCCATTAGAACTTTCTGCCCAGTCCGCCTCCTTTTGCAATTGCCGAGCCACCTGATATCCAGACCTTACTGTATATTCCCCTGATTTGTTGAGTGTCCAAAACAGAGAATCTGATATATACCTTCTGCTTAGAGGCACACGTAGTATAGCTTCCGCATCCTCATGATTAAAATTCTGCATGATAAAATCTCTGTCCCACCACCTTGTAACCGGGTCTATGAGCTCCTCAACTGTCAGATTATCGTCTACACTTTGGGTTGAATGTAGTACTTTTTTGGTGGGATGATTGGGAAGCCACTTATCACCTAACACTCGGATTGAAGCTCCATTACCTACCCTCCAACAAGACCCCTGCTGAATTATTGGCTTGGCTGCCAAAATACTCTTCCATGTGAAGGAGCTAGTGGGAGAATCTGTGGCTTCCAAAAAATTGCTTCTAGGAAAATACCGTGCTTTGAGGCATCAAAACAGCAATGACTCTTGGTCTTGCATCAATCTCCATCCTTGTTTGGCTAACAATGCCAAGTTGAATTGTCGCAAGTCCTTAAATCCCATTCCACCTTCCAATTTCGGTCTCGATAATTTTTTCCAACTTAGCCAATGGATCTTTCTCTCGTTTCCAATTTGCCCCCAACAAAACCGAGAACATAGAGCTTGAAGTTCTTCACACAACTTAGCCGGCAATTGAAAGACACCTATAGTATAGGTTGGGATTGATTAAGCCACTGCTTTGATTAGTATTTCCTTTCCTGCTCTTGATAACGTTTTACCTTTCCACCCTTGGAGCTTTTTCCAAACTCTATCTTTTAGAAAAGAGAAAGTATGGTATTTCTTCTGTCCTACTAAAGTCGGTAGACCCAAGTATGATTCAAATCTGTCCACTTCACTTACCCCCAACAAAGCCTTGATCAAGTCTCTATGCTAAGGAGAAGTATTATTGCTGAAATAAACTGAAGACTTATCCATGTTTATACATTGGCCTGAGGCTTCTGCATACAATTGCAAGATCTCCATCACTGCCTTTGTCTCCTTTTCTATGGCTTGGTAAAATAAGAGGGAATCATCTGCAAATAAAAGATGTGAGATACGGGGAGTTCCCCTACAAATTGATACACCATGAATATTCCCTTCTAATTCTGTTTCTTGCAAAAGAGATGTAAATCCTTCTGCACATAAAAGAAAGAGATAAGGTGATAGAGGGTCTCCTTGACGGATTCCTCTAGTGGGATGAATCATACCATATGGCTTTCCATTAATTAAGCCGAAAAAAGCAAGTGATGTGACACAACTCATTACCCTATCCACCCAAACACCAAGAAATCCCAACTTAAGCATGATCCTTTAAAAAAATCTCATTCTACCCTGTCATAAGCTTTGCTGATATCTAGTTTCATAGCAAGTGTCCCAGTTTTGCCTTTCTTCCTTCCATGCATCGTATGTAGAGCTTTATAGGCCACTAGCACATTGTCTGTAATTAATCTTCCTGGCACAAAAGCACTCTGGGTTGGAGAAATAATTTGAGGTAGCATTTGCTTCAACCTATTGGCTAGCACCTTTGCAATAATTTTGTAAATGACATTACAAAGGCTAATAGGCCTATAATCAGAGACCTTAACAGAATTTTTGATTTTTGGAATGAGAACAATATAGGTATGATTAAGAGCAGGGAACATATAACCAGTATTAAGGAATTCAAGAACAACAGACACAACATTATCACCAACAATATGCCAGAACTTTTGATAAAAGAGGGCATTCATACCATCTAGTCTAGGAGCCTTTGTAGGTTCCATTTGGAATAAAGCTGTTTTAATTTCATTTGCACTAAATTCACTGGACAATGTATGTTGCATTTCAATTGACACCTTTTGTTGTACTACTTTTAAACACTCCTCAATCCGATTGCATGAACCTGTGGAAAAAATATTATTAAAATAATCCACAGCTACTCCTGCCACTTCTTCTATTTCCTCACGCCAGCTACCCTATGGGTCCAAGATTCCCTTAACAAAGTTTCTCTGCCTTCTTTGAGATGCTTTTGAGTGAAAAAAAAAAAAAAAACTTGTATTTTTATCACTATGTTTGATCCAATTTACCCGAGACCATTGAGCCTAATATACTTCTTGCTTTCTTATCCATTCATCTAGCTCCTTGCTTGCTTAAATAAACTCACTTCGGTGCTGTATAGTAGGTGGGGTGCAAGTTAGCCATTCAATTCACTTTTATAAGGCTTTTATCTCTTCCGTGCCAGGGTGAGTTTTAGAAGCTCCCCAAGCCCTCAAATCCGAGCTACAACCATTTATTTTCAACCTGACCATTTCCAATGCCATCTCACCACCCTCACTATTTTCCCATGCATCTTGAACCACCTTAGTGCAGTCATCCTACAACAGCCACGCCTCTTCAAATTTAAAGCCACGTTTCCCTCTGTCATTCCATCTCGGAGCTGCATGGTTCTGGAGGATCAATGGAAGATGGTCTGAAGCATGCGAAATAATGTGCGTGACAATAGTTTCGGGAAATACTTCCATGCTTCATTAGCCATAGCCCTGTCCAGGCGTTCCCTAGTATTGGCAGCCTCGGGTCTCCTATTATTCCATGTGTAAGGGTAACCAATAAAACCTAGGTTAGCGAGATGACATGGTTCTAGAGCTTCTCGGAATGTGTCAAGTTGTCAGGGTGGAGCTGGTCTGCAACTTAACTCTTCCGTCGAACTCAACATCTCATTAAAATCCCCAATACACATCCAAGCACCATCAACGTATGAGTAGATATGGGAAAGAAGGGTCCAAGACTTGAAACAATCTTTTGTCTCTGGCTAACCATAAAATCCGGTAAGTAACCATCTAAACCCATCAAGCAAAAATTTGGTTTTCCGAAAATTTAAAGACTTCCAACCTTTTATCTTCCTTCCATAGCATAGCAAGTCTGCCACCCAACCCCGGTTTTTTGACTACAAAACGATTCTTGTAAGGTAGCTCACTACACCACTGTTTAATGCCTTCGATATCGAGCCGAGTTTCCATAAGGAAACAAATTTCGGGAGCTTGGTCCTTCACTATTTTGTGAAGACTACAAACTGTCCAAGTGTTTCTAAGCCCTTGGTAGTTCCAACTTAGTAGTTTCATTGCTCCCGGCAAGGGTGGTCCCCCACCCCCGCCGATATGTATACAGCATTACCAACTTCCCCATCTACCTTGGAACGTTTGAGAGACGTGTATTCAGTTTCTCTGTTGTAGTCTTCGTCCAGAGTATCTCCCATATTACGTTTACCCAAAGTGGGCTTAATAACACTACTAGCTGAAGTAGGTGGCCCAACCTCCATTCTATTCAACCTAGTCCACGTACATTTTGGCCTGTTGGGCTTTGACTCCATGTGGCCCAAGACTGAGTTGGTTGTGTTTGGCGCAACATTTGACTCATCATTCAAATTTGGATGCAAATCTCCACCTGGCAGTAATTTCGGCATAGGTTTATCCACATTTGAATTTTGGGCTGCATTATCCTCTGAGATTTTCTCCTGAACTTCAGTAACGTTCCCCCCACACCCGTGCCTTCCATTTTGGGCTATCTGACTGTTATTGGAGTTTTGTACCCTAGCCACCGCCGTTGTCGTTTCTTGTACCTCATTGCTCTCAGTTGCACGGACATCAGTTCTACCCATTGATTCAGCCCCCCTTGTACTGTCCTTACCCCATCGTGGTGGAGATTTGCTCCGTCCATTATCAGCTTTCGACCAATCCCCGTATTGGTACTCAATTGGCGTAGCCTTCTTTGACACTGCAAAATGCTCCGGGCAGTGGCAGAGATCATGACCAAGGACTCCGCAGTAATGACAAAACAAAGGCAGCCTCTCATACTTGTATGTAACCCATTGACGTGTGTCATCCAATCCCATTAGAAAACCGCCTCTCTGAATCGGTTTGGCGATGGGAAGGGCTACCCTAACTTTCAGGAAAAAATTTTGATCATCTGTACGTTGTCTGCACTCCCCATCCTCTACCACCCCCATGTTATTCCCCACCTCCGTCGCCACGTTTAGGGACATCATATCGAAAGGCACCCCCCAAATTTGGACCTACAGTGAAGCGTGCTCTATAACTACATTGTTTGCACTCATACCTGTCCACCATCGAGTGAGCATTAAGAGTTGATTGTCGAATGTCGACGGGCTACCCCGCAAGATCCGTTCAAGTTCATACTCCGATTGAAACTTGAATTGGAATAGGTTAATGCCCACCCCAGAAATTTGCAGTTCCTTGTCGAGACCCCACGCACGCCGCAACATGTTTTTTTGTTGCCTTCCTATAAAAAGGTTTGCATGTTAAGAACTTCCCTATCAAACTCAGTGCGTAGCCATCAATCTCGTCCATCCTTCCCTCATCGGAGACCTGTATATCTTCTTCCTCTTCTGATGTTAGCTTCAGACTGACCATGCTTTCAATCACATCCTCAGCCATAGTTTCACCTTCAAGTACTTAAGACCACAGCAGTATGTAAAGATTATAGAAACGGTGTAGAAAAAGTTAAGAGGTTAAAGAAAATTGAGAAGGAAGAGGCCCTTGGAGTCACCAAAGGAGGCAAGGCTCATTTTCACAAGAGAGAGAGAGCTTCTACAAGAGGAGAGCATAATTTGTCCTGTAGGGTCAGGATTTGTAGCGCAAGCCCAAAACAGTGAATTTGTAGAGAGTGGGTGAAAGAACTGGGTTAGTTGTGAATTTAGCAACTGTTAACTATAATATCTAGGAATGAATCAACGTAAAAACACACTTAAAAGCTAAACAAATTGATTTCCGAAGAGGAATATTATTGATTGAACAGTGAATAGAGTTCTTAGAGCTACAGTAAAATTTTTCTTCCTCTCTTATTATCTTTTTTCCGATCCCCCATTATCAGAGACCTCTTTCCTTTATATAGCATCCTTCCCCATCATCTCTATTGTCCACTTGTTCTTCATCTATGTATCCACTTGAGTATATGTCACGTCAGGTATCTTCTTTAGCTTTCTGTGAGTGGTGGTAGCTGAGATTACACTGTTCAGGGGTCTTCTCCACATAAATGCGGCCAGGAAAGTTGCTGCAGTGCATTAAACACGGTGGTAGCAGTTTTTTCTTTTAGATATTTCTCCGCTCTTATCATCTCCAGGCATGTCCAAAGCTTATCCTTATCATTGAAGTCGTTAGGAAGATCACTCGAACCTTCCAGATATTTGCTTGATCGAGACTCTTTGTATCCGAGGAGAATGAACTCTTCGGACCACTGGTGCTCTCTTCGGACTATACTCCTCGTTCATTTCCAGGTATATCTCTTCTACACAGACTCCTTCTCAATCACTTTCTTCTCTTCGGACACACAGTAATCTTCAAATAGGGCCCTAGGCCCAATACATAAGGTTGGGCTTTTGCCCCCCACATGTCCAATATAGGCATTTACTTTATTGGCTAATTCAATGAACTAATACTTTAATATAAATGCAAACTTTGTTGAGGTAGAAAACTAAATAAAGAGAATTTCAAGGAATGCGCCACACGGCACAACCTCACACTTGGGTTTTAATTTAGTTTGCACATCTTTTAGATAATGTTTTTCCTTGATTGTTAGTAACTATGAATTTTATTTGTGTTTCTATATTTTAATTATATAAAATATATACTTGTAATTAATTAAACTATGTATGAAAAAATAAATTATAATTTACGTTTGCATTAGATTTTGAATGACAATTACAATTGTTTAGAAATATTTATTTATTTATTATAAATACCGGTTAATATTTTGATTTAAAAAGGGTTAATTTTTTTTTAAAATTTTCTTTTACTATTGCCCCCTAGACTAAAATCCTCGCTTGCCACTATTTTTCCTATTGTAAACTATCTCCTTGTCACTACCTACCAATACATAAATTTCCTGTATCTTTTTTTTCTTCTCTCTCATCTTTAATCTCACCTACCATTTCACTCTCTCTAGAAATGCAACCTCTTGCTCTCTCTGTCTCCCTCTAGAATATTTCAATATAATTATAGATGCAATTGTATAGGGTGGCTCTAATTTATGCCTAAACTTTTGCCACGAGTTTGGCACCTTAAAAAAAATAATTAATAAAAATTTCAGTTTTTAGACTTTTTGATCCTATTTGGGTGGGTCTCTCACAATATATATCATAAATTTTTTAGCTTCAAACATGTTTAAAGCTATCATTTTGTTATGTAATTGGGTGTAGCAACAGAATTTTTCCGCGGGATGTGCAAATGCTTGGTAATTTCATTTTGAATTTTTATTTTTATTTTTTTAAGACTCATATATAATAATCATTTTGTTATATAGTATTAATGATGTTTCCCATAATATTGTTAAATGCTTTGGAACTTAATTTTCTTAATTCATATTTTATAATTTTTCCTTATCCTAGAAGTAGTTTCCGACTATTGAGTGGATATTCTTTACTAATATATATATATGAGATGGGTTCAAGTTACACCTGGTGTAACTCAATAAGAGTTACACTTTTTTTAAACCGTAGATTTTTAAAAGATCAAACGGTTAAAAGAAAACACTATTATTCATCATTATATCATTAATTACTTACCAAATTAATAGCATCCTCATTATCTCTTTCCTTATTAATTGCTCTCTTTCCTTATTAATTGCTAATTGTGTTTTTTTTTTTTTTTTCTCTCTCTTTAGTCTTTATTAAGTCTTTTCACTGTAATCTTTTTTTTTCCTTCTCCTGCAATTCATCAAACGTTTCTAATATATCACAAGTGCGTATCTTAAGCACTGGAATGAAACAAGTCCACCTCTTTCCAAGGCCTATAATAGCATTTCTTTGTGCCATTTTCTTCGGATTATATGGATATATTGCACCAACACCATCAACCCTCAACCACGTCTTCTTCAACTTCATCACATGCACTTGGAAGTCCTTGGATGCAGTTTTGTCACTGTGGAAAAATTGCACCAGTGAAAACATCATGGACTAGTGAAAACATAGGGAGGAGGCAAGGGCGGAGCCAAGAATTTTTGTTTGGGGGGCCACATATATACAAATGTTTTTTTTTTTTTTTTTTTATTATATACACACTTTTTTTTTTTTTTTTTTGATAAGTTATATATATACACACACCAAAAAAAAAAAAAAAAAAAACTTAGTATTTTCAATCACAATTATGTTTGATAGCAATCTTTCATAAAATAAAATTCATTTTTACCATTTTTATAGTGAAATTCTTAAAAAAGTTTCATTTTTTTTATACAAATTATCAAATTTTATACTAAAGTAAGTAAAATAATCTTTCAATTTTCTTTTGAGGAACGAATAATCTTTCAATTGAACTAATAAAATTTTCAAAAACATAAATGATTTAAAACTTGGAGGAAGAAGTTAAGCTCCAAACATATTTGAAACTATCTTGCTCTAACTCTACGTGGAAACTAAAGAGACATTTCATGTGTAGTTTTAGTAACAATATTTTTTTAATGAGTCAATGACTTGTTAATTGCCACATGACAGGTTAAAAAAGATATAGATTCAAACATTTTTGGTGTCAAACTTTATCAAATATTTAACAGATATAAGATCACATTTTACAATAAAAAATAGAATTGTGAAAAATAATGTTATGTCTCTATAACTATTAAACCAATTAATCATTGGACTAAATCAAATATTTGGGGGGACCAACTCTTATTTTTATAGACTAAATTTTGAAAACATTAAAATATATATATATATATATATATTTTAAATTCAAAATTGGGGGGGGGGCACCCTTACACATAGCTACGCCCCGGGAAAAGGTTTTGGGTGTGTGAAAAATATTGGGTATTGTGCCAATCTAATAGCATTTTCTATGATTTTTTTTTCATAACGATCTACATGTCAAGTTGTTATTAGAATAACATAATGTTATTTTTATTAACAATTTGTAGAATTTATTGTGCCCAAACTAATTGAATCTGAAAATAATATCTCTCTGTCTCTTTGTTATTTAAGTATTAATTATGTTTAATCTCTTTTTTGTTTGCAAGATGATACTTGTGGATGCTTTGTTTGGCTTGACCCTCCTACATGTGCGCGTGGTAGAGAATTGGTGCCGTGGCTTAGAGCGAAGATAGATAGCTTAGAGAAGGAGGAGCTAGGCAGCAGCCCATGCAAAGGAGAAAAAATATTCTCGAGCAATGTTGTTTTTTACTTTATCTTTTGTTGGGTTGACGTGGATGAATTGCAGGAGAAGAAAAAAAAAAAAAAAAGAATACAGTGAAAGGACTTAATAAGGACTAAAGAGAGAGGAAAAAAAACACAATTAGCAATTAATAAGGAAAGAGATAATGATGATACTATTAATTTGGTAAGTAATTAATGATATAGTGATGAACAATAGTGTTTTCTTTTAACCATTTGATCTTTTTGAAATCTACGGCTTAAAAAAGGTGTAACTCTTATGGAGTTACACCAGGTGTAACTTGAACCCATCTCTATATATATATATATATATATATATATATGATATTGTAATTACATAGTTATTAGAAATTTCTAGGAGTTTACACCATATTATAAATTTAATATTTAAAATAATAAAATAACATCTAGATAAAAGGTAGACTTTATTTCTAAAACCAAACACTTCCTCAACCACTTCATTCTCACCACCAAATCCCAAGACCCCAATCTCAAACACTTTGTTCATAATCTAAATGAAACAAAATTATTTGTGTACCAACATAAAGAGAACGTAATCAAACAAAGAAAAATTGGCTAAATATGCTTCCATTTATCAATGGCTTTTATTTCCTTTAAAAAAAACAAAAACAAAGAGAATGTTAAAATTCAAGAAAAGTATAAGCTAAAAATGGAAGAACTAATCTTGTGTTATTAATTTTACACTTGAGCTTTTTCTTTACATAGAGAAGTAGAGCACTCTAATTAACTTACAATCGTACATCAAAACCATAACAACAAATTAAATCTTTTGAAACTAATCCTAACAAACCACAACAACTATAATTTATAGCACTAACAAAAGTAATCAAAAAAATATAGGTGGATAAGTACTATACGTGAAAGATGCATGAGAAAGAACATAAAAATTATGTGAAGAACTACCTAATTGTAGCTTTGATGGAGAGAACTAACAATATGATTGTGATTTGTACATCGTTTTACACTATTCCTAAATAGCTGCAACTAAACTTGAGGTTGCAACTAAAGTTGAGATGATCTTGATTCACAACAAAGAAAACTTCAAAATAATCATTGTATTTTTTTACTTTTTTGGCCGAGGATCATACCAATACCACACTAAATAGTAGTAAAAAAAATGACAAAGAAACCAAGAAATTGTGAGGGCTAAAACAAAGGCAAAGTACTAAATTACAAATACATAAATAAAGTTAAAAATTTAAAAGTTACAACTCACAACTCACAACTCACAAATACCAATTTCTAATTTCTAAAACCACAAACATACATAATATATCACATAAACAACTCAAAACAAATAGCAATACATAACGTCTCATGTAAATAAAAGAAAGCAAATAACAATTCCATTAAACAATTACTAAGATAGTAAGATTTATTAAATAATCTTTCTAACGTTGGGAAATTATAATCAACGAGTGTCTCTGTCAGACAACTAAGTAACTAATCAACATCGAAATTACAAAAAAAAAAAAAAAAATCACCATTAGTACAGTTAATCGTCTTTCTCACAGCGGCGCCACCATGCTCACACTTGCTCTCCACTCTCTCTCTCTTTTTGTGATTTTTTTTTGATTGGTTAAGTCGTTAAGGTGATGTGAGACTTAGGGTTTTTTTTTTTTTTTTTTTTTTTTTGCATTTTAAAAAACATTTTTTTTAATTTATCAATTTGGGTTGGGGCCGTTAGGCTAACTTGTTTATTACGGTTTTTTATTTTTTATTTTTTATTTTTTAATAAAATTAGTGTGGGGCCTTTAAGCTCCATTTGGAGGCCCAAGATAAGCAGAAAAAAAAAAAAAATCCTTCATAACACAAGATCTTTAGTATCACTATGAGATTAGGATCCTATAAGATCCTAAGATCCGAATTGGGATCCCATATAGCTCCCACTTCAGTAAAGATCTTAGTGATGTGGATCGTAGGATCTTAAGATGTGGATCGAGATACTGATAACCATGGATAGAACTTCAAATCTTCCATTTTGAAATGTGACAATATACTAATCATATAGCACTAGATGATAAAACTTAGTGAGAAAAAAATTATACTTTTTTTTTTAGAAACAAACACACACACACGCACACAAGGGAGAGAGAAAGGGGTTCTAATACAAAAGTACACCACAACTCCACTTAAAAGTCATGGTAACTTTTAAGGGAGGATGAGACAAGTTATACTACACACAACATACTCTCTTAAGCAATGTGGGACAATTATCCTTTTTTTTTTTTGGAGAGGTTTGAGGAATATTGATATGCAACTAACCTCTAAGCGGTTCATGAGTTTTAAGATCTTTCAATAGTGATTATGGGAGTTGAGAATCTATTATGTCTATTGGCCAGCATAAACAATTCATGACAACTAGTTAACAAGTAGACCATGGGTAAAATGGATGATAGCATAAAGGGATTTAGTCTAGCCTATGGTTGCCCTAATGTAAGCCATTTGCAATTTTACAGATGACTTAAAAAAAAAAAAAAAAAAAAAACTTTGTGAAAGCCTACCAAGAAAATGAGAATGAGGTATGGGGTTCTCTCTAAATACAAGTCTTGGTCTAGGCAACCCATGAATTTAAGAAATCTACCATAATGTTTAATAAAAGCTTCAAACTCAAATCAATGGATATACATTCGAAATATCTGGGCCTTCCATTAAGTAAAAATGTGTCAAGAAGCAAAACCTTGGAACAAGTGGTTCAAAAGATGCAGCAAAAAGTTCAGGGTTGGAAACAAAAAATTCTCTCCCATTCTTCAAGAACTTATCTTATCAAAATAACAGCTACAACAATTCCCATATATGCAATGTCACCTAACTCACCTCTCAATTTCCACAAAAAACATGAAATAAAATTGACTCTCCTTAAAGACTTGTTATGGGGCAAGAAAGAGGAGAAAAACCAACGTACGTATGGGCATGAGATGATATTTGCAAACCAAAATGTGTGGGAGGTCTTCGGTATAAGAAGAATGTCACACGTGAATAATGCCCTCACAACAAAATTAGGTTGAGTACATGGTGAGAGAAAACAAGATGTGGGTCAAGTTATTGTCATTCACAACAACTATGAGGGCCTTAGGCGAAAATTTTAAGTGGGTCATTTTTTACATTTAAATATTAATCAAATTTTAAGTATAGAATAATAGAACCTGGTCATTGCAATTTTTCTAAAGCCGTGACCACTTTAAAGTCTAAACCTGCACAAATAAAAATTAATTTATTACATGGTTCAATAAATTAGTGTCACTATAATATAAATGAGTTGATATGATACACATCAAATTATTAATTGGTATGATAATTTATAATAATTGATAAAGTAAGAAAACTTGTTGTCCTATGATTGTGGGCTGTGTAGCCTGTGCAGTGTGCAACTATTTAGTGTGCAATTGTGTAGAAAACGTGCTGTCCAGCCTATCCTATGTGCAAAAAATGTGCTGTCCTTTTTTTTTTTTGAGAAGAAAAAAAAAGGGAGTCTTTATGGTCATATTACACCCCTGGGCAGGGAGCCAGTGGCCTCGGTCGGGGTAGCCCGATCTCGAGGGCCCTTCTATACTACTGTGCGGGAGTCACCTCAAAAAATGTGCTGTCCTAATAGTAAAAGTATTATGGGCACATTCCTCATGGTCCATTATATTTTATAAAATGACTTTTAAATCAATAATTGAGTGGGTCAAAATTGTGTAATTAGCAAAATCTAACTTGCAATTACTAAGAGAGGAAGAAATAGATTCCATATTATTCACATCAATATGCTATGATATGACAATGGATGATTAGGAATAGAATGGTAGACACAAAATGAAAGGGAAGTGCTTGATCTTTACTCTCAAGCATGGAAAACTGATTCTCAAAAAAAAAAGCTTGGAAAACTAATAGAATATTCATATTGACCAAATCATGTATTAGGCTGTGCAGGTAATGTGAGACTAGTAGGAGCAACCTTTGGGATTCAAACACGTGATTTGTGAAGGCGATGCTTTAAACGTGCTTTTTCCACCACAAAATCTTTCTTCCCATCCTCATGACTAGGCAATTAGTGATATTATAAAAACAAACTTTTTTAAATTTTGATGAGTGGTCGGCTAACTATACCTTTAGGGAGGCTAATTTTGTTGCCTCTAATGTAGCTAATTAATGGGATCTTTTGGTTAATATTCATGGAATGATTCCCATATCTTCCCCACAAGAATTTTCCATTTAGTATTAGGATATTGAAGGGTCTGATTCCCTCCTTTTGTAATTATTCTTAGCAAAATAACTAAGTGTTTTTGGACTTAAAAGGATAGGTACTATAAATAAAAATTTGTGATTTATTCATATAAAAGGTTATATATTTCACATATTTATAAAATGGTAAAATACAAAAAAAAAAAAAAAAAAAAAAATCACCTTTTAAGGTTTGAGCTAATACCAAGTATTACCAAGATTCTTTAAAAAAATCCATATTTCCTAAGCATAAACAACACTTAACATCATTTGAAAGTTTCTTGCTCTTCGAAATCTTTTGCTTCCTCCCAATAACTTGTCTTGACTGCAAAAGACTCATAGTTACTTCATCATGACAATTATATACATGAGGGAGTGTCTAGGTTGTCAATGGTAGATAAATAGTAGTCAAAGATGGAGAAGGAAATAGAAGCACAAATATTTTCAAATGGTGTTAAGTGACATTTGTGCTTACAAAATTAACCATAAGTTGCAGCTTTTTAACCTAATTGTATGGCCTCTTACCATAATAACACTTCTTGGTCTCATTGACAAAAGTGGAGGGGGTTGGGTGAATTGGGCTTAAGACCTCATAGGTTGCAGTTAGACATGGGCCTTGGAAGTACATAATTAAGCCCAAAAGCTAAAATCATAAAAGTTAAAAAAAAAAAAAAAAAAAAAAAACCATAAGCGCAGACAAAGGTGAGTAGAGTTGCCCTCATCTGTTTTAAAGTCTCGACTCTTTGAGAATCTGAGATCGAGAGAGAGAGAGACAGAAGCTTCTATACACAAAGGTGATTAAGCTCAGTTCCAATTTCCATTTCACTCTTTATTTCGTATTTCTTCATTTCTGTTTTATTCAGATCTGTTTTATTTTTTATTTTTGAATATTCTAATCTAGTTGTTCGATCTGTTCCTGTTGTAAATCTAGGTTTTTATGTTTCAAACTAGCTTCTATTTGTTTTCATATTTTATCTTATGATGTCGTGGGTTTTGATCTATTCTTCTATATCACTGTTATCAGAAGTAAATATTTACAAATTACTTTAGACACAGTTTTTTATTCAATAATTCCAATATTTGTTGCATAAACACCAGGAAATGATTTTTATTTTTAATTGATTTGTCAAATTAATAATTACTTTTAAATAAAAGCAGAGCTTTTTTGTTTTTGCTGATTGTTTAATATTAGGAATTTTGAATGGTCCTCCTTAAATCTTTAAATTGGTACAATGTTTTTTTTTTTTTTTTTTTGGATTGTATATTTTTGTTGATAGTATGATTTAAGAGAGATTCTGGGTTGTTGGTTTTTGTTATTTGCAATGCAGAGTCAGGTGAGGTGACCCAGTAGGCTTCTCTGTGCTCTGAGTTGTTGTTTGACTTGTCCATATACTGCTATGTAAGTACAATTTCTATGTATACGCTTCAACTCAGCTTCAGTGATTCTTATATATGATTCTCTACCCATTATACGCCTTTCTAGTTTGCTCCAACTCTCTTGCCGAATTCGACATGATGATGTAAAACTAAAACCATTGATGGGTACATTTTCTGATGCAATAGTTTTGTTAATAATGGAGTTTAGTTAGTGTGTTTAACTGACATGAGGTTGTGTATGGTTTGCTTTTAGCAAATGCCTTGCCCATGCCTAAAATCTTCTTTTATTTATATATTTCTTTGTACATATGAGATATCTCTGAACGCATATAGCAAATACTAATGACAATCGTGTAGTCCTTGCTTCTGGGCATGACATGGAATATTGTCTTTCCCATCAATCTGTTCCACTAGAGTGAAGAATCTATAGTTAGTGAATTATTAGATACCTTGACTTGATCTGTAAATCATATATTGACCAGAAGAATTTTTTTCCCAAAGGTTGGGTCCTTATATAATCATAAATCATATAGTCTTTCTTCTTTCAATCTATTCCTCTCCATATTTTACCTGTTATGTTCCAAGCTTTTTGGGTACATTATAAGTGTGGTCAAGACTAATGATAGCAAATTTTTGGTGTAAATTAAGCAATAATCTCCCATGTTCTTATACAGATATGAAATTAGAAAGCAATAGATGTTTGGCTATTTATGCACTATTTTTAATTTTCTTTTGATTGTTATGTGCAATACTATGTCTCTCTTTTGCTTTGTAGGATGTGGTTGTTAATTTTTCTTGACAGTTCCCACTGTATTATATGTTGTAGTGTTGTTTGTGTTGATATTAATTCTTTTGTTGACCCTTAGAATGCTCTGGAAGCTTATTTATTATTTTTTTAATCCTTTTAATTTTTCCACCACATAGTACAGAATAAGAGAGGAATTAAGATGCTCTTGGTGGAAAATTTTTGCAACCATAAGTGAGAACTACACTTGAAACTTCGAAGTTTAGTCCTTAGTTGTAGTAGGCCACTCTGTATGACAATTTTGGAAGTGTAGTTATTGTCAAGGTAGTATGAATGTAATCGAATCTTAAAACCAAGGGAAGAGATGAAATATTATTCTCTCTTTTATAGCTATAATAATAATACCTTATGTTGTGGTTGGAAAATGATGGGATTTAAATGGATGTGATTTAAAAAAAAAGTAAATTGATGGAAATTTCAATTCCATCAATTTAAATTGTTTAGAGCTTAATATTTTCTTTTAAGGCCTACTTTTTCCTCCTTGAAATTCTTTAGGAAAGTTTGTGTATAAATCTTGTATACTTATTACTTAAGCTTTCCCCTATTTAATAAAGTTATTATTTTTTTATAAAAAAAGTATTGTCTGGAGCCAATGAGCTCTAGCTCAATTAGCACCTCTTTCCCATGCAAGTGCTAGGTGAAGGGTGAGGTGGTGTTTCAAGACCCACTAGGTGTATTTCTGAATTTTAAGAAATTGGAGTATTATAGTAGTTATTACAATGATGTTAATGTGCCAATGACTTGGTGGTGGTGGCAGGGGCAGTGTACTAGTGTTGGTAGTGTGAAGAGTATGATGGAGGGTGGTATGAGAATAGTAACGTTGATATAATTTGTAAATTCTAATTTCAAAATTGTACAAAAAAATTATCATTTGGAACTCCACATTATAATTTTTGAGTAAAACTCCACCTTGAAATTCTTCACCCAAACACAGCATTAGCGTTGTATGATTTGACACACATTGTACCTTTGGATCATTCTAGAAAATTAGGGAAATTCAGACAATAAAGTGAGAAAATTTACGATTATATTATTTTGGAAGACCACAATTTTTTGTTCTAAAGAAATATTTCCTTCAATATATCTACAATAAGGCGGTAGTCAATCTTATGTGATATATTTTTAATTTACATAAACAAGTAATGATAATCTTGAAATTGCAATTGTTTACAGAGATATGAAGCAATATATTAGTACATTCTTTTGTATATAGTAAACATAACAACAAATCAGAAAAGTAAAAAAAATCCCATGTTCTTCATAAGGGAAGATGAGTGATGGTACATTGAGGATAGAAAATGTCTTGAGTTAGTTACCAGAAAATTAAAAAATTAAAAACTTCCGGAGTTGGAGTAAGATACAAAGTAGTCAATTTTGGAGATTGAGATTACTTGTGGTTCCTTCCCTTTGAAATCACTCGTGGAAGCTAAATCTACAACCATGAAGATCATATGATCATTTTTATCCAATGTCTTGGTCTTTTGGTTTTATGTCTCTTATCAGGGATTTTTGTCTTCTTCTTTATTTTGTATAATTTTTAAGTATTTTTTGAATGCTTAGGGCGGAAGAGGAACCTGTTGATCAGAAGAAATATTATGAAGAGCTTTGCAAGCCTAAGTGTGTGAAGCCATTACTTGAATATCAGGTACGTTGCGGATCTCTGTAATTGGAGCTTACATCTATGGAGTTTAGAAATAACTTTCCTATTAGTACATTGGATTTTTCACAGTTTTTCAGCATAACATCATGTACCATAATGCTAGACTAGAATTTTGATGGACATTTAATCTTATTATTAAGTATTTACTCTTATATGGTTATAAAAAAAAAAATCATAGTTAGGTTAATAAAATTATAAATTCTCTTGATTCTCTGCTGTCTCTTTTTTTTTTTGTAGTATAGTTTATTATTCTGTCTTATTAGCAATAATAAAATTATTACCTAAACCCTTTCACGATATATTTAGAACTTGGAAATATAGAATTTCTTACTTAAATATGCCTCATGTTAGATTTGTATTTAACTGTAGATTGTGGGCACACATTTGAAAGTTATTCAACTTTTCTTTTAGTCTCTTAGGACTTTAAAGAAGTAAGATTGAAAGTTGATGTTAAAATTTAAAATGATAATCCTGAATCTTGGTCAAATGTAGAATAACAAAATAATGAAGAGTTAGTTATTACTTGTGATTTGTGTGAGCCAATAAGAGTGTATAAGTATGTGCTAGGCTTTTAGTTGCTTGAGATGGCTTGGTCATGTGTAAGGAGAGATATTAACACACTAGTGAGGAAGAATGATTTGGTTTAAGTCAAAGGAATGAATAGAGGTAGATTAATACCTAAAATAACAATAGTGAAAGTGGTGAAGGACATGTTAATCAAGCAAGTGACAAGGAGTATGATTTTGGATAAGATAGAATGGTGGAGAAGAATACATGTAACGGACCCCGATTAGCTGATTAAGGGTCCATAGCCACTCCAAAATTTTGGAACTTAGGTTTTTTTATTGTTGTTGTTTCTTCAAATTTCTGTAAAAGCCAGTCAGATAAGGTGAGATTCCTGTGGAGAAAAATGGCTTGATGACTAGTATCCATTCCATATGGTCTATTGGAGCATTTGAATATCTGGATGTTGATTTAGAGGACTATAGTTAATAATTATTACTGTTTCCTTTTGTCTTGTCTTTTCCCAAACCTTGTATATTCCCTATCAAATTATTTTTCCATAATACAAAATTCTACTTTCTTAGGGCACATTATTTAGTGTGTTTTTGAATTTAAAAACAAGACTAAGACCATATAAAGCACATGGCAAAAATCTTAAGACTCTTCAAGTAAAGCAAGTTGCATACCATATTAAGAAAGTTATTAAAATTATGTTCATTGACCTTTTGAAGTAGACAAGATTTTGGGACTTCCCAAAATGGTATGCTGGCTGAACAATTTGTGACAGAGGAAAGGATATTTCATGAGAGGAAGTCTCTCTCTGCTTATCTGTGGTCCAAGTCTTGCATGGTTTGTATTTTTAGACTACCATATTAAGGCAATTATTTGTAATTCAGTAAGCTTGAATATTAAAGCTTCCTGTTAAAGTGAATTCTCAAAAGTGGAAACTGGATAATGTTGGTTGAAAATATTAGTGTAGGTGAAAAAAAAACGAAAAGAAAGACAATATAGAAGCAGTCAAGAATTCTCATATGTTTTATTATTTTCATATATATGGGCAAGCCAGTTTTTATTGCCTCCTATTTTCATATGAAATTTATGCATAGCCTTTGATAAAGAAAACTTGGAAGTTTCTTGCTTGCTTTTATGTTTTTTTGTTTTTTTACCACCAATTCCCTAGTTCATCAGCATGACATGACAGAACTTACCTGAGTAATATGCTTGCAAAATTGTCCTTCACCATAATATTTGACATAGTCTTGTGTGAAAAAGCCATGCTAAATAACGTAAATATTTGGGAAGAGAGGTTAGTCACATTGGCATCTCTTACTTTTTTACAGGCATGTGTTAAGAGGATCCAGGGAGATGAAAGTGGGCACAAGCATTGCACTGGACAATATTTTGATTACTGGTCTTGTGTTGACAAATGTGTAAGTATTTGTTCTTCAATTATGTGGAGAATGATTTCATTTTATATTGTCTTGCACCTCCTGCTAAACTCACGGTTCTACAATGCAGGCGGCACCAAAGATATTCTCAAAACTGAAGTAATGGGGGAGATGATTTTGCAGCATCTTAATTTGCATTTCTACTTTCGAATCGTAATAACTGCTTCTGAACATTTAATCTGTTCTGTAAACTAGGAATGCCTATGTGGTTTTCTCCATGAGGACTTTTGCATTTTTTTAGCTATGGAGACCTTGAGTTGTGGTCAATAAAAAAGAATACAGTGCATTAGATTTGGCCAATCGCAGTGTGTACAAGGTTTTCTCTCCCCCCGCACCCCAAAAAACAGAAATTGATGAATTACACATGCATCCAATGAGTGTTGAACTCAAAAAACCTTACTCTCCCATCGTAAATTCGGTAGAAGTACAAGAACTGTATTTTTAAGAAAAAAATGTTGACGCTTTTAAGAAATAAATCGATTGGCTTGTTTCAATTTTGTAGCCTAACTGAATAGGCAATGAAGGGAGTTTACACTTATCTTTCCTAGTTGCATGCATGATTAGAAGGTGAATGTGAAGGAGGGGTTGTGACAAGCTCCAAAATGTGCTAACTTGGAATTTACAATCACTTTCTTCTTTTTTCTTTATTTCCTTAAAAACTGAAATTTCATTTTTAAACAAGAATCTGTCTGAGTCTGTCTATATAAATATACACACGCACGCAGGTTACACAGTGGAGTAGACTAGTAGAATTAACAAAATATGTAATGCCACCTCTCTCTGTCTCTTTACTCGCTTGCATATTCAAAGAGTACAGATTACCTGTAGATCTTGAAAATAGAACCTTTTTAATGAGATGGGGATGACAAAAAGTCCAAGACAGTATAAAATTTGAAGAAAAAGAGCATATTGAGAGTCTGTTTGGGATTCACTTATTTTGCTGAAATTGAAAATTTTTTATTGAAAGTACAATAGATAAAGGTAAAAGTTAGTTAAAATAGTATAGTGTGATTCATCAATAGTACTAAATAGTGCAGTGGGATCTATGAATAGTAGTAAAAATAAGATGAATATTAAAAAAAATTGGCAAAAATAATCTTTGCTAAACGGACATTGAGGGAGAGAATAGACATGGAGGAGATTAAATTCTACAAGTATTAAGTCCTTAATTTATATCATCTATTAAAATATTGCTATATTAGGTTGAGCTATAATGTTTCAAAATCCACTATTAGCGTTAACTGACTGAAAAATGTAGGTTTTGCAACAATCACACTTCTTTTTTAGGTTGTTGATCGAAGGGGGTTGGTTCCGTTGCGTGAGAGAGCAAGGCAAAGCACGGTGAGTCTTAAATGGCGAATCATGAAGATGCATAGGGGATGCTTATATTTGGCCTTCCTATCGTGTTAGCAGCAGACAAGCCGATCTAGCATAATTTGAGGTGTAAGGCGAAAAATCTATGTGAGGCATTTTATAGGTAAACATTAATTAAATAAAATTATTTAATACAAATTAAATTAAGACTAATTTGATGTATTAAATACATAAATTGATTAATAATAATAACTGAACTAAGGTTTCATAGTTGAAACATAAATTTTAACAAAAAGAACTAAAAATATATTATTTTTTAAAAAAGAAACTTACTTTAACTTGGATACATAACTATGCATAATCAACTAAATTTATAATCTAAATTTTAATTTTATATCTTCTTTTTAAGAGGAAGAGATAGCTAGATATTATTTGGTATGTGACTTGGTAGTAATTAGTTTACAAAAATTAAAGTCCCAAACTATTAAGGGAGATTAGTCATCATTGATGATGTAACACATTTGCAACATTTTTTTGAAACATTTAAAGTTTTCAATTGGGTTAAATTTCTATTGGTCTCTTATTTTGGAAGCTTTGTTAGATATCAAAAATAAAAATACTAAAAATACTACAAAATATTCACAATATAATGTGATCAACTGATAATGACTGTGATTGATGAACTTTAACAACCTAATTAATGAGTATTTGAATTACTCTTTTAGGTAATTGGTGACATGTCAGTTTGTAAGCTTATAGTAAAATTTGTGGTATCTTTTAAATAATTTATTTTTTTTAGAGTATTCAATCATTTAAAAAATTTTGGGCCTACAATGGGGCATGGGGCTTTTTTTTTTCCTAAGGAATTTTTGTTGTTGTTGTGGGGCCTTAGGTCTAGGCCTTGGGCCGGCCCTGGCAGCAGATGGCGCAGGACTTGTGGTCTACCAAAGAAGTGGCCTCAATCAGATGAGTGGTTTGCTTGTTGATTGTTTGCTCACCCTTCTATAGCTCAATGACGCTTATGAATACTATCCAAACTTTATTACCACAAACATATACTAATAATAATAAAAAAAACCGCATTTTTGCTGTACCTTGACTCGGCCATTAAGAAATGAAGTGCTGATATTGCCAGTGCCAAGAACATTGTCTTCAAATCATTGGAAATGAAAGTTATGAAACCAACCATTCTAGGTCCAAATCCTCACTCTTATTCTCCACTTTCCAATCATCCCATACCTTCACTATCATGTCTTCCTTCACCAGAGTCCAACACAGTCTTGGTATCTTCTCCAGAGCCTATCTTAGTTTGAGGAAAGCTGATGATGATAAAAGGACCTGAAGTTGGGAGAAGGCTATATGAGGAGCTCAAGAGTGAGGATTCTAGATACCAAATTTCGGACCAACCTCTAGTGAGTTCTCAAGATTAGAGGGCTGAGTAGAGTCACCACCAATCATAGGATTTTCTATGTTTGATTGGCCACATAATATTTAATTGATTTTATTATCTGCCTAATATTAAGAGCTTGTGAGGCTTAATTCCTATCTTGAATTTGACAGTGAAGTACCTATGAGCTATTGGAACATGTTTGAAGACCCGTTTACGGGTAGGGAAGACGTTAAGCACCCTGCAATATATTCTCAATAATAGTTACTTACTATTATCATTCTAATTATTCTAATAATGATTCTCTATGCACAAATGATGAGATTAGCTATCTAGGGATTGTTTTATCCCTATTTAGACAGCATCACGTTCTTACCATGTCAATAATTTTAGATTTGGGCGAACCATTAAATTTTGTTTAGGTGGGGGTGGGGGGAGGAAGGCTAAGCTATTGAATTGATTCATAATTAAAATACAAAAGCTCAAAGTAATATATATCCTTGAAATTTATGCTTGACGATAGTCTTTCATAGAGTATAAAATTTATCAATTATAATCTTCTTGGTAAAATATTCAGCAGTTTAAAAAAAAAAAAAAATTTTAAGGAGGAGAAATTTGTTTTGGACAAAGCTCAATTATTCTCCCTTGAAAAGTTTTGGGGAATTTCATTTAGTCCAAAAAAAAAAAAAAAAACAGCACAATAGAGAAGTTTTAAAAGAATTTGGTTACGTGAGACTCATGAAAATAGAAAAAAAAAAAAAAAAAAACTATTTTACATCCTCAAACATCGCTTTATCTTTTTTACCAACTTATTTTACAACTCACCTAATATCTCAGTTCTTATTTTTACATTAACCTAATAAAATAATATAAACTACCTAATAAAATAATATAAACTATTATTCTCTCTCTCTCTCTCTCTTCTCCCACTCTCCTTTTCTCTTCACCCATACCACAATCACTAGATTAAAAAAAATTATTTTTTCTTTATAACCCATAAACAATAAAAGGTTGCATATATGCAACCTTACCGTAGCAAGGTGGCAAATGTTTTTAAGAATATAAACTCGGATGAAGTGAGTTTTGGGTATGTTAAGTTGTAAAATAGCAACTAGGGGTGTTTACGCACCATAGCAAGGTGGCAATTTTTTTTTAAGAATATAAATTCGGATGAAGTGGGTTTTGGGTATCTTAAATTGTAAAATAGCAACTAGGGGTGTTTACACCCCAATGCTAGTGCTCTAAAGAAAGTCAAACTAATGGCCTGACATGAGTGACATGGAGGAGGGATTTTAATGGTAAAATGCAATTGTAAAAGCACTAGATATTTATAAAAGACTAAAGAGATATGGCTTCAAGCTTACAAAGCAAACTTTTTTAAAAGATCAATGAAGAAAGCAAACTTTTTTAAAAAGATCACTGAAGAGGGCATGTCGGGGTGTTCTCATTTGTAGTTTTTTGACATAATGTTGTAATATTTTAATATTATCTAATTAAAATGAATTAACACGACAATAAGTATATACGAATTAATATAAAAGATAAAGAGTTAGTGAAATGTTTATCCAATACATAATATATATAATAGATGGGGGTGTTTAAGCATTGGGGCTGGTGCTCTAAAAAAAGGTCAAACTAATGGCTTGACATGAGTGATATGGAGGAGGGATTTTAATAGTAAAATGCAATTGTAAAAGCAATAGATATTTATAAAAGACTAAAGAGATGTGGCTTCAAGCTTACAAAGCAAACTTTTTTAAAAGATCAATGAAGAAAGCAAGCTTTTTAAAAAGATCACTGAAGAGGGCATGTCGGGGTGTTCTCGTTTGTAGTTTTTTGACATAATGTTGTAGTATTTCAATATTATCTAATTAAAATGAATTAACATGATAATATAAATATAAATATATGAGAGTTAATATAAAATATAAAGAGTTAGTGAAATGTTTAATCCAACACATAATATTTATAATAGATTTAATTTTTTTTTTCAGTTGAGTTCCACCCCTGCTTGGTCAAGTGAGGCATCGAGGTTAAGGAGAGTGCAAAACTTATTTTTATATTGATGATTCCTAAAAGAGAATTGTCATATCTATTATTGGTCTTACTGCTTCCTTAAGATACAGAGAGATATAGCTCCAAGTTATATATGCGCCTGGATTGCTTTCGAGGTTTCGAGAGTTCCTTGATTGGAGTGAGTCTCATGTTGGGTTTTGACCATGGCTAGGCCCTACGTGCTAAGCTGGATCAACCTTGGTTGGTTCATGGTTGCCGCACATACTGTGGCTGCTTGTAATCCACCTTTGACATTTTGGGTTTTATATTCAAAAAGCCTATAACCACAAATTTTACCACATCATTTTTCACAATTATTCTATGTAACTAACATTGAGTGATGGAAAAAAAATAGTAGATTTATATTAAAGTGAAAAATTCTTTATATTTGATGGTTTTATACTTTTATTAGAGTATTCACATTAGTTCATGCAAAATTTTCTGCCTATTTTATCATAAGAATTTATTTTTTCTATTTTATACAACTACTTTTCAAAAACACCCACATTAGATTATCTATTATATATTCTCTTTCAATATAATATTTATTCTTCATCCATTTTTTTTTACTATTATTTATGTTATTGTTTTCCTTTGTTTTCTCATTAAACCCTCAAATCCAGAATCCATCAAAGCCAAAATCAAATGGATCAAACCAAGATTAAACCTTCAAACCCATCAAATCAAAAGCCAAAATCTTGAAGCAAACCTAGAATCAAAGTACTAGTCCCCATTCAATGGCGGAACCAAATCAAGCTTCAACCCTGTCAGACCAAAGTTGAAACCCATAATCCATTTGAACCCATTTCAAAATCCAAATCAAGCTTCAAACCCATTGAAACCCATCAAACCGAAGCTCAAAATGAAATCCAGATTTATGCTTCACCTAGATATGAATTTCTAGGTTGAGAGAGAGAGAGAGAGAGAGAAGTTGAATTAAAAAAGATATACACAGTTACAATAACTATGTATATTTATATGATTCGAGAATTCACACAGCTCGTGCAAAAATTCCTATTTATTTTAGTACAAGAACACACATTTTCTATTTTACATTACAATTTTTCTAAAATACACCTATTAGATTATCTATTCTAAACTTTATTTCATTAAAATATCAAAATTTCTTAATTATTTTAATTGTTTCCATTTTTTTCACATATAATAATCACCATCAATTGTCTTCTTTAATCCTCAGGATATGTAAATAAAGAATAAAAAACTAAATACAAAATGAATAACATCAGTGTAAATTTTATGGTTATTGTAGTTATGAATGAATTTACACAATTATACATAAACTAATGTAGGAGGTTTTGGGGGCCGGTTAAGCACAATATAAAACTTTTCTACTTTACAAAAATTGATGTAAATTTTAGACTGTTTCAATCATGATTGTCAAAATCCCAATTTGGATTTTATGATCCTACGATTTTACAATCCCACTTGCCCAAAATGATCCAGATCTTTCAAGGATTTTTGTGACCGTTTAGGATCAATAAGATCGTACGATTTTGACAATCCCAAACGATCCTGGTTTCTTGTAATTTTCTTTAATTTGACAGAAGGCTCAATTGGACTTAAATGAAAAATAACATCCCAATAGACTAAAATTTTCTATTATAATGTAGAGAGATAGAGAGAGATAGAGTGTCAATTGGACTCAAATAAAAAATAATATCCTAATAGAGTGTTACGTTTTGAGGTTTTTGACCTTTTTAAATAATGCTTACAAATAGATGTAGTGATATATAGTAATTACATCAAATCAATGCAAATTTTTGGTTTTTTATGAATGAATGTATAATTTATGTGATTATTTAACATACTAACGTGTATTTTTTTTGTTTTTTTCTCAAATAATGTAGAATCTTATGGTCCACGATCTCATTTACCTCCCATAATCCTACGTAGGATTCTGATTTTGACAACCTTAGCTGCAATAATGTATTTTACACAATTTTAACTTAACTAATATATATAAATTTGACACTTTTTATTTTATTTTATATTATACATCGTTTGATGTAAGTACTCTTAGAATCTTATTTGAGTATTATTACTTTTTTATTTTATTTTATATTTTAGAAGAATCATTAGTAGCTTGTAGAAAGAGAAAGAGTGAGACATTGACACTAGTAACGAACAAGATTACTACTTGTTTTAGCCCGTGTTTTAGACTTGGCCTTTATTGCTACTTGTTTTCCTGTTCATCTTTGTAGGATTATCCCCAACCCCCCCCTGACTTGAGAGGTATTTTGGACCGTACTGGGCTGTTTGCATTTTCCTTGTAGGCCCCTTTCTTTGTTTAATGCATGTTTATTTGGTATAAAAAAAAAAAAAAAAACGAACAAGATTATAATATGAGATATTTATAAAGAAACAAAAGATTATAATATTGGAATATATGCGGGGGTGTGGATGCCACACGTCTTAGACAGCTTTTTATAGTGTATTATTAGTATAAAATTGGGATTTGGTGGCGGTCAATTGGGAGCGGTGGAAAGTGGTGTCGTGTTATTGTCTTTACAGGAATCTATTCTGTGTTCAAATCACACCCGCGGCTTGCTGTCCAGAGAGTGCAAAAAAATATTTCAATACTTACATTATAACTTATAAGCACGCTCATTATATATATATATATATATATATGTGTGTTTAATTTATTTATTTTTATATAACTAATGTTTGTATGTTTGTATGTTTGTTTGTTTGTTTTTTTGTTTTGTTGGGTCAAAAGAAAAACTTTGTGGTAGTGCCCAGTTCCAATTAGTTGTGAAGTCAAGATTTCAATTTAGGGACGAAGAGTTAAAGATAATATTAAAAATAACCTAAAAAATATTAATCGATATTATCAATTGAATAAATAAACAATCATAAATAATTATAATCGTCAAACAAAATTTAATATTAATGTAAACTATAATTTATTTTCTCATACCGAGATCAATTTACTTAACAACTCTTGACATTTTACATATTTTGATCGCCGCATGATTTTCTTCATTCCCAATAATCTTAAAGACTATTGTAAGATTTGCTTTTCCATTAGGATGGAATTCATATTAAAGAATGAGCTACAGGAAGATTTGTAAAATATACCTCAGTATAAGTTCATTTAGAATTTTAAATTAACTCATATGACTCTTCATAATTCAATTAGCTACAAATATATATTCTCATATCATTAATTGAAATAAACCAAACAAAACAACCAATTCTTTTTTAATAACAAAGTAAGCAATGAATTTATTACTAAATAAATATATTAACTTTATACAGTTAATTTGATTCCTTTAAAAAAAAAATTATAAAAGGAATAAATTTAAAAGTGTTAAGAGTATATATAGCAATATACCCGTAAAATTGATTGCTTATATATATATATATATAATTCATCATTTTTTCCTCTATTTTTCAAAGTATTTAAAATTTGGTTTAAAACAAAAATTTAGAGTTAATTTGAAATTGAAAAGTCAAAAGATGGAGGAAAAAAAAATTGTGAAGGCTATAAGTTTTCAATATATTACAAGAACATTAGTTAATTTATTATTAAAAAAAGGGTAAGGGATTGACTGAATTTTACACCCCAAAATTTCAGAAACTCGATTTTACACCTAGAAGTTTGGTTCCGTTAGCAATTTACACCCTATAGTTAGTTTTTGTTGTTAAGTAATACATGTGCATGCTGACGTGTTTTATTTTTGCCAAATCAGCCTCAAAACTATGCCGTTTTAATGAAAAATAAAAACTTACCTGTCACTATACAAATGGTACCATTTTGCCCAAGCTAAAACACAAAAAATTCAATCCTAAAACTACACTGTTTCAGCCTAATTCTAAAATCTCAAACCAGTCACTTATATCATCAGCTATTCCCAAATCTTTGAGTAAGCCTCATTGTGAACCCATCCACCTGAAAGGTACAGGCGGCAGCAGCTCATTGTGAACCCATCATCCCAACGATAGTGGCCTCATCGTGAACCTGAAAAATGTCCTCGGCTTCTGTGAACCTCAGCCATCAGCCTAGTGGCGACCATGGCAATGGCCATAACCATGGTTGTCAAAATCCCAATCTAGATCTTACGATCCTACAATTTTACTATCCCACCTACCCAAAACGGTCTAGATCTTTCAAGGATATTTGCAATCATTCAAGATTAGTAGGATCGTACGATTATGACGATCCCAAATGACCTTTGTTTATTGTAATCTCCTTTAACCTAACAGAAGGCTCAGTTGGACCTAAATGAAAAATAAAATCTCAATAAACCAAGTTTTCCCACTCTAATGTAGAGAGAGTGTCAGTTGGACCCAAATAAAAAATATTCCAATAGAGTGTCACATTTTGAGGTTTTTGGCCTCTTTAAATGATGTTTACAAATGGGTATAGTGATGTATGGTAATTATATCAATAAATGTATAATTTATGTGATTATTTAATATACCAATGTGTATTTTTTCTCAAATAATGTAGGATCTTACGATCCATGATCTGATCCTACAATCCACGATCCCACCTACCTCTCACGATCCTATGTAGGATCTCGATTTTGACAACCTTGGCCACAACAATGGTGAGGTTTGATTACTGTTTGATATGATATGGTTTAGGCTATTTTCATAGCTATTGATGATTTTTCATAATTCATTTTTTCTTTTTTAAAATTAAGTTTTGAGTACTGTTTATATTCACTATTACAGACCCGTGTAAAAGATGATGATGACTGTAAGTTCTAAACTAATTATGGTGTAGAAAAGCTTGCATTGTGTCAACCTGAGATTAGGTTGTTAAGCACTTGGATTATTGTTGAATGGTTAGGCAAACCGATGATTGTTGATTGGTTAGGCAAACCCATGAGTGTTGACATGAGTTCTAAGCTAATTCATGTGTTAAGCACTTGGATTATTGTTGATTAGTTAGGCAAACCCATGATTGTTCTATTGCGTAGATGATTTCAACATCTCACAGATTTCCATATTGGAATGAGATTGGTTTTTATTTTTTTATACAAATGATTGGTTTTTTCACGATGAGGATTGCTCAAAGATTTGGGAATACCTGATGATATGAGTGACTAATTTGAGATTTTAGAATTAGGCTGAAACAGTGTAGTTTTAGGATTGGATTTTTTGTGTTTTAGCATGGGCAAAATGGTATTGTTTGTAAGTGCCAGGTAAGTTTTAATTTTTCATTGAAACGGCGTAGTTTTGTGACTGATTTGGCAAAAATAAAATACGTCAGCATGCACATGTGTCACTTAACAGCAGAAACTAACTATAAGGTGTGAATTACTAACGAAACCAAATTTTAGGGTGTAAAATCAAGTTACTGAAACTTTGGGGTGTAAAATCCAGCGCTGGAATAGGTACTGCTAAGTGCTGGCATAGGTCTTTTAAATTATATTCATTCATGACCTATACCAGCGCTTTTGAAAGCGCTAGCATAGGTAGTACTTGTTCCAGCACTTTCAAAAGCGTTGGTATAGGTCTTGAATCAATATAAGTTAAAAGACCTATACTAGCGCTTTCAAAAGCGCTGGTATAGGGCAAATGCCTTTCCCAGCGCTTTTGAAAAGTGCCGGTACAGGTCTAGCGACCCTATACCCACATTCACTGCGCGGCGGTTTGAAGCGCCGGGAAAAAAAAACTCTGGGATAAGAATTTTGACCCTATCCCAGCAGTTTTGAAAATGCTGGGATAGCCCCTTTTTTTGTAGTGCAAGTTGCTTTCTATTCTATAAGTGTGTAGTGAAGAACTTTGCATCAAACAACAAGATTCAAGTTATTGGGAGTTAGTCACAGATTGAAAATTTGTGCAACAAATCACTATGTCAAATTTAATTTCTACTGTACTCTAAATTAGAATTGTGATTTGTTGGTGCCCTCACATTATTTACATGTAATTCGATTCAATTAATCAATTTGGGTAATTGAATTAATTAATTGAGGTCAATTTATAACCCAACAACTATGATCCCCAAGTATGAAAATTGATATGGGAATATTTTTTTTTTTTGATAAGAGATATGGGAATATTTTTGATAGATGTGGGAATATCCCATAGATAAATTCAATGAAATTCGTTGAGAGTATCTCAAAGCTAAGTCATATCAATTTATAATTGAGAACTAAAAACAGTCCATAAATGAAAAGTGTGGGGCCTGTGGGCCTGGAAGTCTCGGCCCACCTCTAGGCTGGCCCAAAGCCCACGCCGAGGATCGATGGCTGTCCCAGGCAGTTGTCTAGGGGCTTTTTGCTCTCTGGGCCACGCCGAGGACGACCCTTACCTCGGCCTACCTATCCTAATCCCAGGTGGGGGACAAGCCCAGTATAGGCAGTCACATCCACACTTAAATGCATCCACCTAACTCTCCTGGCAATCTTAATGTTGAGAGGACTCCTGAACGGCGGAACCTTGGGTGCTGCGACCCACGGTAAGGTGGGGAACGTGGCTGATGGGACAGGTCCTTAAGCAGTGGTCTAGATGATTGACAGTTGGAAGGCTAGGATTGATCAAAGAAGGTATAAAATGCAAGGTGCCCTTCAGAATGGGGGGCTCCTCGGCCGTCCGAGGAGCAACCCCCAAAGCCAAAAAGAACTGGGCTAAGTCCTCAGGAAGGAAGAACGCTTCCAGCGGACCGGTGGCAAGCCTGTTAGCGCCAAACCCTACGTCCCACTCTCTAAACAAATGTATTGTTGGGGGATCTACGACAAAACGAGCCCCTACAAAAAGCATCCTTGTATCTGTAGTCATTATTATTTTTTACTACTTGAGAGTTTTATTAAATTCATCTTGGCCCCCTTGGAAAAAATTCTTGGCTCCACCATTTGAAAGCAATGTATCTTAATCCTTTATTTTGAGTTGGATTGCAACTTTGCGAGGAATATGTTTTTTTCTTCTTCTAATTTTTTTATTTTTTATTTTCCCCTTAAAATATATTGATCAGCTTGATTATCTACATATAATCATCTTTAAGCCTCTGTCTTTGTTATATTAAAATTCACATATTAAGCAACCCAGTCTCTTGGCAAATTAAACTTGTAAAAAGAATGGCCGAAAACAGCCAACGATAACATATGGGTATGAAAATTTTGATTAGTCTTAAGAGTTCTTCGTTTTCACTTTGCAAGAACTAAAATAAGGAAGAAAAGAAAAAAGAAAAGGAAAAGGAAACATCACTAATTATACAACTTTTATTATTATTATTATTATTATTATTATTTATTTTTTTGTTAGCTGCGCTAACTCTTTATCATTTCATTGTGAGCAGTAATTGATTTATAAAAGGGGAAAAATGGAAAAAAAGAAAAAGAAAAAAAAAATCCTCTAATGAAGAGCATAATAAGGGTTTTAAATTCTATCACGATATTTCTTTCTCAAAATAAAAAATATCACAATTTTTTTAATTAGTCCAGTGCAATGCGCGAAAAAGTTTAATAAAATATATTTTTATCTAAAAAATGATTTTCTCTCACTTTTATTTTGTATATAAACATGAAACTTGATAATTATGATAGTTATTTATAGAAATTTATTTAACTTTATTTTCATATAAAATATTAAATATAAAACTCAATAATTATAGTATTTGTCAATAACTATATATGAGCAATGCTACAGCTCCAAACTATTTTACAAAATATTGATGTGACCAACTTTTTATTGGTTTTCATTTAGGATTACTATTAATATCACTTTTTCATTTACTAATAGTTACTCACAACATCAGTAGTTTGTAAATTTTTTTGTAAAATAATTTTTATCTCTAGCATTATTCAACTATATATTACTATGATTGTGTTTTATATTTAAATATAAATATATATTTATGATAATTATTAATACATATCTATTATAATTGTGTTTGTATATTAAATCATCTATTCTAATATTTAATTGATGGTTTAAATATAGAACATAATTAAAAGTTCAGTAAAAAAAATGGATAGAGTGCTTTAAAGGCACAAGTTAAGGATTAATGATACTCAATTACGAGCTGTAATGTATATTTTTCAATACACTTGTTAATGATGTATTGACTTACATGCACAAATTCATGCATGCATTTTTTTTTTTTTTTGATATATGTTTACAGTTTGACTATATTTTTTGAAAAAAAATATATGTATAAAAAATATTATTTAATAAAGTATTAAATGTACCTTAACCAATTACTTTAAAGCATTCGTTAACGAAAACTTTAAAAATATATCTTAAAATATTTAAAAATTTTATGTCTACAATATTTTTACGACAAATTCTAAGTGGTGACAAATTGTTAATGGGAAGCAAAAAATAATTTGAGTATTGGGTTCAAATTAAAATTAATAATAACTTACTATTTAATTTGTTATGAAAATATCGTAGATGTAGCACCCTTTTAGAGATTTGAACTCTGGACCTTGTGGAGTGACCAACACATAAATGCAATAGTATTTTCTGTTTTCTAATTAGGTTATCATGTTGCCTCCAAATGAAAAATTAAAATTTTAACGTAAATTTGTGTTCATTAATGTTGTCACCTTTTATATATATATATATATATATATATATAATTTTTTTGAGTTTAAAGATAGAAATCATAATAATAACTTTAACGTATACAAAGTAAATACCCTGGGCGAAAACCAACGGGTGAAAAGACAACATCTGCAATGCTAGGAAACAAAGACTACGTACACCATGGGTGCAGTAGATAAGGGAAGGAAAGAAACAGCTGCGAGCCACCATTTAGATATAATTAATATTGATTATTGTCATTATCACTTGTAGAGTCTGTGTGTAAAATTTTATATTAATTAAAACTTAAGTATTGATAGCTCTCTCCACTTACCTCATATAGATAATTGATCAAATTAATATAGATAATTGATTAAATTATTATTATTATTGAAAGAACGAAATTTAGCTATAAAATTGATTGCAACTTAAGACTACAATCTTATTCAATAAAATACACATTATTACATATTTTGAATATCTAACCGTTAAATTGCATGTTCTTTACGCTCTTAATAAACATGTCAAATTTTGTGTTAATCGGATATTATTTGCTATATTATTTATAAATTTATATTTTATGTATAGTTTTAAACTATAAAAACTTACGATTTAAAAAATTTACTAATGATATGAGTATTAATCTTTAATTTTCTAAAAATTTTGCAAGTATGGAAGATATAAGAAAAAGATGTAATTCAATGGCAAATTTGTCAAAATTCATTTTCAATAAAAAGATATTGAGTAAAGTTGCAGTTTAAGGTTACAACCAATTTTGTAGCTAAACTATATTCAATTTTGTAGCTAAATTTTATCCATATTAAAAAAATAAAAAAAAGCTCATAATATTCAACTTTGAAATAAAAAAGAAAAAGAAATGGGCATCTTGAACATTTTCTAATATTAGCATTATTTTTTTCCTTACTTTCTTTCTGAATAAGTATCTTGGGCTCTACTTGTCTGGCATCAACGTTTTGTGAGCTTTCAAAGTGTGAACGCATTTAGATTCCAAATACAAAACACAATTTAATCTTTCCACCTGTCCAAAGTGGCCTCCACCACATGTCTACTTCACACTTGCTTTCTATAAATACCAAACCATGAGGCGTGTGCTCTCCACACTCTTCCATATACCCTTTTTTTTTGTGCTTCCATTTCCTTTAATTCCATGGCATCTGCCAATCAAATCCATGACCTACCCTCTGTTAAACCTTTAGATATTGAGCAACAAACCCAAGAAGAAGTACAAGAAATCAAAGTTTTCGATTATGCAAAGAGAGCACAGTGGCTTAGAGCTGCTGTGTTGGGTGCCAATGATGGGTTACTTTCCACAGCTTCACTCATGATGGGAGTTGGAGCTGTGAAAAAGGATGTTAAGACGATGATCCTCACTGGGATTGCTGGGTTAGTTGCTGGAGCTTGTAGCATGGCTATAGGAGAGCTTGTCTCGGTTTACTCACAATATGATATTGAAATGGCTCAAATGAAGAGAGAGGACATGGGAGCCGAGGAGCTAGATGCTGGAAAAGAGAAATTACCAAATCCATGGCAAGCAGCTGGAGCATCAGCACTTGCATTTGCTGTGGGGGCTTTGGTTCCATTACTTGGGGCTGCCTTTGTAAAGGACTATGCTGTCAGAGTAGGAGTAGTCATAGCGGTTGTGAGCTTGGCTTTGTTAGCTTTTGGTGGGCTTGGTGCTTTGCTTGGAAAGGCACCTATGGTGAAGTCCTCTTTAAGGGTGTTGATTGGGGGCTGGTTGGCAATGGGACTTACTTATGGCTTAACCAAACTTGTTGGTTCTGCTGGACTCTAATCTTACTCATCCCAATAGCCAATTAATTTTCTGGCTTCCTTTTGCTTTTCATCTTTTTGCTTTTTCTTTTTTCTTTTGACACTTTCTTTCTTTTTAGATCTCTCAGATCTTGTACTACCTGTTGATCTTGGATTTACTGGTCCAAAGGAAACATTCAACCTATTAATCTTTGTGCAATTAATTTCAATTATAACTTCAAATTGCCTCGGTTTTTCTTTAATTTACTAGATCTATTAAGAGATTTTACTAGTTGAATTAAGTGGAATCTATGTCATTAAAGAAGGCTAAACGAAAATGCTATCTTCTTCGATCACTAAAATGCTAAATTACAAAAAATTTGACAATTTAATTGGAGGTTGAATGATTTCATATCATCAAATGCCCAAAAAAATATTTTACCATTCATACTATAACAATATCAAATGCCCTTTTATTGATGTTTTGCAAAATGGTAGAGAGCACACGATAAAGTTAGACTTTGATTTCTTATATATACTCACACATTTCCATGGGCTGAAAAATTAACAAGGGGGCTTAAATGAAGATGTTATACTATTTACGATCACCATTAGCGACGCATGAATTGACCACGGTTTTGCTTTAAGAGAGTTGTTGCTTTGATCAAACCATTTCTAGCAAAGCTGTGGAGACTCACATAAATAATTTTTCCTTGACATGCTTTAATATATTTTACCTATTTAACAATTTAATCCTAAATACTTACTGCTGTGTCAACTAGAACTTAGCTAAAGGGGATCTTCTATTGTTTGGCTTAATTTATATTAAAAAAAAAAATGTAGTTAAGCAATTGTGCTACCCGAATCTAAGGGTCCATTTGGTACGTGTATTTAAATTACAGTTTTTAGTTTTTTTGGAAATACGTGTAGGTAAAAAAGTGTGTAAAAATACATATAATATTATTTAAAAACTGAAAATATATGTTTAAGTTGATGTACCAAACAGGCTCTAAGTATCTTACCATTGTTTTAGTGACCGTATGAATAAATTGTGATGTCAAGAGATCCTGTTGGCCTAGTTGCTCTCCTTGACGGTAATGTAATTTATTTTATATATTAATTGTCATTTTCTTTAGTTTTATACCTTTTATTTGACCCAGTTTCCATCGAGATGCCTAGTTAGTTATTACAATTCCCACAGAAAAGGAAAAAAGAAAAATTATGCACTGTCTCTATGACATGAGTAAATAAGCTAAAATAAATTGAATGTGTATTTATTTATTTATTTATTTTGATAAACAATGGTATTTGGATGTTTTTAGTCACACTAATGGTCGGATCCATTTCATGCACAATTTGACCAAAAAATTCACTAGCATGAACGCTGCAATAACTTAAATAAATTTGTTCCCATCCTAAGAACTCGAGGTTTACCTTTGAGAATTTTATTTTTATTTTTATTTATGAGAAGACTAACTTTTGGGCTTTTCAAAAATATGAAAAATAATGATATTTCTTAATTAATTGAGTAATGTTAAAAATACTATAATTTATGAGTCATGTTAATGGGTGCCCTTAAGGCAATTTTTAATAAACCATTTAAAAATTTTTTTGACTCTACTTTCATTGGAAATATAAAAAGCTGAATTTTTTTTTCTTTTTTCTTTTTCCATAAAAAATTTCTAAAAATATTTCCTAAATCAATGGCATCTATTAACTTTTCATAAAACTTACAAATTGATACTCCACCAATTAATCATTAATCATAATAAGACAATTCAAAAATTCATTTATTAGGTGGTTGAACTCCACCAATCACATATATTGCCACACTATTATAAGTTTTATTTAGTAAAACATTTTCTTAAATAATTTTGAGAGTGTGAATTGAGGTGGAACAAATCCATAAATTAATAGGGAAATGTTAACCAATGCCCCTTAGGAACTATCTTTAGAAACAATTTACAAAAATGATAAAACAATAAATGTTATTGACATATTTTTATATTTCTCATGAAAGTAGTGTCAAAATTTTCCTATTATAGTTTATTAACAATTGTTTTAAGGTATCTGTTAACATGACCCAAATTAATAATGCTGTCTTAACGAGTAAAAGTTTTGTAACTTTGGTATATATGAGTGGGAAATTGTGATGCATTATTAGAGCTAGAAGATAAGTATTTTTGGGAAGCACCAGAACGTGAAGAATTTGATTAAAGGCGCATGCACTAGTAGCAGTAGTATATCTAATCTAATGTACTAGTCGGGTCCGGAATATGTTGCATATAAACCAAGGATTCCATTGATTAATAGATGGATGCGTATATATATAAATTGCAGAATAACATTAAAAAAAAGTTGGCATGAATGAATAAATTAAAGAACATTTTAAAAGTGAATTGAAAGGAAAAAAAAAGAAAAGGTGGAGCTGAGTGAAAGTGGAAAGTAATGGGACACGCAAAACTTAATCTTGAAGTTAAATATTAGAGATTGGAGTCTTTTAAGAGGTAAGCATTTTAATACCACAAACTTCTCGTGAAAGCCAACAAATTAAAGTAGCATTCATTTCTCAACTGCACCGTTTCATCTTCTTCATCTTCTTCTTCTCAAAAAAAAAAAAAAAAAAAAGTTAACTCAAAACTGTGTATGTAACGGACTGCATGCCTCGACACTTTTTTGGGTTTACCAAACGTATAGAATATAGTATAACTTTTGTTTTCCTGAATATTTGGCTTTAGCACTAAAAAGGACAAGAGTTGAGGGAGTCACAAAGTCCATTATTACGGAGCAGGCAGATTTGTTTGTGATTGCATACCGACTCTCCTCCCTAGAGAAATGTAACGGATGAGTCTTAGCATAATTACAAGCACCCAGATTTGTTTGCATGCCCTCCCCTAGAGAAATGTAACAGATTATTCGCATTAAATAAAGGAAAATGCTAATGAATGTTTTTAGGGCATTGACTAATAATTTATTTAAACAAAGTTTTTATGGGGAAAAAAAAAAAAATTAATGTTTTGACAGTTTTTTTTATTTCCCATAAAAGTGGTGTCAAAACTTTCTTAAAATGGTTGTTAACCAATGCCTTAAGAGCACTCATTAACATGACCTTTAAACAAAATATTATCATCTCATTACCGTATGAAAGCTGAAACCCCTTTTTTCATCTTATCAACAGTTTGGTTTGTTTTGATACAAAACAACTTGCAGCAAGATCAGTGTTTTGTACGGGATCTAATGTATTTGGGCACTTAGTGGCACCGATTTCAGTGTTTTTTTTTTTTTTTTAAAGGTGGTTATTAAGAAATCTAATACTATATATGGTCACGTTAACGAGTGCCCTTAAGACATTGGTTAACAATCCATTTTAGGAAAATTTTGACACAACTTTTATCGGAAATGGAAAAAGTTGTCTAAGCATTAATTGTTGTTTTTTTTTCCCCATAAAAACTTTCTTAAAATAGATTGTTAACCATTGTCCTAAAGGACATCCATTAATATTTTCCTACTATAATAGCAAAAGCTGAGAGAAAGTTAATTCCTATAATTAAAGATGTGCTGCCACATAAAGAAAAAACCACACTTAAAAATCTGCCCCGTTTACAGTAAAAAAACGTGAAATAAGATGCGAAGAGTTGTGTCTTTCGTGTCTGACTTTTAAAAAATCAAATGTTACACCCATTCAATCAAACGCACATAGACAAAAGCGTACTCTTCGAAGGCGTTTGGATAGGAATTATAATTCTTGCGTTTGCGTTTTTTTTTTTTTTTTGGGTTGTAAATCCAGTGCCTCTTGCACTGTTCATGTCCCATGAACAGTGCAATTAGGCGCACAGTGATTTCTTTAATGAACAGTAATCGGAAAATATTTTTTATTGTTTTTTGTTTTCAGCAAAATAAGTGGTATCCAAACACACCCTCTTTTATTCAACTGTTGATTTTGATTTTCTAAAACTGCTCACCGGTTCTTTTTAAAATTCAAATTTGAATTTAAAGCCGGTTGTATTTATATTTAAAACTTTTTTCCCTGTTGAATTGTCTAGGGTTCATCTTTCACCCCTATTATTTGCCCTCATACATTCTGCTCTGTCATTTCTCTGCAAAAATATATTCGGAAGGTAAGTGTACTCTTCTTCTATTAAACTGTTGTTTTTGATTTTCTTAAACTACTCATCAGTTCTTTTTACAGTTCGAATTTGAATTTTAAGCTGGCCGTAAAAATAGATGGTTTTAGTGTTTTTCCTTTGGATGCTTTGGTCTCAAAGGTGGGTGTAGTATTTTAATTTGTTTAAATTATACAGAATCTAATAAAAAAAAGAACTTCATATATTGACAACAAAAATGAAAAAAAAAGTGCAAATACATAAAGTCTTATAATTTTCTTTTATGTGCTTTTTTATTTTGAAATTGTTGCATGATAGTCCAATTATCAATGCATCAAGTTACATCTCTATCAAAATTTTAGTTCAATAAAAATTTTCTAGGGCTTTTTCTTTTTGTTTGTAAGGGCCTAATATAATGTTAAGGGGACCAAAGTTGAAGTACAAAGTAGTTGTAGCCTAATATTATAACTCTCACTAAAAAAATTAACGTAGCTACATGTTCTTTATGTTCTTAAAACACACATCAAATTTCATGCTAATCAGATGTTATTTACTATTCGAAATCTATATACTTATTTTTTAAAATATATCTTTAGGCTATAAAAACTTGAAATTTAAACATTTGATTGATAATATAGTTATTAATATTTAATTTTCTTGAAAATTAGTAAGCAAGGAGGATATGAAAATGTAATTCAATGGTGGATTTGTCAAAACTCAAATCAAATATAAAAAAAAATATTGTGTGGAGTTGTAGTTTTCGTTTACACAACCAAGTTTGTTATCAAACTTTGTCCAAAGTTTAATTATGTTGGGCTTAAAAAAATTTAAGATGTTCACAAATTTTTTTTGAGGGTAAAGAAATCATAAATTTTTTAAAATTTATATACTAATAATTATTTATTTTTTCAGGTCAAGGTGATTCTGTGAGCACCCTGCCTTCAATGTGGAGCCGCCCCTGTGAGCACCCACGAGAGTACTCTACAACCGCTCTATCTGTATAAATAATTTACTTGTAAAAATAAAACTTTCCTTTTTTCTCTCTCTCTTTCTCTCACACACAAAACCAAGCAAGATTTTTACCTTTTGATTCAGGCTCAACTCTATAAAATATGAGATATAAGACCACTAGTTGATTACCATATATAAATGAAGTCAATTTATATTTAAATATCAATTAAATAATATTTATTTAACTTTTTATATTATAAATTTTTTATTTATTTATAATCTAATTTTCTAAGTTTTTGATATGTAAATTACTAATTTATCTTTTACTAACTTCTCATTTGCAATTGACAATATGATTAATCCACTTAATTTTATATATTGTAACATAATTGATCTCAAGTAAGATTTCATCAATTTTTAATTTGAGAAACTTCATTATGCAAAACCAATTGAACAAGAATTCTTATTAAATCTATAAGCGCTACATGGATTTGGGTAAACTCTAATCTTTTGTATAATAAATAAGGATTTTGTTAATGGGTGTTTTAAGGGTATTCATTTAAGAAATAATTTTAGAAAATTTTTATAGTAAAGAAAAAAATAAAAAATACAATTGATTGTTTTGACAATTTTTATATTTCTCATAAAAATAGTATCAAAACTATCCTAAAATGGTTTATTAACAAATTTCTTAAGGGCGCCCGTTAACTTGACCTAATCAATAATTATTGTAATACTTATTTGAACATTAT
This sequence comes from Quercus aquifolioides, assembly GCA_019022515.1. Taxonomy (NCBI): domain Eukaryota; kingdom Viridiplantae; phylum Streptophyta; class Magnoliopsida; order Fagales; family Fagaceae; genus Quercus; species Quercus aquifolioides. The sequence goes on along the minus strand of CM032332.1, from coordinate 18,484,282 downwards.
TATAATTACCTTCATTATTATCTTTCAATTGTATTTTTTTTGTGAATTTCTTGTTCATATGTGAAATTTTATCTAATTTATGAGTATTTTTTATGCTGCTAACAAATTATCTAGAGATCCTATTTTAGACTTGCTCTCTCTATTTTGTGAATTTCTTGTTCATTTCTGAGATTTTATCTACATAACTACTATTTTTTATGTTGTCAACAAATTATCTAGAGATCCTATTTTAGACTCTCTCTTTCTTTGAAATTTACAATTAACAATTTATTTTATTTTATAAATAGAAAAAATGTTATCTATAATATACAACTATATTATGACAAGGATAAAATAAAATTTAAAGTGTAGAATAATAAAATTCAATTTATGAAAGGCATTGTTGCAATTTCACTTAACAATAGAATGGTGTTTCCAACAAAGATATATTAAACATATAACCAAACCAAGATTAATTTCATATAGAAATCAAATATCATGATTCATTTGTAAATTTTAACAAAAATATATGAAAGATTATTTATTTATTTATTTTTAAGTTTTACTTAATAAAAAATTAGTAAAGAGATGCTGGGTGAAGGAAATCTGAAATATCTAATTTCCAATTTTGATTTTGTTGTCGAGAGAGATAGAAAGAGCTTGTTTGGTGTGTCATGTAGGAGTTTAGATGGCCAATCTATATATAATTTAATAATTAACTATAATAGTCCAATAATTTAAAAATTAATATAAAACAAAAACGAGATGCCATGGTCCAAAAATTCTCATGTGGATGTGTAAAACATAAAATAAGGTTAAATCGTCAATAAAAATTACTAAATATGGAGAAATTTAAGAATAATAATAACATAAGGGGTAAAGAAAAATAAGAAAAAAGTTAATAAGTGAAATTAAAAATAAATTTACAACAACAAAAAAGAAAACTAATCCATATTAGCAGTAGATAAGTGTTGGAAATATTCATATTCAATAATGGGTAAAACTTAGGTGCAATATATTGGACAAAGTTTTGCTACAAAATTAGTTGCAGCCTAAAACTACAACCTTACTCAATAAAATAAACATTACTATATATATTGAAAATTTAATCGTTGAATTACATGTTCTTTACGCTCTTAATACACATATCATATTTTGTGCTAATTAGATATTATTAACTATATAATCTATAAGTTTATATTCTATGCATAATTTTAAACTATAAAAACTTGAAATTTAAAAAATTTATTGATGATATAACAATTGATTTTTAATTTTCTGAAAATTTTGCAAGTATGTAAGATATAAGAAAAAAATATAATCCAATGGGGGATTTGTCAAATTTCACTTTCAATAAAATGATACTGAGTAAGGTTGTATCCTTAAGTTAAAACTAATTTTGTAGCTAAACTTTGTCTCAATATATTAGCTTCTCCAAATTTCCAATTAAATTAAATTAAATTTAATTATCTTGGGAAAAGACAAAACAATTTTTGAATTATTAATCAATGCAATCAAGTGTTTGAATTTAATTGAAGAACCCTAATTTATTGCACCTAAAGTAATATATTTAAATTTCAATCTTTATTAATTATACCTCAAGTTGATGGGTTATTCTTGGATATAGCTTCATGTACAATATATAAAAACTAACATAATGTTATTATTCATTGAAAAAAAAATTATAACTATGATTGTTTTTATAAATAAATTAAATATTACCTTCAATTAAAAAAGAAGAAGAAGGAAAGATATTAGTATGTGTGGACTTGTTTCGACCCAACTAGTTATTATAATGGAGTGGTTCCAGGTTGACCCTTTTTTTACAAGTCCAAAAATCCCTCACTCTTATGCATTTTTATCTTACAGGTTCAAGTGGATAAACAGGTTCGAACCTAATTTTGTCAAGTAACTCAAGTCTACCCATTTTAATCTCTTTATAGCTTGTTTGGATGGAGGAGGAGTAGAGGGGAGTAGAGTAGCTAGAGGGAGGGAGAGTAAGTTAAATTAGCTTGTTTGGATTTTTTTTAAGGGAGGAAGGGGAAAGATTTGGAGAGGTTTGGAGGGGTTCTAACCCCTCATTTTTAGTTCTTCCAAATTGGAAAGATTTGGAGGGAGAGTAGAGCATAGAAATGCTAGACCAAATGAATTACCAAATTTACCCTTACCATATTAACAAATTACAAACTATGAAAAGACTAATTATTCCCTTCTTTCTTACTTAATTTTAAAAACATCCAAACAAGGTGGAGGATAACCATTCCTCTCTACTCTCCTCCCCCTCTACTCTCCTTTCCCTCCAAACTTCCAAACATAGCATTAGTGAGAGAAAATAAATCATCACATACATTCTCTTAACGTTGTTGATATGTTTCTCTTTTTTACATAGCACATAGGAAAAGTGTCTCTAAAATAAAGCGCATGACACTCAAATGTTTTAAGGGTATATCTTGTTGATAGAATTTATAATTTTTCCTATAATTTAATTGGGTACATACTTATCAAATTTAAACTTCTAGGTTAAAAAGGTCGCCCAAATTTCCAACATATTACATTAAGATCTCATTTATTAGTCAAGAACGTTTAGCATTATGTTAAGAACCCACATTTGGGCATAAAATACATTTGATTAGTTAGTTGGTTAGTTAGTTACAATCCCAAGCATGTTAATCACATTTAACACATGTTAGAATCATTAATGCACATGAGGAATTATAGGACCATTAGGATAAGGCCATGTGGGCCAATAAGATAGTTTCATGGTTCTATAATTACCTACTTGTAATCATATTTCCATCATCGAAGAATAAACAAATTTCTTAGTGCATTAGTGCATCTCTCTCTCTTAATCTCTCTCTTTCTTTATGGAGGGCGACTACCTCAAATTAAGTCAATTTCCTTACAATTCCCATCAATCCCCCCTACAATTCCTATCCAATCCCATTAGGAACCACTAGATTCTTAACATTTGGTATCAAAGTCGTCGATCTTGAGACGGGTGAATATGACCGACAAGAAATCTTGAAGGACTTACAACAAATGGTGAATGAAGTTTTAGAGAACGTCAAGGCCTTGGCTGAATCTAAAAAGGTCATGAAAGAAGAGCTCTCAAGATTGCAAGAGGATCTTGAGAACATAATGGAAGAGGAGTTACAATCTCTTGATTCAATGGAACTTGAAGAACAAATTAAGTTCCAAGAATCTACTGCTGTTGTTGCAAGCCGGGACGTTGACTTTTGTGTCAAAGTGGATGATGATATCCATATACACGCTACCCATGAAGTTTGATCCAAAGAAACAACAAAGAAGGTTATGATGATCCAATGCATGAAGTTGTTGTTGTTGGTGTGGATACAAGTGATCCAATGGTGTTTGATTGTGGCCAAACTCGTACTTCAACAGATGAGGCTGCTCATGTAATCAAGAATGAAGGCATGAAATTAACGGCCACTAACATTGGTGGCAATGCAAATGAATTTGAATTAGATGATTCTTTTCTTGGTGGCTGTGGTGGGAAAAATGATGGATTCCATAATCAAGCTGATCATAATTTTTATAAGGACTTGGGTGTGAGTTGGGATCTTAAAGATTGTGAAGATATAGAAATTGCTCTTAAGAAACTCTCTTCATCCTCAATATCAGCTTCATGGGAATGTGATCAGTTGGATCCATTTATTGCATTATTTGCAGTTTGTGGACTATCATCTCCTTATCCACGTGAGTTGCATGGGTGGTCATTTGTTTGGAAGTTTATGGTCAAAGACTTGGCATTTGATAGAAAGAAAGGCCACGGCATAAAGATTTCTTGGTGCTCCTTTGCTGATCTAGTTAATGATGAGATCTACTTGCTCAAGTTATGGATTGTGACAAAGTGCTTGGAAGTAGTTGGAGTGTTCAATGTTCAAGATGCTTTGGAATATTGGGTTAGTGGCCGGTTTCCCAGATGTCAACTACAACAACACCTTGTAGGCAAGGTGTTTTGAAGGAGAGGGAAATTTTAAGAACCCACATTTGGGTATAGAACGCATTTAGTTAGTTAGTTGGTTAGTTAGTTACAATTTCAAGCATGTTAATCACATTTAACACATGTTGGAATTATTAATACACATGAAGAATAATAGGACTATCAGGATAAGGCCGTGTGGGCCAATAGGATAGTTTCATGGTTCTATAAATACCTACTTGTAATCATATTTTCATCATTGAAGAATAAACCAATTTCTTAGTGCATTAATTTATCTCTCTCTCTCTCTGTCTCTCTGGAGGGTGACTACCTAGAATTAAGTCAATTTCCCTACAATTCCCATCAATCCCCTTATAATTCTCATCCAATCCCATTAGGAACCACTAGGTTCCTAGCACTTTATTAGGAGAATCAAATTTAAAATCCCTCTTGTTTCCTAAAAAGAAAACCCTCTTCCTTTTGCTATAACTATCAAATTATTATTTTTTTTAAAAATCTCATTTTAAATTTAAATAATGTTACCTAGTATAATTTTTTACATAACCCATTTATGCAGTTCTTGCATGCAATATTAACCTTAAGAATAGGGGTGGAGCTACATGTATGAGTGGGGGGGCCATGGCCCCTCCAAAAATTTTAAAAATATTTTAATACTATATATAAATATTTAACATTTTAATTATTAGCCTACAAAAATGGGACTCGGCCCCCCCAAATATTTGAGCTAGTCCAATGATGCTCTCAAAAAAATTGTCCAGTTGATGATCTAGTAGTTATAGAAAATGTTTTTTCTTTCTCCCATTCATTTTTTTATTGTAAAATGTGTTCTTGTGTCTGTAGAAGTTTTGGATCATTCATGTCTTTAAATACTTTATTAGTTCGATTGAAAATTTTTTGGTAGACAATTTGGTAACTTATATTAAAAATGAAAACTTTAAGGATTCACTATGAAGGATACTAAATTATGTGTGTGTATAGATATATGTGTTTGTGTGTGTTTATAAAAGTTTGTATAAGCAAATAAATTAGTATTATAAGTTGGCCCTCCAAACAAAAATTTCTAGCTATGCCCTTGCTTAAGAATTCTTAGTAATGATTGCGCAGAACTAGGCTAGCTACCCGGGGAACATGTTTATATTCCTAAATTCTAACACACACTATTAACTTCCTAACATATCAGTAACTAGTAGAATTATGCCATAGGGCATATACGCTTTTTTTTTTTTTTTTTTTTTTGAAGAATTAAAAAACAAAAGGCATATACACACATCTTGAAAAATTTATCACTTCGAATTTTGAAAAGGATTTGCCCACCATTTATGTAGATGGGCATGTGAACTGACTATTTAGATACACATGCCATGAAATGAAAGATTAGCAATAACCCATTGTTGAGGTCCAAAATGTGACAAGGAGTCAAGCTCATGGACATAAAGAAAGCCCAACCCATGAGAAAGAGAAGAGGCTTAGGCCCTAAAAGGAAGGGAAGCTTGGCCCAATGAGAGAAGGAGGATGTGTTGAACTAAGAAGGCCTAGTAAGTGAAGGGAGAATGAAAGAGCAAAGGAGACTGAGAAAGGAGAAAATTTGGGCCCAGACCGTACATGGGTCCTCCACCCCAAAGGGTGGATCCCAAAGAAGGGCTGGAGGGTGCTAAAAATGGGATATGGCCAGCTTATGAGATGGCCTGGGAACAAAGCATGCGTACTTCGGAGAAGCGCAAGAAACGAAGGAGGTCCTGTCTAGGTCAAGTCCTTGGGATCTAGAAGGTAGCGACAAGGATGGATGAGGGCTTCAGGATCAATACCTGATGAGGAGGACCAAGGGATCTCGGGTAAAGCCAATGATATAGAATAAAAGGAAGGTGATCAGAAACCTTTTCAAGCACACCATTTTGCAAGAAGGAATCCATCTATTTCTAGAAAATGGCCAAATTGTGAGAAGTCAACATTAAGATCTTAGGGCCTTTGGAGTGTCCATTTTAAAGCCTTGGAAGAAGGATAAGAAGCATTGACCTCAAAAGGACTTTGGGTCTGCCAAGAAAGAGCTCCCACAAGTGGAAAGTTAGTAGATGAACTTTCAATTATCAGTTCCCAGGAAGGTGAAATAAGAGGGAATGAGGAAAGGACTAGCCACCAATGCTTCAGACAAAGCAGTGGCTCAAGTTCCCATGAGAATTAAGGCATAAAATGTTGATTTAAAGAATCAAGAGGCACTATAAAAGGGGGCGAGTCTGAAGTCATGAAGATGGACATTCAGACAAACAATTAAGAGAAAAAAAAAAAAAATACAAAAGAAGATTCTTAGGCTCTCCATAAGCTATAGTTAAGTTCATTACAAAAAAAAAAAAAAAAAAAAAAGGCATTGTAGAAGGTCCAATAGCAAACACTTGGGAAGCCACTTGGATTCAAAAGGACTCAAACTTCACAAGTGTTAAAAGCCTAAGTGGAATTACTCAAGTCAGTGATTTTTGAGCTTTATTGAGCCATGTGGAGTATCTTCGTAAAGTAGGACCTAATGTACTCAAATACTTAACTTAATATAATGCAATACCATCCTCTTTGAAGGATCTTCATCTTTTCATTCGTTTACTTTACATCGTGTACTTGTTCCTTATTATTTTCTCAACCGATATATTTGTGTTTTGGAGTTTATTTTTCTTGTGCACAGATTGGTTTGTATAACGGCCTAAGAAGGTCGCGGTGAGCCAAGCCCAATTCAACCAATATCCATTACCAACTTTTGGTGGCCCAAGATCCCTTTATCAGTGTAGGGACTAGGAACTGTCAAAAGAAGGACCCACACCCATTAACCTCAAGATTTGAATTGACTATCTAGCAGTAGTAACAAAACATAAATTGTTCAAAAAACAAACCGCAATGAGTCCTATAATAAGAGTCGTGAAGAAGAATGAGAAGCCAATGGAAATAATTTTGAGATGAAAAGAAACTATATATTTGCTTTGTTGGTAGCTCATTTCCCCAGATTTTCAGCAGAGAGAATTGATGGTAATATTAGATTGCCTCCCCACTTCTCTCTCTTTCAATCTCAACGCCAAAAGAGACGAAGAGGGCCACCTTGTTCTTCACGCAAAAGTCAAAACCCTCTCTCTCTCTCTCTCTCAGCTTTGATGGCTGAATATACAAAAATGAAACAAATCCCCCTTGTAAATTGTTTCTTTCACTGCCTTTTGTTGTCTCTTGACTTAACCGTATAAGAAGCCCATTTCTCAGCTGCCTCTCTTCTTTTGATCTGTTTCCTTTATCACCTGTTTCTCTCTCTTGGTCCAATGGACATAATGTAGGTATTGTGAACTTTCCCTCTCCACCTCCCACCCTCTCTCTCTTCAAGTTTTGTTTTAGTTTTTTTGGCAACCAAATAAGACAATATTTGACTAAACCAAAGTATTGTCGAAGATAAGCTATTCACACTTTTTATTTAGTTTGTAGAAATTGAGGTTTGGTTAAAATTTGTAATATGGATTTTGTTTTGGTGGTAGTTTGTGCTTGGAATTTCAGTTTGAATATGTTGACTATTGGTGTTTTTAACTTTTTATAGAAACATTGGAATACAATTGCAGAAATATCTTCTTCTTCTTCTTTTTTATTTATTATTTATTATTTTATTATATTTTTAATTTTCTAGAAGTAACAAAGGAGACGAAGATTTAAATCCTGAATGACACCAAAAAATACCAACCAATTGAGCTACCATGTTCTATTTGGCTCAAGCTGTGTTTTCTTATTCTTTCTTTTTATTAACGCATTTATCTTGTTTAAATAAATACATGGAGGATATGAATATGCCTAACAATAGTATATGCACTGACAGAAGCTCTTGGGGTAGCCATCACAGGTTCCTTGACCACCAGGATGTTTTGCGATGCACTTGTCATTGCAATTTGCAACTATTGTCACATTCTCCCAATTCCAAACCATCAGTACATAACTTTGAGGGAGGTTTACTTGGACCACCACAATTGACACAATTTTGCACCTCCCACAAGGTCACAACTTCCTTGACCACTAGGATGCTTCGTATTGCAAGATGAATTGCAACCATCATTGTTGTCACATGCACCCAAACCATCAGCACATAAATTATCACACATCGTAAGAAACAGGGTACCTAACAGGCTAACATCACAACCCTCGTCATCATTACATATATAAAGCTTTTGAATATAGCTAGTACTGCCACAATATTTTTTTTATGACAAAATTTAAACGACAATCTTCTCAAAAAAAAAAAGTGTAAGTGAGAAATTGTTAATAGGTCCAAATGAGAACCCTTAATAAGTTGGCGCCTAGTTTTGTTGTGAAATTATTATGAAACTGTTGTCTCCGTAGTATTATTCAAACTGTTTCGACATTTAAATTTTTCACAAAATACTCCTTATATATGATTTTCTTATATTATTGTGTAATACAAACAATAATTTAATAAAAATATGTTAAATAATACCGTGCACTTATGGCGTGATGGTTATTTTAAAAGTATAAGTATTTGCGGGATGTGGGAGGCAAGAGTTAGGGTTCAAGATCTCTAAGAAGGAGCTTCACACACATATATACTTAGATTATTTTAGAGTAGAATATCTATCTTATATAAAAAATAAAAATAAAAATAAAAATAAAAATAGATTAAATGACTACTTTACCAATAAGATGACATTATCATTTAGCTAAACCCTTTCTCTCTTTCATTTTCTGTACTTTCTAGAATTTATATTTTGTACACCTAAATAGTGACATGTACGTATATCAACAGAAGCTATTGAAAAAAAAATGATAAAAAAATTGATCAAAGAGGCTTATGGTAAAAGAGTTCACTTGAGTTGAATAAAAAGAGAACAAGTAGAAATAAGAGAACAAGTAGAAATAACAAGGCGGTGGAGCGGTTAGGCATTTTTACTTAACCAGAAAATAAGTATAGCAAATGTATTTCAAATTTCTATTACTTAAAATACAACTGTCCTAAATCCTGATCAACTACTCTTCTGGTATTTTTAGATGAACTAAAGTAGTACCTAAAAAGTGCTAACTTGTATACAACTTATTTCACCAGATTTTCTGGGCCCCAAAAAAGGTATAACTGTCATTTATGCTATTAATTTGGATTGAAAAAACGATCTATTTTCGCTTTACTCGAAAAAATATAAAGGAGTGAACATACAACTATATAAAACGTTCAAAGGTGTAACTTGAACAAAAAAAGAAAAGAAAAAAGAAGGTAATTTAGACAAATCTTTTCATAATAAAACACCACAAAGTATAAAGTGAAAAGTTTTTATAGCCAATATATATGTACACCTACGCCTATACCAAAGCATACGATTTGAAAATAACATCTATGGATTTATTTAAAGGCTCTAGTTGTTATCATCATTGAACTTACTGGTCCGTACTCATGAATAAGAATACAACTTTGAGAAAAGAAAAGAAATACATACCTATGTAGCCACAGGTAGAGACATTAAGGGATTTGGGGATTCACAATTTGGGGCGGGTTTCATTCCATCAAGAAAAATAAAGGATATATAAACTTCAAAGAATTCCATTTAATGTAAAAGTTCAAATTGCAGCAAAGTTTTTTTATTTTATTTTATTTTATTTTTTAAATTGCAATAAAGTTGGAATTTCTAATTATCTCTTCTTCTTTTTTTCTTCTTTTTTTCTAATCATCTCAAGAATTGTAAAACAAGGAGAAGATGAAAATAAACAGAAAACTATATGGCATATATTAAAAATATTTGTGGTGTTGTTATTTTCCTTAAAAAAATTAATTATCTAAAGTTGATATAAACATTAAAAATATATGTGTATTAAACAAAAATAATAATTAAAAAAATATTCTTTTCATCCCAAAAGACACAGTCGTTGCTATTTTTTAATTAAAAACTGCCGTTATTTTAATCTTAAAATTTTTTTTGAAGAGTTCCATTTGATGTAGAATTTCAAATTGCAATGAAGGTTTTTTTTTTTTTTTTCATTCAAGTTGCAATGAAGTTAGAATTTATAATTATCTTAATATAATCATGAAAGAAGGAGAATATGAGAATAAAGAAAAACCTATTGGCTATTGCATATAAAACAATTATCGTAATCATCATATATTTGTAGTGTTGTAATTTTACTAAAACACTTAGGGGGTATTTGGTTCGCCATGACGTTACATTACGCCGTAATATTACATTATTATAATCTTATATTAATGTAATCTCAATACAAGAATACAATATTACATTGTTTAGGAAGATGATGAGATTAAGATGATGTGATATATTTTGTAATTTTAAATTATGGTAATGTTAGAAAAAATAAAATAAATGAAAAACCTTAAAATCACATCATCGTAATGTGTATCATATTAAGGGCACATCACAGCGGTGAATCAAATGCTCCCTTAAGGTAATCATAATAATTAGTTTTTCTTTTTATCCCAAAAACACTACCGCTGATTAAAAAAAAAAAAAAAAAAACTGTCTCTATTTTAATCTTAGTTATAAGATAGAAAAAAAAAACTATTACTCTTATCACAAAATGAAAATCCAAAAGTTTTTTTTTTTTTTTTTTTTTTGGAGAAAAAATCTAAAAGGATTAATTGTTTAAAGTTGATAAGAAATTAAAGCGAGATATGTTTGGTTAGCTTTTGTGTATATCAAAAGAATTGATAAAGCAGAAGAAGGAAAATAAATAAGAACAATTACTTGTTTCTATCTGAAAAATTATTGTAATTTGGTGCAAACACTTGGTGATTAAATTGGATATTCACTTAGTGCAACTACGGCTTTTAAGCCCAGCTTCTATTATATGGTATAGTATATGATTTGATATGATTTCCAACATATTCTACTAATTTAATCATTAGTTCATTACTTAATAAAGACAGCTAAATAAAACAAATAAAATATATCTATACTTATCACATTTAAAATTTTCCAACTCAAAAGTGATAATATATGATATAGAAGCAAAATTAATAATTTTTTCTCATCATATTCATGGAAAATCATTTATTCATTTAGCATTTCTTCATCATCTCTTCCATTTACTATCTATTAGAGATCTTCTATTTTAATAATTTTTTCTTTATAGTTTCTTGAATTTTTTTTTTTGGTTGAGAAACTAGATTCTTGAACTTAAACAATAAAAACTAAAATAAAAATTATTTATATTGTTCTTATATTTCATAAAATTTTCTTTGAGTAATACTTTATTCACAATATAAAAAAATAAATTTGCAAATGTCAAAATGAAGTGTCAATTGAGTGGTTTAAATTTTGTGGGAAAGGAAATTTTAAAAAGAAAATCAAGTAGCCCAATGATATCTAATTATCTAATATATATAATCTAATCTAATATCTAATATTATCTAATCTACCAAATCCCCACTCTCATGTTGTAACTATCAAAAAATTATCAAAAAAAGAAGATATAATTACATAAGCTCAACCAATCCCTCATTTGTTAATTTTGGTGCTCCCAATACGTGACACTTAGCATTTATTTGGAATTATTTGGACAAACAAGTGAATCAACACCACATGGCAAACAATCATTTCTATATACATATCATTTTTATTGCATATCTATTTTTCGTGTGCACATAAATGTTAGAGGAGTAGTTCTATGGGTACTTTAAATTTTACTACATTATGCTTACAAAATAATTGTCATAAATCACAGATAGGCAATCCAAATATTCATTTTGTCACTTGTACAAAATTGTCTAATGAATAGTGCTATGGGTACTGCATATATTGTACTACACTATACTTACAAACGTTTTGATAGTCATAAATCACAAACAAAAAATTCGTGATGGTTTATATATTCATTTATGATGAGTAGTGATGGTTTATTATTTACAATCGTCCACTTCAGCAATTTGTGACATCTTTAGAGCTTGTAGCCTGTAATAATTAGTGTTTGAGGGAAATTTAAAAAAAAAAAAAACCTTGAAAGTAGTGGGAAACTTTAAAATTAATGGAGGCTTCAACTTGATAATTTGGCACAAACCTAACCTGATTTTAAATTCTAATAATAATATAAATAAATAAAGGACGAGAGCATGATCTACTGATGGTTGTATCTGCAATAAGAAAAGCAGAGTATCTCCTGTGTTATTTATGATAAAAATTGCATTATTAGGGTTTACTATATATCTATCCAAATTATTTTAGTTGTGTGTAGAATGATATCTCAGTATGGTACATCTAGCGCAATTTTATCTTAGAAAGACAAATTTAGGAAAAGAACAAAACACAAAAGAAGACAAGAAAATTGTTGGGCTAATATAATTGATCCGACGTGCCCTTATGACATTGACATCGTCCTTATCTAAGATAATTTACTTTATTTTAAAAAGTAATACTAAAAACACATAAAATGATACGATTTTTATCACAACGTGGTAGAGGTGTGATGATGAGTTCATATAAAAATATATTTTTATTTTTCACAACTCATCATATAGGCGAATTGTAACATCATATAACGTATTGTGGTATAAATTATGTAATTTTATGTTTTTATATTACTCAAAAGTTTGAAGTTTGTACCGAAAGTGAACTCCTAAAAATAACTAATATCTACTGTGGCTTCCATGTGGAGGCCACACTTCATGTATGTTCACTAATATATTTTATGTTTTATTTGTATAATTATATTGTAAGCTGCCGCCCAAACTGGGTCAATTCCGAATAGGTAACAATCAGCCTGACGGACGGGTCTATCAAAACAAAACAAAGCGTTTACTTGTTTAAAATATAAAAAAATTAATGTTAACGGTGGATTCAATAAAAATTAATAATTCAATTATTATGAAAAAAATATTATAAAAATATTGTATTTATAACATTATTCATTCTTTTATAACGCGAAGATAAATTTAAAAAAGAGATACATGAATTGGAAATTAATGGTTAAGCATAAGACTGATTATATTTTACATAGTCATAACTATTAAGTTATACTTAAAAAAAAAAACTTATTTTTAGTGTTTGAAACCCTTGATAACATTTTATTGGATTAATATCTTAAAATTTATATGGTTGGATTACACTTTTTTTTGAACTACCATAACAACTAAATATCAATTAACAAATGGGTCTAATAAATCAGAATTAGATCCGACTCGATATAGTTTGAGGACTATGTCAAAAACTTTAAGTGGATTTTTTTTCTTAATATTTAAATATTAATTAAATAATATTTACTTAACTATTTATATTTCTAATTTTTTATTTGAAAACCATTCTTATTTTTTGAGCTGCAAAATTACTAAGTTTTTGTATGTAAGTTTCTCATATGTTTTTCTATTGATAATAGCTAGTTTGCTTAATCTTTTTGTTAGATTCTAAAGTCTTAGGAATTTATGTATTTAGAACTCTAATGTGTAATGTTGACAAACCATGATCAAAACAAGTTGTTTAGTCTTGTTTAGGCTTGCTCAAAGTTAGTTTTTTTTTATATAAAGTTGGAATCGAGCTGATGCAGAAGTTATTGTACATTTCGGACAGGCTCGATTGATTGAAGTTTAGGCTCGATCAATCGAATCTCGGACAGAATGCATTTTTACTGCATAATTCTAACTCAGCCCTAACTCCTAAAACATTTAGGGCTTTATGTTTTTGCCCTAGGTATATAGGGCAGACTTTAGCCACGTTTTAGAGGTTGCTCATATTGCTGTTTGTGTGAATCTCTTGTGAGATTTGTGAGAAGCTTTCCTTTACACAAGCTTAGGATTATCAAGAAGGAGATTCGTTCAAGAACTTGATCATTCAGTTGCTGCCATAAGAGTTTAAAGATACACAAGCGGGAGTGCTTGTACTTGCTGGAGAATCCAAGAAAGAAGGAGTTTGTGGTTTTAGAGCTTGCACATGGTCGTGTTAGTAAGTTTCTACTGGTGGATAGCAATAAGATGTTAGTGGTCTAAATCTTATTGTAAAACTTCAATTCTTTCTATAATGGATCAAGTTTACCTTGAGGATAGTTAGGTTAAATCCTCCTTAGGTTTTTTACCGGTTTGGTTTTCCTAGGTGATCATATCTTTGTGTTATTTATATTTTCGCTGCTATATACTTGATATGATTGTTTGAGTGTGATAACCTAGATTTGCATAATTTGACTAAGTTAATCACTTGGCTAATTAACTAGGTTAATCATGTTATTGTTTAAGGGGTCTAAAAACCTAACACTTTCTGTAACAAAATTGATCTTAAGTAGAATTTTTTTTTTTGGAATTTACTTTTTAGAAAAACTATAACAAGTATTGTGAATAAATTTTGTAAGTGATGCATTCAATTTTATCTTAGGTCCACACAACAAAAAATTTTGGGTGAAAATATAACAAATGAACAAAAAATCTATTAAAAATATTTAGAAGATAATAATGAAAAAAGTCTTAATCAAATAAATATTAATTAATTAATTAATATTTAAATATAATAAATAAAATAAAAAGTCCCACTTAAAGTTTTCACCTTAGGTCCCAAATTCATTGAGATGAACCTTATGTAAACTTTTATGTACACTTTCTCTTTTATGTTTCCACTCATTATATTCAATCACCACACATAATCAGATGCAATTTTATCAGTTAAGAGTCCTAATCCTCTATGTCCATTTGAGTTAACTTGAAACATCTTGAATCTTAGCATATTTCTATATATTCTTTGATTCAAGCGTGGACATAAAACTAAAAAATTTGGTTCCATTCCATGATATATACAAGTAGCTAGTAATAAAATGGTATTGAATATGGAGGAGTGTGAAAGACACACGCCTCAGGGTTTTCTATTAATTATAGGAAGGAATGATGTATTAGGGATGTGGTGAAGGTCACTTGGACAGGTGGAAAGATTGGTGTCGTTGGAAACTCGGAATCTAATGCAATTCACACCTACAGTTCAAACTCAAGATGCTGTTTTCTCCTTCTTCTTTTTTTATTTTTAATTGCAAAGTTAAATTTCGTACTTATTTTATAAATACATTTATCGATTTTTCTACAAGCTATTACCCATCAAAAGTCATCGATATTGAGGTTAGGTCATAGGTGTAAATAGTACAGTCATCAAAAGTATGTAGATAAAGTTAAAAGTTAGCTGAAATAGTACAGTGAAACACATATATAGTATCAAAAAGTGCAACAAGACACATGGATAGTAGCAAAAATAAGCTAAATAGTAAAAGAAACTGTCCAATATAAGCTATCTCAAATGTAACCGACATATAATAAGAAGAAACTTAACAAAAAGGAAAAAAGAACAATGCAAGCACAAAGATGATCACATTTTAACTTTTTGATTCTTCATAGAGACTATGTTTATTTTATGAAACAAATATATTTGTTAGAGTTGAAAAAAAAGGTTAGATATTCCAGGTATTAGACATGTTTTGACAGGCAGCAATATATAGTAATATGTACGACGCAAACAAGAACAACTTCATATCCAACATGTAGATCGAATATCTCATTGGAAACCTTTGATCTTTATTATTATTTTTTAAAAAAAAATATTATAATCCTATAGTTATACAGATTTATCGTTACGTTGTGAGCTTTGACCATTCTTTTTAATTAGAAGCTTTCCAAGAAAATAAGTTGCTCAATATGTGAATTTTAATATTGCATTGAGCAGATCAATAAATATATTTTAAGAGAAAAAAGAAGAAGAATAAAAATAGTTATCCCTTGCTCGCAATCCAAAGCAAAAACAACGCCATATAACTACTCTACATGTGGAGAAATTATACCGTCCTCTGGTGGACCACGTCACTTGTCCATAATTCCACTAAAAAACTTTCATTTGTTTAAAATTGTTAAGTCAATAATCAGCTTTTATTTAAAAAAAAAAAAATTAACTCAACAATTTTAATTAAGTAGGAGTGTTTTTGTAGAATGGTGGACCACGTTACTTATCCACCATGAGGACCTTATAATTTCTCCGACATGTGGATGGAATATCTCATTTTGATCTCTTGTATTTTCTTTTCATAAGTCAACAACGAAGCAAAGTAACGTCAAGCCTTATTTAAGGAAAAAAAAAAAAAGAAAAAGCTTCCGAATTATAATTATGAATATATATAACCTCGAGTGTGAACACACATTGGATTCCGTTAAGACCACCATTTTCCACACCTCCGTTAATAAAATCTCTAATCTTGATTTTCCCTTATAAATAACCTCCTGATAGTGTGTCCTCCACACTCCTCTCCACATACTCATTATCATAATCTTCCTCATTATAGTAGCTTTACTTGCCTTTTTTTTTTACTACCTTTCTTCCATGGCAGCCA
This sequence comes from Quercus aquifolioides, assembly GCA_019022515.1. Taxonomy (NCBI): domain Eukaryota; kingdom Viridiplantae; phylum Streptophyta; class Magnoliopsida; order Fagales; family Fagaceae; genus Quercus; species Quercus aquifolioides. The sequence goes on along the minus strand of CM032332.1, from coordinate 18,468,039 downwards.
ACCAAGTTCACGACCAACCATCACCCTTAAATGAAGTCAAATCATTCGATGTTGAGCAACAAACTAAAAACGATGAATTAGACTACACCAAAAGGGGACAATGGCTTAGAGCTGCCATCTTGGGTGCAAATGATGGGTTGCTTTCCACTGCATCCCTTATGATTGGAGTTGGAGCTGTCCGAACAGATATTAAAACCATGATCCTTTCTGGGGTTGCTGGGTTGGTTGCCGGAGCATGTAGTATGGCCATCGGAGAGCTCGTCTCTGTTTACTCACAATATGACATTGAAATGGCACAAATGAAGAGAGATGGTAGCACTGATAACATGGGAGTGGAGGAACTAAATGCTGAGAGAGAGAAATTGCCAAACCCTTGGCATGCAGCTGGAGCATCAGCACTTTCATTTGCCGTGGGAGCATTAGTACCGCTACTGGGGGCAGCGTTTATAAAGGACTATGCAGTGAGGGTGGGAGTGGTAATTGGGGTTGTGAGTTTTGCCTTGTTAGGGTTTGGAGGGCTAGGTGCTTTTCTAGGGAAGGCACCTATTGTCAAGTCCTCCTTAAGGGTTTTGATCGGAGGTTGGTTTGCTATGGGAGTTACTTATGGCTTAACCAAACTTGTTGGTAAGTCTGGACTGTAATCATATGCTAGTTTTTGAAGCCTTTTTCTTTTCAAGATCTCTTGGATCTTGTAGTACCTATCTTGTGGTGTTACAAGCACAAATAAACTTGCCTTTTTCTTTTCATTGTAGTACCTATCTTGTAGTGTTACAAGCACAAATAAACTGAGAAGTCTCATATTTCTATTTGTCTGTCTATTTCTACAATATTTGTATGTTTGGCAAAGGAATTTAGATGAAAATATTGGTTGAAACAAACTGCAAATGTTAATTTCTTTTCCTTGATATTTTGTACATTTCATTTTTTTTTTCTAGTACCTTACATAATTTTTGGGTAACAAGCTAATTAAATAATAAACAAAAAATGATCAAACACTGTCAAAGTGTATTATGTCGGTCACTCACCTTAGTAAGATTATTTCATCATCACTACTATTAAATATTTGGCGAAACTATAATATTGGTTCCTCAAGTTTATCCTTTGTGCGTAATTGATCCTTCAAGTTTGAAGCGAATACAATTTGTCCCTCAAGTTTTAAAACTGAGTTATATTAGTTTTTTTACTAACTGCCATTAGTAGTATTACTTACGTGGCTAATGGAATAATGACTTGTCATTTTTTTAATAATGTGGCATGTTTTTCATTAAAAAATTACAAAATCAATTTACACAAACAATATTTACAACCCAGTACCAAATTTAAAAAAAGTATTTTCTACCGATTGTACAACACCCTAGCTGCCACCGTCGGTGGAGACCTAAGCCCTAGCCGCCGTCAGTTCCTTATTTCTTCAAGTTTGATATGCTTGGTGTTTGTGTGCCAACAATTATCATCTCCCCTTTTGGGATCAAGAAAGTGACTGGTAAGTTTTAGCATTGGTTTGTGAATCAGTATGGTCTTTCTATATAGATTTGTTGTTCTTTTTGCTACATGATCTTTGTTTATAATAAAAATAAAAATAAAAAAGCCTTTTTATTAGTATATTTGTGATTAAAATATAGCTTAAAAGGTGGTGGAGTCCTCCTTTCTCATTGGTCTCAATTCGGTTACAAAAAGTTAACCTTTTCTTTGCTGGTGGGCAGTGTAGATGAGTCTAAATCTTCTATCATACTCTTCCTGCTCCACTTTATACTCCACAAATAAAAACTTATTAAATGCTAAATTTATGCCTTCTTTTAGTTTGATTTTCTAAATATGATGGGTTATTTATTTATTTATTTTAGGAAATTGAAATAATAGAATGCATAAATTTAGTATTTAATAAATTAGATAGACATGTGGCATGTTTTTATTTGTGGAGTATATAGTGGAATAGGAAGAGTGGAATAGAAGATTTGGACTCGGTGTAGATTGACAGCTTTGAGAATTGAATGTTGGTTTTTCTTCTTGCTTAATTCTATTTTTTCAAGATTTGGAGCCGGCGGCAGCTAGGGCTTGGAATTCTATTTTTCAAAAGCTTTGAGAATTGAATTCTGTTTTTTTTTTTTTTTTGGTGTAATTTTTTAATAAAAAAATGCCACATCATTAAAAAAAATGTCAAGTCATTGTTCCGTTAGTCACGTAAGTAACACCATTAACGGCAGTTAATAAAAGGACTAATACAACTCAGTTTTAAAACTTGAGGGACCAATTGTGCTTGCTTCAAATTTGAGAGATCAATTGCGCACACAGCGTAAACTTGAGGAACTAATATTGTAGTTTGCCTAAATATCTTCATGCAAAAATATGAGTTACAACCTAGTATATTATATTAAAATCGAAGAATAATCATAACCTAAATTAGTTTATGATTATTATCTGACGAGTTTATGATTATTATCTAATTTTGTGTCATAACTAAATTAGTTTAACCTGGCATTTTGTAAAGGTAAAAATCAGCTTTACGGTCTATCAAAACAAAACAAGAGTTTACTTGTTCAAAATATAAAAAAAAAAAAAATAAAAAAAAATTAATGTTAATGGTGGGTCCAATAAAAACTAATAAAAAATTGTCAACTCAACTATTGTAAAAAAAATATATTATGAAATATTGTGCCTTTAGCATTATTCATTCTTTTACGACGTGAAGATGAATTAAGAAATGAGAGACAAAATTGTTGAATTGGAATTTAAAGTTTATGCATAAGACTGATTATACATATGTCATAAATATTAAGTTATACCTAATGTCAGGGTCAAAAACACAAAGCACGCCAAACTTATTATGAATTTCAGATCCCCCCTTCTAACTTTTTAAGAAATAATGGCAAAATCCCACAATGGGAAGATCAAACAAATGATTGGAGATGAAAATGACTGAATTAAACTCTTATATTGATGAAAATCTGTTTCCCAAGGTATACATAGAATTTCTAGTGAAAAATACAAGCTCAGACTCTTCTCTCTTTCTCTCTCTTATTCTTCCTTAGATTTTCCGAATCCCCTTTCTGGTCTACCTCCTCCCCTTTTTATATTCACTCTTTCTCCTCCTCCAACTGTATCCTTCTTAGCTAGATTTAGGGGATACTTGTCCCATCAACCCCTTTGCCTACCATTTCTTAATCATGAAAATGGACTTTAGGGGTGTTGTTACTGTTCAGGCCAGTCATTCAACGTTTAATGTGGCTGACATTAGATAGAAAGAGAGCTCATTAATGCGAAAGTGACTGTTACATTGAGCTTTGCATCTTCTTCTACGTGTTCCTCGGAGAAGATAAGCGAAAAGGTGTCCTCAGTAAAGCATATGACTACTTCTAGGTTGAGCTATTTTTCTTCAGGAAGGTTGATTCCTCGGAGTACCTTGATAATGGTTCCAAATGGTCTCTTTTTTACGTGGCTCTGGTTATCCTATATTTACATATGGGTCGGGTCCATCTCGTGAATGGGATTTTTAGGAATATTCTCTTTGGATTGGGATCTTTGGGGTAGACTCAGTCCAATCCCCCACACCTAATATGACTTATTTTAATGTTGTAACCCTTAATAAAATTTTATTGGATTAATATTTTACAATTTATATTGTTGGATTACACATTCTTTTTATTTTGAACCCTCACAACAACTAAATATCAATTAACAAATGGATCTGATAAATCAAAACCAAATCCAACTCAATACAGTTTGAGGACTATGTCAATAACTTTTAGTGAACTTTTTTTTTCTTGATATTTAAATATTAATTAAATAATATTTACCTAACTTTCTATATGTCTAATTTTTTATTTGAAAACCATTCTTATTTTTTGAGTTGCAAAATTACTAACTAAGTTTTTGTTTGTAAGTTTCTTATACGTATTTCAATTGATAATAGCTAGTTTGCTTAATCTTTTTGTAACATAATTGATCTTAAGTATAATTTTATTTTTATTTTGGAATTTATTTTTTTAAAAATAACTATGACAAGTATTGTGAATAAATTTTGTAAGTGATGCATGCATTTTCATCTAAATTTTATATATATATATATTTTTAATTTATATTATCGATAATATAATTATTTAAGAGATTCTATTTGAGATTTTGTTGATTTTTATTCTTCTACCCTTTTTCCCTCTCTCTTTCTATTTTAAGTTTTTCATATCTAGCTTAATATTTTCAACTCGATATTTTTAATTAGAAAATATTTACAAATAGAAAAAGTATTGTCTTTAATATAGACGCATAATAAAAATATGACTGCAAGGATACAATAAATTTCAAGGTGTAGAACAATATTAATTCTAATTTTTATAGGTATTACTGCAACTTAATAATAAAATTTAATTCTAGGAAACTAATTAATTTTTATAAAAGCCAAATGATGTTAAGGTAATTGTTCATCAATGATGATTCAGCACACCAACAACAATTTGTATTTCATGAGACAATTTAGACTTTCGATAGGATTAAATTTCTATTAGTCTAATATTTTGGAGACTTTCTTAGAGTTGAGGGGAAGAGTGCACAACTCACCTATGTGTGTGTTCTTAACACCAATTATTATTTATAACAGGGGGGTGTAGGGTTATACCTAAATCTGGTCCTCATCAAAACCTCAGTTTTGTAGAGGACCTCCAAGGTCCATACTATTATTATTATTATTATTATTATTTTTTTGTAAGAGATCATGCCCTTCCACATCCATATTGCATTTTCTTTTTGTCCGCCTTCCCAAATTGGGTCTTTATTGTGAAAATAATTACTTTTAAGAGTTTATGCTAATAATGATATCAGGTTTGGATAATCCTCTCAAATCATTTATGTTAGAAATATTATGGCTTAAGTGACCTAAATCAATTGTAGGTTCATGTACTTGTAAAAGAAGTAACTTAACATTGTGTTAGTCTATGGTTATTCAAGTATTCTCTAGTATAAATTCTATATTGGGTTCTTTGTAATATAAATGCTTAATAGAATATTTAACCCTCAAAGGCTTTCACATCATTAATGTAGGTTGTTAAACCGAATCATGTAAACTAGGGCCGGCTGTAGCATATAGGCGACTAAATTAGTCATCTAAGGCCCCTAAATAAAAGAAGACCACATCTTATATTATATTATATTTTCATTAAGTGTTATTTATCCTTTTACTTATGTTATAAAGAAAAATTAAGGCCCCTTTTATTAGCTAATAAAATGCATTGTATATTAAAAAGACCTCCACGGTCATTCAAAGTACAAAAAACTAGTCTACTTTTTATTTTTTAAACAACGGATAAAGAGTCTATAGACTAGCGATCATCACGTGGCCATTTGCTACTTTATTTAAAGTTTTTTTTTTTATATTTTAATTAGTTTGATTTTTCCCATTTACATTGTTACCAATTTTTTTAAAAAAAAAATATTTCAAGTAATTTATATAATTTGTATTGTTTAAGTATATTTTCATTAGTTATCCTTTAAGAATAATCTATTTTTTGTATTAGTACTAATTTATTCAGTTAAATGATAAATAAATTTTTATTTGTGCAAGTTTAGAATATAAAGTGACCACATCATTTAGTAAAGCTACAATTTTACTTTTGATAAATTAAGTTTATTGTTTTATACTTAAAAATTTAATTTTAGTTAAACTATAATTTTCTATTATAAATCATGTTTATTTATTTATAAATATTTTTTAAAATTATAATGATTACTAGAAAATATCCATTTAGATATGAAATTATTTAAAGAAGAAGAGAAAAATAGAAAAACAAATTGAATCTCAAAAGGAATCTATAGATAAATTTGTTATTAATATTAAACAATACACAACAAAATTTTTGGGTGAAATTATAACAAATGAACAAGAAATCCATTAAAAATTTTTAGAAGATAATAATGAAAATAGTTTTAATTAAATAAATATTATTTAATTAATTAATATTTAAATATAATAAATAAAATAAAAAGCCCACTTAAAGTTTTTGCCTTAGACTTCAAAATTTGTTGAGCGGGCTTGACTTAAACTTTTGTGTGCATTTTCTCTTTTATACTTCCACTCATCATTCAATCATCACGCACAATTATATAACAATTTTAAGGCGGCTCTACTTGGAGCCTAGGGGGTTCAAATGAACCCCTGTACTAGCCCCAAAAAAAAAAAAAAGTTTTACTTTTTTTTTATTTTTTTTTATTTTTTTATTTTAACCCCCTAAAATAAAATTTTGAACACCCTGACTCTAGATATTTTTTAAGCTCAACTGAAATAAGTTTGAATATAATCCTATTAACAATATCTTAGTCTTTTTAAACACAAAAAATGCTCAATAATAAACCAATTTGATCTAAAATTTGGAAAAAGAAATTAATAAGCCCAACAACAAAAGTAGAAATTTGTTTATCTTAAACCTTAGAAAAAACCTATATATATCTTTATAAATTTGAAATAAACCAATCAAATAGAAGATCAATGGATGAATGATTGCTTGACTGTGTACATTGAAAGAGATGTAGCTCATATGATTGATATTAATGAAGATATCATGCAACGATTTCATAATATGAAATATCGTAGAAAGCAATTGTAAAACTTTATGTATTTCAGTTTTAGTTTTTAGTTTTTAGTTTTTATTTTATTTTTTCTAATGTATTCAAGTTCTCTTTTGTTTTAGATTTTGTATAATTTATGTTTCTTATTGACCCCTCTAAAAAATAACCCTAGAGCGGCCACTAATCAATATATATATATATATATATATATAACCGAAATCTCTAAAACTCCTACAATTTTCCACGTCATCACCATTTGCTTTTTCTTTTTATTTTAGATTCTTTTTATTTTAGGTTTTATATCTTTTATATATATATATATATATATTATTTTTCTTGAACGTGTAATTATCTTATCAAGTGTTATAATAGTTTAGTTTAAGTAAAATTCTATTAGATATATGTTTTGCAAAGACCATTTAATACAGTCTCATACTGTTTCATGATAAGTAGAAGAATTTCATTGAGCATGAAGCGAAAAAAGTAATAATTAGGCTAGGGATGTTCATAGCTAGAAACAGTGGTATAGTCTCCGGCCTTCTTCCAATTGCAATGTACTGATGGCACACGTTAGTCATTTTGGTTTATGTTTCATAATATATATGTTCAACAAATTTACACCTCATTAATATTTTTTAAAAAGTTTTATTTTTAAAAAACCTTTAGGGTTTCTTCCTTTCTTGCATAAGAACCCTTTACAGCACCAACACAAACATAAACCCTGATTTTTCCCCCCTTTCTCGCATACAAACCTCCATTTACAGCACCAACACAAATATTAAACCTCATTAGTATCTTTGTGTCCCACTCCTCGGTGAAGGTTGATTTTCCAATCCCTCTTTGTTTCTTGGAATTATTTGTTTAGTATTTCTTGGAATTGATATATAGATTGCTTTTCTTTTCTTTTCTTTTTTGATGAGAATTGCATATGTAGGAGTGTTCCTATATAGAGTTTTTTTTTTTTTTTTTTGGTTTTTAGATTGGTGGCAATCAGCAAAGAGAGAGAGCAAATTAAGTTAAAGAGCAACATTGTGACTACTCATATTCAATAGTTGGGAGCGTTTTATCCAGCAAAGACTAAACATCAAGTTTACTATGTTGATTTATTGTATTTTATCCAATACAAATTTTGCACCTGATCTTTTTATTGTAGAACTTTATAATTTAAAATTTAAAAACAAGAAGCATGAACCAAGAAGATGAACTTCCTAAATTTGGTGGTGAGTCACTACTTCTGTTTATGAAATCAATCTTTTGTGTTCATTATGCTGTAGGAAATCCTGATTAAAAGTGAACACGTTTAGCATCTGAATTTAAAATATTTTATTCTATTTTGTAGAATTCAATAGTTGTGTTTGAAAGATTGAATTAATCTTAATTAAGTTTTCAATATCTTTTCATTATCCTCTCCTTACATCAATTTTCCAATATTGTCATCATATTTATAATCAACTTATTGCTGTTTGCTTTTATGAATAATCATTGAATCAATTATTATTCGTACTATATTGGATGTTTTAAACTAATACTAATTATTTCTACTAGATATTATAATAAATTGTATATTTTTAGAATGATTGAATTATCTTAATTGTCTTTTGTTTTGATATTTGGGTCTCTTTATATCCTTTCAATTTATATTTTTGTTGGTTCTAACATCTAATTGAAATGTTTGATTTAGCCAATGGCCATAACAAACTCCAACCAATTCTTTGTTAGTTTAAAAGTTTCACTTAATTAGTGGCTAATCGATAAAGAATGAGAAAAACACTATAAGGAGGTACAAAAACAGCACAAGACTACAAGAGAGCTTGGTGGGTTTCAACTTCTTGAGTTTCTGCCTCTCTATCGAGGTAAATTGATATTATTTAGGAATGAAATATCATTGAGTTATTGAGAGAATAATAATTTTATTTTCTACTTTGACATCGAAATCAATATAAATTTTACATATTTATGTTAAATAATACCGTGCATTGCACAGGTTAGCGACTAGTTTTAACCATTTGAGAGTCCTACTTCACTATGTCCATTTGAATTAACTTGAAGCATCTTGAATCTTAGCATACTTCTATTCTTTGATTCAAGCGTGGACAAAAAAAAAAAAAAAAAATGGTTCCATTCCATGTTATATACAAGTAGTAATAAAATGGTATTGAATATGAAGGAGTGTGAAAGACACGCCTCAGGGTTTTCTATTTATAGGAAGGAATGATGCATTAGGGATGTGGTGAAGTTCACTTGGACATGTACGGAAAGATGGTGTCGTTGGAATCTAATGCATTCACACCTACAGTTCAAACTCAAGATGCTGTTTTCTCCTTCTTCTTTTTTATTTATTTATTTTTTAAAATTTTTTTATAATTGCAAAGTTAAATTTCGTACTTATTTTATAAATACAATTATCGATTTTTGTACAAGCTATTACCCAAAGAAAGTCATGATACTAAGGTTAGATGCAAATAACTATCAAAATATAAAAATGTTCGCTAAAAACATAAATTTACATCTAACTTTTTTTAATTTGTAATTTGGAGACGACATATAATAAGAAGAAACCTTTTTTCCTAAAAAAAAAAAAAAAAACCTTTTTTTTTAAAAAAAATTTAGAAGAAACTTAACAAAAAGGAAAAACGAACAACGCAAGCACAAAGATGATCACATTCACCTTATTCCATTTGTTTCTTCAATTTAACTTTTTGATTCTTCATAAAAACTATGTTTATTTTATGCAACAAATATATTTGTTAGAGTTGGAAAAAAAAGGGTTAGAGATATTCCAGGTATTAGACATGTTTTAACTGCCAGCAATATATAGTAATATGTACGACGCAAACAAGAACAACAACTTCATATCCAACATGTAGATCGAATATCTCATTAGAAACCTTTAATCTTTTTTTTTTTTTTTTTTAAAAAAAAAAATCTTTTAATCCTATAGTTATACAGATTTATCGTGGTGAGCTTTGACCATTCTTTTTAATTAGAACTTAGAAGGTTTCCAAGAAAATAGGTTGCTCACTCAATATGTGAATTTTTTAATACTACATTGAGCAGATCAATAAGTGGAAAAATATATTTAAGAGAAAAATAAAGAAGAATAAAAATAGATATCCCTCGCTCGCAATCCAAAGCAAAAACGACAACTTCATATTTTTCCCCTACAATGTGGATAGAATATCTCATTCGGGAACGCTTTTGATCATTTGTATTTTCTTTTCATAAGTCAATAACAACTTCAACTTACGACGTAATCACAAAACATTAACTAAAGCTAAGTAACGTGAAGCCTTATTTAAAAATAAATAAATAATTAAGCTTCCGAATTATTTATATATATAACCTCGAGTGTGAACACACATTGGATTCCACTAAGACCACCACACCTCCCTTAATAAAATATCTAATCTTAATTTCTCGTTATAAATAACTTTCCTGAGAGTGTGCCCTCCACACTCTTCTGCACATAATCATTATTATAATCTTCTTCACTATCGTGGCCTTACTTGCTTTGTTTTTTTACTACCTTTCTTCCATGACAGCCAATCAAGTTCACGACCAACCATCACCCTTAAACGAAGTCAAATCATTCCAGGTTGAGCTACAAACTAAAAACGATGAATTAGACTACACCAAAAGGGGAAAATGGCTTAGAACTGCCATCTTGGGTGCAAATGATTTGTTGCTTTCCACTGCATCCTTTATGATTGGAGTTGGAGCTGTCCGAACGGATTTTAAATCCATGGTCCTTTCTGAGGTTGCTGGGTTTGGATGCCGGAGCATGTAGTATGGCCATCAGAGAGCTCATCTTTGTTCACTCACCAATGGTGGAGTTAGGATTTTTTGTTTGGGGGGCCAAATTTTGTTACTAATATATTAGTCTCGAATCAAGATAAATCATCACACACATACATAAATGCACATACACAAATCTAAATATTAATATTTTGATATTAGAGTAAGTCATAACTTATAAATATATTGTATATAAAATTAACAACTTTTACAATGTATATTCGTAAAATAATTTTTTAAGGGAACTTATTATCTTTTAAAATCTAATATTATACAAAAGCAGTCTAGTTTGATATTAAACATGTGCAAAAAAAAAAAAAAACAAATTAGAGAAAACAAGAACTACCTTGTCTCTATGACTACTAGACTAATTGACAAATTATATTAGTTTTTAAGAGTATCATTGGATTAACTCAAACATTTAGGGGACCAACTTCTATTTTTGTAGCTAAATATTTAAAATATTTAATATTTATACATAATATAAAATAATTTTTTAAAATTTTGGGGGGCCAAGCCTTGCTATAACTCCGCCCCTGTTACTCACAATATATACAACATTGAAATGGCACAAATGAAGAGAGATGGTAGCAATGATAACAAGGGAGTGGAGGAACGAAATGCTGAGAAAGAGAAATTGCCAAACCCTTGGCATGCAGCTGGAGCATCAGCACTTTCATTTGCAATGTGAGCATTAGTACCGCTACTAGGGGCAGTGTTTATAAAGGACTATGCAGTGAGGGTGGGAGCGGTAATTGGGGTTGTGAATTTTGCCTAGTTAGGGTTTGGAGGGCTAGATGCTTTTCTAGGGAAGACACCTATTGAAATCCTCCTTAAGTTTTTTGATCGGAGGTTGGATTGCTATGGGAGTTACTTATGGCTTAACCAAACTTGGTAAGTCTGGACTGTAATCATATGTTAGTTTTTCAAGCCTTTTTCTTGTAGTATTACAAGCACAAATAAATAAATTGAGAATTCCCATCACTACAAAAAAAAAAAAAAATAGCAGCAGTTGTAACCACTACTAAAACTATTAAAAACTGTTGCTAAAAGTCAGATAAATTTATACCAACGGTTTTCTAACTTGGTACGTCTGGACTGTAATCATATGTTAGTTTTTCAAGCCTTTTTCTTGTAGTACCTATCTTGTAGTATTACAAGCACAAATAAATAAATTGAGAATTCCCATCACAAAAAAAAATAAAAAAATAAAAAAATAAAAAAAAATAAAAAAATAAAAACTTGTTTTTTTAGCAGCAGTTGTAACCACTACTAAAACTATTAAAAATTGTTGCTAAAAGTCAGATAAATTTATACCAATGGTTTTCTAAGCCACTACTACAACTTGAATAACCGATGTTAATTTTCCGTCACTATAGGTTATAGCAACAGTTTTAGTAATTGTTGGTATATAAAATATCTATAGCAGCAATTTTGAGAATTAAACTGCTAGTACACACAGCCATTTCTTTTGAAATTAATTATTTGTATTAGCGATTATGTAACTGCAACTATAGATACTTTAGCAGCAGTTCATAGAACTGCTGAGGGAAACTTATGATTAGTTTTATCCAATATTTCAATAATTTTAGCAAAGAATCTTGTAGGTTAACTTGTTGACACTTTTCCAATAGAGACATCCAATGTTCAAATCTCCTACCCCAACGATCGATGTATAAAAAAAAAATTATTTTAATAATTTTTCTGTAAAAAAATTGAAATATTTAGTTATTTTATAGACAAATTAAAATATAAAGACAGTAAGAATATTGTAGCAATTTGATCATACTATATATATGTGTTTACAAATTGAAAATTGCATGATATAGTGGCCAATATAGACAGGCATGTTTCATGCCTACTAAAAAAAATACAAATGTCCTTCAATTATTATTATTATTATTATTTACATTCTTAATTGTGTGTAACTAAATTTATTTTTTTCCCTTTTGTTGGACACCGTTTCAATTGTTGCAAAAACAACTTAATTTGAGCAAGAATATGAGAAAAATTCAATTGTTTCTTGAATAAATGTTAGAAAAATGATATTAAATTTCATTTAAAATAATTAATATAACAAAATAACCATATTTATTATATTAGTAATCTTTCTAATCGCATAGAATAAATGCTAGATTGCTGAGGATAAACATCTTCACAGTTTAAAGTTTAAACCAATAGATAATAGTAGTAATACTATGGTTTGAGGTGTATTTTTATCATTTAGTGATTTTAGGGATTTATTTTTTGTTCATTTTAATATTTCCTAAGGTATTTTGTATTTTTGGAGGTCTAGGGGTATATTGTTCTTTTTGAAAATTTTAAAAATATTTCTCTAGTTACGGACATTATTTCTTGGGATATTTTGGTCATTTTTAGTTCTAGGGGTATTTTGGTCATTAGAGTGTTAGTTATCTACATTGGAGTATAAAAAACAAAAAGAACTAAACTTTGTGGTTTTGTATTTCGAAAGCACCTATAGAAGTACAAAAAAAAAAGAAAAAAGAAAAGAAAAGAAAAAGAGAGTATATTGTAGCAATTGGGAAACCGCTACCAAAAAAAAAAAGTATATTGTAGCGGTTACAAAAAAACCGCTGCTATAAAGAGATTTATAGTAGCATTTGAAAATCCACTACAATAAACCCTCTCTAGTAGCATTTTTTGTAAGCGCTACAAAAAAGACCACTATTATAATTCATATTTTTTGTAGTGCTTATTTCTATTTGTTTGTCTATTTTTACAATATTTATATCTTAGGCAATGGAATTTAAATGAAAATATTTTCCAAAACAAACTGTATATATATACATATCAATTTATTTTTCTTCTTATTTTGTAAATTTCATTTTGTTTCTAGTACCTTACATAATTTTTGGGTAACAAGCTAATTAAATAATAAACAAAAAAATGATCAAACACTGTCAAAGTTTAATACGTCGCTCACTCACCTTAGTAAGATTATCTCATCATTACTACTATTAAATATTTTCGTGCATAAACATGGATTACAACTGTGGGGGTACAAGCCCAATATTATGTATTGGGCCTAGGGACCTTCTTGAAGATTACGGTGGGTCCGAAGAGAAGAAGATGATTGAGAAATATTCCGTGTGGGGGAGATACCTGGAAATGGCCGAGGAATATAGTCCGAAGAGAGCATCAGTAGTCCGAAGAGTGTATTCTCCTCGGATATAAAGAGTCTCGGTCAAGCAGATACCTGGGGGGTTCGAATGATCTTCCTAGCGATTCCAATGATAAAGATAAACTTCGGGCATGTATGGAGATGATAAGAACAGAGAAATATCTAAAAGAAAAAACTGCTACCACCGTGTTTAATGCATTGTAGCAACTTTTCTGGACGCATTTATGTGGAGAAGACCCCTGAATAGTGCAACCTCAGCTACCACCACTCATGGGGAACTAAAGAAGATACCTGATGTGACATGCACTCAAGTGAATGCTTAGATGAAGAAAAAGTGTACGATGAAGATGATTGAGAAGAAGGCTATATAAATGGAAGAAGCCTCTGATGAAGGGGGATCGGAACAAAGAGAAAAAGAAGAGGAGAATGATTTTACTGTAGCTCTAAGAATTGTATTCACCTTTCATTCAATAATATACCTCTTCGGACATCAATTTGTTTAGCTTTCAAGGGTGTTTTACGTTAGTTCATCCCTTAATACCCTAGTTAACCATTGTTTAATTCACAACCAGCCCAGCTCTTTCACCCACTCTCTACAAATTCATTGTTTTGGGTTCATTGGGCCCATAATCCAAACCTTTTGGGCTTGGGCTACAAATCTTGACCCTACAATTGGCGCCGTCTGTGGGAAGAGCTTGAGCAAGAGTGAAAACAACGGTTGATGATGGCTGAACCAAGTCGACAACCAGCAGAGTCCAGGGCATCCCAACATGGTGATCCTTTCCTCAATCTCGAACGAAGAGGTGATCGTGAAGGAAGTGTACACACAATACATAAGGAGAAAAGCCAGTTATGAGGCGATAGTCATATCTCCCATGCAAGGCCCAACAAGGACATGCAGCGGGAGATTGATCGGTTGAAGAGGGAGCTGCGCCATGCAAAAAGGAAGCGAGCTTCCTCTGACAGTGACGTTTCTTTCGATGATGGAAGAGACATCAGTTACAAGCAGAGGTCTCTAACCCCTCCCAGTGAGTCTTTCTCCTATGAGGAGGAGTTTCATAACGAGCGACAGTATAACGAGCAACAGTATAAAAGCCCGCCGCATAGGGGCGTAGGAAACGATGCTATGAGCAAAGCTTTAGACCAAATCTCCAAGTCTCCATTCACGCGTAGGATTGAAGGGGCGAGACTTCCTCGGCGTTTTAACCAGTCCACGTTCACCATTTACAACAGGCGAACTGACCCTGTTGAGCATGTGAGTCATTTCAACCAGAGAATGGTTGTTTATTCCAAGGATGAGGCCTTGATGTGCAAGGTCTTTCCGTCCAGTCTTGGACCCATTGCGATGAGGTGGTTTGATGGCCTAAAGGCAAAATCCATAAACTCTTTCCATGAACTCACTCAAGCATTTGGTTCACGGTTCGTGACCTGCAGGAGGGTTCCTAGGTCGTTGGCTTCCCTCATATCCCTGAACATGCAAGAGGGCGAGAGCCTTAAAACATACTCCGACAGATATTGGGAGTTGTTTAATGAGATTGAAGGTGACTTTGATGATGTGGCCATCAGTACATTTACGCTCGGCCTTCTATCCGAGCACGGCTTAAGGAAATCCTTGACTGGCAAGCCCGTCACCAGCGTGCGCCAGCTCATGGATAGGATCGACAAGTATAAAAGGGTTGAGGAGGATCAGCAGTAAGGGAAGAGAAAGGACAAGGTTATCCCTCAGGAGAGAAGGGATTTCAAGTCGGACAGATACAACAACAACAAGCCGTGTAGGGATTACGCTGGGCAATCAGGACCGATAAATCCTCAAGCAGTCAATGCTGTATTTAAAGAGCCAGTGCATCAAGTTCTGGAAAAGATCAAGAATGAACCGTACTTTAAGTGGCCAAACAAAATGGTGGGGAACCCTGAGAGGCGTAATCATAATCTCTATTGTCAGTACCATCAAGACCATGGGCATACCACAGAGGATTGCAGGAGCCTGTGGGATCATTTGGACCAACTGGTCCGCGAGGGTAAATTGAGACAACTCTTGCACCACTTTAGTGGTCGAGGAAGTCAGGTGAACTCGGAGCCCCGAAGGGATGATTCTTCAAAGCCTCCTTTGGGAACTATCAATGTCATCTTCGCCGCACCGGGGAGAACAGGATCCTGGCCATCCAAGGTTATGTCGGTAGCCCGGTTACCCGCAGGGGACTTTAGCCATGGTCCGAAGAGAGCTAAATCGGATACTCAACCGGTTTTAGGGTTCTCGGACGAAGACAAGATTGGAACTATCCAACCCCATGATGACGCTTTAGTAATCAAACTCAGAATTGGAGGGTATGATGTGAAGAGGGTAATGGTGGACCAGGGTAGCGCGGTAGAGATAATATATCATGATCTCTACAAGGGGCTGAACTTAAAACCTGATGACTTAACACCATACAATTCTCCCCTGGTGAGTTTTGAAGGAAGAGTTGTTACCCCAAAGGGCCAAATACGATTACCTGTGCAGATTGGCTCAGAGGTAGTAGATGTGGATTTCATCGTTGTAAATGTATATTCGCCGTATACGGCAATTGTAGCCAGACCTTGGCTTCATACACTATGGGTTGTTTCCTCTACTCTACATCAGAAAGTTAAGTATCCGTCCGAGGGTCAAGTTAACGAAATCTTGGGAGATCAATCTATGGCGAGACAATGCTTAGTGGCTACCATCCAGCATAAGCCCGAAGTTGAGTCCTTGGCCCAGGCTGGAATGGATTTATAGCAATCAAAACTTCTAGCATTGCACACCAACGATTCAGCCGAGGGTGCGAGGTGTGAAGATTTGATAAAGGTTGCTATCAGAGACGATCCAGAGAAGTTCTTTCAAGTTGGATCTCAATTACCTCTTCAGGAGAAGGAAACGCTTATAGAATTCCTTATGAGAAACATCGATGTATTTGCTTGGAATGCTTATGAAGCCCCGGGGGTGGATTCAGAATTCATATGTCACAATCTAAAGGTCAACCCATTAATCACCCCTAAGAAACAGCCTCCTCGACGCCCATCCAGGGAACATGCTGATGCAGTACGAGAGGAGGTAATGAAGCTTAAGCAAGCTGGAGCTATTAAGGAGGTGTTTTATCCTGAATGGCTAGCAAATACTGTAGTGGTGAAGAAGAAGAATGAGAAATGACAAGTATGTGTAGACTTCACTGACTTAAATAAGGCTTGCCCCAAGGATCCTTTTCCTATGCCTAAGATAGACCAGCTAATGGATGCAACGGTTGGCCATCCTCGGATGAGTTTTCTGGATGCCTTCCAAGGTTATCACCAAATACCGTTAGCCTTGGAGGATCAGGAGAAGACTGCCTTTGTCACCCCTATTGGGAACTACCACTACAAAGTGATGCCATTTGGTTTGAAAAATGCAGGATCCACTTATCAAAGAATGATGACGAGGATGTTTGAGCCACAGCTGGGTAAAAATATCGAGATTTACATAGATGACATGGTAGTGAAAAGCAAGATCGTTTTTGAGCATGTAAAAGACCTTGAAAACATCTTTGAAGTTCTAAGAAGGTACAAGCTGTGCCTAAACGCCTCCAAATGCTTATTTGGTGTGGGATCAGGCAAGTTCTTGGGGTACACGGTGACTCACAGGGGAATTGAGGTTAACCCCGATCAGATAAAGGCCATCAACAATTTACAAGCTCCTCGGAATCCCAAAGAAGTTCAGAAACTAACTGGAATGACTGCTGCCCTGAACCGATTCATCTCCCGATCAACAGATAGGTGTAGACCTTTCTTCTCGTTGATCAACAAATGAAAGGGATTTGAGTGGACTGAAGAATGTGCTGTGGCCTTTCAGCAACTTAAAGACTATCTAGCCCGGCCACCAATCATGTCCAGTCTTGAGCCAGATGAAGTCTTGTTTGCCTACATTGCTGTAACTCCTTATACTGTGAGCTTGGTGTTAAGACGAGCAGATTGTGGCGTGTAAAGGCCAGTTTATTATGTGAGTAAGTCGCTGCATGAAGCCGAGATCCGTTATTTGCCACTAGAGAAAGCTATCCTGGCAGTGGTGCTTGGTACACGGAAGCTACCTCATTATTTCCAAGCCCATACAGTCATTGTTCTCACCCAGCTCCCACTCAAGGCTATACTCTGAAGTGCTGACTATACCGGGAGGATTGCTAAATGAGGCACAATCTTAGAGGCTTTTGATATCAAATACATGCCTCGCACATCAGTCAAGGGCCAGGTCCTTGCGAATTTGGTGGCCGAGTTCACGGAGCCCCATTTAGAAGAAGTAATGCCAACACCGGACATGGATGAAAAATCAGTTGGCATGATTTCTCAACAAGGCCCCTTACATTGGGAAGTGTACGTGGATGGCGCAGCGAACCAGAAAGGTTCCGAAGTGGGGTTAGTGCTGATATCCCCTAAAAGAATCATCATTGAAAAGTCGTTAAGGCTGGACTTCTCGGCAACAAATAATGAGGCTGAATTTGAAGCTTTACTGATGGGATGGGAATGACTATGGTTCAAAGAATGGGAGGAAAGTCAGTGGAGGTGTTCTCGGACTCGAGATTAGTCGTTGGGCAAGTACAAGGTGAGTTTGAGGCGAAGGATGAAAGAATGCAGGGGTACTTGAGCCGAGTTAAATGTCTGCAATCGGAGTTCGAATCTTTTAATTTGCTACACATCCCCAGAAATGGTAATGCACATGCAGATTCTTTGGCCACGCTCGCCACCTCCTCGGCGCAGGATTTGCCAAGAGTTATCCTCGTCGAGGACCTGCATGGGCCTACGGAGGCAAGAAGAGAAGTAGTCCAGGTTCATCAAATCAGAGTCGAACTTAGCTGGATGGATCCTATTATTAAATTCTTGAAGGAGGATATCTTGCCTGAAGAAAGGTTGGAAGCTGACAAAGTTCGGAGGAAGGCAACCGGATTCTGGCTATCCAAGGACTAGAAATTATATAAACGTTCCTATTCAGGACCATACTTATTATGCATGCATCCTAAAGCGGCTGAGTTGTTACTAGAAGAATTACATGAAGGAATCTGTGGGAGCCATACTGGAGGCAGATCCTTGGCTCATCGAGCTATTACTCAAGGCTATTGGTGGCCGAATATGCAAAAAGAAGCCCATGAATACGTCAAAAAATGCGACTAGTGTCAATGGTTTGTGCCAAACATACATCAACCAGGTGGAGTCCTTAATCCATTATCCAGCTCGTGGCCATTTGCTCAATGGGGCTTAGATATTGTGGGTCCATTCCCTAAGGCAGCAGGAAACAAGAAATACCTTCTGGTCGGCACAGATTATTTCACCAAGTGGGTTGAAGCTGAACCTCTAGCCAACATCAGAGACGTAGATGCAAAGAAATTTGTTTGGAAAAATATTGTCACTCGGTTTGGAATTCCTCATACCCTTATCTCGGACAATAGCCTTCAGTTTGATAGCAAAGCTTTCAGGATGTATTGCAGCGAATTAGAAATCATGAACAGATACTCCACCCCTGCTTATCTCCAAGGTAATGGGCAAGTAGAAGCTGTTAACAAGGTCATAGTAAATGGCTTAAAGAAGAGACTAGATGACGCGAAGGGCAAATGGGTGGAAGAATTGCCACATGTACTTTGGGCATACAGAACTACGCCTCGTAGGTCTACTGGAGAGACCCCCTTTTCAATGACTTATGGGGCTGAAGCTGTCATACCTTTGGAGACTGGGTTCCCAACATTAAGAACTAGTTCGTTCAGTCCGACCGGCAACAATGAGCAGCCAGAGAAGAGTTTGGATCTGATTAAGAAAGGAGAGAAAATGCAATGGTCCAATTGGCACATTACCAACAGAAGCTTAGGCAGAGCTATGATGCCAACGTAAAGCTAAGGCCTCTAGAACCTGGTGATTTGGTGCTCAGGAAAGTTGTGGGCACTACAAAGAACTCAGCTTGGGGAAAGTTAGGACCCAATTGGGAAGAGCCATATCGTATTACCTCAAGGGCCGGCATTGGGGCGTATTTCTTGGAAGATTTAGATAATCATGTAATACCACGCCCCTGGAATATAAACAACCTTAAAAGGTACTATTATTAATCGAATCTTTTCTTTAATCAATATGCCAATTTATTATATAAAATTTTTGGATAAGTGTTTAAACTTAAATCCAATTATGCATGAAGTCCTTAGACCAGATGATTTGGGTTAGTTAATACTTGTTCACAATTCTCCTACGTGTTTAAACTTAAATCCAATCATGCCTGAAGTCCTCGGATCAGATGATTTGGGTTAGTTAACACTCGTTCACAATTCTCCTAAGTGTTTAAACTTAAATCCAATCATGCCTGAAGTCCTCGGACCAGATGATTTGGGTTAGTTAACACTCGTTCACAATTCTCCTAAGTGTTTAAACTTAAATCCAATCATGCCTGAAGTCCTCGGACCAGATGATTTGGGTTAGTTAACACTCGTTCACAATTCTCCTAAGTGTTTAAACTTAAATCCAATCAAGTCCTCGGACCAGATGATTTGGGTTAGTTAACACTCGTTCACGATTCCCCTACGTGTTTAAACTTAAATCCAATCATGCCTGAAGTCCTTGGACCAGATGATTTGGGTTAGTTAACACTCGTTCACAATTCTCCTACATATTTAAACTTAAATCCAATCATGCCTGAAGTCCTCGGACCAGATGATTTGGGTTAGTTAACACTCGTTTACAATTCCCCTAAGTGTTTAAACTTAAATCTAATCAGGCCTGAAGTCCTCGGACCAGACGATTTGGGTTAGTTAACACCTCCATACAGTTATTATTAGTGCTTAAACTTAAAATGAATCATGCCTGAAATTTTCGGATGTATTTAAGTAAACTCTAACTTATGATAGGCCTCTTTAGTCATATATCTAATTCAAAATCAATGCCCAGTAATGTTCTCGGTAAAGGTTTGAAAAGATCCGTGAGACTTCCATATCATTCATTGCTTTCATTGCTTATTAATAGTTCTTATATAGAATACATTTTTTAGTATTGATTTAAGTTATTTGCATCATCGGCATGATATCGTGGTTAAGTCTGCCTATATTACCGTAGTTACAAGTCATAGTTATTGGCAATAATGATGAGTCTTATAATATGTGCAACAAAGACACTAAAAGTAAAAGAGAAACGACTTCATTGATTAAAAGAAAGTAGTTTGCAATCCCTTACAAAAAAAAAAAAAAAAAAAAAAAAAAAACACTAATACAAGTATGAAATAAAAACTCCTAAACATCTAAGCCTTCGTCTGAGGGGCCAAAGGATCAGCAGCTTGACTAGACTGAGCAGTAGCAGCGTCTGGGGCTTGGTCTTTAACCTTATCTTGAGGAGCCTCAGCTTGCTTGCCCTGATCACCAAGTTGACCAGACTCCTTGGGGGCCTCAGGGTTGATAAGAAGGCCTTGGCCGATCAAGGATTGCTCCAAAGCCTCTTAGAGTTGTTTGGGAGGAGAGGAATCAGAACCTAGGAGTTCGCGAATATCAGGATCGTAATATATACTCCCAGGTTGTCTCAAGTCAGCTTTCGCAGAGATCCCAGCAGCATCAAAGGCTTTTCCCCAAGTTACATCACAGTAATCTCGGTAGACCGAGACAAACTGCTTAGTAAGGCTGGCTTGGGTCTCCTCCACCCCCAACTTATACGCTGCTTGCCTTTCAACCTCGATCGCCTCCTTGGCCAACTGAGCATTCTTCTCGGCCAATTTGGCAGTCTCCTTGGCTTTCTGAAGCTCAATATGAAGATCCTTCACCAACGCTCTCTCTGTTTTCAAATTAATCTCTGTTATGTTTAGCTGCTGGCATTGGTCTTCGGCCTGCTTCTCGACATTTTTAAGACCTGCATCAAGGCTATTCCTCTGTTTGGTCATTTCTTTCAACTGCTCAAACAGATGAGAATAATCCTCCTTCAGATTACCCAATGATTTTTCTGCCTCAGACCGAGAGTGGGCCTTCGCTTAGGCTTCAGTATAGGCCTTTTTGTTCCACTCCTCGGCCACATAAACTTGCTGGGTAATTTGCATAGCAGAATGAAAAAATTCAATATAAAGCAAAAAAAAAAAAAAAAAAAAGACGAATAAAAAGATCAGCATCTTAACTGAAGAAGTGGATTAGTTCACTTACCATGGCTAAATCCCTTTTTAGGGATTGTTCGTATTGGCTGAAGCGCCTGTAAGACTCTATGTCTCTTGGAAGGAGAACTGGTTGCTCCAGAGCCTCGACAACAAGACCTGCTTTCCCCCCATTATAATTTCTGAGGGAGGTTTCCCAGGGAATGGGAGCACCATCCAGTTCCAGCTTGAGAGACCAGGTACGGTGTCCTCAGTGCACCTCAGCAACAAGAAAGTCATCTCGGCTATCGGTAGACGAAGCCCTTTTACTCCGTTGGTCCTTGACTACTTTCTGTTGCTTGGCTCCTTTTGGAGGCACCACCTCCCTTCCTTCATTATCTATGAGGGGCCTTTTCTTCTTCGAATCTGGCAATTGCTTTAAGCCGGGATCAGAAGGAACCTGAAGGGGTGGTGGAGGAAGAGTAACAACTGGTTGAGACGTACCAGTCCCTTTGGCCCCAAGTGCTGTCTTCCTAGCCTTCATTAGGTCCCTTAAACTCGCCATGTCTTCTTCTTCCGAAGAGTCTTCTGAAGGAGCAGTTATCAAAACAGGAGGGCGAACACTAGACTGTCTGTCAATCTCCTCCTCGGCGTTCGAAACTTGTATCACTTGAACTTCTCCCGAAGCCTCTCCTTCAAATTTAAACTTATCAATTTGTTCCTCAAGTGAAGAGGCCGAGGAGGTGACTCTTTCCTCTGCTGCAACTGGTTCAAAAGGAACCTGTTGAATTGGTTGGAGGAGTAGAGGCACACCCTGTGGATTTGGATGTGGCACAGGGGCAAGATTAAACAGAGCTAAAAAATCTTTTTGAGCAACATCTATGCGGTTGATGCGACGGTCTCCCTGTCTTATCGCGTTGCCGATAGGCTGAAAATCGGTCGATTTTGGCGTGAAACCAAGAATAAGAGGAACGGATCGGAGTTGCCCGTCTTCACTTACAAAAATTTCTGATCGTAATAAATAATTGAGCGCGGCGACGTTTGTGAGGCTGAGCCGAGGAGTAACGTGGTCCTTATCTGTTAACACCATAACAGAATTTAGTCAGAAACTTGAAAATGCTGATACAAAGAGAAGAAAAATTGTTAAAAAGCGAAGGTCCTAAATCTATTGTTAGGAAACCTAAATCTAGGATGTCCCACTTGGCACTCTTGGTTGGGTTGGGCAATGGAGACCGTCAGGCCACGCGCCCGAGATGATCAAATAGTTGTCTTTCATCCCTTTGTTAGACTTGGGAAGGCAAGAGACAAGCCGAACAATGTCAGATCGGGATTTAAGGTAATATCCCGCTCCTTTTTGGCTATGACATTCGTACATGTGTACTACGTCAAGCCAGGTGAGTCCGAGTCCTAAATGACGATTCAAGGCGTCAATCGCTCCTAGGATCCTAAAGACATTGGGTGTGCATTGATCAGGAGAAAGCCTATGGTTATGAAGATAACTTTGGGTAATGGAACCCATAGGGAGAGTCATTCCTCCTTCTATGAATGCTATCATAGGGATTACGACTTCTCCCTCTCTTCGGTCGGTTAATATCCTTATTGGGGGACAATACCTCAGGTTTACTCCTTGTGGTATGCCGTATGTTTCCTTAAACGTCTCTATTAAGGCATGACTATCAACAAGATACTGAAATCTACCCATTTTTGGTTAACTAGAGGGAGGCATAGAGAATAATAACTGGGAAATGAGAGTTTGAGGCCGAGAACGTTGGCCGAGAAAAGGATGAAGGGTTCGAGGATATTAGAACTTACACAGACTAGGTTGGGGAATGATCCTTAAATCCTTGGAAGGATTTGCGTGGATTCCTACAGAAATGAAATGGACGATTTGGAAAACTTGATGAGCTCGAGCGATTGGGTTCGCTGGAGAGTAAGAGATCGTAAAGTAAAAGAGAGAGAGTCTTCTTTGAGGCTTTATATAGGGGCCAGAAAGTGGGTGGGAGTTATCCCGCTCAAATCTTGAGGAAAGACATCATCCGTTGGATCGATGGTCTACCATTGGATGCAAGAGACAGAACGCCGCCTGGAGTAATTAATAGCGCTTTGTAAATACCAGAATGTTAGCAGCAATGATGAAGCGCCTAAATCTATGCCCACACACGTGTAAGTTCAGGTATTTTTGTGTTTTAAGCTTTTATTTCGTGACAAATCAAAATCCTATTTTTTCTCCTCAGATGCGAGGGAAAAATTAAAATTTTGAGGGGCTATTGTGGGGGTAAAAGCCCAGCATTATGTATTGGGCCTAGGGCCCTATTTGAAGATTACGATGGCTCTGAAGAGAAGAAGATGATTGAGAAGGATTCCGTGTGGGGGAGATACCTGGAAATGGACGAGGAATATAATCCGAAGAGAGCATCAATAGTCCGAAGAGAGCATCAATAGTCCGAAGAGTGTATTCTCCTCGGATATAAAGAGTCTTGGTTAAGCAGATACCTGAGAGGTTCGAGTGATCTTCCTAACGATTCTAATGATAAGGATAAGCTTCGGGCATGCGTGGAGATGATAAGAACGGAGAAATATCTAAAAGAAAAAGTTGCTACCACCGTGTTTAATGCACTGCAGCAACTTTCCTGGCTGCATTTATGTGGAGAAAACCCTTGAAGAGTGCAACCTTAGCTACCACTACTCATGGGGAACTAAAGAAGATACCTGATGTGACATGTACTCAAGTGAATGCTTAGATGAAGAACAAATGTACGATGAAGATGATTGAGAAGAAGGCTATATAAATGGAAGAGGCCTCTGATGAGAATGGATCGAAAAAAAGAGAAAAAGAAGAGGAGAACGATTTTATTGTAGTTCTAAGAACTGTATTCACCTTTCATTCAATAATATACCTCTTCGGACATCAATTTGTTTAGCTTTCAAGTGTGTTTCTACGTTAGTTCATTCCTTAATACCCTAATTAACCATTGTTTAATTCACAACCAGCTCAGCTCTTTCAGCCACTCTCTACAAATTCATTGTTTTGGGTTCATTGGGCTCATAATCCAAACCTTTTGGGCTTGGGCTACAAATCTTGACCTTACAACAACCTAGTATATTAATATATTAAAGTCGAAGAGTAATCATAATCCAACTTAGTTTCTGATTATTATCTAATGTTGCATCATATGTCCAATTTAATTTTCTAATTATGGTACTTAGTGCGAAAATTGAGATAACCACCTCATAACTCACCTATGTAAGACCACATTATTATAACTATTATTAGATGTTTCTTTGCGTAAGCACGGTCACAACAGAGTTTAAATTATAACTAAATAAATCCAAAAAAAAATTAGAACCCTAAGTTATTGACAATGTTGAAATAAATAAATTAAAAATTAATCACATTAAATAAAATTATATAATCCAAGATTGGTCATGAAATGGAAAATCAAAAAAAAATATGTCCTATTGAAAAACCACTATATGGATACAAATAATCCATATAAAATCCTCTATACTTGGAACAATTACAATAGTTAGCGGCTTACAATTTTTTTACTAGCCTTGACTCTAGGGACAGACCTAGGATTCAAAGCTAAGGGGGCCAGAGATAAGCACAAAATTTAAAAAAAAAAAAAAAAATTCACAACTGCATCCTTATATGTTGAATTTGAATCTTTTCTTTTGAAAAAAAAATCAAATATTGTAGTTGATTTTCTCATGATCTACAAATAAAATAAAATTTATATTTATTATCTCACAAAAGGACTAATCAAACATTGACAATTTTATTTTGATAAATTTGTGTCACATATATATTATATTATTTATTTCATTTTGTTTCTTTATCTTTGTCATTTTGTCTCTTTTATCTTTGCCACCCATTGCCCCAAACACACCGGTACCCCCACTACTAATTTATAATACATTATATGTCCTTTATCTTATTCTTTCTCTTTATCTCTGTTGCCTATTTCCAATATTGCCCCACTACCAACAAATAGTCAAAGTGTCAAACAATCAAATGCTTTATATATTATCATTTTATAAATCACAACTCACAATCAAATACTTTAGCAAAAACTATATATAAACAACTCACATCTCACTTTCTCAACTCAGACTCTCCCACTCATCAGTTGCAAAAAAAAGAAAAAAAAAATCTCTAAGACAGACAGAGACTCCCAAGCCCAAACACAATCACATATTCAAATTCAATTCACAATCATCACTTGCAAAAAAAAAAAAACACACACACACACACAATCAGAGATTCCTACAATCATCCTCAACAAAAAAAACAACACAATCAGTCAATCACAGATTCACAACACAAACATTATATCAATATTATGTTAGGTTTTGAAGTTTAAAGAGAGAAAAACTACTTAAAAGGGCAGATTGGAATTTTGGGCTGGAGGTTACAGCTACCGGAGACAATGATGGGTTGGGCAGATCAAGCTGCCGGAGGTGCTAAGGGTAGTGGTAGCGACGCGGGTTTGTGGCGGCTGAGGCTAGGTGGCGTGATGGTGGCCTGTGGCGACGTTGTGCGAGGCTGACGGTCTATGCAGTGCCACGGCTTACCGCTAACTCTAGTCAATACTCAGTACTCTCTCTCTTCTTTTCCTTCTTTTTTTTTTTTTAAAAAAAAAAAAAAAAAAATTTATCTGAATCAGTTTCTAGGGTTAAAAGTGTTAATGGGTTTAAAAAAAAATTTGGATTGGGCTTGGGGGGGCTGGTCAAGGTTGGGCTGGGGGAGCCCGGTAAGAGTTGGCTAGGCTTAAAGTATTATATATAACTAAATGTTTATATTATTTTTTGGGCGCCGCCTACTGGGTCCATCCCTGCTTGACTCTATGTAACTTCAACAGATGTCTTGCTTACCTTCTTACTTTGGTAGTCCCAAAACTTCTAAATCCTTAAATAGTGATTTCTTCCAAAGTAGAACCTTTGACACTACAGTGAAGCTCTTTGACGATTAGGTTATATGGTTTCAATCTCACATACACTCCCTATGAGATTGAAAGAAAAGTGTGCGAATAAAAGGGGTATTTTATCAGGCTCTTGGCATGGGCTCATTTATGATCTTGGCTTATCATGGGAATGCAAAAGCAAAGGCACAAGATCAAAAACAAAGTAAGAGAGGGATAAGGAAACGACTTACTGATCAACTAAGCTCTCAATGTGATCTTTTCGTTCGGTTTGGAATCGAATATTAAAATGCTATCTAATTGATCTTCGGCTCAAGGATATGGGAGCACAACTCTTTCCTCTACTTTTTGCCGGCCAAACGAAATGCTCTTAATGAGGACTTCTCACTTCAGCTCAAGAAGAAAAGGAGCACCCAAACCTCTCTGTGTGTGTTCAACGAATATAGCAGAGTACAACCCCATCGGTTGCGGGAAAGGAAAAAAAAAAAAATCTTCTTCTAATCCTTCTCTTTTGCCCAACTCAAACAAGAAAACACTATTTTTAAGCTCAATGACATTGGAGAGGTCTTTGCACTTTGATTTTCATTTATAAAAAGCTTCATTGAGCCCCTCTTCAAAACACAAGCAAGCTTCAAGAAATACTTAACGAAAATCACAATTAAAATAAAAGTGATTTTTGAGAGAAAATGGATTTTCTTATTTTATTTTATTTACAACTCCTTTGAGGTTGAATTTTTTTTTGGACAAAGGATCTCCTAAATCATTGGCCATTAAGTTTAAAAGTTGCTATTCAATCTGTTTGTGTGGTAGATTAGCCGCACAAATCAATCGGGGAACAATTGAACCCCAAGATTTGGGTTCTTGCTATGAGGTAAGCTTTATTTTTCTTTTCCTTTTAATTATTTTTAATTTCCCCTTTGTTTTAAGCTTTTGTATTTTAGTAGATTTATAGGGTTTCCACCTCAAGGTGCATACACAAGCTCGACTCTGCATACGCATCCCAGGACAAAGCTAGAAATATTTCCTTATGGGGGGTGAGAATTCTAGGACCAAAATAAAAATGTATGAAGCTCAAATCACAAATAAATATACACACGCTCATGCATAGTTATGCATGTGTTGCTATTTGCTTGAAAATGTGAGTAAATTTTTCATATTTTGTAGTGATAACTAAACTAAAATATAGAATAACCACGACCTGTATCTAATTTGATTATGTAACACACGATAGGCTAGCTGCTTGTTATAACGAAGCTTCCTAGGTTTTCCATGAAGTACTGAATGGGTTTTTTAATAGAACAACTCAAGTCAGCAGGGCCTAGTCACAATTAAATATAGTAGCATACAAAATTTGCAATGCACTATAAGATCAAGAAGACATTTATCGATAAATAATTAATTCTTCCCAGAGTGAATTTTAATATTACAAAGAGGTTGCAAGGTGATCGTATGTAAATGAGTAACTATTTAAATTTAAAATAAATAAAAAAAACCCTAACCCTCCCAATCCATAGCAAAATAAAATCCATGAAGCCTAATTATATATGAGAATATAACCTCAAGTGTGGACACACATTAGATTCCATATTAAATATCTTGTGACAAGTACGTTAGTCTAAACCGGTGCTTATTGTACCATATGCAATAGCAATATATAGTAATACGTGCATAGCAAGAACAACAACGTCATCCTAGATCGAATATCTCCTTAAAAACCTTTAATTTTTTTTTATTAAAAAAATCTTTTTTTTTTAAAATCCTATATTTATATAGGTTTATCGCGTTGAAGCTTTCCAAGAGAATGGGTTGCTCAATATTTTAAAGAATAAAAAAAATACTATCCCTCGCAATCCAAAGCAAAATAAAAACAATGAATATATATATAGCCTTCAATTCGAGTGTGAAAAGTGAAAACGCATTAGATTCCGTTTAACAGGTACAACTCCATTTTCCACCCCTTCCAAATGGTCACCACATGAGAATTCTCGTTATAAATAACCTCCCTCAGTCCTGAGAGCTTGTGCATCTCCATATACCTATTATCATAATCTTCTTCGTTATCATTGCTTTCTTTGCTTTTGTGTTTTTTTTACTACATTTCTTCCATGGCAGCCAATCAAGCTAACGACCAACCATCCTCCAACGTAGCCAAATCACTTGATGTTGAGCAACAAACTCAAAATGATGAATTAGACTACACCAAAAGGGGACAATGGCTTAGAGCTGCCATCTTGGGTGCCAATGATGGGTTACTTTCCACGGCATCCCTAATGATTGGAGTTGGAGCTGTCCGAAAAGATGTTAAGACTATGATCCTTTCTGGGGTTGCAGGGTTGGTTGCCGGAGCCTGTAGTATGGCTATCGGAGAGTTCGTCTCAGTTTACTCACAATATGACATAGAAATGGCGCAAATGAAGAGAGAACGTAACACTGAGAACATGGGAGTTGAGCAGTTAGACGCTGAGAAGGAGAAATTGCCAAACCCTTGGCATGCAGCTGGAGCATCAGCAATTTCATTTGCTGTGGGGGCTTTGATACCGCTATTGGGGGCAGCATTTGTAAAGGTTTATACTGTGAGGCTTGGGTTGATAATAGCAGTTGTAAGCTTTTCCTTGTTAATGTTTGGAGGGTTAGGTGCTTTTCTTGGGAAGGCACCAATTGCCAAGTCCTCGCTAAGGGTGTTGATTGGGGGTTGGATGGCCATGGGAGCTACTTATGGCTTAACCAAACTTGTTGGTTCTTCTGGACTCTGATCGATCATATCCTACTTTTTCAACCCTGTTTCTCTTCGTTTCTTTCTTTTCAAGATCTGTTAGATCTTACAGTTCCACAAGCACTAAATAAACTGAAATGTATCATATTTTTCTCTATCTGTCTATATCTATAAAATACAAGCACTAAATAAACTGAAATGTATCATATTTTTCTCTATTTGTCTATATCTATAATATATGTATCTTAATAAAGTAATATAAATGAAAATTTTGGCCGAAAAAAATTCTATGTCATTTTGTTTCGAGTACATTACATTTTTTTATGAACAAATAATAGGTAGGAGGGGCGATCTAAGTTGACATCTTCCACCTAAACGTGACCATAGTGATACCCGAAAGAGCTTATGCAAATAAGGGATCCGGATGAGTCATAACTGTGCATCCAGTCCCATTGAGGACACTAGTGAACATGAGCCGAGACTATATAGTTATTTCACAGGTGCTTCCCATTGCGAAATTCGAACTTGAAACCTCCACCTCCCAAACAAATTTTGAATACATTACATTAATTGTGCATAACAGGCTAATAAAATAAAGTAAAAGCTCTTTATCCAATTCCAACATAAGAATCATGATTGAAACGACATTACCAATAAATTTTTTAGTAGCTCTATGTAAAAATTATTTTAGGATGGAAAATGCTAAAATTATAAACTATTTTTACAAATTGTTGATATGGTGAGTGGTTATTGGTAAGTAAAAAAGTTATATTAGTTGTAGAAGATAAAAAAGTGAGAGGAAATCAACAATTTGTAATAATATTATAAAATAATTTGTAGCTATACCATTACTGATAAAGAAAGAGCAACTAAATTTTGAGAGACTTTTTTCTTCTAAATTTTTTTGAAAGTCTAAGGGTTCGTTTGGTTAGAGGCAGGAAAAGTGGAAGGAAATAAAAGATTTTAGTTTCCATATTTGTCTTTGATTGGATGTAGAAAAGTGGAGCAATGGAAAAATATTTTATTTGGTTGAGAAGAAAAATGAGAAAATAGAAAATAGAGTTTATATAAATTTACTTATATACCCTTATTAAAAAATGATGCCCAATAAAAAAATAAAAAAAAATCACCCAAGTTTATTAAAAATGAAAAATCATTCCCAATAAAAAAGAAAAAAAAATTAAATTACTTCTAGTTAAATCCAAACCAAAGAGAGAGAGAGAGAGAGAGAGAGAGAGAGAGAGAGAGAGAACCCTAAAAAGGACCAAACACCAAACCAAAAAAGTCAAAAAAAGAAACAAGAAGAAAAGTGTCATATCACACCCAGGAATTGAAAGTGAAAGGTGGGGTAGTTCCATCATTTAACTGCAACTACTTTTCTCTTCTCTATTTTCTTCCCAAATTGGGGAGAAAGCATTTTGGTGGACCTAGGAAGAAAGTACTTAGGCCCCACCGGTTTTTCCTCTTTAAAATCCACCCAACCAAATACCCCAAAAAGCATTTTCTCTCCCCTTTTTTCTCATCTCTTTTCCATTCTCCATAAAATCCTCCTAACCAAATGGACCTTAAGAGATGAGGTGGGAGAGTACTTGTAAGTTAATCATCTAACAAAATTATATGTCAAATGAGTCAAGAGTCTCATGTCAAATGGCCATTGCAAAAATATTCCTTCCTAAATATTTCTCACTCAAGTCAAATGAGTCAAGAGTCTTATGTGTGGAAATTTAGTCTGGAAGTTATCTTGAAAGACCACAAGACTTCATAAGCAACTCATATAATGTAAACTTTGGAACAATCTTTGCATTGTTATTCCAAGTGAGATTATTTCCTTCAAGAAAAGATTCCTCGGCCCCTTTATATTTAACAACCAGTATGGAATTTCTAGAAAAAGCAAGTTGTTATTTTCCAATTTCGTCAATTTCTTTATGGATGATGGGCTTGCACTAGTGACCTTGTTCTCTCTCAAGTCCAAACTGATTATCTTAGATAGATTTCCAATAGCAATAGGAATTTTACATTGACAAGTAGCCACTGCGGCTGCGGGGGGTTGTTGTGGGGGGGGGGGGGGGGGGGGTGGGGTTTGTGGTGTGGGTGGGGGGATAAACACCTTAAGGAGGCCTATGAGGTTGGGAACAACTATGTTATATTAATTAATCACTTCATCTTGACATTCTTATTCAATGTGGGATTTCACTCACACATGTATACCTAACAATCTCTCCCTCACATGTGAGTCCCTACCTCTTTGTGGTCTTTGATCAAGTCCTACTTGCTCTCCCTTGCGTATGGGTTTTTAGCATCACCAATGCGTCATTCATGGACCCCTCGAATGCCATCTATGGGAACCACATGTCAACTTTACATGCTCATTTATGATAATAGGCCTACACATTCATATCCATTGGAACCGCGCACTTTATTGTGATCTAGCATATTGGCAATACTCTTTTGTGTAGTTAATAAAACATATAGGGACATTATCTAACCTAAAAGAGTTAAGCATATGAGTTTGAGCCTAACTATGTTATATTAACCACTTACCCTTCTTGTTATTATTCAATGTGAAAATTCACTCATATGTGTATGCTCAACAGTTTCTTCATCAAGTGTAAGTTTCTACCTCTTTGTAGGCTTTGACCGAGTCCTCTCGCTCTTCTTTGCCTATGGGCTTTTATAGTTTTACCATCACCAGCACATTATCCATGAGAATCACATGTCAACAACACACGCTCATCTATGAGAATCGACATGCATATTCCTATCCATTGGAACTACGCGTGATCTAGCACCATTGGTAATACTACTTCGTTGGTCCTTACACTAGGATAATTTATGTGGGCCCTTTAGGCTTGCGTCAACCCCTCCACGCCCATCCATGCATGGGAACCAGCATGCACATTCCTATCCATTGGAACCATGCACTTCTCCATGATCTAGCACCATTGGCAATACTACTTTGTTGGACCTATTTCCAAGATCGTTTGTGTGGATCCTTTAGGCTTGCTTTGTCCCTACTAGGAAAAAAACCCTGAACACCTCGCCACCTTCATTCCACATCATCCTAAAGTCCAAATTAGTTATGAAGAAAGCTAACTGCTTCAGCATATGAAGAATGTCAGATAGATTTCCAATACCACAAGCACTAATAAACTAATAAGTCTCGTATTTCTCTTTATTTGTCTATTTCTATAATATATGTATCTTAATAAAGCAATTTGAATGAAAATTTTGGCGAAAAAAAATTGCTCATGCCATTTTCTTATGTTACATTAATTGTGTACAACAGGCTAATAAAATAATAAAGTAAAAACTATATCCAACATAATAGAATCATGATTTGATATGTTTTTCAGCAATTCTCTGTAAAAGTTATTATTTTAGGACAGGGTAAGAACAATAAAATTTCGAGCGTCTAAGAGATGAGGTGGGAGAGAACTTGTAAGTCTATTAAGTCGAGTCTTAGTTGTGGAAATATTCCTTCTAACTGGTTCTCACCCAAGTCCAGTAAGTCAAGAGTCTTATGTGTGGAAATTAGTATGGAATTTATCTTGCAAGACCACAAGACATCATACACAACTCGTACAATTAATGTAAACTGTGGAACAATCTTTGCATTGTTATTCCAAGTGAGATTATTTCCTCTAAGAAAAAAATTCTTCAGCCCCTTGTACCCGTAACTTTGTTGTCTCCCTCCAAACCGGTTATCTTAGATAGATTACCAGTAACAATAGGAATCTCCATTTACTACTTGTGGCTGAAGTCCAAATCGGATATGTTAGATAGATTGCTAATATTAATAGGAATTCCCATTAACAATGAGTTTTCATTCAAGTATAAAGTTTTCAATGACTTCAAATTCGTAATTGAAAAATGGAGTTCCTGCAACTTTATCATATTCCCTATCTCCTTAAGGATATTTTCCATGGATTGAATATTATAAATTTATAACCCATGGACAAAATTGCTAAATGCCCTTTTTGGGCAAACTAAACAGCGTTTTGCCCTATTTTTCAAACTAATTAGGGAAATGTCCATCTTTTGAAACTCGATTTTCTCAAAATCGAGTTATAAAAAAAAAAAAAAATTTGGAGCCTTATAGCGGCGTTTTTAAGGATCTATAGTGACGTGTTCAGGACCTATAATGATGTTTTGTAACTCGACTTCCATTAAATCAAGTTATAGAAAATTTTTTAAATTTTTTTTACCTATAACTCGATTTTATATAAATCGAGTTACAAAACGCTACTATAGGTCTTGAAAACGTCATTATAGGCTTCTTAAAAACGCCGCTATAGGGCCTAACTCGATTTTGAGAAAATCGATTTTCAAAAGAAGGGCATTTCCCTAATTAGTTTGAAAAATAGGGCAAAACGCTGCTTAGTTTGCCCAAAAAGGGCATTTAGCAATTTTGTCCTATAACCCATATAAAAATTGACAAAGTTTGGCTACAAA
Source organism: Quercus aquifolioides (assembly GCA_019022515.1). Classification (NCBI taxonomy): domain Eukaryota; kingdom Viridiplantae; phylum Streptophyta; class Magnoliopsida; order Fagales; family Fagaceae; genus Quercus; species Quercus aquifolioides. The sequence continues at coordinate 18,434,404 of CM032332.1, read as the reverse complement.
CTATGTTATAACTAATGGCAACAATTCCACCCAATATATTTTTATCGGATGTGAATTTTGACAAGTTCACCATTAGATTATATTTTCTTCTTATATCCTCTATACTTACAAAATTTCTAGAATATCAAAAATTAATAAATATGTTATCAATCAGATGTTTAAATTTCAAGTTTTTGAAGTTTAAAATTATGTATAAAAATTAAGTTTATAAATCGAATAGTAAATAACATCTGATTGACATGAAATTTGATATATTTGTTAAGAACATAAAAAATATATAATCCAACTATTAAACTTTCAAAATATATAGCTATGTTAATTTTTTTAGTGGGAGTCGTAGCCAAACTTTAAATTGTAAAAATATTGAAGATTCCTCGAGTCAACAAGTTAAGAGAGAATGGAGCCATTGAAGCAATTGCAACTTATATCAAGAAAAACTAAACTAATGTACTCAAATTAGTAGAGCATTAACCTAACAATTCTCGATGATTTTGACTATAATGCATGCTAAGATGCATGAAGCTTCTAATGTGAAAAAGCAATGTCATCATGATGGTGGAAAGTGGAAAGTGGAAACCAACGTGTCGTGCTCCCGCAGCTGCCAATCAAAGAGGTAGCCAAGTATTCTTTTTTTGTTTGGTTTTTTTTTTTTTTTTTTTTTTTTTTTTTGAGAAACCTCTTCTTTTTCACTTGAAAGGTAGAGAATGTATTACTTAAGTAATATTTTATTTCTTATATTTTATTATGTATGAAGTGTCATGTCATTCAAATTTTAAACGATGTGATAGTACATACATCCTTTAATTTGTCTTCTTCATACGAATCATCAACAAAGTGGATAGAATCTAGGTTGTGTCCACTTGTACAAATGCATTATGAGTATTAGAGAATCTCTACCAAAATTTCATTTAATTTGATTGTAAAAGCTTTCACCGTAATTTTATGCACACAGCCACAGGACTATTAGGTTTGAAGTCTTTTGCTTCAAGTTCTCTTACAATTTTAGGCTTTGATTCCTAAAATTGAATAAGTTTTTCCACAAATATAGCATTAGTACCTTTTTTTTTTTAACAAACATAAGTTTGTCATGGAAATCAACGAAAAACAGATAAATCTAGGATTCTTCTTCTTTAAATCAACGAAAATATTCCAATTTTCCAAATGAATCCTTTTTCGATAATTAGAGTTTATTTGCCTACATAACTGGCAGAGCCATGATAGTCATAGTTCCTCCACCGAGTTCTTACTTTTTTCCGCAAAGTCCTCACTTCTCATTTCTCAATCATATGTTTCAAATTTGAAAGAGGCTTTAACCCTATTGATACTATTGTAGTTCAGTGCAAGTGGAAAATGATCTATGACGGGCCAAAGAAGCAATTATAGAATTATTCTTCCTAGTAAAGCAATACAAGAAATGTACTAAACCTAGACATTGAACGAGCATTATAACTGTTTTTCACCAGCTCAAAAGTCTCAAGTTCATTATAAGCTCATGTACTTATAGGCTTAAGAGGCCCAAATTCATTTTAGACCCATATACTTGTAAACAGTTGAACCCCTCAAATATAAGGCAAAACAAATAATGTCATTATCTCTGCTGAACTATCAATTGAACCCCTCAAATATAGAATTTGCATCTAGATAAAGCAACTCTCAAAAAAATCTGCAGCTCTCCATATTGTTTTTAAACATACAAATAGCAAAAGATTCAAAAACTGTCACTCCTACAGCTTTTTTGTGTGTGTGTGGGTAATTTACTTTCTTCGTATGCATTTGGCTCTAGCTTAAAAAGCCAGCTTATTTTACTATTCAGCTTATTTTTGCTACTATTCATGGGTCTCATTACACTTTTTTGATACTATTCATGAGTCTCATTGTCCTATTTCAGCTAACTTTTACCTCTATCTAAACTACTTTTAGCAAAAAAAATTCAGTTTCAACAAAATAAACAGATCTCAAACAGACTCTTCGTTTCTTTCTTTCTTCACAATTAACCCTCAAACAAAATTTGTTCACTAATACAGAACAGAAGATTGAAATTTCATAACGTCTGCTTCTAAATTAACCTTTGACCAAGTTCACTGTGAACAAATTTCAGTAATAATATTTGCTACACTTCTCCCTCATTATGTTTTGGAATATAAACATAGCACGGTCCATAAATATGTCAGGTGATTTAGCTTATAAGGCATCATAGCACCGGACATATTTATTTGAGATTCCCAGTCCTCAAAGAATGTAACAGCATGGAATCAATGTAATTAAGAAAAATAACAACGCTAATTTAATGCAAGTGCTAGACTTAAGTATTTTGTAAGCATATAGGTAAAAGGTTGAATTGTAAAAGGCAGTTTCTCTGCATCTAATCTGATAAAGCTGAGTGTTCTACTACAACAAAGAAAAATTCCAAGTTGCAAAGTTCTGAATGTGCCACACATTTCACTTGTGCAAAGCACGAAGACAATTTTCTTTACCTATATCTGATGCAATACAAGGAGGTTTAAGCTTCCCATCTTGAAACCATGCAGCACGTTTCTGAACAAGCTCATTCAAGAAATCATCAAGCATATCTATGGTGATGTTGGGCATTACCACAACATGAGCAATATTGCCCTGGCATGCAAGCTGCCACTTTCTAATAAATTACTCATCTTGTGGGCGCTCAAGTACGACCGTGCTACTCAGTTCATTCAGCATTGAACCAATCCCTGCAGATATTAAACAATCTTTCAAGTAGTGTGCGTTTCTAAGACATTTCTGAACTTCTTTTTGGAACCCTCTGTATCCTTTCCGGTTCAAGGTGTACCAGAGAAAGATGGGTGCATGACCATTTCGGCTACCCATAATCGTTGCATCCCTAGAAGCAAGGTACTCCACATCCCTGGAGAGTGTTAATATGCTCCAATCTCGTTATTTGTACACCACATGGCATTGGGCATCCTACAAACTTGTGACCTGAAACACACACTTCCAATAGGCTTCTCGAAAGTAACTTTTGGCACCTGGTCATCACCAATATAAATTAGCACAGCAGAACATGCAGAAGTTATTTCGAAATTTCATTCATGAAAATAAATATTGGTAACCACAAGAAAAAGAAAGAAAAATAAAACAGAACTAAAGAAACTTTTGGTGCAAACAAGCATATTGTCATAAATGGTGTCTAGACTAGGACAAGAATACAGAAAACATGCAGATGTTTCAAGGCTTCTCTTTCTAATCGTATCCTTGCACTCCATTTGGGAACATACCCATGCTTCTTCAAACTATCAACTTCTGAGAAAGGAAAAGAAAAAGTCTTCCATGAAGGGTCTTCTTTTTTTTTTCTTTTTCTTTTTTTTCCAATTTATATAGGCAAATAGAACATGGCTCCAGTTGGGTAGGTCATACCTTAGAGTTCCTAATCCCTAAAAACTATATAAATAAAATCTTTTCTCACAACTCAAACAAGACAACACATTGTGCATGAAAGTCATATATTAAGACAGCAAAGCAAAAGATTTTGTCCTTGTACTTTCCATATTAAAACCTAAACTACTGATTCCTGCAAAAATCCAATATGTGCACTACATATGCACCATATTTAAGAGAATGTTCACTTCCCATCTTCTAATATGAAAGGCTGCAATGGTTAGAAAATCATGGAATACTCACACGTTTGACAAAAGGCATCATGAGACCAAACAAAGCCCCATCACAGTGGATGTAGAACCTGTCATGTGTAAATCCTGCTTCTTCCAATTTCTGTATAACCAGATCAAGATCATCAACAGCTCCTTTAACAGTAGTTTCTGCAAAATTATAAAGAGTGAACCATAAAACATGAGTGAGCTATAAAACAGTTAAGAGTAGAGAGAGAGGAGAGAGAGCATTACCTATGTTAACATTAATTATGGCTTAACCAGATCAAGATCATCAACAGCTCCTTTAACAGTAGTTTCTGCAAAATTATAAAGAGTGAACCATAAAACATGAGTGAGCTATAAGACAGTTAAGAGTAGAGAGAAAGGAGAGAGAGCATTACCTATGTTAACATTAATTATGGCTGGTTTGTCCCTGTGACAAAGAAGCTTGGATTTAAAATCCTCACAATCAATCTCACCAGAGACAAGAGTTTCCACCTTTATGCATTCCATCCTGTACATCCGTGCTGCTTTGAAGACCGAATAATGTGATTCAGGTGAGGCATACAAAACCCCATCTGCAAACACTTCCCTTCTGCAAAATGAATCTATATGTTTAGATTCTTTGCAAGGGAAACAATTAGTTTCTACAATCTCAAAATAAAAGCTCAGAAAGCTGAGGTTTATCGTTACTAACCCAACTAAGATACCATGAAGATTCCCTTCTGCGCCACAATTTGTAATGTAACCCCAAAATTCATTCTTCTCCAGTTCCCATAGCCGGGCAAACCAATCCAAAACACCCACTTACACCATAGTTGCTCTCTATAAATGGATCCCCAAGGTTGTTGATGGAAAAGTGTTGAAGTTGTGCCAGAGCACCATAATTGAAGTCCAAGTTATATGGGTAACCTATCAGAGATTTTTGTAAGTGAAGACTGTTAAAATTTCTTGCCCATATAAAACAAAGAGATTTCTGAATTCCAATTGCAAATGCAATTCTTGCGACAAGAAGAAAAAACTAGATAAATATTGAATGCATGTACATTGTACAATTTCTTGCTATAATCACAGCACTGAGAGAGAGAGAGAGAGAGATTGCCATACTTTCCTCTCTCTATGCCAGTTCCACATACTTTCAAGCTTTAATGTAAATCTGTTAATGATAAAGAAAGTAATGCATCTTCTTATGCAACACTAATGCATAGTGTTCTTAGGAGTTGGAAAATACCAAAAAAGATAGTATGAATCAACATAAAGACACATCTATGTCATAATGATAATTTTAATGATAATTTTTTTTTTTTTTTTGTTTGATATGTAAATTTTAATAACAAAAATCCCAAATCCAAATATATTTACCTTGATTCATTAAAGGTTCTAAGCACAAACATGAGAAACAGGAAATGAAGGTGCACCATAAATTTAAAGTTATTATCTTTTAAAGCAAAAGAACCTTCAATACATTATAATTGTTTCCGCTCCCCTTCACCGAAAGTATTGAATATTGAATGTCAACGTAAATTCGAGATAAACCGGATCGTGAGGGGGGAAAGGAAAAAACCTTTTCCAACATACCCAAAAAAAAAAAAAAACCTTAAGCAGACATGTATCTATGATCCACGGATAGTAATGACAGTTTAAAGCTATGTATGATGCAACAGCTTGAAATTCAATTTCTGCATTGAAATTATTCTTTGCAACTACAACAACAACAAAAAATATAACAGTAAATAAATAAATAAATTTACCAGGAAAAAAAAGAGAGGATACAAGAAATTTTATTATGTGTTCTTATGTTGAGCTCAAGACCTGTATTTCTACGTGCTACAAACCATTTAGTTTTTTTTTTCTGGCCACAAGTACAGACCCATCTTAAAAAAGCTTTTTGTAAGCCTCATTTCCAAATAGTCGAATAATGACAACAAAGACAGATATATTGTAGATCAAACTTCCAATTACTCTGAGTTAAACTTACATGTACATGTACTATAATACATACATACATACATACATACATACATACATATAATTGATAGGTTAATAAAGACATGCATATAAAAGTAAATTTTTACAGAAAATACCAAATCATGTCACAAATTAGATTGTAAAGTACAGATAAAAAGAAGAAGAAAAAAGAGGTATATGTAACATGTGCATGTAAATTATACATAAACACTCATTGTCAAATTCCTAATCATACACAGATACATAGCATTCATATTCTCTCTGGAACCAAATACCGCCTACAATAAAAATCGATTAGTGTCTTAGTACGATGATAAAGAGAAAAATAACATAAGCGACCTTTATACGTTCAAACTCTTTCCAAAAAAACAAAAAAAAATCCCTCCAAAACCAAATACTACCTAAGTTAATTAAATCCATTTCCTATACAATGTAAGCTTAATTGAATAAAAAAAACAATGCAGACATTGTGAGAAAAGCTATATGGAATGAAAAGAAAAAGGAAATGGGGTAAGTTAAAAAAAGAAGAGATACATTACCCAGATGGTGTTTGGTCCTCTCAAGGAGGGATTTCCTATAGCGAGCCAAGACAGAAGCCATATGAGCCTCTCTGTCCCCAGTGAGCTCATCGTCAGCATCGGGCTCTGTCACGGCCAAGCATGTACTGTGCACATTTCTCCCAACCACAATGTCTCTCTTATCACCGTTACCTTCTTCCACAACTGGTTCATTCATCACAGCCGTTGGGTCGAAGTAGTATTTGGGCAACGGCTCGATCTTCTCGGTGTCAATATCCTCAACGCTTCCAACCATTGATACAAACAGAAACAGACTTGAGTGAGAATCATACGAAAGTTGCAGATGATCTGCAGCGGCAGCTCAGGAAATTTTTCTGGTGTTTTATAAGAACCATAAATAACACCATCTAATAAATTATTAATTATTGTTGTTTAATTGTGTCGTTAATTTGTTTGTTTTTTATAAAATATAATTTATTATATTGTTGGATTATTAATTATAAAATTATTAATTATTATTTAACCTAATATAATTTAATTTATTTGTCTTTTATAATATATTAGTTAATTAATTATTAATTATTGTTTATTAGTTGCTTCATCCAATTAATTATTGGTTAATTAAATGATTGTTTATTAGTTGTATTAGCATACACCCCATGTGCATTTACTTTCCCCAATTCAAATATTTCACCCCAGTCCCATGCTCTCATCCACCCCCCACTCAACAGACTAGCCCCATGGCCCCCAATCACAAGAGCCGATCAGATAAATTTATAATCACAAATCACAATATACTAAAAGATAATTAATTGTATCTCACCAACACCAACACCAACACCAACACTAACACTAACACAAACACCAATGGATAAAGCCAAAAACAAGGGCAAATATTAATAAAGTTATAAAGTAAAGTTAAGCAAAAGCAATCAGCCAATCACAGTTCAAAGAGAATCGGATAAAGTCTTAAAGAGAGAGAGACTCTCATTTCATTTCACTTTCATTCTTCAGATAAAGAGAGAGAGATTGAGACAAAGAGAAACTCATTAACCCAATAACCCGTATATGTAAGAGAGAAAAAGAGAGAGAAGTTAAGTGTAAAGATGAAATACCTTGAGGTTGAGGGAGCAGGCCTGAGGCTGAGGGGTGGCGCCGTCAAGCAGCACGTCAAGGCGAGGAAGACCGATCTCCAATCCGATGTGTTTTGGAGGCTAGAGCTCGAGTTTAAGGCCCAATGTGATGTGGCGATGTGCTCTGTTGGCTGTTGCTCGAGGCAGAGGCATTGTCCGTTGGTTGTTGTCGTCCGTTGGTTTCTGATTTTAGTATATTGGGTTAGGTTTTTTTCTTTAGGTTAAGTTTCTTTCTTCCTTTCAACATCTATTAGTGTTTGGTTGCGCTGTCCGTTGGTTTCTAATTTCAGTATATTGGGTTTTGGTTTTTTTTTTTTGGAGAATCCGTGGGTTTGCTACCATCTGTAATCTGTTAGATTTGCTTTACCTTGTTTTTTTTTTCTTTAGGTTGGGTTTGTTTTACCATCTGTTTTTTAGGATTAATGTTTGGCTTTTTTTCCCTGGCGGGCTTGCTCTGTTACAATTTTTTTTTTTTTGCTTGAAAGTAGAACAAATAAAAAAAAAATTATTTGAGGGTGTTCCTAATTTTGATTGAGGGTGTTCCTAATTTTTTGTAAAGGGTAAACAAATAAGAAATTTTTAATTATTATATATAAAAAAAAATTAGGTCAAGGTGTCAGGAACACCCTAGACTAAACGTAGTGCCGCCACTGCTGATCTAAATAGTTTGGTTATTAGTTGTAAAACTCAACAATATTTTTTTATTAGATATTTACAAATTTACCGTTACACTAAATTTTATGGATAGCTATTTCATAAATCAAATATTTAAATTTTAAGTTTTTTTTTTCTTCTCAAAAAAAATTTTAAGTTTTTTTAATAAAAAATTATATATAAAAAATAATTTTTTGGATCAAATAGTTAATAATATTTAATTAACATGAAATTTGACATGTGTATTAAGAACATTTAAAAAAAAAATTAATGGTTAGATTTTCAAGATATGTTGACATATTAATTTTTTTTTAGCAGAAATTTTAGTTTTTTGCTACAACTAAGTATATGGTCAAACTTTGTCCATAAACGAAATAATGAAAAATGGCTAAAGCTATTACAAATTTCATAAATACTAAATATATTATAAATTTTACTACATAAAAGTTACAAACTAATGTGACAATGAATATAATTGGTGGTTGAATAAATGAATATTTGAATTATTTTTTAATGATTTGTGACATATCAATTTATAAAATTTATGTAGTAATATTTGTAGTAACTTTACATTTTTCCTTTACTAATTTGTAGTTTTCGCAAAATCACTCAATTTTTATTACATAAAACTTACAAATTAAAAAAAAAAAAAAATTGATGGAGCTGTATTAAAAAATGAAAACAAATGTGGGATTGGAGTGGTCATCCCGATTGAAGCTATAGCTTATGTTGATCCACTCATCAAGGATGCAATTCACTTTTCTAGATATTTTTTACTCAATTACTTTATTCTCACACTAGGAGGGAAGGTAATAAACTTTCTCATAATTTGGTTAGGCATTCTATCAATGTCATAGACTGTGCTATACGGATAGGGGATGTTCCACCACCTTCTTTTTTTGTTATTTAGGTTGATATAGCCAAAATTTCTTTATAAAAGTCTCTTGGTTTTTTTTTTCTTTAAAAAACTACTTAACTGGAGGCTCCCCAAGGTATTATCTCTCGAACAAATGGTCAAAACTCAAATTATGTGTGCGGCGAATGTGGCGAGGTGTTCAAGGTCCCTTTCTCTATGGGGATAAAGTAGGCTCCCAAAGGTGTAATCTCCCGAACAAGTGGTATTAAAGCTCAAGTGGTGTGGAGCGAAGGTGATGAGGTGTTTAGGGCCCATTTCCCTACCGAAACAGAGCAAGCCTAAAAGACTTACACAAACAATCTTGGGAATAGACCCAAAACAAAGAAGTGTTGTCAATGATGCTAGATCACGTCTAAGCATGCAGTTCCAATGGATAAGAATGTACTTGGTTTCGATGGATGAGCATGTGGGGTTGACATGTGCTTCCCATAAATGATGGTGTACGAAAGGCTCATGGATAACGTGCTAGTGATGGAAAAAGCTTATAGGCAATGGAGGAGGAAGTAGGAATTGGTCAAAACCCATAGAGAGGTAGAGACTCACATGTGAGGAGAAGATTGTTGGGAATACATGTGAGGGTGAAGTCCCATATTGAATAAGAATGTCAAGAGGGAATGGTTAATGTAACATAGTTGGTTGTTATCTCCCTAACACATGGTTCTTCACCATAATGCTTACAAACTAATATGTCAATAAATGTGATTCATATGCTTCAACCACAAAAATGAATGTTTGAATTATTTTTTGGTAAGTGGTGACACATTGTCGGGGGCAGTTTTTTGCGCGTAGTCACGTGTCTTCCGCTTGAGGTGTGACTTTGCTAGACCTGGATTTGTTTTGGGGAGTCCAATCCGAAATTCAACATTGGGCTGCATAGACCAATGGCTTCCGATGCATTTTTTAAGCCTACAAAATAGATAAAGCCCAAAGTTTTAGAATCATGATAATTGTTGAAATAAATAAATAATACATTTAATTGAATAACTTTGATTAAATGATTAGTTGAACATCATTATTATGTTTATTAAGTGATGTCCAATATTAGAAAGTAATTAATTAGGTGCCATATGTCTAGCAATGGGATGAGTCCAATAGTCCATATCCAACTGTGGTATAGTTCATGTCCAATATAATAAGGTATGTCCAGCAATGGACTATGTCCAAATAAGGTATGTCCAACAATGTTTTATGTCCAATTAACAAATGTCCAAATAATATATGTCCAGCGGTGGTTTATATCCAAATAATATATGTCCAGCGGTGGTTCATGTCCAACTAATATATGTCCAGCAGTGAGATGGATTCAATTTATTAATCTATGTGTTTATTAATGGAGCATTAGTGAATCCATGTTTATTAAATAGTGAGAAAATATTGAAATACCTTACATCCAGCAGTACAATGATAATGAGCTAACATATACTTAATAATGTATTTTCAAAGATGGAGAAAACATTGACTTATCTTTTATGTTTCTGACTCTAGCTGTATAGCACCACTTCATTCTTTATATGATTTGTGGCTCCAGCCATATAGCGTTAATGAGCTGATAACATTCCAGCGGTATAATAAAATTAGTCAAGTGGTATAATGATAATGAATAAAATATACTTAATAATATAAATTTGAAGATAAAAATATAATGACTTATCTTCATAGTTTGTAGCTCCAGCCGTATAACATCAGCGAACTTAACATTTCAGCAGCATGAGAAAATGAGTCCAGCGGTACAATATGATATTATGAGTCCTTTAATATGACTTCATGATTGAAGGGGAAAAATGGATGCAATTGGAGGGAGAGAGAATATGCTCAGCCGTGTGCATAGGTTGGTTAAGTTTATTCCCTTTATCATGCACTTAAATGATTTTCCCCATGTAATGTTCTTTTAGTTTTTAGTCAAGTATTAAGAAGGGCTTTTAATTTTATAAGTTTGTGTCTTTCATAAGAATAGTTTTGAGTATTAGAAATGTATGTCTTCAATGAGAATGACTTTAATATGAAGTCTTTGTGCCTTTTAGGAGAAGGGCCTTAGTATTGATGTTCATATGTCTTTTATGAGAAGGGCTTTTGTAATATGTTCTTGGAAGAGTGTTTGGTATCTTTTAAGATGTATGGAGATGGTAAGAAATATATATGTTTTGTGAGATATGGTGTTTGTAAGATAGATGAGAAATATATGTAAGAAGTAGGTATAGATAGTTTGCGAGGAATGTGTTTGTAAAATATATGGAAGTATGAAATAGATAATATGAAGGTTAAATATAGTAAAAGTTGCTGTTGGAGTTGTTTTTTGTGTTATGACATTGGTTATGTTACTTTCTAAGAAGAGAGCTATTGTAAGAGAAATAGAGAAAGAGATGGAGATGTGTTTTTGGGCAGCAAAATGATGAAGTTTCAGAATAAGAGGATGAGAGAGGGATGGATAGTTGTTGTGTTAGTGTGTAGCTTGGTCCTCTTTATATAGAGCCAAGTATGTAACTAGATTAGAATTAGTTGAAGGGAAATTTAGCAAATAAGGAAAAGTCTTTGACAAAGTAAGTGGTTTCATTAGCGGGTTTTTGTTTTTTAGCCAAAAGAAGAAAGTTTGAGCCTTTAATGCTGTTGGAGCTACTGTTAGAGCTGTCAGCTCTACAACAATAGCTACTGAATGATGTCATCTAAATGACATCTTCTGCTGGAGGAAAATATTTAGCATTAAATTCATGGTTTGGCTAAAAATGGTAAGATAACCTTCATGAGATCCTTCTATTTCTAGTACTGCAGCTGAAAGCTAAGGATCTTAGCATAAAATTGTATGATTTCTTTTATAAGACTCTTATTTCTTTAGGTATGATAGCAAGCTGCTAGGATTGAGCATTAATGGGTAAGTGATGTCATTTTAGGACATGTGTCAATTACCTAAGTTGCTGCTGGAGCTATTGTAGTTGCTACTGGAGCTACTGCAGCTTCTGCTAGAGGTATTACAGTTTCTACTGGAGCTGTTGTAGCTTCTGCTGGAGTTGTTGCTAGTATTTTTTAGCTAAGTTTCCTCTTTTGGAAAGTTATATGTTTAGTCTATGGTTTTATTACAATATAATTTTAGTAAGTAATAAACTAGTTGGTTGATATTTGATGAAGTTTTAGAAATGTAATTATGGTTCTTTGTGTTTTGACCAAATCTTGGAGAGTAAGGAGAGCATTTAATGCTAGATATGAGATATTAATATAGATTTAGCCATGTGCTTGGGATTGATTTAAATGAAAATAATAATATAATTAATATGAAATGATATAATTACATTTTTAAACTTATATTATATGATGGACATTAATTTTTATGTAAAGAGCATGGGGAGTTTTATCATTTTAAGTGTTATGTGATATGAGAGGTATGAAAAGCTTACCAAATGTTACCTATTGCACACTGACCTGTCATAGTTCAAGAAATTGGGGAAGACATGCCAAGCAACATGTTTTCCTTTATCAACTTTGAACAACTGGAGCTGTACTGAACATACTTCTTGGTCTTCCAAACCACGACTCCCAAAATTCCCCCGATGAAACTCATGAGCTTGAATCATGAGCTGAAAATGAGATGACGTGCCACGAGCTTGAACCATGGGCTTTGATGCCTTGTTGTGTAAATATGGACTCCTTTGGGCTTTAAAAGAGATTTTCCCAAAATCCATGATAATGTTGATGTGGTGCGGGTTGCCAATGAAATAAAGCCATATGGGGTGAAAAATTTGTCCTCAACACACATCAATTTTTAAACTATATCTATGTAGTGAATTTGTAATATCCCTAATATCACTCCTAAATAATTGTAGGCCAAAGCCCATTACTTGTGCATCTTTATTGTTTCTTGTATATCGCTCATAGAGTGCCCCTGCATATATAAGATATAGAATTTTTTCCATTCTTTATTTCTCCTTTAACATGGTATAACAACATGTGGTTCTGAGTTTGAATCCTATCTACACTTTACCTACCATTAAAAGTTAAAAATTTCATGTGTTAACCTCTTATTCAGTAGAGTTTAGGCCCAATCATGAATGTGAATGTTAGAATTATGGTTAAATATTAAATTCACAATCTTCTATTAGTTTAAGTTGAAAGATCTGAGTGGTCTTAGCTACTTCCTTAGACTTGAACTCTCATCTAGCCCTAAGAGGTTCTTCTTCTCTTTAGCCAAGTACAACTTTGATTTATGTCTCACATTGGCCTCACTGATTGCAAGATAATGACAATCCACTAAAAGCCAATTTTGAGCTTCCTACCATACATAGTGAACCACTCCAAATGCCACTCTTTATTGATCGTTGGTTGGGAGTCTAATCTAGCTCACTATTTGGTTAGTCAATTAATGAATGCACCTCGCTCTATGCCCTATCTCATTGTCCTTTGGATCCTTCATTATGTGAAGGGAATGCTCTTTTGTAGTCTTTTTGTCTCATCCTACTCTTCTCTAGGATCTTCGAGCTTTCTCTAATTTAGATTAAACGAGAGATCTTACTAAATGATGATTTACTGCCAGATAATGTTTTCTCCTTAGCGATTGTCTCAATTTTTTTTGGTGTAGTAAAATACAGTATTTTATAGCTCATCCTATCATTAAGGCTAAGTAACATGCAGTTGCAAACATCACCTCTAAACTTCTATGGTTAGGTTGGTTATTGCAAGACCTTAATGCACCTTTAGCATACTTTATTGCCTATATATTGTGACAACCGAAATACCATTCAAATTGCTCACTATGATATGTTTATATTAAAATTGATTATCACTTTATGCCTAATCATTTTGCAGCAGGGACACACTTCATCTTTTCCTCATTCCTTCTTTCTTTTTATTTTTATTTTCTAGTTATTAATATAAAAAGGGTAAATATGGTAATAAAAATTAATTTTGTGATTATGTTCCTCATTTGTAAAGTATTCTTTAGATATGACCCAATAACATGAGTAAAGGTCTGTCTTTGGCTGGGCAGGCTTGAGTGTCTAACACCTTCTAAAACTTATAACCTAACTCTGGGTTTAGTTTAAGCTAGTTACACCTTTGCAAATGAGGTTCAAAATTGTTCTCAATCCACATAAAACTAGGTGATGACTTCTTTCTATTCCATAACCTTGAGTGAATGCCATTCTTCTGAGCCCATGCATAGGATGGGCCTACACCTGGCAACCCAATCCTGATCCCACTTCACAGCAGTCCTTTACTAGAGAACATTATTAAAATCTATAAGGCTTGAACTAGAGCACTCACAATGACCAATCATATCATAGAATCATAATTATTAGTGGTACAAATTTACCATGATCCATCAACAAAGACCTCATATCTGCTTGGATCAAATATCCAAAAAAAAAAAAACACATGTTGCTAGACAAGAGGGGGTTGGGTCCGAAATCCAATGTCAACATCACCGGCAATGAATCTGTCTGTCTCTCTCTCTCTCTCATATAAAGATCCAAAACTCAAACATAAATCATTTCCCTATCATGATGCTAATCACTGCCCATCACCCTTAAACCCAATTTGACTAAAAAACCCTACAACCAAGCCAAACAAATCATTGTTGATAAGTTCTAAGGGATCAGTGGGCTGAAAAGTCTTCGGATGCTGCTGATCTTGAAGGCCAAGTCCTGAAAACACCAAATTCAATCAGAGATAGACCGGTGGAGGCCGGTCTAGGATCTTCCGATGGTAAAGTCAGTGATTTGAAGTAGAAAGAAGAGACTTCAAATACTTCAATAATTTTTTTATCTAGAATTCTAAAAGAGAGAAAAAGTCTCTTTACCTCTGCGTAGAAGGGTCTTTATATAGTGTTAGAAATCAGTTATTTCTCCAATCGTCGTAGAGTTTGGAGGATTCAGAGGGTAACTTCCATAACTGCCATAGGAGTCACCTCATCGGGACCTGTGTTGAGATTCAAACAGTGTGACTCTTCAACATGACTCTTGGTTGGAAGTGTGTTGAAGCACAACTCTTGGTGAACCTTGCTCGTCCCTCTTCAATGACGGACGAGGTTCACTGCTTGCTCGTCCTCCCATGGACGAGTGAATGGAGGATGAAAGTAGACGGTTAAGGACGAGTGTACCAACCACTCGTTCTCCGTTTTGTACATGCTATGGACGGCACTATGGACGAGTAATTGACTTGGTGTTTTTCTTGCACCATCAATTGTCATAAACCAAATCATCAAATCAAAAAGCTTCCCCACAACCAAATCATCCTTTGTTGAGCAACAAAACAAAACATGCATTAATGTAGCAATCTAGTACGAGGAGCAAGAAAGTTTGTTACTTCATTTCGAAATAAAAGAGATTTATATAGTGGGAGAAAATTGATGACAAGAAAAATATGAAAAACTTATGATGATAGAGTTGATTTTTCTTACCCTCATGAAAGTATAAGCTAGTGACCTTTCCTTTTTCTCTATCAATCCACATCCTTGTCTCTCTTGTCTTGATAGTGTTCAAATCCTATTATATATTTGTCTTACAACCTAGTTTGAAGGTTTGCAAAACAAAGAAATTTTTTACCACTTATTGAATACTACCTTTCCTTTGAAAGAAAAATAAGACTCAATTATTTAATTTCCAAATAAAAAATTTCTATAGTGAGAAAAAACAAAATGGCTAGAAATTGCATGGAAAGTGATTGAAGAAAGGAAAGTGCAAGGTCATTAACTTGCATTTCAACGAGGATAATGATAACCACTTCCATAATCATTATAAGTATTCTCATACATTTTCTTGCACTCAGTTTTCTCCCACTATAGAAATCATTTCTATGGAAAATGTGTAACAACCATAGATTATAGGGATTAAAGACTTTAGTTTTATATTACAATTGAATGATGTTGAAACAAAATGCTTTTTTTTTTTTTTTTTTTTTTCCATTGAAAAATTTTGTTTTTTTAAATTTATTTATTCTTTAACCTTTTATTCAATGAAAAGTTGTTTAAGAATTGTGGCATTTTGTAAGAATAATAAATTTTTAATTATTTGCCTTATTGTTTAAGCAATGTCCTTTGATTAAGGTTAGTAGGTTTTACAAGAATTATATATATATATATATGTATGTATGTATGTATGTATGTACGTTTTTTTTTTCCAATTAGCTGCCTTCTTGTACGTTTAAGTCACGTCTTTTGATTAGGAGTACTAGATTCTACAGGAATTATTACATAATTAAAATATGATTCTTTGCATAAATTGAACTAGCTTATAGCTCCTACATATATGCATGGATGACACTTCTACCTAATAAGTAATAGATTGTATACATTCATAATATTACGCAGAAGTAGATTCCAGTTAGCTCAATTGGTAAAGTCTCTAATGGTTGAATAAGAGATCTAGAATTCAATCCCTGCTTACACCAAAAATCAATTGGTGTCTTGGTCTGATGATAAAGAGCATCATCAGGAGCGGATGTCATAGGTTGAAACTCTCTAAAAAAAAAATAGTATTACGCAAAAGTATAATAAATTCGAATTGAGTCTTTTTTCATGTAAAGAGTCTTTTTTATAAATTTGTATGCACGGACTTTCATGTAAAACATAATTGATACACAATTAGTGTATATTAGAATCATGCTTAGCATGAGATTAGAGTGTATTTAAAATATGGAGGTAATTGACATTAAATAATATGATTATTAGAATAACACTTGGCACAAAATTAGATTGCAGTTAGAATCTAAATTGGATTCTTGATGGAACATTCTCACAACTTATGATTTTATATATTACTAGTGTATAACCCGTATATATGCACGATAAAATTAAAAATGATCACAATTACACATATATATGGGTTCAAATTATACTTTGGCTAATAAAAAAAATGACATGTGTCTCTTGGAGAACAGGACATAAAGTTCATTTATTCTATTACAATATGTGTCACCAATGAAAGCCAATCACGTGTCTTCAAATCTCCTTGAGACTCCTATAAATAGAGACTCTTCTTAGTCTTGTAGGAGGAAATTCAAGCACATTCAAACTTTGCCGAAATCAAGCTCCAAAACTTCCAAGAACTTCAAGAATTTCAACTTTCGAATACAAAAAACATTTGAAGAGAAATCATTCAAATCATCATTCTAGATATCAAAGTTCAATGGAATCAAGCTTAAAGCCTCCAAGAACTTCAAGAGACTATAAATTAGTGAAACTATATAGATTCAAGCCTCATAAGCCCCGAAGAACTTCCACTACAAATCTTTAAGTATGAAAACATTCACCCAAACCATCCTTCCAAGTCTCAAAATTCTATTGGAATCAAGTTTCAAAGTCTCCATAAACTTCAAGAAATCTAATCAATCAAAGCATCATCAAATTTAAGCTTTAAAGCCCCAAGGAACTTTCACTACAAATTTTCGAAGATAAAAAACATTCTAAAAACACATGAAGAACACGAAGAATGAAGAATTTCTAACAAACTCATAGCCAAAGATTCATTGCAATTCCGTTCCAAAGATCTTTCAATCCATTTTTCAATCAAAGTGAAGACAATTTGCATTCAACTTAAGAAATTGATTGAATTGAAGACTTTCCCAAAGAGATCAAATTAGAGGATTATTTTATTATAATGGAACCAAAATACAGAGAATTTTACTAAATCATTATCAATACAAAAATTCATTTGTGTAACATTTTCAATTGTTTGATTTCCATATTTGAGACTATGTTTACAATTGGATTTGGGAATGTAATTTTTTTTAGCAATATCTTCTTGTTCTTATCAAGTTGCCACTCCAACCCACAAATGGAACCTTCCTAATTTTCCAAACAACACCGATGTGACAAATCAACTATCACTAAGCATTCATATAATGGTGGTGCTAAAAAATTTAGCTTTTAGCACCTCCAAAAGCTACTTTATTTATTTTATCTCACTATTTCATAACTCACTTTACATTAAATCTCTTATTTCCAAGACATAGTTAAACACTATTCATTAATTTATTCTTCTCTCTCTCTCTCTCTCTCTGCCTCTCTTTAACCCATAGCCATCTTTCTCCTCTCCCTCTTTTCAACCCACAGCCATTGAACAACAACCATGAAAACCCATATGCCATGCTGACTAAAAATTATGAACAACAACTAGCCAACCATGCACAAATCCAATTAGGCCCAACTACAGTACAAATAAAACTCGAAGCACAAAATATATACAAGGCGAAAAAACCCAATTTTGTCCCTACATTTTTACGTGATTCCCACTTTGGTCCCTATCTTTTATTTTTACCGCTTTTAGTCCCTAAAATCAAAAAAGCAATCTCGTTTTTGTCCCTACTGTCAGTGCCCTAACGGCAAAGTCCTAACTGGCAGACGGAACACCCTATTAGCTGACATGGTGCTGACGTGGCGATTAAAATATTATTAAAAAAATATTATTTGGCATTTTTAAATGCCACGTTAGCATTTTAATATTTTATAAAAAGCCATGTTAGAAAATTTAAACCAAAAAAGAAAATAAATTAAAAAACAAAACTTAAATCTAATTGAAAAACGATTTAAAAAAAAAAAAAATCTAATTAAAAACAAACACAAACACGAAAATAAGCTTCCCAAATCTCATATCAAATCAAATTTTCTTTAACCTTAATTCTTCTTCTTTTTCTTTAATCTCATCTCTAAACTCTCTCTATCTCTAATTCTCTATTTCTCTCTTCACCCTCGACGAAATCTCTCTCAGACCCAAACTCTCTCAAAATCTCATCTCCATAGACTGCCAAACTCCAATTTGACCCAAACTCTCTCAAATCTTAGTGATGAGGTCACTGCCATCGAACTCGTTCAAGACTCAGGGAGGTCGCTGCTGCCATCAAAGAAAGAAAACCCATCGTGAAGGTCCACCAATTCGGTAACTCACCATAGTCGCCGATTCGGTTTGGCTCCGTTGTACGAAACCCCAGTCACCGATTCGGTATTGGAGCCCAGATTAGTGGTTGTGAAGCCGAGATGACCCCAAACTCTCTAATCTCATAATCTCATCTCCGCTCAAACTCAGACCCAAATGGCTCAAACTCTCTCTAACTCATAGATCATTGTCTCTCTATCCCAAATTGGTAAGTCTCTCTCTTTCATCTCTCTATCTCTCAGCTCAATGGTGCAGATTGTGGTGGAGATATGTATTCTAACGGTGGGTTTGTGGGTTGTGAGTTTTGTTGATTTGGGTTTGTGGTGTATGTTGATTTTTGGGTTTGTGGTAATGTTGTATTCCGATGTTGATTTCTGGGTTTGTGGTGTGCATGGAGTCCGAAAATTTGGGTTTGAGTTTTGTGTTTTTTGTGTTTGGTTTCAAAGCATAAGAAAATCTTGTTGAATGCTTGAGTTTTGTAAATTTTTATGGGCATGTCTTTTTATTTTGTAAATCTGAGTGATTTTATGGGTTTGGTTGCTAAGAAAATGCAAGAAAAGAAAAGTAAATTTTTAATTTTTAATTTTCTGGGCAAGCTTAGTTGGGAAAGAAAATGAAGAACACATAGTTCTGAGTTCTTCATGTTCTTCCAAAAAAAAAAAAAAAATTAATTTAACTAATTTTTTTTTTGTTTAAAAAATAATTAGGTTAGAAATTTTTATATTATTTTTATCTGATGTGGCTTTTTAAAAAAATTAAATTGCTAATATGGCATTTTTAAAAATGTAAATAATTTTTTTAATATTATTTTAATGGACATGTCAGCATTTACTGTTGGACCGTTTGCCACGTAGGATATTTTTGTTAAATGAGTAACGGTAAGGACTAAAACGGAACGCGTTTTTCAAAAGAAGGACTAAAAGCGGTGAAAATAAAAGATAGAGACCAAAGTGAGAATCGTGTGAAAATGTAAGAACTAAAATGGGTTTTTCGCCTATATACAATGATCAAGATTAATGGGATGGAGATCATAATAAACAAAACAATAATTAAAAAAAATACCCACAAACCCAAAGATCGGATTACTCATGAATACAAAATCTCATATAAAAACCCACCAAATCAGACCACCCACGAAACCTAGCCACCGGAAACAAGATCAAACCACTGCCACTAAAGCAATGCCGATATCAACAAGGAGGGAGAGAGACAAGAGAGACAAAGTGAAGAGAGAATAAAGAGAGACAGAAAATAGACTATAGAGAGAGAAGAGGGAGTGATTAAAAAAATTATTTTTTAAGTTTAGCTTACTGCTACAATATTTGGTATAGATGATGGTTTACTATAGCAAATTGCTAAAAAATTTAGCTATAGCAACTCTAATAAAGCATGTCTTGGTTGTTTGAGGGCTAAAAATAGCTTTTTAGTTAAAAAAAGAGCACCATTGTGAATATGTTTCTTCTTATTATTCACTAACATAAACAATTGCAATTATATAGTGTACTAACCTTTTAGGATTGCAATTATGCTAGCATAGGGTACTGGATATGTCATCACAATCGGAGGCATTCAAAGCAATCACTACTATGCTACTGATGTGGCTGCCAAGTACCTTAATCTTGATTGCTTTCTTACCCTACAAACGCTTAAAGTGAACTATTTTTTTAAGACAAAATTTAGTTACAAAATTGATTGTAGCCTAATATCTTTTTATTGAAGATGAATTTTGACAAATTCACTATTGGATTACATCTTCTTCTTATATCCTCCATACTTGCAAAATTTCTAGAAAATTAAAGATCAATAGCTATATCATCAATAAATTTTTTTAATTGCAAGTTTTTGTAGTTTAAAGTTATGCATAAAATATAAACTTATATATCATATAGTAAATAATATTTGATTGACACATAATTTGACATGAGTATTAAGAGCATAAAAAATATGCAATTCAACGGTTAGATTTTCAAAATATATAGTAGTGTTTATTTTATTGGGTAAGGTTATAGTGTTAAGCTACAATCTATTTTTGTCTCCTTAATATGTTGCTTCCATGTGTGCCAATAATTGAAGGTCATGTGTCAATAATTTTCAAAATAAAATAGTTTGGTCCAAGTTAGATACCACATTAGGATGCTGTTAATCCACTTGGGATATTAACTAGTGAACATAAACGGAATAATATAAAGTAAAACATTTAGCAAAATTTTAGGGACAAAAGGTGAACTTTCCATAAAATTTAAGGGAAAAAAAAATTAACCAACACAAAACAAGTTGACCAAAATGGCCTAAAAATCTAATTGGCTATGTGGTTTACAAGAAACATTGGAATTGCCTATAGTATAATACAAAACCTTAAATGCTGTTTTTTGGGTTCCCCTCTTAAGATTTAGCCACGTGACTATTTAAGTAAAAAATACACTTTCATCACATGAGAAAAAATCCACATGATAGAATTTTAAAAAGAAAACCTAAGGAATAATACCTAAGTATTGTACCTAAGTATTGCTCATAGTATAATAGCCGAACTTTGGGCTATTTGGGATGGATTGGAACTGGTTGTGTCATTGGGTTTTACACATGCGATTGTGGAACTAGATGCTCAAGTTGTTGTGTCCTTAAATGGTTCAGTGAATACCCACGACTATTTGATGCCCCATTATGGATGATTTCAGGTCGTTGTTGTGGAGAATTCCTAATTGTCAAAATCCTCCATTCCTTTAGAGAAGCAAGCTAGAGTGCAAATGCTTTAGCCAATATGGGATGGTCTCTCTAACTGGATTTTGAATTATATTTTATGTCCTAGACTTAGTTAGAGGATGGGTTGTAAAAGAAATTTCAACGGTGTCTAATATCTGTCTTGTTCCAAACTCTATTAAAATTTGAGTAATACTATGAATACAACAATAACTCACAACATTCCCAAATTAGCATACTAAACAATTTGAATTAGAAATTGTGGTGAACCCGTGTGTTTTGACAACTTAAAATGCTAATTTAGAAATATTGTAAAATTAAGGGTCTGTTTGGTGGAGGAGTTTGAATAATGTTGTTTGTAGTTTTTTGAAATATGTGTGGGTGAAAAAGTGTGTAGAAATGTGTGTAATGTGAGGGAATTTGTAGAGTAGCATGAGATTGTCACAATATATCGTTAGTTAGCACGAATGGGGAAGAAGTTTGGAGAATAACATCTCGAGTCTTTGAGACTCGAGTTTAGTGAAGAAATTGAGCCTCAAAGCCTCGAGATCGATTGCTGACATGGAGATATTTTTGCCACATGGAACTCGAGTCTTAAAGACTTGAGTTTTATAGAAGAAGAAGATGAATCTGAAGAACAGGATGAAGATCTGAGATTTTGAAGAAATTGAAGAAAAACATCATCAAACAACGAATTCATCAACAAATCCAGAGAAGAAAAACATCATCAAACAACAAACCAAGAGAAGAAAAACATCATCAAACAATGAAAATTCATCAAACCAAAGACCCAAAGAAGAAAACCTTCGCTTGGAGCTTCGTCGCCACTGCTGCTGCCTCCGCCGCTCCTGGGTTAGGGAGATCTGGGTTCGTGTAAGTGTTTCTGATTTGGGTTTTTTGATTTGTTGTTCCTTCGTGTTTCTTCTGATTTGTTGGTTATTCCTTCGTGTTTTTGTTCTAGTGTTCTCGTGTTTTTGTTTTGGTGTTCTAATGTGTTTTGAAACCTCTTTATGGAACTCGAGTCTTTAAAACTCGAGTTCCACACAGGAAATCGAGTTTTAAATACTTGATTTCCACGTAGATTTTTTTCCACATCAACTTAGACTCGAGTTTCACACAGGAAATCAAGTTTTAAATACTTGATTTCCACGTAGATTTTTTTTCCACATCAGCTTCCCATCACATACAAATCGAGTTTTAGAAACTCGAATTCCACATTCGAACTCGAGATGCTAGTTTGCTACATAGTTTGTAAACACGACAACTAACTAAAATTTTTCAAAAATAATGTTAAATGAAAAAAAATTCTGTGTAATGTTGTTTAAAATTTGAAAATATGTTGTTTAGCTACTCTACTAAATAGGGCCTAATATCCTATCAAAAAAAAAAAAAAAAAATAGGGCCTAATAATTCACAACAATTTTACAATATTTCTAAAAGGTTGTGAAATTATTTTTTATTTTTATTTTTGATATAATTGCATGGCATTACTTTTTTGAGGTTTTCCTAATGCTTCTGTAATAAGTCAAAAAAGAAAATAAAAGAGTTTTCGTTCAAAATAATCAAATTGCCTTAAAAAAAAAAAAAAAAAAAAAAAAAATCAGAAAAGCACTTTATAAGTGCGAGTAAATTCCCGGTGGGAATAATATTCCGTCGAACGGCAAACGCTCACCTTCGGTCTCAGCTTCAGGCAATGAAGAAGCCGAATCAACCCCCCAAAATCAAGGACAAGAATGAATCGCTCCTTCCCAAGAACGAAAAGAAACCCCTTTCTTCTTCTTCTCCTTCTACTTCTTCTTCTTCCTCCTCTATATCCCCAAACCCAAACCCAAACCCAGACGACACCGTTCCAGTCCCAAAGAAGATAACCAGAGATCTCCCCAATTTATCCGAATGCCACGCTTGCGGGTTGAGAACCGACACCGCCAACCCTAACCCTAGAAGGCAAAGGCTCCAAACCTTGCGCAGCGAATGGCGCATCGTTCTTCTCTGCAACAAGTGCTTCCTCCGCGTCAACTCCTCCCACATCTGCTCCTACTGTTTTCTCCAAGCCGACCACTCCTCCTTCCGCTGCCGCCTCTGTAACCGCCGCGTCCATAGCCACTGCTTTCACAACAATCGGCACGTCGCGCCCTGGTCCTACGCTTCTTCCGACGAATTCTCCGTTTGCGTCGATTGCTGGGTGCCGAAGCCCATTGCGCTTTCCCGGAGTCGGAGTCGGAGTCAGAGTCAGAGTCAGAACAACTTCAAGGGCAATTCCGACGAGTCGTCTAGGGTATTGCCTGAATTGAATTCTCTCAAATCGCTCCAAGACGCCGCCAACGATGCCAGTTCTGTGGCCACGAACAAGATCGAGGCCGCCGTTAAGGCCAGAGAGGAGGCCGTGAGGAAAGCCTTGGTGGCTAGGAAGGCCGTGGAGTTGGCCAATACTGCTCTTGATTTGGTTGCTTCTGACGCTAACAACAAGGAGGGGGATGGTGTTTTTATCGACGATGTGGAATTGGCGTTTCGGCTGCACCGGGTTATGAATAGCTCCCCAAGAATTTCCAGCAACTTTTGCTCCTTGAATACCAGTTGTTTGGCTATCATTCCGAGGCCGGCCGCCTCGGGGAATCCTAGCGTTTGTGGGAAGCTTCAACTTTGCAGTGATAACAAGTTGTGTGAAAATCCTGATAAAAGTGTTTCAGAACCTTCAGTTTGTGTTCGACCTTCAGATGGGGATGGGAATTCTTCCAATTCAAATGGAGATGACAATGCAATGGACTCTGCCAATCTATCATCTGGTAATGAATGCAAACCTACTACTACTACTACTACTGTGCCTAAGGATAGATATCGGTTTAAGTATTGTAGATACAAGCCTGCTACTTTGCCTAAGGATAGATATCGGATTAAGTATTGTAGATGCAAGCCTGCTATTGTGCCTAAGGATAGATATCGGTTTAAGTATTGTAGATGGAAACCTGCAAGGCCTAAGGATAGATATCGAGTTAAGTATTGTAGGAGAAACTTTAGGTTGAAAACACTTGTTGATGGTAAACAACCCAAGTTCTCTTGTGACGGGTTTGACCTGGTTAACGAGGGCTCCGCTTCTGCTCCTGCTCCTGGACTAGTTACGGCTTGTTCAAATGAATCGATGACAATTTCCAATGCTACATTATTGCAGTGCTGTGTGGTTCCTTTACAACCTTCTGGTTGTGCAAGTGGTTCATTTCAAGACCAGTCATCAAGGCAATAGGTAAGACAAAACATCATGCTTTCCCTATGATAATACTACTGGTTGCCTTTGACTTTAGTTATGCTTTTGGTGTGATAGTTGAAGTGAACATTGATATATAATTTGTATATTTTCGTTTTAACTTGATCAGAAATTTTTATTGATTTCATTTTCCATAGCTTGTGATGTTCCATGAGGAGGTCTAAGTTTGAGTTCCACAACTTCTATCTGATTTTGGGAATTTAGAGTGAATAGCTATGTAATTTGTTTCATAATTATGATTATCATTGTTTATCTTAGTTAGCATGTAGAACTTCTTTTTGAATACAACAAACCTCTACTTCCTTGATCTTGACATGTGTGAAAGATATAATGCGGCTATATTGGAGGCAGTATTTTTCTTCTCTTTATATTAATGTAAAAGTTTCTTATGGTGCTTGCGATTTAGTTGAGTGAACAGAGTTCAATTCATTAGAGAATATAACAAACCTCTACTTTGTCGATGAGCCCCTGTTTTGTGGCATAATGTCCATTCATGCTCCTGTGAGGACTGGAGAATGCCCAACTGCTTCGCTAGTGGGTAAATGCTCATCATTTCTTGCATAAATGTTGTAGCAACTTGAAATTAACTGTGGGATTTTAGGATAATAAACTGGAGTATAGGTTTTGCTAATGCTATAGGCCAGAACTTTCGTGACATGCAAATGATATAGGATAAAACTCTTATCGGCTGCTGCACCTGGTTGGGCTACCTGTTCTTTTTCAATGGTCATAATACTTTATTTCCCAAACCATATTCAATATCTAAACCTAATTCTACCAAGCCCAAGCCTTTTAAATTACTCATTTATAGAACTCAATCCCACCATTAAAAAAAAAAAAAAACTGTAGGCAGATTCCTGAATCTGTTTATTTCAGGATATTCTTTATAAGCAGGGGAAACTAAAAACTGAGAGAAGCAGCTTGCTGGAATGTCATTACAGCAGCTGTGAAGCGGTGTAAAGGTATTGAAAACAAAGTTTTGGTTTTCAAAAGGAGTAAGGAAAGGGTTATGTATTTAGGATAAAAAAGATGGCAAGAAAGAAGAATCTTTGAAGATGTGAATGGCTCTGTGAATACTGAATAGTGATATGAACAATACCAGTGTTGAAAAGAGTAAGAAGAAAAGAAAAAAATGCTGGGGGAAGGATGGGAAGGGAAGGGAGGGGAGGGCTGGGGAAGAGAGAGAGAGAGAGAGAGAGAGAGAATTCAATGGGAAATTGTCTAATCTAAAATTAGACAATTTGATGCTAGTCAGAAATTTCTAAAATTTCTGTCATAGGAAAACATTAACACTGAACAATGAATATCACATAGCAGCAATCAAGCTGAACTAATTAAAGTTCAAACTAATAATTCCATTCAATTTTTTTTTTTTTTTGGGTATAAATAACGAAAGTTCATTAATCAAAATACCTAGGTACACCAGAGGTGTACATGAATAGCAGTACATCAAGCATGTAAATTACAATGATCAAGCATATCTAAAAAATTAGAACATGGAAAAGTATTAAAAATAGAACTCCAATCAGGCAAAGTGTGGAGAAGGAAAGATTTAATCTCGAGAATAGACCTTTCCTTTCCCTCAAAGCATCTTGTGTTCCTTTCTCGCCAAATACACCATAAAACACCATGCGGGGCAGCCCTCCAAAAATCTATGTTTTGATGTCTACCGAAAGGGCCTTGCCAAGCTGAAAATAAGCCAGTAACACTTTGTGGCATAACCCAAAATAGAACAAAAAGAGCTCACACCATAGACCATAGCTCAAAAGCAATGGGGCAATGAGAAGAAAGCAAGAGTTAAAATCTCATCTAAAGCAGCAGTCCTTGAGAAGAAAGCAACTCTAGGTGGGATCTTTGAGCACCACACATGTTTCCGAGGAAAAAAAGTTTCAGGGGTCGAGGAAAGGGATAAGTAGTGCTCACTAACTTTAAAACCCTTATTCTTTTCCGGCTTCCAACAAAGTTTGTCATGCCCCTCACTAGTAAGAGGCATAGAATAAATTAGGTAAAAAACATGACATCTGCAATAGAAGACTCCTTGTTACAACTAATGCTATAGAGTTCCGAAAAAGCCTCTAGAAGAGTATAACCCCCACACCAAAATTTAACTCTATTACCAGTACCAACCTCGAAAAGTATGGATTTAGAGAAAGTTGGCCAGCCTTGTCTTATGGTTCTCCAAAGACTAATACCATAAGGATCTGTTACTCATTTTGTAACCTTACCACCCTTTGATAAATATAACTACATCCAACTTGCTAGTCTTCACTCAAGTTTTTTCAAGAATACGGTTCCAAATTGCCCTATTCTTGGATTTAGTGCCCAATGGAAGCCCCAAATATGTCATTGGCAGTGAGGATCGCCTACAACCCAATAAGGCCACAAGCTCCCCCATATTGGACACCTCTCCAACTGGAACCAATTCCAATTTAGCTAGATTAATATGCAACCCTGATACTGCCTCAAAATAAGATAAAATCTCTCTCAATTTATCTACCTGACTAGGAATAGCATCATAGAAAATTAAGGTATCATCCACAAAAAGAAGATGAGACACTGTCAAGGGTGTATGAGTTCTGGAACCAACAGTGAATCTGGAAATGTATCCAGCTTCCAGCCAGAACCGCACCATCCAACAAACAACTTAAAGCCTCCATAACAATAGCAAATAAAAGCGGGGAGAGTGGATCACCTTGACACAATCCCCTAGAACTCCCAAAGAAATCATTAGGGCTACCATTGATCAAAATGGAAAATCTCACCATGGAACTCTACACTGCTCAGAGAACCCACATCGCTGCAACATATACATAAGAAAATCCCAACTTGCATGATCAAAAGCTTTCTCCACATCCAATTTTCATAAAACACCTAGAACACCTGCCTTGAGCCTACTATCCAAACACTCATTAGCAATTAAAACTGAGTCCAGGATTTTCCTATCCACCACAAAAGCATTTTGAGACTTAGAAATAATCGCAGAAATCACCCTTTAAAGCCTATTAGCCAGCACCTTGGAAATGACTTTATAAATACCGCCCACCAGACTAATGGGTCTAAAATCTCATACATTTACAGCATCTATCTTCTTTGGAATGAGAGCAAGGAAAGTTGCATTAAGACTTTACTCAAAAACGGCTTGGGAATGAAAGTTTGCAAGAAGCTCCATAATTTCCTGCTCTAAAAAGCCCCAACATGATTGGAAAAAGGCTATTGAGAGGTCTGGGAGATTTATCGCTGTTGCAACCTTTGATGACGCCATATACCTTGTCTTCCTCAAAGGGTCTGTCCAACCAAGCAGTCTCCTCCTCAGAAATCCTTGAGAACTCCAATTCATCAAGGACAGGTCTTTGATCCTCATTCTCAGTCAGAGTTAACTGTTTATAGAAATGAGAGATGCATGCAGCTGTGGAACTTGTGTTTGATGTCAACTCACCATCCACCAACAAATTGTTAATGGTATTAAATCTTCTATGGGGGTGTGCTGTTCTATGGAAGAACTTAGTGTTTCTATTTCCCGCTCTAATCCAAAGGGCCCTAGATTTCTTTCTCCAGCAAATTTCTACCGTAAGAGTTACCTTTTCAAGCTCAATGCGAAGGTCCTTTAATATCACCTCATTGTTTAGAGGTCTGCTATCTTCAATCAAATCTAGTGCATCAAGGTCTTTCCATAGCTTGTGCATCTTATCCTCTACATTCCCAAGTTCTTCCTCGTTCCATTTCTTCAAATCTATCTTCAAAGCTTTTAGTTTGCTAGCAATCCGAAAGCTAGGGGAACCTTGAAAAAGATAGGACTCCCACCAGAATCTCACTCTCTCCGCAAAAGGTTCAACCTTCAGCCATGTGTTCTCAAAATGGAAAGGTCGACTGCCCCTCTGAAAATTTCCCTCTACTAAAAGAATTGGTAAGTGGTCTGAGAGTAACCTATGGAGTCGTCTTGGCGAATATTCATAAAGTTTTCCTCCCAATCTGAAGATAGAAGGAACCTGTCAAGCCTAGACTGCGAAGCCACCTCTCTGGAATTAGACCAAGTAAAAGTACCCTCTTTTATTGGTAGATCTATCAGACGTTCTGAAATAAAGTCTGAAAACTCATGCATAGCAGATGAAAAGGAATCTGAACCAAAGCGCTCTGTTGGAAATCTCACTAAATTAAAATCACCACCAATGCACCAAGGCACATTCCACCAACTATGAATTCCAGCCAACTCCTCCCAAAGCAATCGTTGATCATGATCAGAATTTGGACCATAAATACCAGTGAAAGCCCATTCAAGTTGGTCTACCACGTTCTTGAATTTACAGGAAACAAAAAAACATCCCACTGCTTCATCAACTTTTTCCACTATCCTTCTGTCCCACTAATAATTCCATTCATGGAAACAAAAATATATTAGAATGCATCCAAAAAAGCAATAGATATCAACCTCTTTACTTTTGGGATGAAATTTTTCTAGATATGAATCTTTGTACTTTTGAGCTAACCTTTAATACCCTGAAATAGTCCTTACTAAATTCAGTCCACACTTTTGGTGATTTTCTCATAAATGCTTTCATAGGAAAACTATTCAGGATTCTCATCTTAACTTGCTAAGCAAAGTAATCTCACCCAATTTGCTAAAGTAACACCTCCTTTAATTAACACCTGCTTTCATCCCAAAAGTACAGAGGTTCATGTCTAGAAAAATTTCATCACAAAAGTTAACGGGTTTCTTTTTCCGGAAGAATTCTAATGTATTTTTGTTTCTATGAATGGAATTATTAGTTTTTTAAACTTTATTTAGTTCAACTTGATTGCTTTTTTTTTTTTTTAATATATGATTTTTAATTACTGATATCACTAGAAGCTGGGGCTCATAAGTAAAGAGGTTCATGTCTAGAGAAAAATGGAAGAAAATATGATTTTAAAATCATACTTTTTTGTTGGCTATGTATTCATTATTCAGTGCTGATGTTTTCCTACGACAGAAATTTTAGAAATTTTAATCATGGAAGGACACACTCTCTCTCTCTCACTCAAACGTTCTTCATTTATCAATTTATTGTCCTGCTGGTTGTATTGTATATACTGGATATTATGGCATAATCAAATGGTAGCTTTTGCTAAAGTAATTAAGGTTGACAATATTCTCTTAATTCCCTGGAGAAAAATATTTGAATATTATGTTTACTTCATTAAAAAAAAATGATTACTTTACTTTTATTGTAAATTATGGAGGAATTTTATGTAACTGTGAGAATTTGGGGTTGGAAGCAATCAGGTACTTGGGGATTGAGTAAATCCAAAACTCACAGTTGATCTGGGGATTTTAATTTTAATTAAACATTTGATTTGAGGGTTTATATTAATAAATAATTAAGGAATTTAGTGTTGATTTTGGGGCTGGGGAGTTAGGGGGCTGAAATCTCTAATTTTAAATTTGGAGGTTTTTAATTTAGTGTAGGGGTTTCAGTTTAGGCAACTTAATTTGTTGAGGCCAGGCGTGTAGGGGCTGTGAAAATTTGATAATTTCGAAATTTAAGTGTTAATTTTGTGAAGGAATAGGTGTACTACAATTATTGACGAGTGCTAAAATTCCTACAATTGATTCAGGGAAATGTAATCTTTGTAACAACTGATTTGGGGGTTTTTATGGTTAGACTAATCCTTTGAAATATGGTGCTGAAATTCTTAGAAATCAGTGTTGAAATCCTTATAAATTGAAGTGGATTAATCTTTACATGGATTGATGGAGGCTAAGTTTCTTAGTGTAGGCATAAGGTTTAATACTTAGTGCTTTGTTTGGAATGTGCCATGTTTTGCGGTTGTTTGGTATTGATGGAATTTAAGTGATATTAGTATTATTTAGTGATGATAGATGGTTGTTATTATGGTTAAAATATGAGATTTTAGTGACCCTTCAATATCCGTCCAGCAGTGCATGGAACAAGCTTTAAAAACTGAAAATAGGCATGTTTTTGATGAATGCTTGAGAATTTTTTAAAACTGTTTTAGCATAAGTTAGAGATTAACGTTACCTATTAAAAAAAAAGGTAGAGATAACGTTATATTTAGTGAGGACTGATGGTTTTAGGCCATAATTTTTCAGGTCCTTGAAAATGGACTCTAAGCTTAAATAATGTCCCAGTTTAGGTGATTTTTGTGAAACAAATTTGTGAAACTGATTTAAAGATGTTGAAACTTTATATGTAGTCCTAAAATATGTTTTATTACTTGTTTTTGTGGTAAGGACAGAGTTGTGAATGTATATGATGGTGACTTATTTTGGATGCTTTAGTGTTTAAAGAAAGTTGGGTTCATCTTCATTTACGGCAACCGTGTAACAAATGTTTTGTAAGTTTTGGTGGACTTAAAATGAAGTTTAGGTACTTTAGTGGCTGCCTTATTGGGTTTGAGGAGTTGAGCACATAATTCTAGGCGTTTAGCCCTTTATCTAATAGAAGTTATATTTATAGCTTCTAATTACTCTATTTTTATTATAACTATCTGATAAGTGGCTTATTTTTAATTAGGTCCTAATTGATATTGCTTGCTCACTTTGAGATAACTTTGATTGGTGAATCAAAGGTAAGTGCACTTTGGAAAAATGACATCTCTTAAGGTGTATGTTACATACAAAAATTCAAAGAGCGAATTTTCCAAATTAGGAATTATTGTTTGTTATAGATAACATAGATTTTATCCTTTTATTATACCAGTATTTTTAAATTATAAAGATTAGAAAGTTGTGCAAAAAAATTTTCAAGAGAAATATTCACTATGTTGTATTATATGAATTTTATTTTATGATATAGTTAAGTAAATGTTTTAAAAGGGTCAGCTAGATTGTCTACAGTAAAAGCAAACACTACATCAAGTGTTGACCATTGTTTATAGTGTTGTGCATTGTTCCTGATAGCTTTCGGAGCTACTGTTATAGTGTTATTGTTATTTTTGCTCGTGAGTTATTATTCTTATCTACCTCTCAAAGGTTATTGTTCCTATTTTCCATGGGATTCATTTACCAACTGTTTAGCATTTGTCTAGCTTACGTTTTCTATATTAATATATTATTTTATTGTTATTTACCATTTGTAAGTGGAAAATTGTTTTACTGTCATGTAAATCGTTCTTATTGTTGTAATTAATTTACCCAATTATGGAATAATGTTGCAATGCAAATGCCTTCCACCAAAAGTGTAATGTCACAGGTTTGAGTCTGGGAACCTGCCCTCCCCCCCAAACACACAAAAGGGTCTAAGGTTGCCTACAATCAGCTTTCATAGACCCCATAAAAAGTAGGAATTTTTGCACTGGGTATGGGATTTTTTTATTAACTTTTTATTTTTATTTTTATGGAATTATGTTCTTTGTATTAATGTAGTGTTTATTGAAATTGGCTAATTTTAAGAGAATTTTTATTTATTTATCAAGCTATATAATTTTCACTGAATGGTTAAATGTTCCCTGTTTTACCTTTTGTATTGAATAACTATTTATCTATTCTAAATGGAAATGTTTTGTAAAGTTTAATATATTGCTTAAATATTACTTATTTTCAGTTTGAAAATGCCATTTGATGTTCTATCTCACTAAGTGGCTTAGCTCACCCACTTTCTCTCTCCACCTTTTAAGATTAGTGTAGTGAACTTTCTGAAGACAACTGGTTAGTGATTGTTGGAATTATACAAGTAGACTACACCTTGTTAGAAAAAATATATATAAATTGAATGTTCTGTTATGATTTTGGGATTGTAAACTTGTTAATTTTTTTTATTATTTCAGGATGTATTTGGGAGTCTTAATTTTTCATGTTTTAAGTTCAATGAAATGTTGGAAGGTTAACGTTGAAATATTGAAATGACAGTTTTGGTTGTTTATATTTTAGGCATTTAGTTATGCGCTGTTCTATTATTGGAAGTTAGTATCCCAAAAATTTCAGGTTTTGTCATATTGGCATTACGCTGTAAATCAAGTCAATGATGATTTCTAGTTTACCATAGTGCTGGATTTCTATCAAATTATGATGGTTTCTCTTCATTTCAGTTTTCAAATTGTTTCTATTTTCTTTTCCCTTCTGGTTGTCTTTTAGATTGAATGCTAGAGTTTTGATTATTCACAATGATTAATTTTGTTTTGCAGATGTGTAATCCTAATAAATAGATTGACAAAACAAAAGTTGTGGAATAGAAGAGCTGATGCTTGAGTACTAACTTCTTGTAGTCACCTAGTTGCTCGCGGCAGTAACAATGTTGATACTAGGATTTGAAGAGACGTGTACAAGGAACTGAAAGCTAGATTTAAGTAATATCCTTTCATATTGGAGGTAATTGTATAATTGGTGAGTTATCTACTTGTACTTTGTTTGGTCTGGGGGAAAAAGGGATTTTTTTTTTTTTTTGGGGGGGGGGGGGAGGGGGGGAGTGGGGGGGATAGGGGGTTATGAAATATCACCCGGTGAGTTCTTTGATGAGTAGTTTTAATCACTTTGAGCACTCGAATTGAAGTATTTTTGCATTATATCAATTAAGTTGTATTGATTCTTGTGAAGTTTCCACTTAAGAACTGATTACTTCATTTGCTTGTATGATAAATGCATAAATTTGAAGATGCTTGCTACCACTTGTCCCATCTGTCCTTTGTAGTGCCGTGAAAATGGAAGGTTCTTGGCTGGTTGCTGAAATTACTGGAAAACTTCAAGTGCAATCATCTTGGATTCTGTTCTGGTTTTTGAATCATCTTTGGTTTTCCTCTAGCTTATGATCAAATAGCATTTTATCATCGACCCTTTTTTAATCTATCATTCCCTTCTATAGCTTTACTTATTTATTTTTATATGTTTATTCCAATGAGACTGGCATCTCTGTAACAGAAATTTCTTCTCTTGTAAATCATTGACATTCTAAATCCATTATTTATCAACTTATAAATACTATTTTCTGGAGAATTTGGACCATTAAGTTCCTTCCTTCCTTTTTATTTTATTTATTTATTTATTTATTTTTTTATAATAAATTTAAGAAACAACCATTAGCTTAGTTTGGAACAGGTTTCTAGTTGTTAATTTGAAGCCAACTTATATGGGTTCAATCCTGATAGATGCATTAGTGAAAATAACAGGCTAGTATATTAGCCAGGTTAAATTACTATTTAATTTCAGTCTGCCAACAGACAGCCATTTCCACATTCAATTTGTTGATTTGTGTGATTGTGAATGGTTAACGTAAAATGGTGGGTCGCATAAGGCAAAAAATATTCACCACTTATATTTGCACAAGTCAGCAAATTGTGAAAATAGGTGTGTGGTTGTCTCTAGAATTATTCATTTAATTTCTCTTAGATGTGAAATGTCTTGCTGTTTTGATTCAAGTGATAGAAAGCCTCAAATTTCATTTATGCCTTAAGTTTAGTTTGATATGTAACAAAGTCGTGCAAATGCTTTTTGAGAGGTCATCCAATTATTTTGTTGAACTAATGTTGAATTACTTAATCCTAGTTTTGATCAGGAGCAGATTTTGGGGTTGCACATCATTGCCTATATCCTTCCAGGCCAAGTAGAATTTGCAAAATTGTAATAGCTGGGACTTTTTCTTTGCTGAATAGTGAACCTAATGGAGTGGTTTGTACTTACCTTTTAGTCATGTTCCTGGTGATAATCTACCTACTGAAATAAAGCAGTACACCAATAACACAAACAGAAATAAAGCGGAAAGCCCATATGGTTCCCTTCTTGTCTTTTTCTTCTCCTCTCTTTTGGCAGTATGGGACTCGAAACTTACCCATTCGCTAGAGATGCTTTTATTCATTTTCCACTATTTTAACCCAAATGTAAAGACCATTTTTTCTGTTCTCTTCCTTTTCCTTTACTGGCTTTATTAGAGAAAAACTTGACAATATGCAGGTACGTTGACTAGGAGAAGTAGGGATGGCCAGAACCCACTGGGATAATGGGTACCCGGCCCGATAGTTCCGGGTATTGCCCTATCTCTCATGGGCAAAGAGAATTGGGCTGGGTATTCTCCTGAACCTGATCGAGTCGGGTTTGGGTATTGCCCGATTCCAATCCGTATTATTATTATAATAAAAAAAAAAGAAAAAAACCTAAAGAAAAAATAACCTTTCTGGCCTTTTCTATAGGGAAGCTAAGGTAAGTTGGAACAAAACTAGTAGAATATAGAACCCAATACAATTGCACAGAGCATCACCCCAGTCAAAGAAGTGGCTAATGAGTCTGAAGCAAACCAATCATTCTTATTTTGGTGTCATTTCCAATTCAGTGTTCACCTCAAATGATAGTTACAAAATTTTTGAACCAATAAATCGATCATATTTTAGATTGGACAAAACTTAGGTACAACACTTTAGGTGTTGTTCCTTAGGTTCTTTTCTTAAGATTCTGCCATGTGGCTACTTAACTAAAAAATATACTTCCTTCTCATGAGAAAAAATTTACATGGCAGAATCTTAAAAAAAGAACCTAAGAAACAGCATTTAAGTACTGTACCTAAGTCTTGCCCATTTAGATTTTAGCCCAGCTTCCATCTCATTAGCAAGATCACAACAAAAAATGAAATACTACTTTTCCAGTAACCATTCTACCATAGATTTATGACCATCAAGAAACTATAGAAGAATAACACAACCACAGAGAAGATCTGATCTTGATCTGATTACAAAAATATTGACAAAGCTGAACCAACAGCGATCACACTAGCTGCAGAATACAAACATAAACGGCAAAATGATAATAGAAGAAACATTTCACCAAAAAAAAAAAGATAATAGAAGAAACAAAGTAAAAGCCAATAAGTTTTGTAGCTATTGAGAAAATTGTTTTCAGTAAGCTTAATTATGCTTTGAAATTCCATCTTATGGCAGGTTTCTGCTTTTTTTTTTTTTAGTCCTTTCTATTTCTTTGCTGTTGTTTTTATATTTTATTTTTTAGTTTTTAAAATTTTTTTTCCTCCTTCCTTAAGTTCTCTTCTAAATTGATTTGTAACTTCCGGACCATGGTAGTCTTTCCAGTTTTATACTGGCTTTGTAAAATTTTTAAGAGTCCCATTAGTTGAGGTTTTTAATCCGATCCATATTATTATTATTTATTATTTTTTTTAAAAGGGGGTTCAAGTCAGGTCTGGTATCCACGGGCAAAAAATTCAGATAGGCATCAAGAATGGACAGTAATTAGGTCTTGAGGTTAGGGATGGCAATCTTGCCCCGCCATGCTTGACCCGCCCCTCCTCGCTTCGCTCCACGCCGGTTTTCCCCGCCTTGTAAAGGTCATGGGGCAGGGATGGGGCAAGATTTTAGCCCCGAATCACGGGGTTGGGCAGGGATGGGTTTAGACTTTTTAGACCCAACCTGCCCCGCCCAGCCTCGCTCCATCCCAGCCCCGCCCTGCATTGATAAGGATTAAATTGTAAAATTTTCATACTCTAAAACCCTAATATTTAAACAAACATATCATCAGCTTATTTTATTCTACCCAACAAGGTTTTCTGCCTCTTTTTTTCTTTAGTAAGGTTGGAAATAAGGTATCAATTTGAACATTTTCTTTTGTCTTTATTATAAACAAATTTATATACTATTGAATCATTGATTTTGTATGATGAGATTTTTTTTTTTGGTGATATTGTCTTGTTAAACACTTTAATAATATTATTCAATTTTTGCTAAAAATTAGTTTGATTTGATGGGATAAATTTATTTGTAATTTCAAGTATATTTTTATTAATGAAATAGGTTTTATAAAAAACAATTGTAATAGTTGTGGGCAAATTAACAAGAAGTAAAGTTTTACAGGGTAGAGCGGGGCTTCGCAGGGATGGGGAAAGAAAATTTTCCCCGTCATTCGGGGCGGACCAGGGATGGGGTAAGACAAAAGGCAGGGACAAAGACCTCATCCTTCGGACTTGCCCTGCCCCATTGCCATCCCTACTTGAGGTTCGAATATTCATGGATAAAATTTTCAGGTCGGGTTTAGGTATACTCGACCCAAACCCAGCCCATGACCATCCTTTAACAGATTGTAACCAAACTTTATGCTATGGAGTCCAAGTGTGAGGCCGATAATAAGGTATCGTATAGCATGGAACGAACCACTAAGATTGTATGGATATTGTATTTTCTGCCTTGTTCTAGAATACAGTTGATTGTGATGTTACTAGTTTAATGCTCTCTTGGCAAAATACAGGCACTCTACCTCATCCTGTTAACTACCCATTTATAACTCTCATACCCAAAACAAAAAACCTGGAGCACGTACATGAGTATCACCCTATAAGCCTTTGTAATGTTCTCTACAAAAAATTTTCAAAAGTACTTGCTAATAGATTGAAAAATGTTTTGCCCACAATCATCACTGAACATCAATCGGCTTTTGCTAAGGATAGGCTTATATCTGATAAAATTATTATTGCTTTTGAGACCTTACATTGTATGAAAACTAAAAGTCTGGTAGTGTGGGTTTCATGGCATTGAAGCTTGATATAAGTAAGGCCTATGACCAGGTAAAGTGGGTTTTCTTAGAAGATCTTATGAGAAAAATGAGCTTCAATGAGCGATGGATTGGCTAGATCATGATCTGTGTTAGGTCTGTCACATACTCAATTCTGATCAATGGTGACCACAAGGATTGATACACCTAACTAGAAGAATAAGGCAAGAAGATCATTTATCCCTTTTTCTTTTCCTGTTATGTACCGAGGGTCTAAATGGGAAAATCAAACATGCCGATAAAGTGGGTGACATTCTAGCTTTTCTTTGTGCAACAGAGGTCCAAAGCATGATTTTAAAAACTGATATAGTCAAAGAACCGGTTTGTGCCTAGGTTCGCAGTTCAACTTGATTTTTGACTTGTTTTTACCGATTTTAAGGGATTTTACCAGACCAAATTGGTGCTTGGTTCTTGGTTGAACTGGCTGGTCTGGTCTAGTTTTTAAAACAATGGTCCAGAGCTACCCACCTGTTATTTGCAGATGACAGTTTTCTTTTTTGTAAGGCAAATACTAAAAGGGGTTTGACTTATCTCCAGTACTTTTTTAATGGAATCTCCTTTTGTTTTAATGAGAAACTGTCATATCATCTACTAACTAAATAAAAGATGGAGATTAAAACCCACTACCACTTGCCATTGTGTATTTAAAACAAAATGAGACCTCCATTTAAAAAAGTACTAGAGGTAAGCCAAACCTACTAAAAAATGTGTTAAAGTACTGGAGATCTTGTTATTTTATGAGGTTGCCTCAGGTAAAAAAGTGAACAGAAATAAAACAACCCTCTTTTTTAGTAAGCCTACTCCTGAAGGTCCAAGAATTATAATTAAGGATGTGTTGTAGGTACCAGAGATTATGCAATATGAAAAATACTTGAGTCTTCCATCTCTAGTGGGGAGGGGGAAGAAAGCAATCTTCAATTACATTAAAGAACGGGTTTGGAAGAAATTATAGGGCTGGGAGGGGAAGCTGCTATCTCAAGCAAGCCGGGAAGTATTGGCTTGTTTATAAATAAACAAATATGAACGAGCTTTTTATCAAGCCAAGCCCAAGCTATTTATGAACAACTTGGTTCATTTATAGCCCTATATTTCCACAAGCCCTTCCCTCCCGATCGGATAGCAACTCTGTTGTTTTTCAATGTTAAAACACCCATACCTCTTCTTTATCATCATTTCAGACTCTCTATCACTTAATTACTTTCATCTCAACATTTTCAGCTCTCAGTTTATCTCTCATTAGTTCCTTTTTGCTTTTTCATTTTGTTAGTAGAAGGAAATTGTAAAATTTCATGTATTTATGTGTAGGGACGAAGAGCCCAAATAGGGATATTGGGCTGTGGGTCGCGCTCGAGGACATCAAATAGTCCGGGGACAGACAAGTACAAACGAAGGCATATAGATATTGGGCCGAGGAAGAGGTCAGGTCATGATGAGCAGGTGACGTTGTCCGAGGAGCAATACCACCTCGGCCAACAGTGTGGAGGCCTAAAGTCTGACCACCCATCAAGTACCGGGCAGCAAGCAATCGTGCTTGGAAGGATAAGCATTAGGAAGAGATGAGACAAAAGAGAATTGAGAAATATCTGGGAAAAAAGTTGTTACTACCGCATTGAATGCTCTGCATCTAACCCCCTGGCCACATTAATGTGGAAGTGATACCTAAACAGTAATTTTCAGCCTTACAGCTACCCACAAAGATTTCAGGAAGATGCTGATGGGATAAGTATCAAGAAGATTAACAATCCGACCTACACATGGAGGGCTGAGATGAAAGAGAGGAAGGGAATATAAAAGGGAAGAAAGCCATTACAAAGTGGATGATCAGAAAAACCAGAGGAAAATCACTGTGTAACCAGGAACTGTAATTTTTGTATAAGTCTAAGAGAAATAGACAAGAACATACCTTCCTCAGACTTGACCAAGGAGAACTTTTCTTGTTCAAACTGTTTATCTTGTTCATTCCAATACTAACTAGCCCATTGTGATTAGCATCATCCTAACTCATTGAACGTTTAATATCAGCCCCACTCTCTAACAAATTCATTATTTTGGGCTCATTGGGCCATTGTCCAAACCATTTGGGCCGTGGAGCAAAATACGTCCTTACAATGTGTATTTTTTATTTTTTGGTGTGTGTTTGATGTCTATATATTCTACTTCTTTTTATTTATTTATTAGATTTTGTATAATTTAAGTTTCTTAATAACTACCATGGAAAAAATTCCTAGAACCCCCCACTTGCTAATACCAACCAAAATTCACCAAACAAACTAACATACTCTCTACCAAAAAAAAAGAAAAAAGAAAAAAGAAAGCAATCACAAGTCACAAATCTCATCACCAATACAAACACATGAAAAGCCTTTCACAAACACAAATTAACTCAAATCCCATCACATACAAAACACACTCTCAATATCAACAAATAAACTCACAAAGGAGATATTCACAATCCCAAACCATTAATATAACCAATGATGCACTCTCACTCAAAAAATATAATTTTTAACTGGAATGTCTGGAATGTGATGCCATTGAAGGACACTATTTTATTAATTTTCATTAAAGTTCCATTTCATTGATTTGAATCCAATAATATATACTACTGCTTTAAGAAACACCTCTGGGACAAGACTGCAAGTGTATTAAATTAGGTAGAAAGGAACCACCAATCAAAACCAAAACCAGTGGAACTTAGAACAAGATTCACTTCCAATTGTTCGGTCACCAATCAACCCACTGAAGAAAATAATTGGCTCAGAGAGAGGAATGAGAAAAGCACCACAAAACCGATAAAGTCTTAAGTGGGAGTTCATAAATGTGCGGATATAAGATAAAGAAAGTTCCCTTGTTCATT
This sequence comes from Quercus aquifolioides, assembly GCA_019022515.1. Classification (NCBI taxonomy): domain Eukaryota; kingdom Viridiplantae; phylum Streptophyta; class Magnoliopsida; order Fagales; family Fagaceae; genus Quercus; species Quercus aquifolioides. Next base: position 18,394,450 of record CM032332.1, on the reverse strand, counting down.
ACTATAAGGAGGAGCTTGTGGCTTTCGTGTGGAATGCACACTCCCAAATTGACTAATAATACTACTTTGTTGATTTGGAAAAAAATAAAGCAAAGTTTTTGGATTCACTTTCATAGCGGAATTGTGGTGGTGGATTTAAGTTGGAGAGCACACTACATTAAATATGCCACTTACATATCTTTCTATTCGTGTGGAATGCACATTCTCCTAATTTTTCCTTTTATTTTCCCTATTCTTTCCATTTTTCAAGTGGTCCTAATCAGCCATTCATCTTTTGTTTTATTTTATTTTTCTTCCTTAAAAAAAATTAAATAGACACAAAAATGGTAATAGTCAACATTTATTTTAACATTGATGGTGTGACAAAATCCAATCAATTTATTTCAAAATAGATGAATGAGATTTAAAGAAATCTATAATGAAGTTACCCAAAAATTATAGAGTATCTTAATTTTTTTTTTTTTAAATTTTAAAAATTAATGAAATGAAGACACATAATTATATTTTTTCTTGATATATATATTGTAGGGCCAAAAAGAGTCAGCCAGCCCTAGCCCACTTCGAACCAGGCCCAAAGGCCCGCGTCGAGGAGGCTTCCAAGGTCCTGAGGACGAAAGTATAAAACCCAATTGCCCAAGAAACAGTGCCGAGGACGATTCCTTCCTCGGACTGCCGAGATCATAAAGTGGACAAGCAGCACACCATCAAAGGGAGTCTTCCCGAGCATCCAAAGAGCAAATAGCAAGTACCAAGCGCCAGCAATGGAAGCATGGTGGAGGAGCAAGTCCCAGATGAACTGTCACCTCCGCATTAAATGCCCTCAACTAACGCCCTGACCGCATTAATGAGGATAAGGACTCCTAAACAGTGCCGTCTTGGGCGCTGCAACCCACAGGAGGAATGGGAGTGCGGCTGATGGGACAGGCTCTCAAGTGGTAGCCTAGCTGATCAACAAATGTAAGGCTAGGATCAACTGAGAGGGATGTATATAACGTAAGGAGCCCCTCTTGAAAAGGGGACGGACGGAGAAACGGAAAAACCAGAATTAAGAAGTACTGTAGCGACTTGTATTCTCTCAAACCTTGTAACCAATCTTCAAAGAAATAATAACTACTCCAAGCTCTGAAAGGTCAGTCCGATGAGCATTATTGTGCATCCCAATTCACGCTTAAGTTATTATACCCACAAACAACCATGCTTGGTTGCTGCATTCCTCACTAGGGCCTAGTTCTTGAACCCATTATCTATAAATTCATTGCAGGGCTAGCTGGGCTTGGGTCCACTCTCTTAATCCGTAGAAGTGCCCAAAACCGGTCCCTACATATATATATAATATATATATTCACTTTTTTATATTTTTGGATACCCAACCATGGGATTATGGGATTATTAAATCTTATGGAGAAATTGCTCAAAAAAAAAAAAAAATCTTATGTAGGAAAAAAAAAAGGAAATAGTTTGATTCTTCAAATCATATACTATATAATAAAAGTTGGGAAATTATTGTTGTGGGGATAAAAGCCCAAATTCGTATATTGGGCCTTGGGCCCTATTTGAAGATGTGGGTACGTCCAAGGAGGAGTAAAGGATTGGGAAAGGCCTCAGAGTGGAGAATCACGTAAGGAAAGGATAAAGGAATATAGTCCGAGGAGTGTATCCTCCTCGGATTTGAAGAATATCGGTCAAGCAAATACCTGGGCAGTTTGGGTGAACTTCCAGGAAATTCCAACGATAAGGATGAACTTCATGCACGTATAAAGATGATAAGAATAGAGAAATATCTAAAGAAAAAGCTGCTACCACCGCATTTAATGCACTGCAGCAACTTTTTTGGCCGCATTTATGTGGAGAAGACCCCTGAACAGTGCAATCTCAGCTGCCACCACTCATGGAGAACCAAAGAAGATACCTGATGGGACGTGTACTCAAGTGAATGCTTAGATGAAGAACAAGTGTACGATGAAGATGGTTTAAAAGAAAACTATATAAATGTAAGAGACCTCTCATGAGAGGGAGATCGAAAGAAAAAGAAAAAGAAGAAGAATGAAAATTTACTGTAGTTTTAAGAATGATAATAGCATTTTAAACAATAATTTATCTCCTCGGACATCAGTTTATTCAAGTTTCAAGTGTGTTTTTGTACTTGTTCATCTTTTAAAATCTTGATTAACTGTTGTTTAGTTCACAAACAGCCCAGTTCTTTCACCCACTCTCTACAAATTCATTGTATTGGGCTTATTGGGCTCACATCCCATATCTTTTGGGCTTGGGCTACAAATCTTGACCCTACAATTGGCGCCGTCTGTGGGAAAAGTTTGAGCGATAGTGAACGCAACGACCAACTATGGCAGAATCAGGTCCACAACAAGCAGAGTCGAGAGCATCCCAACATGGTGATCCTTTCCTTAACCTCGAACGAAGAGGTGATCATGAAGGAAGTGTACACACAATACATGATGAAAGGAGCCAGTCACGAGGTGATAGTCGTATCTCCCATGCAAAGGGCAATAGGGGCATGCAGCTGGAGATTGACCGGTTGAAGAGGGAGCTACGCCATGCAAAAAGGAAGCGAGCTTCCCTTAACAGTGACATTTCTTCTGATGATGAAAGAGACGTTAGTTACAAACGGAGGTCTCGAACTCCGCCCAGTGAGTCTTTCTCTTATGAAGAAGAGCTCCATAACGAGCGGCAGTTTAAAAGCCCACCACATAGGGGTGTAGGAAATGACGCTATGAGTAGAGCCTTAGACCAAATCTCTAAGTCGCCTTTCACGCGTAGGATTGAGGGGGCGAGACTTCCCCGGCGTTTTCATCAGCCAATATTCACCATTTACAACGGTCGAACTGATCCTGTTGAGCATGTAAGTCATTTTAACCAAAGAATGACTGTTTATTCCAAGGACGAGGCCTTGATGTGCAAAGTCTTTTCATCCAGTCTCGGACCCATTGCGATGAGGTGGTTTGATGGCCTAAAGGCAAAATCCATAAATTCTTTCCACGAACTCACTCAAGCATTTGGTTCACGGTTTGTGACCTGTAGGAGAGTTCTTAGGTCGTTAGCTTCCCTCCTATCCTTGAGCATGCAAGAGGGAGAGAATTTTAAAACATACTCCGACAGATATTGGGAGTTGTTTAATGAGATTGAAGGCGACTTTGATGATGTGGCCATTAGTACATTTAAGCTTGGCCTTCCATCCGAGCATGGTTTAAGGAAATCCTTGACTGGTAAGCTCGTCACTAGCGTGCGCTAGCTCATGGACCGGATTGACAAGTATAAAAGAGTCGAAGAGGACTAGCAGCAAGGAAGGGAAAGGATAAAGTTATCCCTCAGGAGATGAGGGATTTCAGGTCAGATCGTTATAGTAATAGCAAGCCGCGTAGGGATTTTGCTGGGCAGTCAGGGTCAGCAAATACTCAAGCTGTCAAGGCTATTTTTAAAGAGCCAGTGCAGCAAGTGTGGAGAAGATTAAAAACGAGCCGTTCTTCAAACGACCTGAATAAGATGGTGGGAAACCCTAAAAGACATAATCATAACCTCTATTGCCAATACCACCAGGATCACGGGCATACCACATAGGATTGTAGAAGTCTGTGGAACCATTTGGAGCAACTTGTCTGCGAAGGCAAATTGAAACAACTCCTGCATCATTCCAGTGGCCAAGGGAGCCAAGCAAGCTCGGAGTCTCGTGTAGATCATCCTTCAAGACCCCCCTTGGGAATTATCAATGTTATCTTTGAGGGCACCGGGGAGAACAGGATCCTGGCCGTCTAGGATAATGTCCGTGGCCCACCTACCCACAGGGAACATTGGCCAAGATCAGAAGAGGGCTAAAAGAGAATTCCGCTAGTCCTGGGCTTCTCAAATGAGGATAAGGTTGGGACTATCCAACCCCATGATGACGCTTTGGTGGTTACCCTCAGGATTGGAGGGTATGATGTGAAGAGAGTGATGGTGGACCAAGGCAGTGGAGTTGAGATAATGTACCCTGACCTTTACAATGGGCTAAACTTAAAACCTGAGACTTAACTCCTTATAGTTCCCCTTTGGTGAGTTTTGACGGAAAGATCGTTGTCTCAAGGGGTCAAATACGATTACCTGTGCAAACTGGTCCAGAGATAATGGAAGTGAATTTCATTGTTGTGGACGCGTATTCACCCTATACAGTGATTGTGGCCAGGTCCTGGCTTTACGCACTAGAGGCTATTCCTTCTACTCTGCACCAGAAGATTAAGTATCCATCTGAAGGTCGGGTTCAAGAAATTTTGGGAGATCAATCTGTGGCCAGAAGATGCTTGGTGGCGGCCATACAACATAAGCCCGAAACTGAGTCCTCGGCTCATCCAGGAGAAGATTTATAGCAGTTAAAACACTCAACGGCACCTACCGACAAAACATCCGAGGAGACAAAATGTGAAGATTTGGTAAAAGTCACTATTGGGGATGATCCAGAGAAGTTTTTTCAGGTCGGCTCACAGTTGCCACCTCAGGAGAGAGCAGAATTAGTAGAATTTCTCAGAGGGAACATAGATGTATTTGCTTGGAACACCTATGAAGCACCGGGGGTGGATCCAGAATTTATCTATCACCATCTGAATGTCAACCCCCTGGTCGTCCCTAAGAAACAGCCTTCTCGGTGCCCATCTAAGGAGTACGCTGATGCGGTACGAGAGGAAATAACGAAGCTCAAGCAAGCTGGAGCTATTAAGGAGGTGTTTTATCCTGAATGGCTAGCTAATATTGTAATGGTGAAGAAGAAGAATGGGAAGTGGAGAGTGTGCGTGGATTTCACAGACCTCAATAAGGCGTGTCCGAAAGATCCATTTCCTATGCCTAAAATAGATCAACTAGTGGATGCAACGGTAGGCCATCCTCGAATGAGCTTCCTAGATGCATTTAAGGGCTATCACCAAATACCCCTAGCCCTGGATGATCAAGAAAAGACTGCTTTTGTTACCCCCATTGGGAACTACCACTATAAGGTGATGCCATTTGGTTTGAAAAATGCAGGATCTACATACCAAAGAATGATGACAAGGATGTTTGAGCCACAGTTGGGCAAGAGCATTGAGGTCTACATAGATGACATGGTGGTGAAAAGCAAAGTAGTCTCGGAACATATGGGTGACCTTCTGAACATTTTTCAAATTCTTAGAAAATACAAGCTGCGTTTAAACGCCTCCAAGTGCTCATTGGGCGTGGGATCGAGGTCAACCCGACCAGATAAAGGCTATAAACAACTTGCAACCACCTCGGAATCCTAAAGAGGTCCAGAAGCTAATTGGAATGGCCACTGCTTTGAACCAATTTATCTTTTGGTCGGTGGATAGGCGTAGACCTTTTTCCTTGTTGATTAATAAGTGGAAAGGGTTCGAATAGAATGAAGAGTGTGCCTTAGCTTTTCAACAACTTAAAGACTATCTCGCTCAGCCACCAATCATGTACAGTCCTGAGCCAGACGAGGAGGTCCTTTTTGCCTACATTGTTGTGGCTCCTTTTGCAGTAAGCTTGGTGTTGATAAGAGTTGATAACGGTGTACAAAAGCCAGTTTATTACTTGAGCAAGTCGCTGCATAAAGCCGAGATGCTTTATCTGCCACTAGAGAAGGTCATCTTGGCAATAGTAGTTGTACACGTAAGCTGCCTCATTATTTCCAAGCACATACAGTCGTCGTCCTCACCTAGCTTCCATTTAAAGCAATACTCTGAAGTGCTGACTACGAAGGGAGGATAGCTAAATGGGGTACCATTCTAGGGGCTTTTAACATCAAATATATGCCTCGCACCTCCATGAAGGGTCAAGTACTCGCGGATCTGGTGGCCGAGTTCATTGAGCCCTCGGTAGAAGAATTGGAACCAGCACAGAACATGGATGAAAAATCGGTTGGCTTAATCTCTCAACAGGGCCCCTCATTTTGGGAGGTGTATGTAGACGGTGCAGCAAATCAGAAAGGATCCGGAATGGGGCTAGTGTTAATATCTCCAAAGAAGATCGTTATTGAAAAGTCACTAAGACTAAGCTTCACGGCCACAAATAATGAGACTGAATATGAAGCTCTACTGATGGGAATGGCAATAGTTCGAAGAATGGGAGGAAAATTAGTGAAAATGTTCTCGGACTCAAGGCTAGTTGTCGGGAAAGTACTAGGGGAATTTGAGGCGAAAGATGAAAGAATGCAAGAATACTTGAGCCAAGTTAAATTTCTACAGTCAAAGTTCGAATCTTTTAATTTGCTACATATCCCTAGAAATAATAATGCACATTCTGACTCTCTAGCCACACTCGCAACCTCTTCGACACAAATCTGCCTCGGATTATCCTCGACGAAGATTTACATAAACCCACGGAGATGAGAAGAGAGGCAATCCGGGTTCATTAAATCAGAGCTGAGCCCAATTGGATGGACCCTATAATTCAATTTTTGAAGGAGGATATTTTTCCTGAAGAAAGGTTGGAAGCTGACAAAGTTCGCAGGAAGGCTACTAGATTCTGGCTATCCGAGAACCAGAAATTATACAAATGTTCTTATTCAGGGCCTTATTTATTGTGCATGCATCTTGAAGCAACTGAATCACTCCTTAAGGAGCTACATGAAGGAATCTGTGGAAGCCATAGTGGAGGCAGGTCCTTGGCACATAGAGCCATTACTCAAGGCTATTGATGGCCAAATATGCAAAAGAAGGCCAATGAATATGTTAAAAAGTGCGATCAATGTCAACGGTTTGCACCAAACATACACCAACTAGGTGGAATCCTTAATCCATTATCCAGCCCATAGCCATTCATTCAATGGGGCTTAGATATCGTGGGACCATTCCCTAAAGCAGTAGGAAACAAGAAGTATCTTTTGGTCGGCACCGATTATTTCACCAAATGGGTTGAAGCTGAACCCCTAGCTAATATTAGGGACGTAGACGTGAAAAAATTTGTCTGGAAAAACATTGTCACTCGATTTGGGATCCCTCACACCCTCATTTCGGACAACGGTTTTCAGTTTGATAGCAAAGCGTTTAGAAGTTATTATCGTGAATTGGGGATTACAAATAAATATTCCACTCCTGCTTATCCTCAAAGGAATGGGCAGGCGGAAGATGTTAACAAGGTCATATTAAATGGACTGAAGAAAAGACTAGATGACGCGAAGGGCAAATAGGTGGAAGAACTACAACATGTACTCTGGACATACAGAACTACGCCTCGTAGGTCTACTGGAGAGACCCCATTTTCAATGACTTATGGGGCTGAAGCTGTTATCCCTCCGAAGACTGGGTTCCCAACGTTGATAACTAGTTTATTCAATCCGATTAGCAATAATGAACAGCTAGAGAAGAGTTTGGATTTATTGAGGAAATGAGGGAAAATGCAATGGTCCAATTGGCATATTACCAACAAAAGCTCAGACAGGGTTATGATACCAACGTAAGGCTAAGGCCTTTAGAACCTGGTGATCTAGTACTCAGGAAAGTTGTGGGCACCGCAAAGAACCCAGCTTGGGGAAAGTTAGGACCCAATTGGGAAGGGTCATATCGTATTACCTCAAGGACTGGCATTGGGGCATATTTTTTGGAAGACTTTGATGGTCATGTAATATCACATCCCTGGAATGTAAACAACCTTAAAAGATATTATTATTAATCGAGTTTTTTCTTTGATCAATATGTTTATTTATTGCATAAAGGTTTCGGGGAAAGTGTTTAAACTTAAATCCAATCATGCCTGAAGTCCTCGGACCAGATGATATGGGTTGGTTAACACTCCTTTACAATTCTTATAAGTGTTTAAACTTAAATCCAATCATGCCTGAAGTCCTCGGACCAGATGATATGGGTTGGTTAACACTCCTTTACAATTCTTATAAGTGTTTAAACTTAAATCCAGTCATGCCTGAAGTCATCGGACGAAGGGTGGTTAACACTCCTTTACAATTCTTACAAGTGTTTAAACTTAAATCCAATCATGCCTGAAGTTCTCGGACTAGATGATATGGGTTGGTTAACACTCCTTTACAATTCTCACAAGTGTTTAAACTTAAATTCAATCGTGCTTGAAGGTCTCGGACCAGATGATATGGGTTGGTTAACACTCCATGGCAAGTCCTATAAGCGTTTAAACTTAAATATAGTCATGCCTGAAGTCTTCGGACCAGAGGATATGAATTAGTTTACACTCCGTGACTATTTTCACAAATGCTGAAATAGATCTTAAACCATATTGGACTTCTTGGACCATGCACTGTGCATAATCCAGTTCAAGTAAAGTCTCTAACCATTCACTTTAATACTTAAGACTTTTTTATCTGTTATTACTCAATAAGTACGGTAACAATTCTTATATGATCCAATGTTTGTCCATACTTGTCTAAGTTATTTGCATCATTAGCAGAATATTATTGTTGAGCTTACTCAGATTAAGATAAATAAAGGTTAACATTACTTGTAATAACAACAAATTTTATAAGGTAAGTAACGAAAATGTAGAGAATAAAAAAAGCACGCTTTCATTGATCAAAAAGATGGTATTTCTTAATTCCTTACCAAAAAAAAAAAAAAAAATTCCTAGTTTCTAAGCCTTCTTTGTGACAACGGGGTCAATAGTTTGACTAGACTGGGTGGCAGCAACATCGCTTGGTCCTTGGGTTCAGGAGGAGTTTTCTTCTTACCCAAGTCTTTACCCTTATCTTGAGGATCCTCAACTTGCTTGCCTTAACCACCAGCTTGACCAGACTCTTTGGGAGCCTCAAGAAGGACAGGAGGGACTGGGCCGACCAGAAGCTGCTCCGAGGTTTCTGGGAGTTGTGTGGAGGAAGAGGATTCAGGACCTGGGAGTTCGCGAATATCAGGATCATAGTAGACTCTCCCAGGTCTCCTCAAGTCAAATTCTACAGGGACCCTAGCAGCATCGAGGGCTTTACCCCAAGTTATATCGCAGTAATCCCTGCAAACTATAGAAAACTCCCCTGTGAGTCTGACTTGAGTCTCTTCCACCCCAAGCTTGTATGCAGCCTGCTTTTCAGCCTCGGCTGCCTCCTTAACTAATTGGGCAGCTTCCCTGGCTTTCTAAAGCTCAGCTTAAAGATCCTTGACCATTTGTCTCTCTATCTCTAGATTAATCTCGGTCTTGCGCAATTGCTTGCGTTGATCTTCAGCCTGCCTTTCAGCATTCTTAAGGCCTGCATCAAGATTATTCCTGGCCTTGGTCACCTCTTTTAGCTGCTCGGACAGCTTATCGTAATCCTCCTTAAGGCTACCCATCCTTTTCTCAACCTCAGACTGGGAATGGGCCTCTGCCTGGGCTTCATTGCGGGCTTCTTTATTCTATTCCTCGGCCACATAAACCTGTTGGGTAATCTACATAACAGAATAGGAAAACTTCAATATAAAATAAAGAAAAATGACAAATGAAAATGGTTAATAGTTTAATTGGAGAAATGGATCACATCACTTACCATGGTCAGGTCCCTCTTAAGGGATAGGAAGAGTTCATGCTGGTTGAAGCGCCTGTAAGCATCCATATCCGTTGGCAGGAGAAGTGGTTGCTCCAGGGCCTGAGCAATGAGACCTGCCTTCCCCCCTCGGTAGTTCCTGACCGAAGTTTCCCAAGGGAAAGGAACACCATCCAACTCTAGCTTGGGAGACCAAATGCGCCGTCCTCGGCGCACATCAGCAATGAGAGCATCTTCTCAGCTCTCAACAGATGAAGCCCTTTTACCCCGTTGGTCCTTCGCCACCCTCTGTTGTTTATTTCCTTTTGAAGGCTCCATCTCACCTTCCTCAAGAGCTGTACTAGGCCTTTTCTTCTTCAGCTCAGGGATTGGCTTTGGGCCGAGGTTAGAAGGGAGCAGAGGAGGGGGTGGAGGAAGATTAACAGCGGGCTGGGACTTGGTGGCTTCTTTGGGCATGGCTGCTTTGTTCCGTGCCTTCATGAGATCTTTTAAGCTCAAAGCCATCTCCTTTTCCTCTTCCGATGAGTCGTCTGGAATGGAAGTTATTAAAACAGGAGCGTGGACACTAGAATGCCTATCAGCTTCTTCCTCGGCGTCCGAAAGGGGAATTACCTGAACCTCCCTTGGTGCCTCTTCTTTAAAACGAAAATTTTCAATCTGTTCCTCTAGTGAAGAGGTCGAGGAAGCAATTCCTTCCCCTACTGCGGCTGCTTCGAGGGGAATCTGTTGAACTAGAGGGATGATTAGTGGTACACCCTGCGAAACCGGATGTGGTACAGGGGAAAGATCGACCGAAGACAAAAAATTTGGCCGAGCTACGTCTATCCGGTTTATGCGATGGTCTCCTTGCCTTATCGCATTGCCAACCGGTTGAAACGCGTCCGAGAGTGGCTTAAAATCGAGAATGAGGTGGGCGGCCCAAAGTTGCCCGTCTTCACTTACAAAAATCTCTGATCTCAGTAGATAATTGAGCGCGGCAACGTTAGTCAGGCTGAGCCGAGGAGATACGTGTCTTTTATCTGTTAACACCACAGCAGAGCTAAACATAATCAGAAATTTAAGGTGAAATACTAATACGAAAAAAAAATAATAATAATAAATACAATGCTAATGATGAAGATTCTAAGTCTATTTCTAGGGAACCTAGGTCTAGGATATCCCACCTGGCTCTCCTGGCTGGATTGGGCAATGAAGACCGTCATGCCACGCTCCCGAGACAATCAGATAATCGTCTTTCATCCCCTTGTTAGACTTTGGAAGACAGGAGATGAGTCTAACGATGTCGGATTGGGATTTAAGGTAATATCTCACCCCCTTTTGTCTATGACACTCGTACATCTGGACTACGTCGAGCCAGGTGAGTCCCAGGCCTAAATGTCGGTTCAAAGCATCAACTGATCCTAAGATCCTAAAAACGTTAGGTGCACACTGATCGGGGCTAAGCCTATGATTACGAAGGTAATTTCTTGTAATGGGACCCATAGGGATAGTCATTCCCCCTTCTATAAAGGCTATGACAAGGATTATAACTTCCCCCACCCCTTGATCTGTTAATAGTCTTTTTGGGGGACAATACCGCAAGTTTACATCTTGTGGTATGTGATACATTTCTTTAAATATTTCTATCTAGGCAGGACTATCCACTAAATACCTAAATCTACCCATTTCGAATAAACAGAAAGAGGGAAACACTAAGAACGATAACTGAGAAATGAGAATTTGAAGGCCGAGGAAGCTGTCCGAGGAGAGAATGAAGGGTTTGAAGAAATCGAAACTTATGCAAACTGGGTTGGGGAGTGATCTGTAGATCCTTAGAAGGATTCTTGTGGATTTGTAAGAAAGTACTACGGATGATTTAAAAAACTTTGTGAGTTTGAGTGCTTGATTTCGCTGGAAAGTGAGAAATTGTGAAGTAAAGGAGAAATGATCTCCTTTGAGGCTTTATATAGGGGCCAGAAAATGGGTAGGAATTATCCCGCCTAAATCCTGAGGAAAAATGTCATTTGTTGGATCAATTGTTCACCGTTGGATGCCAAAGACATAACGCCACCTGGAACAATTAATAATGCTTTGTAAATACCGAAACGTCACCAGCAATGATGAAGCGCCTAAATCTATGCGCCCACACGTGTAAATTCAGGTACTTTCACATTTTTAGCCTTTATTTCTATTGCAGATCAAAATCCCATTTTTTCTCCTTGGAAGCGAGGGAAAAATTAAAATTTTGAGGGGCTATTGTGGGGATAAAAGCCCAAATTTGTATATTGGGCCTTGGGTCCTATTTGAAGATGTGGATACGTCCGAGGAGGAATAAAGGATTGGGAAAGGTCTCAGAGTGGAGAATCACGTAAGAAAAGGATAAGGGAACATAGTCCGAGGAGTGTATCCTCCTCGGATTTGAAGAATATCGGTCAAGCAAATACCTGGACAGTTTGGGTGAACTTACAGGAAGTTCCAACGATAAGGATGAACTTCATGCATGTATAAAGATGATAAGAATAGAGAAATTGTAACGACCCAAGGAAAAGCGCTAGCCACATCTGCGCTATACCTTAAAAGGACTAGTCACAATTAAGGCTTCTTGCAATTGTTAATAAAGCCCAAATCTACCTAGTAAATACCCGATGTGAGACTCATTACACACCCACACACATCACACAATCAATCAAATTGGGACATCACAATCTCCCCTACTTAAATCCCTAACGTCTGCGTTAGGGCCCACTTTGTGGGGTAGTGTCTCTGAGCCCACACGGGATTACCGGGCCAGCTCTGATACCGTATATAACGACCCAAGGAAAAGCGATAGCCACATCTGTGCTATACCTCAAAAGGACTAATCACAATTGAGGCTCCTTATAGTTGTTAATAAAGTCCAAATCTACCCAGTAAATACCCGATGTGGGACTCATCACACATCCACACACATCACACAATCAATCAAATTGGGGCATCACAATCTCCCTCACTTAAATCCCTAACGTCCTCGTTAGGGCCCACTATCTGGGGGTAGTGTCTCTGAGCCCACACGGGATTACCAGGCCGACTCTGATACCATATGTAACAACCCAAGGAAAAGCGCTAGCCACATCTACGCTATACCTCAAAAGGACTAGTCACAATTGAGGCTCCTTATAATTGTTAATAAAGTCCAAATCTACCCAATAAATACCCAATGTGGAACTCATCACACACATCACACATATCACACAATTAATCAAATTGGAGTATCACAATCTCCCCCACTTAAATCCCTAACGTCCTCGTTAGAGCCCACTTTATGGGGTAGTGTCTTTAAGCTCACATGAGGTTACCGAGCCAGCTGTGATACCATATGTAATGGCCCAAGGAAAAGCACTAGTCACATCTGCGCTATACCTTAAAAGGACTAGTCACAATTGAGGTTCCTTGTAATTGTTAATAAAGTCCAAATCTACCCAGTAAATACCCAATGTAGGACTCATCACACACCTACACACATCACATAATCAATCCAATTGGGGTATCACAATCTCCCCACTTAAATCCCTAACGTCCTTGTTATGGCCCACTTTGTGAGGTAGTGTCTCTGAGCCCACACGGCATTACCGGGCCGGCTCTAATACCATATGTAACGACCCAAGGAAAAACGCTAGCCACATTTGCGCTATACCTCAAAAGGACTAGTCATAATTGAGACTCCTTATAGTTGTTAATAAAGCCCAGATCTACCCAGTAAATACCCGATGTAGGACTCATCACATACCCACACACATCATACAATCAATCAAATTGGGGCATCACAATCCCCCCCACTTAAATCCCTAACGTCCTCGTTAGGGCCCACTTTGTGGGGTAGTGTCTCTGAGCCCACACGGCATTACCGGGCCGGCTCTGATACCATATGTAACAACCCAAGAAAAAACGCTAGCCACATTTGCGCTATACCTCAAAAGGACTAGTCACAATTAAGGCTCCTTGTAGTTGTTAATAAAGTCCAGATCTACCCAGTAAATACCCGATGTAGGACTCATCACACACCCACACACATCACACAATCAATCAAATTGGAGCATCACAGAAATATCTAAAGAAAAAGCTACTACCATTGCATTTAATACACTGCAACAACTTTTTTGGCCGCATTTATGTGGAGAAGACTCCTGAACAGCGCAATCTTAGCTGCCACCACCCATGGAGAATCAAAGAAGATACCTGATGGGACGTATACTCAAATGAATGCTTAGATGAAGAACAAGTATACGATGAAGATGGTTTAAAAGAAAACTATATAAATGTAAGAGACCTCTCATGAGATGGGGATCGAGAAAAAGAGAGAAATAAGAAGAAGGAAAATTTACTGTAGCTCTAAGAGTGGTATTAGCATTTCAAACTATAATTTTTCTCCTCGGACATTAGTTTATTCAAGTTTTAAGTGTGTTTTTATACTTGTTCATCTGGTAAAATATTGATTAACTGTTGTTTAGTTCATAAACAGCCCAGTTATTTCACCCACTTTCTACAAATTCATTGTATTGGGCTTATTGGGCTCACATCCCACATCTTTTGGGCTTAGGCTACAAATCTTGACCCTACAATTGTGTACTCTCTCTTCTCACATGAATGGTGGGTCCCACTAATTAAATTTATGGTGGGACTCACCATTTATATGAGAGGGGAGAGTACGCATTTATGGTACTCCGGGAGTATTTAATAATTTTCCATAAAAGTTGGGCTTAGAAGCCATGGTTACACCAAGTAGCTTCACCAAATTGCATAAATTTTTTGAGATTTTTCAATAGATTCATTTACTTAAGTTTTTAGATAAAAAAAAAATTTTTTGATCTTTATCAACTTCTTTGGATAAAGTAACAATAAGTGTTCTAATGAACTTCTTCTTTAAAAAAAAAAAAAAAATTATAAAGTAACAATTTTACTAGCTTACGTTAGTTTTTTTTTTTTTTTGGAATAAACATTTATCCTACATCATTTATTTCCTAATAATAAAGTAACAAATTTAAAAGTATTATTTTTTCTTATCAATTTTTTTTCTTTTGGAATAAATAACAAAAAAATAGCTAATATTTATTAACTTTAACGTAAACTAAAAAAAAAATTCTAATAACATTAACTATTTTTTTGGGATAAAGTAAAAAAAAAAAAAAAAACTAATATGTAATTAACATAAATTTCTTAATTACGTAAACTCTTTTTTCTTTTTGTTTATATCAAGTTATCAACTTCTTCATAACTTAAAATTATCTAATATAAAAGTGGGGGTATATATACTGTTTGGTATATTTTTCCCTTTTCCTACCGTACGGTTTCTTGATGTATCCTTTCCTTCTCATACTTACCTTACCTATGAAACTTGCATGTATGTATTTGCCTTCTTCTTTTGTTTTTTCATAAATTTCCCTTCTTTATTTATTTTTTTTTCATCAAATTGAATATGTTATGTGTGCGGGTTGCCTTTTGTTTAAGTTATTTTTGTTAACTTTGATCTAATTTATATGCTTATTATGGTCTTTAGAATCAATTGTATATCTTCCATGAAAACTAACAAATTAATTTTAACAAAAATCTTATTCACTTTTTGAAAGATCTGTTTTCCAATATGTGTAGATCCCACAGGTAGCCATGAGACCAAGATTTGAGCATCCAAAACTATGATAATGAACATCACTCCACAAAGAATGGAGACAGAAAATTGATTAAATATAAAAAGGGTGATGTAAAAACAATGGATATTTAAGGTGATGTGAAATCTCCATGACTTTGCTACCTTCCCCTTGCTATCAAAGTTAATTCAATTTTCATGTGAGTATCTTTACTTTAACTCTAATTCCAGATTTTTTTTAATGTTTAGAAATTTATATTGTTTGTAATTATTGAATTCAGAGTTTCTTTGTGTCTATATATTTATGTGTGTGTTATTGTGAATTTTTCTTTCAATTTTTTTTTTAATTTTATAAATTTGGGTAGTTTTAATTTGTAAATTCAGGATGATTGCTTGGGGTTAAAGTAAAAATATTAGGTCAATTTTAATCATAATTCATGCAATAGTAGGGTGTTAGATGTTAATATTAATTTTATGCTTATTTACATGAATTAACATAAACATCTTAGCATGTTTAGTGTTGATATTAATTTGACACTTTGAGATGCAAGCGCTTCATTATAATTAAATATAAATGTTATTATGCCGGTATGTTATAATTATTATTTGTTGTTCCTCACCCTACTTCACCTTAATTGTTATTTGAATAAGTAAAAGTTATCTCTTAGTCCGACCGGGTATAACATTTCTCTTCAATCATTAATTAGTGTTTCTCAATAAAATTATTCATATTATAAGTTTATGACCAAAACCGTGCAAAACTCGACCCATTTACTACTAAAAGCTTTTAGAAATTTAAAACTTGCTGTAATCTTTAAAATATTTTTACTATTTTATTTGTTATTAAATTTAATTATATTATCAAAAAATATATTTTTTAAAATTTATATATAATTCTTTTATTAAGCCGTGCATTGCACAGTTATAATACTAGTTAATCATAAAAGAGAGAAATGAAGGAGAACACATCTAGTAAAAGAAGAGAGAAAAATAAATTGATTTCATTATGTAAAACTACACATTAGAGAGTAATTATAGAAACGTAGTTGAACCCTACTTCAATCCTAACAAGACTAGGCTACTTGCCTTGCAAGTACAAATTAATTGGGATTTAAAACATATTTTGGCCTAATAGATTCTAAAATATCTAACATCTAGAAAAGAGAAATTAAGGAAAGAAAACCAATAAATGAGGGGAAACAAAGATTGGAGCTAGTGGATTTTTCTACAGAATTTTCTTTTAATTGTTCTTAACACATAACAACTAAAAATAATTTCATGTAAATCCTAGGTGGAAATTTGACTTTGACAAGATTGTAAATATGACTTATTCATGTGTAAATATCGTTACCAAACACATCATATGAATATGAATATTAACTTTTTGTGAGTTTTATATTTTTATGTTTTTATATTTCATTAAAATACTATTTAGTATTCTTGTAAATGACTTTATTCAAATTGGACTAGGCAAATACTATACATGTGTGTTTGCAGTTTGCACACGCACCCGCATTAGCATGCATGTGCATGTATGTAAATATGTGCCTACATATATATATATATATATATATATATATATATATCTCGTGCGTGTTTGTTCTAAATTCCATAATATATATTACCCTTATAGGCTAAATGACTCAATTAAACAAAAATAAAGTTAAAAACTGAAATGAATTTCAATAAAACTTAGAATGTGTAATTTCCATTTGGAAATAACTATATATTTTTTAAAAATAATAATAATTTAAAAGCCATATCACAAGACTTGGTGTTGGGCTTAATTAATGCAAAGCCCAAAGACCCAGATAATTCCTTGGATATTTGCCTAGAAGGATTAGGCTTTTTTCTCTAATTTCTCTACTTACAATGGGCCTATAATGAGCCCGAATTACTTCACGTATGAGGGCTAAATTATGGACTGAAACTTCATAGATTGGGCTTCACAACCCAAATTATTTTCTCCATTTTGCAAATATGCTTTTATGACTCACAAAGCTTGCTACATGGATTGCAAAAGTGTACTGCTTGGCAGATTTACCGGTGCCGTGTCCCATCAACTATCAAAGCACCAAGCTATGCTACAAGTGTCATCATTTTTTTTTTTAAAACGAGAGTTTCAATATGTAGTGTCCATGATAGTTTTTTATCATCAGATTAAGGCATTAATCAATTTTTGGTGTAAACAGAGATTAAACTCAGATCTTTTTTTTTTTTTTTTTTTTTTATAGGAAACACACTTTTAATATTAATCAAATAACAGCAGAGTTTACATCATGCAGAATTGCTAATTCTAAGAAAGTAGGACAATTCTCCATCCATATACACTGGTTAACTATGCCCTTGGCATACTTTGCTAACAAATGAGCTGGGGAATTTGCATTACGCTTTACATGAGAGAAATCCACGTTATGGAACTCCAAAGTAGCTGATCTAATACCCATTATCACTGCATCAATCGATGCCGAAGTAGAGGATGAGTGACTCAACGCCCTTGAGACAATGAGGGAATCACCTTCAACAATGAAGTCCGTAACACCAAGCAGCTTTGCGAATTGTAAACCAACTTCAACAACCTTTGCTTTCGCTTCAAGTGGTCCTAGTGGTGTGTGAATTAGCTTACACGTTGCTGCCACAAATTGGCCACTCCAGTCATGTGTTAGAACACCAACACCCACAGAATGCAACTCTAGAAATATTGCGCCATCTACGTTAAACTTGAAACACGGTGCGTATGGTGGATTCCATCTCGTAACGTGTTGAACAGGTTCCGTAGCAACTGGCAATGAATCCACAGCAGTCTGATATTCATCCAGGTAATGCACCACCCATTGTAGGAGCTCACTTCCTTCTTTGCGCGTTCCACCGTAACGAACAGAGTTCTTGTTACCCTACATCGCCCACGCACAGGTCACCAGAAGCTCAATATTTTCCGGTGAGATTTTTGCATCCATCATTAAGCACCAGAGTGAGTCCTTGAAAGAACACAGTTGGTCCAACACAGCGGGAAAAACCAGCTTCGATGCAAACCAGACTTCTTTGGCACGGCTACATTTCCAGAAGAAATGAATTGAGTCTTCAGCTCCAACGTTGCATCCCTCACATGTATCAACCTGCAAAACAATCCTTTTAACCAAGTTAGTTTTGAAAGGTAAGATGTCTCGACAAGCTCTCCAAGTGAAGTGCCTTATTTTATGAGGCACATTGAACTTCCATATTTGTTTCCAAAAGCTCCGTTCTTGGCTGCCATCAGAGGATGAACCCATGGAATCATTTAAAGACATTTGTGACACAACCTAGTAGGCGTTTTTGACAGAAAAAGCTCCATTAGAACTCCAAGCCCAAATCTGTTTGTCCTCAGGCAGATTAGAACTTATAGGGATGGCTTTTATGGCCTCTGCTTTATGCGACAAGAATAGGGCATCAACAACTCCAATCTTCCATAAAGCTTCTTCCTTATCTATCAACTCACCAACCTTCATATCTTGTGGCATGAACAACCTAGGAGATGAGACCATAAAAGTTGACGGCTTAGGCAGCCATTTATCACCCCAAATCCATAATTAACAAGAGGTTGAGCAGACATAATACTTCGCCAAGTAAAAGAAGGATTATTACCCAAAACAACCTGTGCGAAATTAGATGTGGGAAAGTATTTAGCCTTCAAAACCTTGTACACCAGTGAGTCATGACCTTGTTGAAGTCTCCATCTTTGCTTCGCCAATAAGGCCATGTTGAACTCCTTAAGTTTTTTAAAGCCCATCCCACCACAGCTCTTCGGAGTACATAATTTCTCCCAACTCATCTAAGCTATTCTCCTCTCTTCATTTCTTTGCCCCCACCAAAAATTCTGAATCATACTAGTCAACTCCTCACAAAGAGAGTCAGGCAATTTGAACACACTCATAGTATACGTCGGAATTGCTTGAGACACAGCTTTTATCAATACTTCTTTCCCTGCCTTAGACAATAACTTCTCTTTCCAACCAGCAAGCTTTTTTCTTAATTTGTCCTTAATATAGTTAAAAGTGTTCTTCTTATTCCTACCCACCAATGATGGCAAACCAAGGTATTTTTCATGGTGCTTAATTACCTGGGCCCCAAACCTCTCTTTAATGGCTTCTTGAATATCAAAAGAAGTATTGGCACTAAAAAACAGAGAAGTTTTAGCACAATTTAACTGCTGTCCCGAAGCACCCTCATACACCCTCAACACCCTCTGAAGGGCTTCACATTCCTCCATGGAGGCTCTACAAAATATCAAACTATCATCTACAAAGAATAGGTGTGATATTTTGGGACCCCTACGGCATACTGCAACTCCCCCCATCCTTCCATTCTCCACCTCTTTCTTAATAAGAGCAGAAAGACCTTCCGCACATAACAAGAATAGATAAGGAGATAATGGATCACCCTGCCTAATTCCCCTACTTGGAATAATATGCCCTTTAGGCTTTCCATTAATCTTCATAGAATAAGTAACAGTAGTGACACATTTCATAACCAAAGCACACCATTTATCATCAAAACCCAGTTTATGCATGATTTTTTCCAACCATAACCACTTTACCCTATCATATGCCTTACTCATATCAAGCTTTAGAGCCAAATCACCCACTCTTCTACTCTTCTTTTGACTAATATGATGCATCATCTCATATGCTACAAGAACATTATCAGTGATTAACCTATCATGCACAAATGCACTTTGGGAATTACTAATAATAGAAGGAAGAACTTTTTTCAACCTATTAGCAATGGCTTTTGATGCAATTTTATAAACCACATTACAAAGACTAATGTGTCTAAAATCTGTCACAGTTTTTGGCTCTTTACATTTAGGTACAAGGACAATATGAGTATGATTGAAGTTTGGTGGAATGATACCTGAATTGAGAAAAGCCAAAACTGAAGAAGTAACCACACCACCAATCTTGGGCTAAAAGTGCTGATAAAACAATGGAGGCATGCCATCCGGTCCAGGGGACTTCAGAGGATACATTTGCTTAAGGGCATTTTTCACTTCAACTTCTGAAAACTCCCTTACAAGAGCTTGATTCATCCTAGGGGTGACTCAAATCTCTTATTCAAATATCAAAGATTTTACCAGTTAAGCTAATTGAAACCCACTCAAGTGTCATCACTTATTATCAGTCTTGTGCTTCAATTTTCTTCGGTTTATAAATGGTATGATCTTAATTCACGAGTGCCAAGTGCCAATGACAACTTGATCACCACTGTAGGGACATATTCATGATTCTAATTTCAATTTAGTACTTGGGTTTGAGTAGTGTGAGGCTCATTAACGCCAGAGTTGCAGGCCAATAGGGAATCCCGTGATATACTGATATATGTTGCCCAACAGGATGTGATTTGCCTCCATGATCTTACATTTTTTCATTCATAAAAAAAAAAAAAATTTAAGTTTCTTTCTACTGTGGGAAGTTTACTTTAGGTATATGTCTATTTTTTCGAAGAAAATGGGCAAATGCCCCTTTCAAAAAAAAATCCAGCATTTTGTCTCATTTCCCAAACTAATTAGGGAAATGCCCCTCTTTTGAAACTCGATTTTCTCAAAATCGAGTTATAAAAATAAAAAAAAAAATTCTGGAGCCCTATAGTGACGTTTTAAGCAGCCTATAGTGACGTTTTAAGGACCTATAGTGACGTTTTGTAACTCGATCACCATGAAGTCGAGTTACATGCAATTTTTTTTTTTTTTTTTTACCTATAACTCGATTTCATGTATATCGAGTTACGAAACGCCACTATAGGTCCTTAAAACATCACTATATGCTCCTTAAAAACGCTACTATAGGGTCTAAATCGATTTTCAAAAGAGGGGTATTTCCCTAATTAGTTTGAGAAAGATGGCAAAATGCTGGATTTTTTTTTTAGAAAGGGCAAATACCAATTTTTTCCCTATTTTTTCAATATATATATTTTAAATTTTTTATTTGACCTTGTCCGGTCCAAATATAATTACTAAGTTTAAAAAGTTTTTTTTTTTAGAGAATTTTAACCTATGGCGTCCGCTTCTAATGATTGCTTTTTATCATTAGACCAATATACTAATTGATTTTTGGTGTAGGCAGAAATTGAACACCAAATCTCTTATTCGACAATAAGATACTTTACCAGTTGAGCCAAGAACAACCATAATCATTAATTGACTCTGACCTGTTCAACAACAATCATGCGGCCAAGCACGAAAAGGACCCCAACAAATGGGTATCAAGTTCTGCTCCATCCTAAATTAACTTGTACTGGATGGTCACTTCGTGAAAACGTACGTGCATACAAAATTTCAGGACTATGTGTGGCTTAACTTGGGACAATTTTGAGAAATTCATTCCAGTCTTTCAAACTGAATATACATTCGAACAAAGGAATTATATATTTGAATTAGGCTAGTTTCAATGTATTTTTCATTTTTTTGCTTTGTTCCAGACAACACAACACATAACTTCGTTGGCTAACCAAGAACAGTGGTAGCATAAAAAATAAATAACCATCCATATATAGCGTATTAATTAGTACTATCAAATAAGCTTAATTTTTATTGGTCAAGTATCATAATCTGAAATATTGCAGATTGCTTCTATGAATCATCCTTTATGATGACTTCAAGTGATTTTAATTAGCTTGTAGCCCATTTTGGCTTGTAAATTCGTTTTTGCGTTTAGGAAGAAATGACTACATTTTAAATACTTACCAGTTTCAAGTTAAATTATTTGAGTAGTTTATCCAATAGAGAGTAGTGTAGCTGAAAAGGACAGCAAACTGACCTAACAAAAAAACAAAGCTCAAAGCTTCCCTTCACTCTTCTCTTCAGTGGACTCAAAAATCAGAAACGACAAATCCTTCATTATATTTTTGTTGTCTTTTTAGGTAACCGATAGCAAAGCCAGCCAGGATGGTTGTTCCTCAAAACCCAGTTGTAATTAAACAATTAGTTTGACGGCAATAGGAAGATAAGAAAATGCCAAACTATTTAATTGTTGCATTCGGATGGAATATGTTATATATGCACAATTAATATCCTTCCAAATTAACTATTGATGTATCTTCCCAAGATCTGAAAGCTTAAGATACAATTTCCTTACGTGTGGAGTGCACACATGCTTCAATTATTTAATAATACTACAAATGGTATTTTCCCATCATGTTTTTATCCCAAAGGTGCTTGTCTATTCAGCTTTCCATTTCTATAGTGGTTTAGTAGACTAGTTGTGCTCAATCGTATTAGAAACCTGCATGATCAATTTTGCTTTTGAAATGAGAGTCTCAATCACTATCTCAATCAACCCTGCACCAAAAGATATTTTAATATTTTTTTTGTTAAACCTTCTGGGGCGTGTGTCTTCCACACTCTCATCCCATGCATTGTCCATTTTAAACTAACTCCAATTAGAGTTTCCATCTATAAATACCAACCACAAGAGGCATGTGTTCACCACAAGTAATCAACACCCTTTCCTCATATTCTTCATTTCTGATCATAATTGCCAATTTGCCTTATTTTCCTCATCATGGCTGCTGCAACTCACAACCAACTCTCAAATAACAGCGTAGAAATTCCTATTCATGCAAATGATAATATTATGGACTCAAAACATTGTCAGAAGATTGAAGAAGGTGACAATGTTAACTACTTTCAAAGGGCACAGTGGCTTCGAGCTGCTGTATTGGGAGCCAATGATGGGCTTGTTTCTGTCGCATCGCTAATGATGGGTGTTGGGTCCGTTAAAGAAGACATTAAACCCATGCTACTTGCTGGTTTTGCAGGTTTATTTGCAGGGGCTTGCAGTATGGCAATTGGGGAGTTTGTGTCTGTGTACACCCAGAGGGACATAGAAGTGGCACAAATAAAGAGAGAGAACTCAATGACAGTTGGTGGAGAGAATGAAGAAGAGGGTGAGAAGGAGAACCTTCCAAATCCATTTCAAGCAGCTTTTGCATCAGCCCTTGCATTTTCAGTAGGTGCAGTAATGCCATTATTGGCAGCTGCATTTATAAAGCCACATAAAGTAAGACTGGGTGTCCTAGTTTTAGTGGCTAGCTTGGCCCTGGTTGTTTTTGGAATTGTAGGAGCAGTGTTTGGGAAGACTCCAAAGGTGAAGTCTAGCATTAGGGTTCTTGTTGGAGGCTGGATGGCAATGGCAATCACCTTTGGGCTGACCAAATTAATTGGCTCCAATGGACTGCAAATGTGATTTCTGGGTTTTGACTTTTGTCCTTTTGTTGATTGTAAACTTGTTTTCCTTTGGCTACCTCCACCTTTTTGTTTGACCTTCCTTGCGCATGCTTGTGTTCAGTTTTTAATGTGTCATATGTCATGGTCCAAGAGTTTTCTAAATGGAAGTGAAGGTGTTAATTCAGCTAATCTAACTAGTGATGTCTCTTAAGACTTTACTATGCACCAGATGGCTTTATTCCACCTTCAACCTTTTGGTTGTTGTTCAGAGGAAGAGCTACCCTCTTATGTGTGGCTCAGCCTTTGGACAAAATAAAAGTTTGTAAATGGAAATGAATAATAATCGGTTGTTTGAAAGGAAGATATCAACTTGATTATTTCTCTCTCTCTCTCTCTCTCTCTCTCTCAAATTGGGTTTAAATTATACTTGGTATAATTTTTGACAATATTACATCACTCAATAATATTTTTTGGATGTTTATTTCAATGATCCTGTAAACCCCTGATTGTATTACATTTTTTTCTATATTTGTAAAGTTTCAAGATGATCAAATATTAATAACCATATCATCTAGAACATGTTTAAATTTTAAGGTTTTTTCTTCATTTAAATTATACATAAACCATGTGATGAAAGATTGGATAATGAGTAACAATCCATTACTGCGAAATTCAACATGGGTGTAAGAACATGGAGAGAGTGGAATATAATCATGTGATTTTATTGGAGTAAGTTGTAAGTCTACCAAAATCTTACAACAAATGTGTCAGCTCATCACAAGTTAAAATAAAATAAAATAAAAAAGATTATACATGGATCCACCACAACTCAAAATAAAGCTATTGTGAAAATATTGTAAGATTTCCTTGTGCCTATAGACTTTCCCAAAATATCAATCCCACCTAAAGCTATTGAATGGTGGAAGTGTAACATTACCCAAAACGTTACACCAAATGTAACTCCTAGTCACTGTTAAACCACTTTAACAAATATTATTTATTAGATTTATTCTTTGACATGGATTATATGTTCTCATTTTTCTTAGTATACACGCCAAATTTTATGTTAATTGGATATTATTTACTAATGGATTCCTAAATTAATGTTTTGTATAAAATTATAAAATACAAAAGACTTGAAATTTAAGCATTTTTTTTTAAAAAATGAAAGGGAAAGGAGGGAGAGGGAAGAGAAAAGAAAGGGAAAAGTAAAGAGGAGAAGAAAGGAAAGGGAAAGGGGACTTCTTTTTTTTCTTTTTCTTTTTTTCCCTCAAAGTATTTTTAGTTTGCAAGCGAAGAAATAAAGGAAAAAAGAATTCTTTGTACAAACACTCTTTTCTCCCATTTCCATCCAATTTGGGTAGAAAGAAAAAAAAGGGGCCAATTAAAAGGTTATCTTTACGCTAAAGTAAAAGATTATGGTACTATCATAAAAAAAATTAAAAGGTTATGGTTTTAAGTGAACCATATATTAGTGGGGGTAGGGCTTTATCTAAGTATTAAGGTATATATAGATTTGAGTACGACATGACATAGACTTGTGTAATATCCCGCACCTCACCCTATACATAATTAAGCATTCATGCATCATCTTATTAATCATCATCATGTAATATATTTTAAGTAATTGGAGATTAAAATATAAGAGAACATTTATGTAAATGATGTGGAAGGCATGTAAGGGTGATAAGGGTAATTCCATGATCCCAATTCAATTCATGTTGTTCCTATCGTTGTTTTATTAATTATACATGAAATTGACAACTTGTGATCAAGATGTTATGTATCTTGTTTCTAATGAATACAGCGGCAACAAAATGTCTTGATAATCAAAGTCTTGAGTGGCCTATGATCTGCTAATTAAAGATATAAGTCTTGTGTCCCACCATGACTCATTGTAACAACTTTTGCAAGATGTGTTAGTTCTAACTTTAATGTTTTGCTTACATTGTTATGCTATGTCATAAAATATATTATGACTCATTTTAAAGCATCTTATTTAGTCCAATTATCTTAGTTTATATCCTATGGCAGCCCTAAATAGGGTTAGTGGCTTATGCCCAATGACTTGGTACAATTACCTTTAAGAGATCATCGTGAATTTTGGTAGCAATCCTTCATAATAATGGTTTCTATTTTGTGATCGTTTCTATGCTGCCCTATGGCTATACAACCCTTGAATATACATATTTGAGCATGTTAATGATAGTAAGAAATTGAAGCAAAAGGCTCCTTAAAGCTATGTCATTGATTTAAGAAGCTTTAAGAAACTATCTTGAAATTTGGTTGTATTTCTTTGTCATAGTTGCTGATTTGTGTTTGTTTCCCCTAAGCTCTATTGTTGCCCAGCCCTTGAATTTACTTAACTAAGTATGTTAATCCAAGTAAGAAACTCAAGTGAAAAGGGTCCTTGAGATTTTTATAGATTTTTATGAGAGATTCTGTGAATATAAAATGCTATGTTTGTTGTCTGCCCTTGTTTTTTGAAGTCCTTGGAAAAACTACCTTCAAAATTTGAATATCAAATTCTACATTATGATGATATATGATCATAGTCCCAATGAAGCTAACAATGTGCAACAAGTAGGATTTCAAAAGGAAAAAGTCAAAATGCTTTGTGTTGTGTAGTAAAACTTCTATAATAGAGACATGGGAATGAGGGGGGTTTGGTTGTTATATCTGCCACTATAATAGTTATAACAATTATATTAAAGTTAATTGCTTGTAGTTTATGGTAGTATATAATGCATATATGTATGAAATGCATGACTATGGCTGTATATAATGTATATATGTATGAAATGCATGACTACGCATTATCGGTTGTGTAGCATCCACTATTAGTGGATGCTACAACTTATTGTTTAGGAGTTGTGACTTTAATTCAAATGGTGTGACTAGTTTTGATGCATTATTAGAAATGTTTCTTATAACATAGGTAATGTTTTTTCTTTATGATTCTAATGTAGTTTTGTTTTTATATTTGTGCAGGTTTCTTATTGGTGGCTTTTTGGGCATTTTCTTTTGGCATTACTTGAAGACATTTTGAAACATCATATTTTAGCCCTAATTATATTACATTAATGTTTTGGTATTGTTATAAAACATTTTGTGTTATTGTATTTATTGCAAACAACTTGTATTTGTATGGATGGATTAAATCTAACACTTGTTTTATTTACTTTTGGATTGTATGAATTGTTTGCTTATAAATATGTTGTTCAAATGTGAGGTTTTAATAATGTAATGACAAGTTACAAGTTAATATCAAAGACAGGAAAAAAATGAAAAATGAAAAATAGTTTTCGCGATGAATTTTTCCGTCACCAAATATAGCAAAATAAAAAACAAAAACAAAAATGTTTTGGCGACGAAATATTTTGTCGCCAAATATGGAAGAAAAAAAATTTTAAAATTTTGTTTTGGTGACGAAGATTTTTGTTGCTAAATGTAGTCTAATTTTTTTAAAAATAGTTTTGGTGACGAAATTTTTCATCGCTATATGTACCCAATTTTATAAAAAAAATAGTTTTAGTGACGAAATGTTTCGTCGCCAAAAAAAATTTAATAAAATAAAGTACATTTGGTGACGAAATAGTTTTGTCACTGAATAGTATATTTAGCGAGGAAAACATTTGGCAACGAAATATTTTCGTCGCCAAAAGTTAAAAAAAAAAAAAAAAACTAATCGGACTTTTTGCTTTCAGCTACGGGGTATTAGCGACGAAACGAACTTCGTTGAAAGTCATAAGCGACGAAAAATTGGACTTTTAGTGACGAAAATTTTTGTCGCCGAAAATACATTTTGTTGTAGTGCAATTGAAAACCAATATATCCTTCCAAATAATTTATCCCTCATTCCTTTTTTCTCCAACCAAATAAGAGCAACCTTGTCTTTTCTCTCCCATTTTTTCCTTTCTCATATTCTCTCCAAAAAAAAAAAAAAGTGTTAGTCTAAGCATAAAAAATTACAAATTGATCTAACTATAAAATAATTGTCAATGTGGTCCTTACATTCAAATCTGTCAACAATGAGCCGTTAAATGTCTTGGAATGACATGGTTTTAGAAGTTTGATTTTTTTTTATTGTTTTGCTTTAATGAAAATTATTTTGCTATATATAATGAATTTTTTTTTTTTTTATAAATATAAATTTTGAAATTGAAATTTTATTGGATTGAGTAGTGAAATTTCGTAGAATCATATCTTATTCCCAACAACATACCTTTGTTTACTGTGTAAGACTAATCATGATAGTTCAAGTATCTTTAAGAGAAAATTCAAGTCTACATTTATTTTTAAAGAGATATTTCTTCTAACATATGGTGAACCTTGAGAAACCTTCTGATAAAGACAAACATTCCTATTAAAATGATAAGTTAGGACCCTCTCTTGTTTTAACATCAGTTTCTTTTTTAACCTAGCTCCTTCCCTCTTGGAGATAAGTCATCTATTTATATTTGACGTCTCTATTTGTTATCGACAACTACTCTTTTCACATGAAACCTATTTTTTATGTCAAAATGTCATTTGTTGTGCTTCTTGACAAGAGAGTCAATACAGTAATAGAGGCCATTTCGATTTAATTAAAGATACAATTTTTTTTTATTCCGATTAATATTGGTGTACCGTTTTTGGATTATTGCTTATATTGGTGTGTGTGTTTTAATTATTTCTTCATATTTATTGGCTAAAGTCTACATAATTTGTTAAAAGTTAGCCCAATATATTAATCTCTAGCCCAACCCAAATAAATAATAATTAAAAATATCTCTATTTATAATAGAAAAAGAAAGAAATAAAGGATAGCACATAAGGACAAAACAAAAATGAAAAATAAAAACAAAATCAACACTACTTTTTATCCTTTTTTTATTATATAAATAGTGAGTTAAAGTTAAAATCCATTTAAATTAGAAATGAGAAGGTGATGATTTGAGAGAAGGGATGAGAGGTCTGCAGCTCTGGATTTCAATAATCACAACTTTCTTTTCACCTAGTGAAGTTTGTAGCTCTAGATCCATTGACCTTATCAAGACCTAATTCAGCATGGACAAATTGTTCCTCTAGTCTAGTTTGAAGGAGTCTTTTGTAACCAATTATGCGGTGACTCATAAGTCATAAAACCATCTGTGTGTGCTTTTTAAAAAAGTCACCTGGCTTATTAATTAAATAGGTCATGTCATTAAAAGTATACGTAAATAATTTTATCAATTGCCTCATAGTGAGTTGAATTTTCCTCCAAACCGGTTTGGAGGTAAATTATTTGCTTTCAGCATAAACACCATTACCCCTTTGGAGTAGCTCTCTGAGGGCAGAAGGACAAAAGAACCACTGTTTTGAAGCTTTTTGAAGAAGATTGGTCGTTGGTCTATGTCAAATACTATGAAAATTGCACACCATATAATTTGGCTCCCTCCTCAATTGGATCAACATTGCTAATGGCCAAAACACAAACAAAAATTAGGATCGACCTAGTGTGGACGTCTCCCATCTATCACCGGTGAAATCCATCAACTTCTTTCCTACGTTGGGAGAGTATGAATGTTGCTATTTTTTATTTGAACAACAATAACAACACTACTCTAATTTGGCCTTTTGCTTTGCAACGAGTGATGACGTGTGCGTATGAGTTACTAGGGTGGGAGAAATTATAATATCTTCGTGGTGGAATACGTTATTTGTCTATCATTCCACTTAAAAAGTCACACTTGTTTAAAATTGCTGAGTCAGAAAATTTTTTTAAACAGAAACTAACTACTGACTCAAAAATTTTAAATAAGTTAGAGTCTTTTAGTATAATGGTTGACAAGTGACGTGGTCCACCATAAGAACTGTATAATTTCTTACTAGGGTGGGGTGTGTGTGAGTGAGGTTCTTAATTTACTTATTTAATTTTAAGGAATTGTAACCAACCATTGGTTTATTCTATGTGTGTTTGGCCACCTATTTATCTAATTTATTTTAATTATCTAATTAACTAAAAGTCAATCCCAAAAGCTCTTAAGCTAATTAAGGTAACAAAGGTCTCGAACAAAAGATTCTTGAACTCGAGAGCTCGATTACGTGAAGGGAAGGTGTTAGGCAATCCCACACAGCCAATCCAAAGGATGATATTTATCTTATTTTAATTTAATATCAACAATCATATTTTGAAATATAATTTTAATACGTTGCATTTTTTTTAAAGAGTTTTTGTACAAATAATAAATATACATAGTATGTGAATATATTTGTTTGTATATAAATAGCGTGTGATATTATTTGAAGAGTATGCACAAACCAGCATATGAAAATAAATAGAAATGTCATGTGAAAACCATTTACTACATTGCAAGAAATAATCACTACAACAAACATGGCTTATGGTGATGAAATCTAGCGACAAAAAATAATTTTGTCACCAAATAACAACATATCTGTTTGGGAACAGCGTATTTAGGTTAAACTGAAAACTTTTTGCTGAAAGTACTATAGATAAAAGTAAAAGTTAGCTGAAATAGTACAGTAAAACCCATGAATAATGTTACCCATAAATAGTAGCAAAAGTAAGCTGAATAGTAAAATAAGCTAGCTTTTTAAGTAATGCCAAATACAACATCAGTGAGAAAAAAATTATTTCATCGTGAAATATTAAAAAAAAGAAAAAAAAAGAAAAAAAAAAGAAACATGATGACAAAAGTATTGTAATATATGATGTTGATACTGCTTAATATGACAATAGAACCTTAAAATGTGGATAAAAAATAAGGAAAACATAAAATGTGACAAAAGTATAATCATATGTGATGTTGGTACTATTCAATATGACAATGGAGCCATTAAATGTGATCTTTTGACAACCTGGTATTGCGCGTTGACTTTTTATGGGTACCATACCCCCAAAAAAAAGAGGGATTACTGTAAAATTACCGTCAAAAGAATAGAGCAATATATATATATATATATGTAAATAAAAGATGAGACAAGTCTTTAAAAGCAATATTTAAACTTAAGGGGTCTAGATCTTCCTTGAAATAACTTTTACATCTATGAAAAATCAATAAATGGTTGTGCAATTCAAGGGTATGAAAATACACTTCCATTCACCATATTAATTAGGGATATATAGGAATAGACTAGGAAAATCTATCTTGAATAAACCTTACACTCATAGAAACATCAATAAGTGATTGTGAAATTTGAGGCACAACTTGAGTATAAGAATACCCCTCCACTCACCATATTGATTAAGGATGTAGAGAATAAACAAGTTGCAAGGGTGGTCTTTTCTTAAATCTGTGGGATTTTGTATTCAAATGTGCAGATAAAGGCATACACCTTCATACATGGTATATACCCATAAATATGAGAAAGG
This sequence comes from Quercus aquifolioides, assembly GCA_019022515.1. Taxonomy (NCBI): domain Eukaryota; kingdom Viridiplantae; phylum Streptophyta; class Magnoliopsida; order Fagales; family Fagaceae; genus Quercus; species Quercus aquifolioides. The sequence goes on along the minus strand of CM032332.1, from coordinate 18,363,855 downwards.
CCAAGCCTTTATTACATAAAAGTAAATACAATAATGTAAATGACTTGCATTTAAAAAGCAAAATTACTTGTATTTAAAGAGTAAGAATAAAAATGACTTTTATTTAAATAGTAAGAATGCAAAGACATGTATTTAAAGAGCAAGAACGTAAAAGAATTTCATAGATCCATAGTGTATATACAAGGAAAAGAAAGAAAAATGGTAGCTAGGATGGTAAGCTGGACTATCCTAACTTTGGAGAGGGAAAAAAGGGCTTACATAAGCCTTTTTTTTTTTTTTTTTTTTTTCTTTTTTTTTTTTTTTTTTTTTACTTTTGGGTTATGGAGGCAAAAAGGCTGCTATGATTTTTGGTAAGGGAGGGTTTAAGAGTCTAGCCTAAGGTGGAAAAGATGGAGGATGGGTGTAGGAGAGAAAAGATGGAAGACTAAGAGGTTTTGTGCATTTTTGTTCATGACAAATGATGGAGGTGGAGGGCTATTTAAAGAAAAAGAGGTGGCAAATGGGCTCAGCCCCACTATGCCCTATTACAAGGAAAATTATTAAATATTCCGGGAGTACCATAAATGCGTACTCCTCCCTCTCACGTGAATTGTGAATCCCACCATAAATTTAATTTATGGTACTTCAGGAGTACTCAACAATTACCCCTACTACAATAGGTGCATAGAGTGGTAAGGCCTACTGCCACCTTAGCTTCTTTTTAAAAGCTCCTAGGCTCTTCCATTTTCAGTTTTGCCCCTTTTCAGCCCTATCTTCGTTCAGCTGTTTGGAAGTCTTCCAAGACATGGATTTCTTCATTTTGGATATCATCTGAAAATTCTAGATGTAATTTGGAGGTGATATCGTTGAGTCGTTTTTCTTTTTCATGGAATAGATAACTCATCATAATTAAAAAGAAAAAGAAAAATCGACCATTCATACCAATTGTGATTGAATTTGTACAGTTTATTGGACAAAAATGCCTTTAAAAAAACAGCTTTTAAGCTTAAAAACAATTTATTTTTGCATTTCTTTGCAATTTTGTGAACATTCTTATGGTCTTGCTGACCTCTATTCTGGTTGGGTAAGATATCCTTAGAAAGGTTATAAAATTCTCACATTAATATTTTTGTAAAACCTTTTTATTTAAGTGGGGATTTTTGGATATCCAAGCATGTAAAATCGAAGTTCATCATGTAACCTTTCCAACGACTCCTCACTCGAACCAATTGGTGACCGTTTGATTATATTCTAATCGAAATTAAATTATAATCACACGTCGCAAAAAAAGTTAAGGCATTTAATAATTTTTTGATATCTCATCTATTTCAACTTCAATCTAGTCCCGTGATTTATCATTTTAAAGGAAAATTCATAATCCTTAAGATGGGCACAGCTTCATCACTATCGAATGGTTGGATTTTTGGTCAAATTTTGACTATCCATGTTTAGGGTTTGTCAAAGTTGATTAAACTTATCCAAAAATGAAAATTTTGTAATTTTAAACTCTTGGACCATTAAAATAATTTATCTGATTAGGAAAAATAAAATTTATTTCATGTAATTCCTTTTTTTATGTTAAAAATGCAACTTTTAGCTTTTTTATAGCTTAAATTGGTATTAAGTACATAAATTGAGACTGAACAAAATACGATATCGACATACAACAGTATTGGATTATACCATCTTAGCCATTCTTTACTGATCCTAGCCATGATCATCAAATTATCCTAGTTGTTTGGGATTTTTTTTTTTTTCTAATACGATCCTACAATGTAGATCGCAAGTTTAACAACCATGAGGTTATAGATTCAAGACCAAAGTCATTTGTGCACGTGTATCTCCCCAAATTTATTTAAAAATAAAAAATAAAAAAAATAAAAACATTTTTCATAAGACTGATATATAGTAAATATATGTGTGATACCCTCAGCCTCACTCCAAAAGAAATGATATATAGTAAATATATGTGTGATACCCTTAGCCTCACTCCAAAAGAAATATTAAGATCATGATCAATTACGAGTCTTAAAATGATGTAACATTTAAATTGCATAGCAGAAAAAAAATTTCGAGATCTATACCGATCAATGTATGAACTTGAAGTTCAACCATTTTGATATTATTCATGTCATTCATGATTCAACTACATAGTCCAAAAGTCAATTGGATATGCTGTTGTAATATTCATATTTATTCATATAATAGCGATGATGCACAAAAATCGTCAGTGAGTTGATTGTCCACACACATGCCAATGGATATACCTAAAGAACAAAAGAGAAGAACCAATCAAAAGACACCGATGAGGTACCGGCCAAAAACCCCCTGAAGGTTAAGTTAGTAATAGAAGACTCTCCAAGAACTCAAGAGTGCAAGAGCTAGGGAGGATTCACATACCTTAAGAAGGGTAAGGTTTGTGGTTTATATAGTGGTAGAGAGCTGACCCGAATCCCTTGATACAAGGGAATTTCCTTGTAGAGAGAAGGGTCCCAAGATACTCGAGATCACCTTTCCATATATAAGAGATCTGATTGCGTGGTAGGGCCTTTGATCGTGATGTGCAAGTAATTTCCATGCAAAGATGCGTGAGTGGACCCCACGTAAGCCCCATGGAAACCTTAGGGGGACAGGTCGTCAGGATCGGGGATTGCTTGATTCGTTGACCCACGGTTCGGTCATCCCTTTAAGGGCCGGTCATCCCTTTTAGGGCCGATCATCCCTTTTGGGGTGGGTCATCCCTTTTTGGGGTTAGTCATCCCTTTCGAGGGTCAGTCATCCCTTTTTGGGATCGATCATCCCTTTTGGAGTCGGTTATCCCTTTCGGGGGTCGGTCATCCCTTTTGGGGTAGGTCATCCCTTTTGGGATCGATCATCCCTTTTTGGGTTAGTCGTCCCTTTTGGGGTCAATCATCCCTTTTGGGGTTTAGTCATCCCTTTTGGGGTCAGTCATCCCTTTAGGGGGTCGGTTATCCTTTTTGGGGTTGGTCATCCCTTTTGGGCACCCCCATACCGATAGTCAAAAATTATCCTCACCAGCTTCCCCCTACTTTGTGAGTCGTCGGGGTGGCCGACAGGTCGCGGAGTTGTCATAAATGTTTTGCCCCTTGTTTTGGGTTGACACTTATACTTTTCAGCAATTTATAAAGCTTTCAGTTTACTTCATAATTAATTTCTTGTGTTTTGTACAAGTGTTGATGCTCATCGATTTTCCTTATATCACATCAGTGTTTATTTAATCGTAAATTTGAAGGGTTTATCTCAGTGTTGGGCACTGAAGGCTACGACTCGTCGGTTATTTCAACCCAACCCTTCTTTCTTTGACTCATCGGTTTACCCTTTGGGTAGGGTTTTGAGTTTTGGTCAGAATCAAGTGCACGAGGGCATCCTTGATCATATGTCGACTCCTTAGGCAGGACTTAGGACTTGATCAGGTGCACGAGGACATCCTTGATCGTCTGTCCACCCCTAGGGTAGGACTTAGGATTTGATCAGGTGCACAAGGGCATCCTTGATCGTCTGTCCATCCCTTAGGAAGGACTTACGATTTGATTAAGTGCACGAGAGCATCCTTGATCATCTGTCCACCACTTAGGTAAGACTTAGGATTTGATCATGTACACAAGGGCATCCTTGATCATCTATCCACTCCTTGGGTAGGACTTAGGATCTGATCAAGTGCACAAGGGCATCCTTGATCATCTGTCCATCCCTTCAGAAGGACTTAGGATTTGATCAAGTGCGCGAGGTCAATATTGATCCTCTGTCCACCCCTTAGGTAGGACTTAGGATTTGATCAGGTGCGCGAGGGCATCCTTGATCCTCTGTCCACCCCTTAGGTAGGACTTAGGATTTAATCAGGTGCATCCTTGATCGTTTGTCCACCCCTTGGTTAGGACTTAAGATTTAATCAAGTGCACGAGGGCATCCTTGATCGTCAGTCCATCCCTTAGGTAGGACTTAGGAGTTGATCAAGTGCACAAGGGCATTCTTGATCGTCTGTCCACCCCTTAGGTAGGACTTAAGATTTGATCAAGTGCACGAGGGCATCCTTGATCGTCTGACCACCCCTTGGGTGGGACTTAGATTTGATCAAGTGCACAAGGGCATCCTTGATCGTCTGTCCATCCCTTGGGTAGGACTTAAGATTTAATTAGATCCTTGATCGTCTGTCCACCCCTTAGGTAGGACTTAAGATTTGATCAGGTGCACGAGGGCATCCTTGATCGTTTGTCCATCCCTTAGGTAGGACTTAAGATTTGATCAATTGCACGAGGGCATCCTTGATCCAATGGGCCAAAGGGATGCGTGACGGATCCCTGATGACGGAGTCGATTGGCATGGTCACGATCTGTTGGGTCGGATATGCTGACGACCCCTTGATACGTGACGATCGTTAGGGCGGAGTGTGTCGCATGGTGTCAGGGAAGGTACCTGACGATGCTTTTGGTCATCAAAGACTCTTTTGGTGAGCTCATGATGCTTTTGGTAACCGAAGACTCTAGGGTGTTAAAAACTTTCTAGATGGTGAAAATATTCCCTTTCAAATAGTATTCTAATTTTTATGCTTAGAAATAGAAATCCCGCCACCAATATGAAAAGATATTTGCGACCTCCAACGATAATGTAGAGTCATTTCTAATTTAACAGGTAAAAGAAATGTCGTCTGCAAAAGGCCACATGCAATTCGGTGGCCCATGGTGGATTAGGATCGCAAGACCAATTACTTCCATTCCAATTCATAAATTTTTTAAATAGTTTTTGTATTCAATAGTTGAGATTGTAAGTTTTTTTTTTTTTTTTTTTTTTTTTTAAAAAAACTCTCAATTTCAATAATTGAAAGCTATTGCATTAGATGCAATACTTATCTGGTCTCAATCCGCTTGTGACCTAGTTGTGTAACTATTTTTTTTTTTTTTAGGTCAATCTTCCTTGTGTTTTCTAGTCTCTCTCGCTTGATGGTATTTGAACTGCGAATCAAGTACTGTAGATTCTTTTTTTTCTTTTTTTTTCTTTTTGCTGTTGTTGTTGTCTGATCTTCCCACTTCCTTGAAAATAAAGTCTTTTTCATATCATTCTGCTAGTAAAGACTTGGCAGGCTACATGAGGAGTTCACACTTCACACTCCTTCAGATCACTCATTCAAGACTCAAGAGTTTTTTTTTTTTTTTTTTTTTTGGTTGTGGTAATTTGCTTGCCGTGCTTGCGTACACAGCAATCTGACTGAACTTAACCGTTAATTAAATCTATTACTTTCATCATAGGAGTATAGAGCACATTTTATATATATAAAGCCAAATTTAAGAGAAAATCTATTTAGATCGCAAATTGGAGTCTAATTTTATGTCATGTATCTCATTTAATTTTCTTAATTTTTTGTGCTAATAAGTTATTAAGTCAGAAAACCATAAAATCAAAACTAATAAACCTTAAAAAATCAGTATCATTGATACATTTTTATTATTATTTTAATTATTATACAAATAGTTGTTGGACAAACTAAAATTGAGAATTTCATGGCTAACAATTTAAATGATTTTTTTTTTCCATTTGTTTCAATTAAACTTATATTTATTTTATTAATTAGTAGCTATTTTATATTTTTAAATACATAAACATTATATATTATATATAAATTTGGTAAAATTTTAATACCCATTTAGTAAGTCATACTTATTTGTAAATGTATTACATGTATATGCATGATGTTACAAATTAGTTTTTAGCAATGCGTGAGAATATACATACCCGATAATCTAATTGAAATATTGAGTGTCAAGTGCTATATATTTAATGGAAGAACCAAGGTCCATGGCCATTTAAGTGGGAATTTGCGTAAAGTAGGTAATTTGCACCTAACCATATATATATATATATATATATATATAAACAAAAAAGTTCAGAGGTAAATGAACAGGAAAGTATCATTACTAGTGGGAAAATGAAAGAAAATAAAAATGTTAATAGAAACGGCAATGTTTGGACAATATCTTCAAAATTGTTGCCATAGTTGTTATCACTATAAGGGTACGTTTGGTACACTGAATGAGGATTACAATAGGAATTGTAATCTTTATTACTAGGAATAAAATGAGTTGTAATGTAATAACTAAACCTATTCATTAGTTTGGTTGTGAGTTATAACATTAGAATGAAACTCAACATTTATTTTAGGAAATTTCTTACTCATACAATTATATCTCCTTAAAAATTGTTATTTTTAAATTTAAGAGAGATATGTGTTATTTTTTATGATTTTTTATTTTTATAATTGTTAGATGTATATGGAAAGTTTGTTTATTTGGAAATATATTAAGTTTTGAAATTATTGCTCTTACTAAGGAATAGCTAATACAACCTTTTAAAGATGAATAGTTATTCCTCATTTTGAAGAATAGCTATTCATAAGGAATGATTATTCCTTGTAATAAAAACACAACCAAACTAAAGAATAACTAAACCATAGGAATAACTATTACATTACAACGCCTATTACAGTCTACCAAACATGCCCTAAGTGTGTGTTTGGATACCAATGAAAAATTAAAATTATTTTACTATTTAACTTATTTTTACTACTATTCATGGGCCCCACTGCACTTTTTGGTACTATTCGTTGGCCCCGCTGTACTATTTCAACTAATTTTTACCTTTATCTATAATACTCTCAGTAATAAGTTTTCAGTTTCAGCAAAATAAGCGGTATCCAAACAGACCCTAAGGGTCAATCTGAAGTATCATAATAAACTGTGTCATATTTCTCAAAATAATAATAATAAACTGCGAAGTAATAATAATGCCATATGCAAATTCCCATTCGATAACCCAAAGATCATAGCTATAAAACCAAATTGGAATACGTTTAAAAAAAAAAATTTACAAGGTCTATTGCAAAGGGAATTTTGTTGCAAATCATCAATTGGAATACTATTTCAAAAAATACAAATAAAAATAAAATGTAATGCTTGAATGGTCCCTCTTTATTCCTCGGTCGGCTTAATTTACTGTAGAAAAAAAATTGGAAAAAAAGAAGAAGAGAAGAATGAGTATGTGGTTTTATTACTATCACTAGTGTATTTTCAAGTTCAACAAGGGCTGCACCTCTTTTCTTCCTATGTTATCTACTTATCTTTCCTCTTCTTCTTTTTTTCTATTTTTTTTTTTTCACAAATGTGGGTGTAATACTAATGTGGAAATTGAACAAATAAGAAAAATAATCAAAGAACGAAGAAATTCGATCAGTGAAACTGAGAGGGTGCAAGGAATAACCAAATTATGTAATCAACTGAATAGAAAGTCCAGATTTTGCTATTTATTTTTTTCTTTTCATAGATTCGATAGTATTCATCAAAATAATTTACTACTAAACTTGTTGTGCAGTCATTTGTATGGTTTTTTTATATAGTGAAATGGAAGGAGAAATTATGATATAGCATCGTCATCGCATAACAGCGGGTGACACGCCCTTTTATCTATTTATAATAATCATATCATTAAATTATATATATATATATATATATATATATATATATGTAAGATTGGGTTCAAGTTACACCTGGTATAACTCTAAGCAATGTTACACCACCCAATAACTTGTTAATGAATTTATATTTTGAAAATTCTACCATTGGATTACATGTTCTATATGTTCTAAACATGCATGCTAATTTTCATACCAATCAATATTATTTACTATTCGATCCATAAACTCATCTTTTATACATTATTTTAAACTACAAAAACTTGAATTTATATAATTAATAGATAAACTATTTATCTTTGATCACCTTGAAATTTTGCGAGCATAAATAATATACAAAGATAATATAATCCAACAATCAATTTGTCAAAATTATGGATAATACTTTATTATTAAAAGGAAAAAATTATGGTTAATAATTTATGAGGAAAAGTATGATTTATCACCTGAACTTGTCTTAAGTTTTAGGTGGCTAACATGGCAGCTCAACCTCACAACATGGTAGGTTAGCCAGGGCACGTGAAGCTTGGCTGATGCTCTAATGATCCAAGGAAAAGTAATAACCATATCTGCACTATACTCCAAAAGGACTAGTCTAATCACTTTGAGGTATAGAGTAGATGTGACTAACTCTTTTCTTTGGGTCATTCAAATAGTGATAGAGCCAACTCGCTAGCCTCATGTAGGCAGGCTCAGAAACATTGCCCAACAAAGTGGGGCTTGATGAGGATATCAAAGATTTAGATGAAGGAGATTGTGATGCTCTAGATTGATTGGAAATGGATTGAGTGTGTGTTGTGTGGATGCGTGTTGAGTCCCAAATTTGGGCATAAAAAGAGGTGATATATGTTTTATAGAACTACAAGAAAATTCAATTGTGACTAGACTGGTCCCTTTTGAGTGTAGCGCATATGTAATTAATGTCTTTCCTTAGGTTGATACAAATGGTATTTGAGTTGGCCGGTAACCTTGTGTGGTTTGTAGATACTACCGCACAAAGCGAGCGTTGGTGAGGACGTTATGGATTTGAGTGGAGGAGACTGTGATATCCCAGATTGATTGGATTTTGATTGTGTGTTGTGTAGGTGTGTGTTTAGTCCTACATTAGGTATATACTAGGTTGATATGGATTTTATTAATAAGGATTCTCAATTGTGACTAGACTAGTTCTTTTAAGGTATAGCGTAGATATGACTTTCTATGGGTAGTTATAGATGCAATGTAGCATGCATGTCCAGTCAATATCCTCCCCATATAGAAATGCATTCATACCCACCTACCACTACTGGAATTTACAACATCAATTTCAATATTCACAAGATAACCCCTGAACAACATAAATAATGGGGCACCATTACTAGAATAGTTATGAGAAAATAGCCATTGAACCACATATTTTGGCCTTTCTCCTAATAAAGCTTGCGTACCAACTTAATCAAAGGAGATTCCTTTGCGGGCCAAACTCTTGCAAATCTCTGCCTTATTTATCCCTCTTTTTTTTTTTTTTTTGCAGATGTTCGTATACCGAATTGGATCATTGATCAAATGAGAGATTTTTTTAAAGCTACTTGAAATATTGGAAATAGTGTTTCGCTTAGAAAATTATGTTAATAATTCTAATGTACTTATTGTATGTCACATGACATACGGAGAAAGAATGGGAAATAATTGACCAAAAAAGAATAAAATGACAATAACTAAATGACTAATTATTAACTTATCAAAAAAAAAAATGACTAATCTATATATCTATATATATAATAATAGGTGAAGCTGAGAGAAACTCAAATTAAAATTCCAAATTAGAGTTCTAACTCTGCGCCATGTGTCCTAAATGATTTATTTTAAAAAAAAAATTATTTCTTAATTTTAGAATCAAATGTGGAACTACATCATAAATATTCATCTAAATGAGTTATTAAGTACAAAAAAATGGACAATTTACATTTTATACCTAATAATATTCTTACAAAATTTTTTAAAGAGTTAACAAAATATAAAAATGACTATCAATAGTATTTAAATTATATATATAGGAATTATATTATGCATCTTATTGTATATCTTTAAATGTATCCATGCATATGCATAGGGTTACAAGCTAGTTATTAATATATTTCACATTTCTCATATGCTGTAACAAATGTCATAAAAATGATTTTTGTATTTAGATTTTTTTTTTTCATGCTACTTTTAGTTAGTTAATAAAGACTTATTGAGGTTGTGATTTGGAATTATTTAACAAGTTCAAGATTTCAATAAATAAAATTTTAAAAATTTAGTTTTTAATTTGAAAATAAACCAGGAGTTTTAGGGAAATGAAGCAAGATTTATTAAATAATAACAACTTTTTTTTTTTTTTTTTTTTTGAGAATGAAGACTACTACTTTTATAAAATCAGCCGAGGTCGGCAAAGAGTACATCAACTAGGTGTGGGGGAACATCCTCCACCCACACTGACAAACCTCTGACATTTCTTGCATGTCTAGCTAGGTTATGGGCTACTTTATTACCAAATCTACGGACATGTGAGAAGGCAATACATTTACTGGAAACTAGAGTAGATTTTGCTAACTCAAGAAGATGGCCAAAAGAAGATAGCGAGGCTTCCTGGCTTCGAAGAGAGTTTATCACTACTTCCGAATCTCCTTCTAGTATAAATTCTGCAATACCCAGTTCCTGTGCAAAGGTCATCGCTCTTGCTGCTGCCATGGCTTCCACTATGTCTGATGAAAATGGTAGAGGGGCTTGTTCTGACAACGAGGCAATCACATTTCCTTGACAATCATGAACTACCACCCCCAGACCAGCCTTGCCTAACTCCGGAAAAACAGCTCCATCAAAGTTCAGTTTAAAGCAATTCGACGAAGGCGGACTCCAGTGAACACGGGGTTGAGGTCTAGAGGCTACTGATGGCTGAGTGAGGGATTGTTGGCTCTGTTGGAAAGTGGCCAAGGACTAGGTAGCTTGTTGAAGAACCTGTGCTTTGGGAAAAACATTTGAGCTAACTCGGAGCTGGTTGCGTCGATGCCAAATCGTCCACATCACCATAGCCATGAGTTCCAAATTTTTTCTTTTCTCGTGAAGCACACTAATCAGATCTCTACTATTTGAAATTGCATATTGTCTCTGATCTTCAAAGCCTGGAACAGCCTCCCATATTTCGTCCAGCATGGCGCATTCCCATAGTACATGGACTGCCGTTTCGGACTCCCTACCACATTGCTCACACTTGTCTTCCAATAAAATCTTCCTCCTCAGTAAGTTTTGCTTTGCTAGTATAGCTTCCTTGCACACACGCCACATAAAATGCCGCACCTTATTGGGGACGTTGAGCCCCCAAATCTGATTCCAAATTCCACTTTGCCGCTGCTGGTTGGCTGTAGGAATCTGCACAGAATTAAGCTTAGTTAAGAATTTTGAACCCGAGCTTACAGTATACTTACCTTAGGGGGTGAAGGGCCAAATGATCTTGTCCTCCACAAGAGTGCGGCTCAATGGAATGCTGAGAACCAAAGCAGCTTCATTAGGTGACAATAATCCATGCACTAAGTTTGAGTCCCATGTTCTTGTGAATGGATTGATAAGGTCAGAAACTCTCCCATCTTCAAAACCTGGTACCATATCAGATAAGACTCGTGGGTGCTCCAAGGATGGTAACCATGCATCATTCCATATGCTAATGGCCTCTCCGCAACCAACCCTCCATCTTGCACCCTTAAGCAGAACATCTCTTCCCTTTAAAATGCTATGCCAAGCGTGTGAACCGGTGCTAGACTCTTGAGCCTCCCAAATGCTACAATTTGGAAAAAACTTCATTTTAAAGACTCTATAGAAGAGGGAGTCCTTGTTATGAAGTAATCTCCATGCTTGCTTAGCCAAGAGAGCATCTTTGAAGTTGGCTAGATCCTTAAAGCCCATACCACCTTCCTTTTTTGGGAGGCAAAGTGTATCCCATTTCACCCAGTGAACTTTCCTCCTTTCTCCTTTCTGACCCCACCAAAATCTTCGAATCAGACTTTAAATTTCTGAGCAAAGCCCTACAGGAAGTTTAAAATAGCTCATGGTGTAAGTTGGAATAGCTTGGACAACTGCTTTGATTAAGATTTCCCTTCCAGCTTGTGATAGAAGTTTCTCCTTCCATCCCTTTAATTTTTTCCAAACTCGTTCCTTTATATAGTTGAAGCTTGCTTTTTTGTTTCTGCCCACCAAGGATGGTAATCCCAAATATCTTTCATACTGAATAATTTCTGGAACCCCCAACGCCAACTTTATTTGATTTTTGGTATCATCACTAGTAGATTTACTGAAGAAGATTGTTGTCCTACTTTGGTTAATCTGCTGACCAAAACATCTCCCATACACTTCCAATATGTCCAGAACTCGTTGGCACTCCTCTATGGTGGCCCTGCAAAACAACAAGCTATCATTTGCAAACAAAAGGTGAGTCAGGCGTGGGCTATTTCTACATAGAGAATAGCCCTTAATGTGACCTTGTTGAGTGGCTTGGTTGATCAGCCCATTTAGGCCCTTAGTGAAAAGTAAGAATAGGAAGGGAGAAAGTGGGTCTCCTTGTCTGATGCCTCTTGTTGGAGTGATCATGCCTTTAGGTTCCCCATTCACCAGTATGGAATATGTCACAATTTTGACGCATAGCATCATGAGACGGATCCAATGCTCATTGAACCCCATTTTTTCCATAACTAAAGACAGATAATCCCACTCCACTTTGTCATATGCTTTGCTCATGTCAAGCTTGATGGCCATATAATCGTCCTTCCCTGTGTGCTTCTACATACTATGTAAAAACTCAAAAGCTACCAGAATATTGTCATAAATAAGGCGACTTTTTGTGAAAGCACTCTGATTTTCAGTAATAATATTTGGAAAAATTTTCTTAAGTCTATTTGCTAGAACTTTTGAGAAAATTTTATACAATACATTGCACAAACTAATCAGTCTAAATTCAGAGGCAAATTCAGGTTTTTTCTTTTTTGGAATGAGGGTAATAAAAGTGTGATTGAGATGATCAGGTAAAGTAGCAGAATTAAGATAATGCAACACAGAATTAGATATATCATTCCCAATTAAATTCCAGTAATACTGATAAAAGAGAGGAGGCATACCATCAGGTCCGGGTGCCTTTAATGGGGGCCATTTGGTTGATGGCTTGCTTAACCTCCATCTGAGTGAATTCAGATGAGAGCATGGAATTCATTTCCTCGGTAATTACTTTCTAAATGGAATTTGTGGCCAAGGTACATAATTGCTGGTTGGTTGATTGGAGAGGTATTGGTAGTATTGCACAAGACATTCAGCTATGTCATCATTGGTATCCACCACTCGGCCATTTGGATCTTTCAGTTTACAGATCAAATTTTTCCTCTTCCTTTGAGAAGCATGGCTGTGAAAAAATTTTGAATTTCTATCTCCAAATTTAGCCCACAAGACCTTTGCTCTTTGGAACCAAAGTCTATTTTCTTTATCAACCAATTCGGCTATCTCCTTCTGCAACACACAGACTTGCTAATTATTTCCAGTTCTCATGGCTAATTTTTCGGCCACCTTTAAATCCTTTCTCTTTCTGCCCAATATCATTTTGACATTCCCAAAGCAATCTCATTCCCATTTGCGAAGCTCTTACCACATTTATCTATTTTGCGAATGACATGATCGTGATCTTCCTCTTCTCCCCTTGACAGCCATAGTGCCTCAACAATATTTGAGCACCCACGATCAGAGAGCCACATTTCTTCAAACCTGAATGGTTTAGCAAAAGAAGGAATGTCTAAACCATCCAAGGTGATCCACAGTGGAGAATGATCCGAAGAATCTGAGTGTAGATGGTGAACTTTTGATCCTGTAAATTTCATGAACCACTCGTGGTTGGCCAACCCACGGTCTAATCTCTCCCACAATGAGTGTCCATCCACAAAATGTTTTTTCCATGTAAATTGGTCTCCCATGTAGCCGAGATCAAGGAATCCGCATTCATCTATGACATCCCTGAAGAGTTGCATCTAAGCCTGACTTCTATTATTTCCTCCCAATTTTTCTGAGCTTCTTGTGATTTCATTAAAATCCCAAACACAAAGCCAAGGAAGATCATGTCTGGTATTGAGCAACCTCAATTTATTCCATGCTTCAACTCTTTTGTGTGTTGCAGGTTCTCCATAAAAACCTGTAAATCTCCATGCTTCATCACCACCTTTATTAATTATTGAATCAATGTGGTATTTGGAAAAAGAATCCACATGAACATCAATTGAATTTTTCCAATAGAGAGCTAAACCCCCACCACCTCTAGGGTTTTTTTCCACATAAAACAGATTATCAAACTTAATATTTCTTTGAACTTCTTTTAGCCTAGCTTCATTCGCCCATGTTTCGGCTAAAAACATGATGGAGAGATCTTTTGCCCGAATCACTACTTCAAGCTCCTTCCCTGTATGCAGGTTCCCAAGCCCACGACAGTTCCATACTTTGAGACTCATTGTGCTTGGCGGGGCTGCTGAGCAGCCTTCGCCATTGGGTTTTGCTGACTTTCTCCCTTTGAAACCTGTATTTTTTTGGTGGGTAACTCAGGAAGATACTCTATTCCTTCTTCTCTACTTCTTTTTTTTGTTGTGGGGCTCTGTGGTGTGTCAGTTTCCATAGGATTTTCTCTTGCCAATTTCTTCCACAAGCGCAGGGTTCTGCTTCCTTGGTTGGGAGATAGGGAGTTCTCTGTTACATGGTATATTTGCTGCTGAGTTACTAGTGACTGAGCTGGCATGGAGGGAGCTAGTTGCTTCTCACTAGTTGGTGGGACATGTAAGGCGCCAACTAAAGTATTATCCACGTGTACTCCACAATTGTCAAACTTGCTAATATCCGAATCTATTTCCTTTATCTCAGATATCGGGTTGCTATTTTTTCGGGCATTCAGCATGATATGCTCCCCTAAATCTTGGGTTTCCATGTTTGTCACATTCATCAAGTCAACGCCTTCCTCCTCACCGGATGCAGGCCAAACAGAGCTTTCTCCGGTTGATCTGGTCGCCGTCGCAAAAGACTTCTCAGTATTTAAACGTTGAGAAGGTCTTGAGACTCCACCCAAACCGTCGCCCATGCCAGGAACCACAATGAATGGAGTTTTCCCTGGATTGTAGGGCACAACTCTCAACCACGATCCATACTCATGAGGCTCTGTTTTTTTTTTAATCCTTTCTTGTTAGTCAAACTTCACAATCCTTTCCATCGTGTGAGATCAGACCACACCAATCGCAAAAATTAGGAAGTTACTCGTATTTGAACGAAACCCAGATTTCCTCATTATCATCCAGTGCTGTCCTTCGACCTCAGCATAGAGGCTTTGATACATCGATCTCCACATGAACACGTAAGAAATCACCCCCACCAATTCACTAGAATTCTCGCATGGTGTTACTTGGCCAAGTGTTTCTCCTAGTTCGATTGCCGTCTCTGAATCAAGCATACGCATCGGCAATCCATGTATTTGCACCCATATTTTCAGGTTAGTGAATCTCAAATACCTTGCTGGAGTAGATCCATCAAATCTTTGTAAAAGGGCTACATGTTTATCGAAGGTCCAAGGTTCGTTGGTGAGGACCCGTTCTGCGTCTGTTTCGAGTTCAAATACAAACAACAGAATATGGTCTCCTGCTTTGCGCACCTTGAAATCCATTTTGGCTCTCCATAAGGGTTTAAACATGCGACCTATTGCTTCCATGTTAAGGGCTCTCTTTGTAAGAAACTTTGAAGCCAAAACAAACTCCTTGCTGCGTAGGTTTTTGGACTTCGACAGACTAAGCTTGGTATCTTCTTCCTCTGTTAGTGAGAGTTTTTTCCAATCATAAAGGATGTCTTCCATGGGGTAAAGCGAAATTGAAGGGGTATGAGAGAAAGGGTAGACCACACGTGAGAGGAACGGAGGTCAAGAGGAACCCTACTGCTAAGGAGGATTAACAGAGGGGAGGAGTTATCATTCCGGGGAAGATAACAAGGTTCTACGTTCTAGCGACTCAGAGAGCGGCTAGGGCAAGAAAAATTAGGTATTTGTTTCTTTTCTCAAATAATAACAACTTGACATAAAGAGAGTGTAGTCGCATGCAAATACGGCTTTCTAAGACGCATAATTTTCAAATTTTTTTTTACTTGGCTCTTAAACTATTATCAATTATGTTTTTGAAATTTTCAAAAAAGATATGTGGCCCAAACGACTTCATTTTGTTCAACTTTTTCCTTATAGTTACTAATAAAACTCTGTATGTATTACTGCAAATGATCAGTATTTACTCATTAATCCACTATATGGTGTTTAATAATAAATTTTGAATTGGACCTAAAGCCAAACTAGAGAAGCAACAGCCGAAGAGCTTCTTGGAAACTCATTCTTTTTTTTTTTATAGAATTGATAAAGTTATTCCTCAGGCCTAGTGTCTCACGATATTTCCTCTCTCTCATCGATCACTGCCACTGATTACTTGTCGTCTTCTCTCTCTTTCCCTATAAATAGTTTCCCCACCCTTTTGTACGTAATTCATGCCTTCATGGCTGTCAATGGAGCTCATGATCACCAAGTGTCGGTAAGCAATGTAAGAGTTCCAGTTCATGCAAATGATATAGAGCAAAACCAATGCCAAGAGACAGAAGAAGATAACAATATTGACTACTATCAAAGGGCACAGTGGCTTCGTGCTGCTGTGTTGGGTGCTACAGATGGGCTAGTTTCTGTTGCTTCATTGATGATAGGGGTTGGAGCTGTTAAAAAAGACCTCAAACCCATGCTTCTTGCTGGATTTGCAGGGTTAGTTGCTGGGGCTTGTAGTATGGCAATAGGTGAATTTGTGTCTGTTTACACTCAATATGACATAGAGATGTCACAGATAAAGAGACAGAAGAAAACGCGAAACACGACCGGAGATGGTTTGGAAAAGCCGGCAGAGGAGAATCTACCAAACCCGGTGCAAGCTACTTTTGCATCAGCGCTTGCATTTTCTGCGAGAGGATTGATGCCACTTCTGGGTGCTACTTTTATAAAGGAGGATGAAGCGAGGCATGGCATGGTGGTTGCAGTGGCTAGCATAGCATTGGTTGTGTTTGGAGTAATAGGAGCAAAGCTTGGGAGGACTCCTGTTGCTAGGTCATGTTTTAGAGTGCTTGTTGGAGGATGGATGGCTATGGCTATTACTTTTGGGATGATTAAGTTGATTGGCTGTAGTAAATTGCAATTGTGGTTATATATTTCCTACCTACACATGCAACACAATTTCCATATACACCTTTCTCATTTTCAATTTAACAGAATTAATCCATATATTGCATGGTTTGGTGAGGTTCATTGAATAAGGTTTATTTTTTTTTTGGTTTATTTGGTCTCTAAAGATCAGTCTTCCTTAATTCTTTCCTCTTTTCTTCCTTAATTTCCAGAAATGTTCTTTTTTTTTTTTTTTTAATTTCAAAATCATATATCATGTATGAACACCGATAGTAATTGTTACCTTCAATGATGATCGAACAATCTATATTATATATGATTTGTTTCTGAAGCAGCACATATCAGTTTGGGTGAATATAAAATCTCCCGTTTTATTGGAAAAAATTGGGAAAAAAGTGTTGCCTCTTAAAGACTTGAATTTCGACTTTTACCCTCCACTCCTCATAATAACTTTGTACTTGTAGAGTGACTACCACGCCAAGAATACGCGTGGTGTGTGAAGGTTACTTAACATCGCTTGATTATAGATATTGGTGACTAAGAAATTTTTAAATAGTTTTTTTTTTTTTTTTAATTCAAACGCATACCCATTTTTGATTCATACATTTGAGAATGAGGGATGGGATATATCCTCTCAATCTAGCTTTTGTTTTACTTTCTTTGAATAACTTTTTATATATATGATCATTAGCTTCTAAGAAAAAACAAATCAATAATTACACCTCAAGTAGAAGATGAGAAGATATCTCTAATCCCCATTTCGTTCCCACTTCTCACTGTATAGAAAAAGACTAAAGATTACTAGCACAAATTCATCCTAATTAATTATGGAAATACTTGTAATTTCTACCCTGAATTTTAAAAACATTTAAAAAAAAAAAAACTTACGGTCACCAACCCAATTTATATTTATAACAAAGTTTACAAATTGCACACACCACATAGTAAATCTTACAGTTCAAAAATAATGCCACAAAATCTTTCCACGAATCTTTTTTTTATATATATATAAGAAAATCGTAACTTTATTAAAATGAAGAAAAACACATTACATCTTGAGCCAAAACTAACTTAATCATAATAGGATTTTCCTCTATCCAAGCTACAAAACTAACTAAATTCCTAGCATACTGCACTAAGATGTGTGCAAGACGATTGTCTTGCCTTCAAATATGAGAGACTTGCACTCCCCTAAAATCTTTTAGCTTAAGCAGTATTCTCTCAACTATATTGCAAGTAGTTATTGGTGATTCACACAATCCATTCACAGCCTTAGCAACAATCTGTGAGTCACACTCAAAGATAACCTCTCAAACCCCCCACATCCCATGCAAAAAGAACCCCTTCCTCCAAAGCTTTTGCTTCAATCTCCAATGGCCCCAGCAGGTATGGTATATTTTTACTTATTACTACCCCAACTCCCAAAGAATGAATGGATTTGAATGTCGCACCCTCGACATTAAGCTTATACCACGGAACCTTTGGGAGAGACCATGGGGCATCTTCTCTAGACCCACCTGTATTGAGCTTGATGTTAGCTATCTGAAATTCATCCAGAAGAAATCGAGCTCGCTGCAAAATTTCCGACCCCTGCTGCCTTGTCTTTCCTAGCCGAGCTTCATTCCTGTTGAACCACAAGCACCATGCCAC
This sequence comes from Quercus aquifolioides, assembly GCA_019022515.1. NCBI lineage: Eukaryota > Viridiplantae > Streptophyta > Magnoliopsida > Fagales > Fagaceae > Quercus > Quercus aquifolioides. The sequence goes on along the minus strand of CM032332.1, from coordinate 18,345,526 downwards.
CATGACCACCAACTCCAATAGCTCTTTATCTGTGACACCATGACCACCAACTATTTCTGTTGAAAGTACTTTACAACAGAATCTATTTCTGCGGACAAAACAAAACCCTTCAAATACTTGGTAAAATGTTAAATTATTGGTGTCCAAAGCGGAAAGCCATTACAATTGCAATTATATTTCAGGAAAAATTTCCTACCATATATATTATTTTTGTGGGGAAAATCAACAATCCCTTCCAAAAAGTACATTATTTGTAAAGGCAAACAATATATGTTCACTTGTCCACGTTGATCCCTTACATGGCAAAAACGGGCCAAAATTCGATGATCCGACCCAAACCCGCCCATTTTGGCCTGGTCCAAACCCGATTTTTTTGGCCTAAATTAAATATGTGCCAACCTGCGGCCCGTCCATTTTTTGCGGGCCAACCCGGCCCAACCCATGACCCACCTGTTTTTAAACCTTTTTTTCCCTAAAAAATATTTAAAAACTACATGACAAGGTGTGCTAGATTGCTCTTAGGTACATAACATTGTCATAAAAGGCACAATGAACTTGTGTGTTGTGCTCCCTATTTATTTAAAATAAATAAAGAGTTAAATAAAAGGGGAAAAAAATATAAAAAGAAAGCTAAAGCCTAAAACATCTATTGTCCAGTGTCTCTACACATATTACACTACTAAGTAACCAGAACTAACTACTAACTACTAACCTCTACTTCTAGTTGTAACATTCATTAACTAAGACTACTAAGTAACTAGTTCTACTTCAAAGATTACTAACTATTACTAACAACACGTCCAAGTATGTCTAACTGATATAGTAATATCTATCTAACTAGCACAAACCCAGCCACAAAGTGACAAAACAAAACAAAAAAATTAAAAGAATTCAATTATGACTCAAAAGGCAAAAAGCAAAACAAGACCTAACTCTATTATCTCTCACTCTCACTCTAATTCGCAAGTATGAATATTTTAGTGTTGAATATACTACCAACATTGAGTAAATTGAGGTGAAATTCTTATAAAATATTTACTTGCCATTCCTTAAATTGTTATGTTGATTTTTAAAGTTTTTTTTTTTTTTTTTAATTTAGTTTATCTTTCTATATAATCTAACTTTATTATTATGTTAAATGCAATAGGAATTCATGCACTTAAGAAGGTTGATAACTTAACATGGTCCATGACATTTAGTTTTGTATTTTTTTTTTTTTTTTTTGGGTTCTTTTATGGGAATGATATCATTAGTGAACTTTGAATTTGAAGTATGTAAAGAATTTTAGTCATGCTCAAAAGTCAAAACTTTTTGAATTGTAAGGATATGAAAATCTTTATGTTTTTTGATTTGTTTGTGCTTTTCCCATAATAGTAAATTAGTAATAAATATTCTAACTATTTGATTTGATTCATTCTCTCTAAAAATTTGGCATTTATTTGTTTTTTTTTAATGTGAAAAATATGGGCCCACCTGACCCGGCCCAAAACCCAAGTTACCCAATTGACCCAACCCGCTTTCAATCCGTTTAAAGTTTTTGGCCCGACCCGCAACCCAAATGACCCAACCCTACCGTTTGCCATATCTTAACCATTTGCCAGGACCAACAAGCAACTACTACAATTATCTAACTTTTGGAGGGATTTCAAAATTTTTCCACCATTTATTTTGCCAGGGTCAAAAAATAAGTTATCATAAAAACCTTTTTTTTTTTGCAAGACAAAATAATTCTCCCTCACTAATACTCAAGTTTTTGTGAGAGCGAAGGTTAGCTTTCACAAATAATCATTAGAATATAAAATTCCAATATTTGTGGAGAGTATCAAATTCCAATATTTAGTAAATAAAGGTTAATGGTACTTTAACAAGAGAGAAATCAAAATGCCAATAACAAAAATGCTAAAAAATTCATAAAAACTCAAAAATGCTAAAACTTCGACCCACGGTCAGTGACAAGAGGAAATTGAGAAAGGTTGTGAGGAAGAGAGGAATGGTTCCCCTGTACCCATATTTCCACCCCTAAACTTCGAAATTGTGAGAATGTTAGTTGGCTGAATGAGCTTTTGCTCTAAGTTTTAGCTCTAAGGGTAAAACGTGGTTGATTTATTTTGAATCTAATTGTGTGCTTTTATATTGTGTTTTGGGTAGGGGTGGCAAAATTTGACATGACCCACGAACACGACATGACTCGACACAAAATTAGTAGGTTATAAATTGAGGCTTAATTAATATGTTTGTATCATATTCAGGTTGACACAACTGACCCATTTAATAAATGGGTATGGTTAGTATGTTATGATCATAGTGTCTCACATTGATTAAATGTAAGTTTAACCATGTGTTTATAAGCTCTTTGCCACCCTCCCCTTACAAGCCGGTTTTCAAGAGTGAGTTCTACCTATAGGCTCCTAACATTTGGTATCAAAGCCAACCATTACCTCGATTAATCGGGCGTAGCTCATTGAGTATGGGATCAAATGAGTTGCGGCTTTGTGGTCAAATCCCGGTAAGGGCGACCTAGAGATTAGATTAAAATTACTGATAGTTGAGTAAAGCCACCAAAGAGAAAAAGGGCTACCAACGGTTCAGTGTTGCTAGAGTGAGTCGTCATGGACGTCGGCTATGGAGTGTGATGATATGTTATGATCATAGTGTCCCACATTGATTAAGTGTAAGCTTAATCATGTGTTTATGAGTTCTTGGGCACCCTTCCCTTACAAGCCAGTTTTTAAGAGTGAGTTTTACCTATGGGTTCCTAATATAGTATCCAATCCCTAGAACCCGTTTGACCCATCTGACCCGTCTAATTAAATGATATTTTACCAATATACCCTTCAAACCCTAGGTATATAAACTTATTAGTTGTTGTGGTTTATTTTCTGTAACATATTGTGATTGATTATTTGTGATATTTAGATATGTTCTAATTTTAAATGATTATTTGTGATGCATTTACTCGGTTGTTCTTAATTTTATATTTAAAAATTTTATTTTTTTGGTTTTTCATAATATAGATCAATTTGGTTAATACTAAAATTTGTATTTTTTTTTCGCTTTGATAAAACCTAATAAATGGATCGACACGACTGGCTCATTTAATAAACAAGTTTTGTTAAGGTTGAGGAATCTTAACTTGTTTAATAAATGTGTTGGGTTAGTGTTGACTCATATAGTCAAATACTCGTTAGTCGACACGACACAAACCCGACACACAAATACGAATTGTCACTCCTAGTTTTGGGTGCTCTTAGTGACTAGTTTTTGGTCAATAGAAAAGGCTTTAGACCCCAAGGTGTTAAGCAAGTAGTAATTTTCAAGTTTGCTTTTGTTTGGATAAAAGGAATGCTTACTTTTATCATCATTAAGGGAAAGGCTTAACTAAACCCCCATTGTCTCCTCCTTTTCAGTTGCTTTAGACTATTGGGAGGCTCACCTAAGTGAGAGCTAGCAACTGAAGTCGGCCAATGAGAGCCAACTATGTTTAAAGGCAAAAATGAGTTATGACAAAAACTTTGGGCCACAATCAGCTAAAGCATAAAATCTCTTTAGGGTGAAAATTTTAGGTACAAAACCTCCTCCATTAGCCTGAGGTGCTACCAGTGTCCCTTACCCACTTTGTAGCACACATAGGCTAGACTCATGCAAAATGTCCAAAAGAAACTGACCCATATCCTCCAAACAACAATTTCTCAATTTCCCCGAGTATATCACATGGGTTTGGGTCATGCTTAAAAGAATAAAATAAAATATAATACATGAATTGAGCCCACAAGAAAGTCGGGCTTGGTTGAATTGAGCTTGTAAAAAATGTGTCACGAAAATGGGTATCAACAAATTTTTTAAAAAATAATGTTTGATTTTAGTTTTTCTTAATTAAGAGAGATTGATTTTTCAGCTTTTGAGTAGGAAATTACAAGTTGTAAAATGCTAAAGTTAAGTAGCTAATAAATGTAGCAATGAATATGATTGGCGAATTTCAACTGCCTAATATTTTTTAATTGTTTTTTAGTGGTAGCACATTTGTTTGTGAGCTTTAAGTAATAAGATTTGTAATATCTCTACCATCATTATTTTTTATTTTTTTTTCTTAAAAATAATACTTTTTATTAATTGGTTGGTTTTGGCGCTAAACAAATATCAAAATTTAGGGGCCTTAAACAATAGCCTAACTCACCTAATTAGGCAACAACTAGCCATGGTCAGTTTGAAGAAGAATGATTTTAATTTATGCCTATGTTTATTAGAGTCAGCTAAAATTCTCAATTTAAGTACATTTGAGAGTATAGAAACTAGGATTCAAATGATAGTATTGGCATTTTTTTGCGGTGCCTCATGCATGTGACTCCAACCTCACCTTCCTCCTCCCTCTCTATCTATCTATCGAAAAAGAGTGTAGGAGTTGATGAATTAGAATTCACATGAAAATAATTGGTAATAACAAAGAAGTCTTTTTTTCTTTTTCTTTTTGATAAATTGAAGGAAGGGGTCTAAATCTTGTTTCTCCCCTTATAAGAGACCAGTCAATGTCACTTAGTTACAAGATTTTTGGTAATCACAAAAAAAAATAGAGTTGATCCGTAATAAAACTATAGTAATTTGTATCATATTATATATTGTTTTAGAGTATGGCCAATATTTGGCCACGTGGACTTTTATTCAATGGCTCGATGAATGGAACCAATCAATGTATTTGTTTGTTTAGACCCTTTAAATCAGATTGTTTAACCTAATATATTAGCCAAGTGATTACTTAGGTTAATAATGAGATCTAGGTTAAACAAGGATAAATCATATCATGCACAGCAGCGGAAAAATAAAGAACACAACAATATAATCACCCAGGAAAACCTATGAAACGAACCATCTTAAGGTAAAAACATAGGGAAGATTTGACCTAATTATCCTCAATGTAAAACAAATCCACTGTAAGAGAATTGAAGTTTTTACAATAAGATTTAACCCTAAATCTATTGCTACCTCCACTAGTAACTTACTGACACGACCACGTGCAAGCTCCGAATTCACGGACTCCTTCTCTCTTGGATTTGCACCACACAAGCACCCACACTTGTGACTTTGAGATCCTACTCAAAGGTTTTAGATCATGGCTTGTTGATCTTGCAGCAACTAGATTCCACCAGCACTTGATTATAGATCTTATTCCAATAGACACTTGTAGAGCTAGAATGTACAGAACCTCTCAGATCTCACAGAAGTAACTCACAAGTCTTCTAAGAGTCTTCAAAATGTAACTAGGATTTTCCTTTTATACATAAGAGTGTTGAACTGAAACCCTAAACGTTTTCGTGGGCTTGGGCTTGTTTAAAAATTCTGCAGAAATTCTTTTTCTCCGATATTCGATCAGTCGAGCTTCATTCTTCGATCGGTGAAGCTTCATTCTTCGATCGGTGGAGCTTCACAGAATTTCAATTCATTTTCCTGCAGCTTGTATATTCTTGAGTCTTGACATGAACCACTTTAAGCAATTTCTAACACCTATCCTGGACATTTTTTTGTTCTCGGTTTGCCAAAATATACAAATTGAGACTCTAAACATTTAATCCTAAATCTTTAGAACCTAACACAAAGCAATAAGGTCAAAATGAATAATTTCTTCAAAAACTAGTCATTTATTTTTTGAGATAAGGTCAATAGGATTTTTCCCCCTCACTTGTGAGAATAAGATAGATGGTTATTAAAGGATCTTTGAAAGTGGCTTCTTAAGTTTCCAAGAATCTTCACTTAACTCATAAGGTCCTGTGTATGGGTGAGATGAAGGAATACAAAATCTCAATCAAATATTGAAAGAGATGGAAAAAAAGATGAAAAAGTTGTTTTCGTTCAAAACCAAAAGCTCTCTTTTTTCTTACAAGGGGTGGCCTCTTGGGATATTTAACTTATGTTCTAGGGTTTGTTAAGATCCTTATCCAAAGGCCTAGCCACTAACAATAGCTATGAGGGTGTGTGTTGGCATAATCACAGTGACCAGAAAATGTATAGAGGGCATAATACAATCATCGTGCAACTCGCGACTTTATCGTGGCCTGACTGGTCGCAAGATGGTCACGATTTGCCTAATCATCACTCTAATCCTGACATTTTGCCAAGTGTCACTCGCGGGCAGTGCAAGTCGCCTGAGGTTGTGAAATGACTCTGAATGCGGCTTTCCAAAGCAGACAAGGCTTAAGTATATCTACCGCAAATATAATTAAGTCCTAAAAAGATACATTAAAATGTAATTAAAATAAATACATAAAAATTTGTTACTGGATAAAACCAATTAACTTAGACTTCTCACATATATATATATATATATATGAGATAGATTCTTTCAAAGCAATTTTGTTTAATAGTTGTCCCTTTTTTTCCCTTGAACTAAAGGCCTTGCTACTTAAAACTAAATTCACAAATGCATGTTTGTTTTTTTGTTTGTAGTAGTGGGGCGGGGCAGGGCAGGGTGTACTTTTTTGGAGAAACAGAGTTTGTATGAGTATGATACAATATAAGCTAACAGTTTTGGGTTGACACGACAAACTCTCGGTCAAATCTTCAATTTGTTTGTTTCCCTGCGTTAATTGTCATTTTTTTTTTTTTTATGGAAATTGCCATTTTTTCTTTTTCTTTTATTTTTGTACCTCAACTATATGTTAAACAATCAGCTCTTTTTTAATGCCATCGCTTTATTCCGCCGCAAGTACCAAATACGCCCATAATTTTTTAATCAACCTTTTTTTTTCCAATAATTTCACAAAAAAGCTAAAGCATCACAACAATTTCACAATATTTTAATAGCAAGTAAAAAAATAATGCAACCATATAAGAACACGTAACAGTTGTGAAAATATTTTGCCCTTATAATTATATTACATGTCATTAAAAAGAGAGAAAATGATTACAATTATATAATATATAAAAAATATGAACCTATTGCTTGATTGAATTGACAAATATTTAATTATTTTCATTAACTTAAGTGCATCAATTATTTTTAATTATTGATTATGTGTTATTTATTTTTTTCCCCTTTTGTTGGACTTTGTTTCAATTATTTTAAAAGCAACTAAATTTAATCAAGAATGTCATACTTCAAATCAATTGTTTCTCATATAAATCTTTAAAAAATGAAATCAAAATTTCATTTTATTTAAGTAATTAATGCACCACTTAAAATAATTAATATAACAAAATAAATATATTTATCCTAATAATACTCTTTTTAATTATATAGATACTACATTGTTGGTTCTATATATAAATATATATTACATGTCACTGAAAGGAGTTAGAAATTTTTATTATTATTATTATTATTAGAATAGGAGTTAGGAAATCTGAATGATTAGATTAATTAAAGTGAATTCAAAAATATTTATTTTTTATTTTTTTTATTTCAATTGTTGTCAAATCAACTAAACATGACAAAAAATGTAATATTCTAAATCTATTATTATTGTTGTTATTGTTAATGCATAACTAAATAATTAATATATGCATTTCCAAACATTTTTTGTAATCATTCTTTTCTTTCCTCAGTCAAAGATGATATCTTCTTTATTTTCCTTTTGGAATTAGAAGAATTTTTTATATTTGGATTTTTAGGTAGTTTTCACCTATCAAAAAGAAATAAATAAATAAGAACAGTAAGTTTTCAAATTTGTATATTGATACCTAGAGGCTAGAAACTCATTCCTGATAGGTGGCAGGCAGGGTACATTTTATTGACAACAAAAGAATAGCCAATGAACTATCGTAACCTTTCATTACATTCTTTAATTAAGAAAAACCTTCATTACATTCTAAAGTGCCAATGCCACACAGAAACTCATAACACACTAATTTTCGAACTGAAAGCCTGAATCCCAGAGGCAACAAAAGCGTGGATTGTTAAACTTAGGGACATAACTAAATGTTTTGTACATGCAAACTTTGTGATCCAACAAATTAGGTTGCATTTGTTTCAACCCAAATAAATAAAGAAGTTTCCTTTCCCTATGGAATACAATCATCAAGAATAAAGAAAGATGGGCATTTGATTAGCACAATATCCCAGATTTTAAAAATTATTTGAAGATAAACAAAGAGAGTATTTAAATTAATCCTGTCCAGCTCACATGTTTGTGACGCTCATTGAAACCAGGATTTCTGATTTTTCTGTTATTATAACCACCTAAAGATTGGTCACTTCACCCTAGCTTGGAATCAAAATTTCCAAAGCTTATTCATCAATACATATATCCAAAGCTTACGAAGCTCCCCCAAAAATAAAAGGGGTTCTACTTCTTTGGTATTTATTCAATCTGTTATTTTTAGATATTAAAAATTACAGAGGTGAAGCAATTAGCAATCCACTTCTTGATGCTAGGAATCAATTTTTCATCTTATAATATTATCAAGCATTGAACTGTATGAAGTTATGCTTGTTTAGCCATTTAATTTTTGAGAGAGAGAGTTGTTGCAGAGCAAATTAATCAAGTTGATATCTTCCTTTCAAACAACCGATTATTATTCATTTCCATTTACAAACTTTTATTTTCTCCAAAGGGTGAGCCACACATAAGAGGGTAGCTCGCCCTCTATCCAAAGAACCACAACCAAAAGGGTGAAGGTGGAATAAAGCCATCTGGTGCTTAGTAAAGTCTTAAGAGACGTCACTAGTTACATTAGCTCAATTGACACCTTCACTTCCATTTAGAAAACTCTTGGACCATGACACATGACACATTAAAAACTGAACACAAGCATACTCAAGGAAGGTCAAACAAAAAAGTGGAGGTAGCCAAAGGAAAACAAGTTTACAATCAACAAAAGGACAAAAGTCAAAACCCAGAAATCACATTTGCAGTCCATTGGAGCCAATTAATTTGGTCAGCCCAAAGGTGATTGCCATTGCCACCCAGCCTCCAACAAGAACCCTAATGCTAGACTTCACCTTTGGAGTCTTCCCTAACACTGCTCCTACAATTCCAAAAACAACCAGGGCCAAGCTAGCCACTAAAATTAGGACACCCAGTCTTACTTTATGTGGCTTTATAAATGCAGCTGCCAATAATGGCAGTACTGCACCTACTGAAAATGCAAGGGCTGATGCAAAAGCAGCTTGATAAGGATTTGGGAGGGTCACCCTCTCACCCTCTTCTTCATTCTCTCCACCAACTTTCATTGAGTTCTCTCTCTTTATGTGTGCCACTTCTATGTCCCTCTGGGTGTACACAGACACAAACTCCCCAATTGCCATACTACAAGCCCCTGCAAATAAACCTGCAAAACCAGCAAGGAGCATGGGTTTAATGTCTTCTTTAACGGACCCAACACCCATCATTATCGATGCAACAGAAACAAGCCCATCATTGGCTCCCAATACAGCAGCTCGAAGCCACTGTGCCCTTTGAAAGTAGTCAACATTGTCACCTTCTTCAATCTTCTGGCAATGTTTTGAGTCCATAATATCATTTGCATAAATGGGAATTTCTAAGCTGTTATTTGAGAGTTTGTTGTGAGTTGCAGCAGCCATGATGAGGAGTATAAGGCAAATTGGCAATTATGATCAGAAAGGAAGAATATGAGGAAACGGTGTGTTGATTACTTGTGTTGAACACATGCCTCTTGTGGTTGGTATTTATAGAGGGAAACTCTAACTGGAGTTAGTTTTAAATGGACAATCGGACAAGAGAGTGGAAGACACACATGCCCCAGATTGAAGGTTTTACAAACAAAAAAAATCTTAAAATATCTTTTGGTGCATGCTTGCATTCCAAAACTTCTCTCTTGATTGCTTCATAATATGAATAAACACTAAACCGTTCATAAACACGCGTGCACACGTGAACACATAGCTAACAGTTGCATTTTTTAACTTCTTTCTTGCTTGCTTGTTTGTATATAACCAAAAGCATCAAATTAAACTCCTAGCAATCTTATCCAGGAATTTGACAATGGAGACTGTCTTGCTTAGATATTTATCTTGTACAAACCTATCTATTGTTACAGAATTCCCAATATCCCTCATCCATCTATTAGCTATAACTGCTTTAATCATTGCAATTATCTGTCTTACTTTCAAATCTAATTCTGTTTACCTTTGTTGATTTTTCCTGTTATCTACCTCCCGATAGTTTGCAAGTTCCAAATGCTAATTTTATTGAACACTGTGAAGCATCTAATATCTTTGACCAAGAAAGTATCAATTTCCAAGTGAAAATATTGGAAAGATCAGGTATTGGATTTGAGACTTGCATGCCTATTGCAGTGCATGAGATCCCACCAAATTCTTCTTTTTACAAAGCTCAAGAGGAAACTGAAATGGTTGTCCACAATAGTCAAAGACCTTCTTTCCAAGCATAACATAAATCCTAAAAGCATTGACATTCTTGTATCCAACTGTAGCCTTTTCTGCCCTACACCATCCCTTACATCTATGATCATAAACAAGTTTGGATTCAGAAGCAATGTAAAGAGTGTCAGCCTCAGTGGAATGGATTGCAGTGCTGGAATGTTATCAATTAGTCTGGTTAAAGATCTTCTAAAAGTTCACAAAAATTCAGTAGCTTTAGTTCTCAGCATGGAAGTTGTAACTCCCAATGGTTATAACGGTAAAGTTAAGTCCATGCATATGGCCAACATTTTGTTTCGAATGGGAGGAGCAGCTATTTTACTTTCTAATAGAAAGCAAGACAAGCACAAGGCTAAGTACAAACTTCAGAACCTTGTGAGAACACACTTAGGGTCTGATGACCAAGCTTACCAGTCTGTTCACCAACAACCTGACGAAGCTGGGAAAGTTGAAGTGTCTCTATCACAAGAACTTCTACATGTGGCAGCAAAAGCATTAAGGACAAACATATCAGAATTAAGCCCACTTGTCTTGCCATACTCCGAGCAACTCCAGTATGGATGGTCAGTGATTAAGCAAAAAATATGGTTTTTAGCAGGCCAGAAGGGAACTTATGTGCCAAGTTTCAAAAAGGCTTTCGAGCATTTCTGTACACATGCTGGTGGAAAGGCAGTAATTGATGCCATAGAGGACAATCTCAGGCTACACAAGGAAGATGCAGAAGCATCAAGAATGACATTATATAGGTTTGGCAGAACCTCATCTTCATCACTTTGGTATGAGCTGAGCTATCTGGAGGCAAAAGGAAGAGTGAAGAAGGGAGATCGTGTTTGGAAAATTGCCTTTGGAAGTGGCTTCATGTGTAACAGTGCAGTTTGGAAATGCATAACAAATATTGACCCAAATTTAAGAAATTCATGGTCAGACAGAATCCATTTGTATCCTGTTGAGATCCCAGAGGTGTGTGATCATTGACTATCACCACAGATGCTATGAAGATCTCTTTATGGATTTTGATAAATTAACATTCAGACCACAGATATTATTCAATGTGAAATTAGTAGTTAACAGGGAATGGACTTAATATCAAATCATTTATAGAGAGTCCAAACCCTAATACAATATACACACGTCAATTTCAGACACGTTAAAGCAAGTTTTATCTAATTGCCTTCGTCAATAACACCAAGGAAGACCGTTTTTAAGATACACACTTTAATTTTTTTGATAAGTAAGATACAAAAAGGTTATTGTCCAGGACAATATGAGTTTTAATTAGTTATAGAATCAATTCAATCTTTTTGTTTTATAAAACTCATGTGCTTAGGGCAATTCATTCTTATTCCTTGAGCTATCCTCCTACAAGGGGCTCTCTCTCTCTCTCTCTCTCTCTCTCTCTCAATATACATATTGGTAAGTTACACATGCAACCGATGGATCTTGAACCCATGACCTCAGCCTCCTACAACTCAAAACATAGTCTTCAAACAGTTAAAAAAATTTCCCCAAGCTGAGCGTATACCTGGAAAAGTCAGGGGAAAGATGAGCCCATTGAAACAACTGGTCTTTCCCGGATGCTACCTCAGCTGCTGTTGGCTCACCTTAGCTTTTGAGGTTTAGGATTGATGGGCTTTCCGTGCCAGATCTCGCTTACTAACAACAATTAAAGCTAGTTAGGAACAGCTAGAAGTAGGTTGACTATCTTCCAACCACTTTGGTACTTTGCATATATAGCTTTTTTAGGTTATGCAATAAAAGGGGGGCTTTGCTCTGGATCCCCCCTGCTTGCAGAAATGAACAACAGCAACATACATCTTCTCCATAGTCTATGCCGCCTTCCTAAATCCATTCCGCAAGCTCTAAACTCCACTATATAATCTGTACTCCAAACCCACTATATCTGCCAACAAAACGCTTCAGAAATTAATGCCACCGGCCCACCATATTTTCCAAAGTAAAGCCACATCCCACACTCCCATTCGACAAAAAAAGCAATCCAACCTAGCCTTTCAACCACCCACCTCCAGTCATGATGGTCAAACCATCAATGACTTTGCTCAATTTTAATTCCAAGATACAACTCAGCATTGACCAAAAGATAAATGAATTAAGTACATATATATGGTTGAGAATAGGGGAGTTATCTACAATTACACACTCCCAAGTGCTTTAAACTTGGGAATAACAGTAGCTAGCCTGCTATAATTGTCACAAGAAGAAGACAGAGAAGTGATAAAAACAGTCCCTAAGAATGCCACCACTACTGACATATTCAATACTACCAGATTTTAATTCATTCAATTTATTGGGGAAATTATAGTTTACCACCCTAAATTATACCCCTATTTACATTTTGCACCCTAAATTTTTCGAATGCACGTTTTGCACCTTAAATTATGACCCTTGTTACACTTTGCACCCCGACGTCAAATTTGTTATTAAATTAGACGGAAAGGCATGACACCATATGAAAAGACCCAATTGCCCTCTTTTCAATCCCTTAAAAATAAAAGAGAAATTAAATTTTACCACCCTAAACTATACTTCCAATTACACTAAGCACCCTAAATTTTGGATTTCCATCCAAGTTAATAACAAACTTAACATCAGGGTATAAAGTGTAACAAGAGTCGCAGTTTAGAATGCAAAACGTGCATTCAAAAAGTTTAGGATGCAAAGTGTAATTTAGGGTATAGTTTAGGGTGATAAAGTCTAATTTCCCATAAGTCCATTGAAAAAAATTCAATCTGTTTATGGACTATAGTCTTTGGCTCACAGAGCTATGGATCTATAGTTGTACAAATGTTATATTACCTTATTTAGAGTTTTCACTGGGTTGACAAGACATCAAAAGTCATGCATGGGCAGCTGATCAAATTCTAGTCTATACAGCAGTCTCACTCGGTAATAAGAACTTCTCAGCGGCTATAAGAAATTTTGCCATCGTTACGACATCAAATTCTCGAAATACATTACAATAATCAAAGCTGTAGTTCTCAGATCTTGTCATATGCATTAAAGGTAAATAATCAGGTTCATTCAACCTTGGCACTGTACATAGGTGGTAAACTAAAACCTAACAATCTTCTCAAAAAAAAAAAAAAAAAACACAAAACAAAACAAAAACCTAACAAGTTTATTTGGGATTCACCACACCCATCAGCTGACTCAAAAATGTGACACAGACATGTTATATTAAAAGTGCACTTCTTTTTTTTAATAAATAAAAAAAGATTCTTGAAGTTTCGGAATTAGGAAAGAGTATGCCCGAAAAACTTCATATCACCTGTGGGCTAATATGTAAAGGCATGTTTATTTGACATATGCAACTCTTCTAACATAAGTATTCCCTTTTCATGGGATTTAAATTAGAGTTTTTGTGAACCTTTAAAATTTGCTACTAATACCAAGCCATCTCAAAGCATACTAATACCAAGACATCAAACAACCTCAACATTTAAAAAAGCATGAATATACTACTTTTAGAAAACCCTAGTCTATATTGGCAAATTAAACATGAAAACAAACCTTATTTGGTACTAACCCTGCAGATTTCATATCTTGAACCAACTCGTCAGCCTTTCTATAGTTTCCACTAATCGAGTAAGCATTGAGCAAAGAACTGTAGTGAAACACATTTGGCAAATGACCTTCATCTTTCATCCAGTTAAAATAGCTTTCTGCTTCTTCCAATTTAGTATTTGAAGCACAAACAGCTAGAAGTGTCCCATAAATTACACTGTCCATGTGCAGCCCATTATGTTGAAGCTCCCGAACCAGCTCTAATGCTTTAGAATAACCATGTTTATCTTTTTTTTTTTTTTTGAGAAAGAACCATGTTTAACTTTGATGCAACCTGCAAGCAGCTAAGAATGAAAAAGGACAATGGTGAAGTGATGTAGGATCTTTAGAAATTCAGCACTAAATTAGGCTTTTCTTTTTTTTCTTTTTTCTTTTTTCTTTTTTTTTTTTTGCTTTTTATGAGACCTTGAAGGGTTCTTTGACTAGGTTTTGATGTTTAAGGGTTTAGATAAGGTTAGGTAAAATAAATAATAGTAATATAAAATAAAAATGGATTTTGACTGAATTTGATTGCTGCTTGGTGTCAAAATAGTGAATAAAACAAGAAATAAAGACAGATAAACCCTAAGCAATCACACCTTTAAAGCTTAAAATAAGCTGCTGGAATTTTCTTAAATTCAATCTCTACATCTCTATTGTTTACTACATAAAAGCCTTTGTATAGTCTATTTCCAATCACTTTCCTAGAAAGACTAAGAATACAAAATAACATTTTCCTAGAAAGATTAGGAGTACTAATAACAAAGATAAGTTATTAAGAACTTTAAACCAAATAGAAAAGGACTCAAAACATAGAATACTAGCAAAGGATAATTACCATGAAACATCTTTGATTTGTCCAAAGATTATGGTGCGGTTTAGACATCACAATAATGACAAATAAGAAAGTACCATTGTGTTGACATAACATTTGAGATGAGAATATTTTTCTCAGTAATGCAACTATTTGAGCAAAATCATAAATCTAATAGTTTTAACTCCAGAGAAATAAAGTAGCGTGCAAATTGAAACTTGACATATGCAGTTTCATATTTGCATAGACACATACTCATAAATGCATCCTCCGTACATGTCAGTTTATCTTTTTTTGATAAGTAAGAAGAGAATATTATTAATGACAAAATAGCAAGAGAAACACAAAGAGTTCACGGTAGTGAACAAAGGAAAAAAGGAACAAAAAGATAGAAGTAGCCCCTAATCTATTCTAATAGATGAAAGAAAATCCAAAAAGGTAGAACAATCCGTGAAACCCCAACAACGAGACCAATCAAAGAGGATCCACTGGCAAAACTCTAATAACTGAACCACCGTTTTCCCCTCATCCTCAAAAGACTGCCAATTCCGTTCAGTCCAAATAGTCCACATTAAACAGCCTGGAACCAAATCCCAAATGTCAGAGCTATACTTCCCAAGCCAATGGTACCAACCAAATAATAAGTCCACAACTGAACCTAGCATGACCCAATCGATCCCAAACAATTGAAGCGTATACATCCACAAAGAATGAGCTATCGGACAAAAAAGTAACAGGTGATCCATAGATTCCGCATCGCAACAACACAAACAACAACGATTCGCCAAAGGGCAACCACGAAGCATAAGATTATCCAAAGTTAGAATCTGACCATAGGCTGCTGTCCACATAAAAAAAGCTACCTTTTTAGGAACCTTAACTTTCCAAATTCCTTTCCAAGGGAAAGTGGAAGGAGCGGCATTTCGAATCTTATGATAAAAAGACCGAGTATCAAACTTCCCATTGCCATTAATATCCCAACAAAGCTTGTCACACCCTCCACCCCTAGGAATTCGGGTTTGGATGACTTATCTATATGGCAAACACACAAAATCCATGTGATTTTTCTTAATTCATAAGTTTAAAGATTCTAAGTGTGACCTCATTTTCAAACCGTCATCTTTGAGCATGCTGCTTTAAAACCTTAGTAAGGTTATAAACACAAACTCAAAGAATCTACACATGGTGATCAAAGCTAGACATAGGTCATGGTTCTACTATCTACATGTGTGTGTGTTGACATTCATGTAACCATCTGAGTGGATATATTTTTAACTGGTAAATGAAAGGTCAGTAGTAGAAACAAACTATTCACTTGATTTTCTAAACATTTCAATTCTCTGTACAAACAAGTGATAACATGGGGAAAAAAAAAAGGAGTTCTGAAAGCTGTTTGATATGGATAAGTGTCCTATATAGTAGCGTATTATCATCATGTAGCTGACTGTGGCAGCTACTTCAGGTTATATGAACAACATTTGAACACAGATGCTAGGAGAAAAATTGGAAATACATAATATAAATTGAAATATCATACCATGCTATATGTAACAACATCTGGCATTAAACCATCCTGCTTCATCTGATGAAGCATTTTAATGCTGCTATCAAACTTGCCATTCCAAACTGCCATTCCTAACCAGAAAACTAAGAACAGAATTGCATATGAACACATTGATTTTTGCTGATTCATCTTTGATGCCATTGTATATCTCCATTGCCTTTACAGGATTTATGTTCTTTCTCATGAACTTCATATAACTGCTATAAGACGAAGCATTTATCTTCCCATTTTGTTGCATTCATTCAAAGAGCTGCAATAATACAAACTTGACTTAACAATTATCAACAATTATAAGAAGGGGAAATTAAACAACATAGTTAATTAGGTTCATTGTTCAGAGAGGATGGGTAAAGAGGGCAAAACTATAACCACAGAGAGAGGGCAATTAAACAGTCTTTTTGAATGACAAGAAGACACCTAAGTGACAATAATGCATATGAAAAATATTTTATTTTATTTTTTGTAAAAGGCTTATGAAGGCATTTTCTCTATATTTTCAGTTACAATGTACAAGATCCCTACTAAATGGATTTAGATTTGCTGACATTCTTTCAATATTTTGTTCATGACAAAATAAAATTTCTTGATACGTACCATGCCATTCCATGATCTATCAAAAGTAAAATTGAATTATCCATTCAACTACAGAGAAGCAATATATGAATTTAGTTTGTGCACTCATAAGATCAGTGAGCAATTTCTATTTTGTCAGTCATCCTATTTTCTGCGCCTTGGCACGTGGGAATTCCAAATGTATATATACACCCCCTTGTTTCTGATTTTTTTTAATAATATCTTATGTAAGCACTGACAGCCCTCTTGGAAGAACACCTAAAATTTTTATATCAAGTTCATGACACAGAAATTAGACAAAAGAGAAAGGGAAACACACCATCAGATATCATAATGATGGAAGAAGTCAATTATATGAGAGCTCTGAATTCCAATTCCCCAAAGAGTCATGAGAGAGGGGAGTCTGTCCAATTTTCCTTTCCATCCAGATCTACCTTTGTGTGTTTCATTTCCCTCCTTTCTATCCCTTTTTTTTCTGCCCTACCTTTTCCATCCTCGCATATTCCATCTTTACTAAGTTTATGGGTATAACAATAAATTAGTAGTAAAAACCAAATGGTTTTCCTTAGAAAAAAGCCAAATGTGCCCTTATCACTGATCTAATATCAGTTTCTATTTTAGTTTACTCGGCTTTTACTGCAATCACTTTGCTATGAGTACACCTATTTGTCAAATAACAAATGTTATTCATTCATCTGCAAATTTTGCCCAATCTTACTATTTCTATGTTTTCCCTTCTTTACACATTTGTATCATTGGAGGCTGGCAAATGCCTCCCAAGCGACATGGCATAACCCCATCATTTCTAGCAACCACCATAACACTAGGAAAGCCATTAACGAGTAAAGAAATTATACTTGTTATGGGGTAACATGCTAATGCAACTAATTTCACACCACCTAGGGTCATGGCCCCATGGTTTCAGTCTTGGTGTAGGTCCTAAGTTTGAAACTTTAGGGGTGACAGCGTGACTCTAGTTTAGCTAAAGGACTATAGCCTTCCACTGCTTAAAATCAGTGGCACTGAGGTCAGGCTATACTCAACACCTAAGGGAGCAACTGTGGCCTCCTCTCTATGTAGAGCCCTCAGGCATTCATTCCACAGTGAGTGGAAACCTACTATGGTCAAGCCCAAGTAGGGTCACCATTGTTCTTGCCCCCAAATGATTTCACAAATTTTAGAATGAAACCAAAAGAGTTCAAAATATTTTTTCTTTCTAACCCAAAAATTGGTCTTAGATGATAAAGTATACTTCTAGGGATTGTATGGCCTTGAACCTAAAGTTTTAATACCATGAGAGAGAGTTGCATACCAAGAGTGAATCGTATATCGCCTCATGGAGCTGAAGAGGGTAGTGAAGAAAATTGTATTTGTTGTCAAAGAGTGAGGTACCAATATCATTTGGTAATATATTCCAATGCCGAAATGAATTGAATGCCTTAGTGAAGCAACCATATACAATTTCAAAGATCACAGGCAGCTTAGTGTTGACTAGTTATAAAAAAGACATCTGGATGTATCTTTATTGGATAATTTTATACACACAAAAAAAAAAAAATAATAAAATAAAATTTCAGGTCAATTTTATTTTAGGCTCATATCATAAAATGTGTTGAGTTTGAAAACATCAAATATATTCTTTTAAAGCAGCTGCCGAAAAAAGGAGTAAATAATGGATCTACATATGGAAGACCCTTTTAAAAGGAACCAGACACACGCAGATGGCACGAAATAAAATAAAACTAAATAACATACATCAATGAGACATCCATGCAATAAGTTGTGAATATATATTCCAAGTCTACGACTCTACAAATGAAACAGGCAGGCTTAACAATTCAAATAACCATTAATTGGCTTCCAAAAACATTCACAACAGCTTCCTAATAGAAGCACCTGAGAAAGATCCTGCCATCTGCTTAGAGTTCCAAAATTTTGTAACACGGCATTCAAGTCTTGCACTTTCAACATCCCTCCTAATCTGCCGTGATTTATATTCTACAAGTTATATATCTATTACACTGAACAGATTTTATTCCCAGTAAAAATATCATTTCAATATTTGAGAAATTAAGCTAACACAAAGTCACCAAACAGGTAAACTATTTCAGGCAACATCATCAAATAGCAATGCAGACAATTCTAGATGTTGAATAAATATGTTGCAATCCAATTTCAAGCTAACACTAATGACAAAGCATGATTGAGATTCATTTCAAACTTAAGAGACAACGTCTACCAATCACTTTTTTCCCCAAACCCCACAAAGGAATGAGCTTTTTGCACCGGTACAACCCTTTTTTTAAAGTGAAGTAGACATTTTTATATACCAATAGACATATAATGCAATCTAAAATGAACCCAACAATCCAATCTGGGCAGTAATTAAAAAAAAAAAAAAAAGTTACAGGAAATTTCAATACTAATGCATATCCATAGAATGCATATAAGAAACACCTTATATTGGCATTAGTAACAATACCCAGATGATATGTCGCTTGATAACTTGAGAAAAATTGGACCCCAAAAAAAAATGAGATAAAAGAAAGAAGAATTAAAAAGGATAAAGTACCTTGCAAGAGCAGAGTCGAAATGAGATTGAGAGGAGGATGAGGAAAGTTGAAGAATGGCAGATTGCCCTTCCAAGTAGGACTTGGAGTGGCGTCTCTTATTAACACTAACTGTGCTGTTTTGGTGGTTAATACTGTTAGACTTGTTAGTTGCTTCTTTACCAACAGCATTATTTTTTGTTTGGAATTGGGAGAATGATATTGCTGAAGCTGAAGGAATTATAGGAAAAGAAGGCATTGATAAGAGGAGGAAGAGGGTATGCTGCTTAAGCTCAAACACAGTGCCCAGCATCGTCTCTTTCGGTTTTGGTTTTGGTTTTCTTCTTTTCTTTTTTCTTTTTCTAGGAAGTTTTAAAATTTATAAATATCAAAATATATATTAATAAAAAATAAAATAAGGCCAAAATGGAAAATGTCCCTAATTAGCAAAACATTAGCAATTTGCCTCTCTTTTCAAACTATTTAAAGAATGTTCTTATGTTCCTGTTTTGGAGTTCAAGTTATGTGTAAAACTCGATTTTTGTATGATCAAGTTTCATGTGAATTTTGTCCACAATAAATGTCGTTCATGTGGCATTCCCCATTAAAAAAAACTATATGAAATTCGATTTTTACAAAATCGAGTTACTTGAAATCTCTTTAAATTAATGGAACTCAATACTTTAAATATTGAGTTCCACGTGGCTTTTTTTAGTGGGGGAACGCCACATCAACCGCATTCATCATGCCAAATTCACACGAAACTTGATCATATGAATATCAAGTTTTACATATAGGGAATGTTTAGTACATATGATTAATTAATAGTTTTCAGTGTTTAAACACCAAAACATATATTTTCACAACACTTTTTAATCTACATATATTTTCACAACATTTAAATAACAATCCTAAAAATCTCCAACTATTTTCACAACATTTAAATAACAATCCTAAAAATCTCTAACCAAACCGCCATAAATTCCAAAACAGGAACTTTCCCCTAAATATTGAAAACATGAAAAATTGCTATATTTTTTGCTAATTAGGGACATTTTCCCATTTTTGTCCAAAAAAATAATCACACGTGTTTTGGTACGAAAGCGTAAGCAAAGGTGAAAGTGAAACAACCGAGCAGCCTCCCCTCTCAAGTTCTGAACTTAGGACTTAGGAGTTAAAAGTCAACAAAACAAAAATGTAAACATAAACATACTACCAGTAGAAAAAAAAAAAAACCAAATCTTTGGTTATATAAATCGTTTCCAGGTTATTTATTATTTTTCTCTCTCTAAAAAGAAAAAGAAAAAGTCTGTAGTTAACGAGTGACTCGGGCGATGACCGGAGAGTTGACTCGTTGGGAGTCCGACGGAGAGAGCTTGTTGAAGAGCTTAGAACGCGACGAGATTTTCGAGTATTTATCAGAAGGCTTTTGCCGTCAGTGCAAGTCTCTTCTCCAAACTCGTATTCACTCCCTCGTCAACCGTAAGAATTATCTCTCTCTTTTTCTTTTTCTTTTTTCTCTTTGATTCATAAATTTCTTTCTTATTCTTTTTTATGATTTAACCCAATTTTTTTTTTTTATAATTTTCTTCTTTTGATTTTGATGCAGAAAAAGTGCGTGAGCGTGAAATAAGACCCAAGTCAAGTAATGGTGGCATTGAAGGTTCAAGATTTTTTAGTAGGCGAAGGCAGGAGACTCGTTTTACTCAAATGCCTGACTCTTCTTCATGGAGAAAAGGATCCAACTCTCACTCTCAGTCATTAAACAATTCATCTTCTGATGGATGTGACAGTGAGGAGGAGCAAAATGAGCATATCAGAGCATCAAAAGTTGTGAGGGAAACGGAGTTTGTTTATTTTGAGCGGATAAATGGGAAACCAACAAATGTGCTTCAAGGCCTAGAGCTTCATACCGGGGTTTTTAATGCCGAGGAACAGAGGAAGATTGTCGAATACGTCTATGATTTCCAAACTATGGGCCAAAGGGGACAGCTAAGAGGTAATTTTTGTATCCTGAAATTTCAGGATGATATCATTTGTATCCTGAAATTTAGGAAGCACATAGTGTCATATCGACTGTTATATGTTATAATTTTTCAGAAATTGCTTGTCTAACTATGTCGTAGTTGTGTCCGTACCCATATCGGTGTCCGTGCTTCCTAGGCTAAAATAGGTCTTTTAAGTTTTAACTAGGATTTAAGATTATCATATCTCCTTTTCTAAAAGGAGAATAGAACAAATTCACAAGCCTATTCTTTTCCTATACATTGCTTAGATAAGACTTCAAAATATTCTTTTGCATTGTTTCTGTAAGAAAGGCATTCATGATAATTCTTTAACAAAAAATTAAGTTTCTAATTTATCCATCATATTCCATTCATTAGTATTAAAGAAAGATGTTTTGTTAGTCCAAATTTGCCAAATAGCACAATTTTGGCAAAATTTTAGGAGAAATGCATCCTGACAAAGTTATTTAGTTATGTAGCAAATTTTTGGAACTTGAGTTTGACAAACTCAAGTTCCAAGCAACTCGCGTGGCGTGCCAAGCAGTGGAGCCCATATTGCTTGGAACTCAAGTTTCCCAAACTCGAGTTTGAGTTGGAACTTGAGTTTGTCAAACTCAAATTCCAAAAATGTGCTACATAACTAAATAACTTTGTCAGGCTAAAATTGTGCTATTTGGAAATTTTGGCCATTTTGTTGAGAGTACCTTGTTTTGATGTGTGAATGAGAAAAAAAGGATGGAATGCAGGTTGTGGGGCCTTCTCTTGTTGTTTATGTTATATAGCTAACATAGACTGTTTACTTCCCTATTTAGATTAATCTGTTCTCTTTCTAAGAATGTATCAATTAACTCCAGCAAGTGCTAAAATTGTGCTATTTGGCAATTTTGGCCATTTTGTTGAGAGTACCTTGTTTTGATGTGTGAATGAGAAAAAAGGGATGGAATGCAGGTTGTGGGGCCTTCTCTTGTTGTTTATGTTATATAGCTAACATAGACTGTTTACTTCCCTATTTAGATTAATTTGTTCTCTTTCTAAGAATGTATCAATTAACTCCAGCAAGTGCTAATATTATTAGTCATAGTGTCAGAAAAAGTAGAAGTGTTAAATAATGAAATGATCTGTTACAGTCAATGTTATTCTGCCACTTTCTTAGAATTCACTATAAAGAAAATCAGATGGTTCAAGCTTATCTCATTTATTTTCTCAATTGCAATACTTTATAGAGCGTACCTATTCAGAACCAAGAAAGTGGATGCGTGGTAAGGGGCGTGTCACTATTCAATTTGGTTGTTGTTACAATTACGCAGTGGTAATTTCCAAACCTTATATGTGTGTACTTTTTTGTTTTGTTATTATTTAGTCTATGATTAACCATAATCAAACTTGCCATATTATTTTTGCTATCTTACAGGATAAAAATGGGAACCCTCCAGGCATAGTAAGAGATGAAGAAGTGGATCCCCTACCATCCTTGTTTAAGAAAATGATCAAAAGAATGGTTAGGTGGCATGTTTTACCTCCATCATGCATACCTAATAGTTGTATCGTAAATATTTATGAAGAAGGAGATTGCATTCCACCTCACATTGACCATCATGACTTTGTCCGACCATTTTGCACAGTTTCATTTTTGACTGAATGCAATATACTTTTTGGCTCAAATCTGAAGATTTTGAGTCCAGGGGAGTTTTGGGGACCTGTCTCTATACCTTTGCCTGTAGGGTATGTTTGTGTTCTCCTCTTTCCAAACAAAATATTTTCTTGCTTTCTTGGTGTTTGTCAAGGATATTTGGTCTCTTCTCTTTCTCTTTACAAAGATATATAAATATAAATATATTCATGAAATATGTAAGCTAGTGTTTCTTGGAATGTAGTATTTATTAGTTTTGATTGAATCTGTTAACAATTTCTTAAATTAATGATTGCCCCTTGGAGTGCATTTACCTTCTTTCATAAATACAAAACTGTTTGACACGATATCTAATTATGATCTTGAAAATTCTCAAAACTGAGAAGTATTTGATCATATAGTCTTCTAGTGGAAGTTTTCCATGGATACTAAAACGTGTAATTCATTGCATGTGTCATAATACTTATATGATTTTTAAAGATGATATATTCTAGTCTTCTAATTATCACTGCAAATGTTTTCATTAATATGCTGTATAATTTAATTCATTCTGCAGATTGATTAACTTTTTCTAGGGGGCCAAATGATAGAATGTAGATGCTGAATTTTGACTAATATGTTGTGCAAATGAGTTCATCAAGGAAATAGTTCCATATTTTTGTAGGGGAAATTGAGATAGGAATTTAGTTGTTGGATATTTGCTAATTTCAATTCTGTATCTTGTCTCTAACGTATTTGGTTTTTCATTTTGCAGATCAGTGTTGGTTCTAAATGGTAATGGAGCTGATATTGCTAAACACTGTGTTCCAGCTGTCCCAGCAAAAAGGTATCCTTTCTTTTTTGGTTAAAAAATGATCATATTATAAAACTACCACACAGGAAGGCGGGTATCGGTTACAAAAGAGCTGTCATAAACTGTTACAGCAGAGTTACAAAAAGTATAAATGTTTATATTTTCATAATCATTTCTTTTTTTATTTGGATTTTGCAGGATTTCCATAACATTTAGGAAAATGGATGATAGCAAAATGCCATACAGATTTTTGTTGGACCCTGAATTGGATGGGATTAATCCTCTTGACTATTCTTTGGCAAATCACCAGAAAGTGCACTACAATGACAAATCTACCCGTCGTGAATATGAACCTGTGAGAACAAGGAGCAACAACTCCTTTATCATTGAGAAAGATGATTTTCCTCCACTTGGCAGCTCAAGAGCTGCCATGAATGGATTGAGAGTCAGCAAAGACAGATCAAGGCAACGAAATTTTTGAAAGTTAGTAGTTACTTGATCAAATTTGTTGTTGTATCAGAAAGAGTGCAATTTTCAAGTTATATATTTTTTATGTGGCCATGTAACATTCTAAGATACTTGAATTTTGATACATTTTTTAGAACCCAATAATACTAAATGCATATCTATTTTTATCCAACATCGGCAGTCTTCCAAATGATTTTATAGTATATAAAAGAGCAACTTTTTCTTTTTGTTGGTAATATGTCCATATTTTTTTTTTTTTTGAGAATGGTAATATGTCCATATGATTGGCTTTTTGCTACAAATGTATTTATGGTCAGTTGGAATTTTACATTGGGCTTTTAGTTCTATATGTTCTATAGTAATGAGCTATCGGCAGTGATCCACTCGATTTAGATTCAAGTGTTCTCGATTGAGATTTTAGTGTTCCTGAGGAGCCTGAACACTCCTCTCCCTTCAATCTTATTCTCTCTAATAACTAATCCCTACCAAAACAATCTGGTATTTCTTGTCAATTTATTTGTTTACCATCCACTGCACAGGGCAACCATCTGTGGTGGGCTACTACAAGTAATTTCGCCTGATTTTTAATTTATTTTTACTTTGCCTGCATTTCCTGAACCTGGCACAGCTCTATTCCCTGATTATGAACATGCAATCAAAGTTCTTGGATCGTCTTTTTGGCATTTGTGTATAAAGTTATTTTGTCCCCAAAAGAAATTTTTTAAAAATTAAAAAGGTAAAAGTATTAAATTAGGAGTAAGTCATTAGAGTTTAGAGTCACCAATTCTCACAAAATATTTCACAATTGTCAAGATTGAAATTTGTGAATTCTAGATAATAAACTAATAGTAATGATATCAGACCCAAATAAGAACTAATAAAAACATGCCAACTCAAAGAAAGAAAAAAATGTATTATGTGCATTACCCTTGAATTAGTTGGTGATTTTTGTGAAATAAATGCATTTTAAGAGCAATTCTTGAAATGGATTGCCATTCATTTTCTCCTTAAATAGCAATTCCATGAACCCAAAATTGCAATTCAGCATAGCACTTATTCTCATAGAGTTTCTGATATATGGAAAGCCATCCAATATGGGAAAGGATTCTTAATACATTGTATGCGATGATAGATTGGGGATAGGACACATAAATATTTGGACTGATACTTGGGTATCAAGTGGACCATTGGGGAACCAAATGATAGGACCTTTACTTGGGGAGAGAAAACTGAAAGATAGAATCAGTTTACATGGCTGGTAGGTGGCAATTTAATCTTTTACGTTTTCAAATTCCTTTTGACTTTCAGGAACATATTATCGGACTGCCTATATCCTTTCTATATGCATCACATGATCAATTAATTTGGCCTACTTACAGACAAGAAAGCAAGTCATAGCTTATATAAATATGATGGCATTACATGGGATAATCATAAATAGAGTTGACCATTGCACACCATTGACGTGATAGTTGCTTCACAAGTACAAGTGCGTGCTTGTGATTGGTGGGAGGTGTAATGGACATGATTCAAGTCTCTGAAAATAAACTCCACACACATATACCTAGATTAGACTAAATAGAATAAAGCTGGATTTGGAAAATTCCTTATATTTACAAAAGACAAATATTCCTTTGGAAATGACTTGTTTGGAAATGACTTTGCATGTTATAAGGGATTGTATATGGGCCAAAGATGTTTGGATAGCTCTTCCTGGACAAAGAGCCCACAATTTCTTCCAGTTACCCCTGGGCTCTAGCTAATTGGTTGAAGGAAATCTCACTCTACACCAACCGGAAACTCATAATTATAACCCCTTGGAATATTATTTTTGCTTATGGGGTGGTGTGGCAACTTTGGCTATCACACGACAAGAGAATTTTTAACCCACCATCTGCCGTAATCAAATGTTGCACAGACCACCCTTCACCTATCTTCGGAATTTTTTTCTACTCATTCATCCTCGCAAATCTAGCATTCCCAAATGCATCTTAAATATATCTTGGAAACCTCCTGTTGATCCTTTTGTAACTCTAAATACTAATAGAAGTACCTTAGACACCAACTACAGGTGTTTAATGGACATACTTGATATAATTTGCAAATTAAATATTAAATAAATTTGTTTCTCAAAAAAAATATTTAAATAAATTTTCCCCTTGTCACCACACAAAAAAAAAAAAAAAAAAAAAAAAAAAAAGGTCCACCCTGTCCATTACAGAAATGAGACGATCTGGCCTAAATTCTTATTGTTTTGTAGCAATTTATGAAAGTTGTTCTAAAAAAATCAAAAAGTTGTTTTTAAAATTCAAAACAAAGAATTGATTTTAGCTGCTTTAAAATATAAAACAATAAAGCATTTTGACTCATTGTTTTCTATTCTCTTTCTTTCCTCTCCAAAACATCACAAAGGGCAACATTTAGGGTCCGTTTGGTTGTGGCAAAAAAGTAGGGATAAAAAATGAAGAAGGGGTGGAAAAGTGAGTAGTAGGGGTGTACAGAAAACCCACCGACCCGCCAAACCCAACCCGACTCAACCCGATCCGCCGGGTTGGGTCGGTTTTTAAGGCTTGGTGGGTTGGGTTGGGTTACAAAATTTTTTTTTATAGCGGGTCGGGTTGGGTTTGGGTCATAAAATTACAAACCCGCCAAACCCGACCCGACCCACCCATATTTAATATATATTATATATTTAATAAATTTTTTTTTTAAATCTGCTGTAGGGCACTGTACGGTCCCCGCACCACGACCCGTAGTGGGCCTTGGACCCTGGCCTGGGTATAAGGCCCATGAGGCCGGTCTCCCTCTGCCTAGCGGCCCACCCCGAGCCCCGCGGGCTGCAGGCCCACGATCTGCTTTTACGTCGTTTCTCGGCAGAGCCCTTCCCGAGCAGTAATGAACACGCAGCTCGCGGGACACCCCGCCCTGTACTTACTCGGTCATACCTCGGAGAGACACCGCTGCCGAGAACTGTCGTGGAGGCAGGAACCAAGTTCCAACGCCACCCTCACCGCTTCCCATGCCCACCTAACCACCCACTTACGATCGATAACACTGCACCGCCGGTTGCACTTACTGGCAAGTATTTATGACCTCTCCACTACTTCGTGAGCGATAAATACAGGAAGTCTTGAGAAGACAAGGGTTGGAGAGTTGAGGGAAGGAAGAGTGTAAACAGAGAGAGCAGAGTCAGGAATTGAGTCAGGTCCCCGAGAAGAGGAGAGCGCGTCAGTTGAGCCTTGGTGTTTAGAACGACCCATTGTGGGAAATCCAAACCCACTATACAAATAAATTGTGAGTCCAAGTGAGGCCCAGCCCAACGGGTTTCGGTTTTTGGTGCGCACAATTGGCGCCGTCTGTGGGAAATCCTACTAAGCAGTGGTTCTGCCAAGGCTCGTATACAGGAAAGATGTCTGGAGGTAACGCCGAGAGTGGCTCGGCAGGGTCTTCCAGGGGCTCCACCTGGCGGGAACAGAGGCAGAAGAGACGCGAGGATCCGTTTCACGAGCAACTGGAAGAGCGGTCCGGCCTTGGGGAAGGGTCGTATCAAACGGGGAGAACGGCATCCCATGCTTCCCGGCATAGGCAGCACGACGTCAGGGATGAAGAGCTCGAGCGGCTGCGGAGGCAAGTACAAGACCTGGAGTTGGAAGCCCGAAACGAGCGCCACCGAGCCGGTCAAGACGACCGAGAGAGAGGGCCAGGCGCCGAAGGAGAAAGACGCGGGGTGGGATCGAATCAATCAGGATCCCGCCACCACAGGGAGCGCTCGCACTCGAGGGAGTCCCGTCGCCGCCGAGACCGTTCCCATTCAGCAGAGTCTCATCGGCGGCGAAATCGCTCTCGGTCGCGGGAATATGGGAATCGGGGCTCGGAGTCTCCAGAGGGACGGCCGAGGAATGCGGCCATGGATGCTATGAGCCGCGCATTGCGCAAGGCTGCTCGGTCACTATTCTCAGCAGATATCGAGCGTGCACCGATGCCGGACAGGTTTACGCGCCCGCCGTTCAATTCGTATGGTGGGAAAACAGACCCCGTAGAGCATGTCAGCCACTATATCCAGATGATGTCTTTGCATACCCGCAATGACGCTCTGATGTGCAAGGTTTTTCCCTCCAGCCTTGGTCCCACGGCCTTAAGGTGGTTCAACGGGTTGCGCAAGGGCTCCATTCACAGTTTCGCCGAGCTAATACAGGAGTTCGGTTCCCGTTTCGTGACGTGCAGCCGGGAGCAACAACCGGTGGACGCGCTGTTGTCTATGAAGATGAGGGCAGGGGAAACCCTCCGGGATTACGCTAACCGATACTGGGAGCTCTACAACGAGATAGGCGGAGGGAACGAGAAGATTGCGGCGAGCACCTTCAGATTGGGATTGCCTGACGACTCGGGGTTGAGAGAGTCGTTAACTAAGAAGCCTCCCGAGGACATGAGGCAGCTGATGAGGCGCATCGAGGAGTACAAGCGGTTGGAAGACGATAAGATACAGAGCAAGGGCAAAGCACAGGTAGCTGATCGTCCTCGGTTGAGCAGTTTTCAACAGAGGGCACGGGGAAATTTGAGGATTCAAGAGCCAGCAGCACCAGCAGGGGAGGTGAACGTGACGTTCAAGGAGCCCGTGCACAAAATCGTGGACAAGATCAAGCACGAGCCGTACTTCAGATGGCCGAACCGGATGGCTGGCGACCCCTCTAGGAGAAATCAGAACCTGTACTGCACCTACCACAAAGACCGGGGGCATACTACCGAGCAGTGCCGAGTGCTAAAGGACCATCTCGGGCAGTTGGCTAAAGCAGGACACCTCAAGGATTTTGTGACGGACGCCGGGGATAGAGGAACGGGGCATGGCGCCCCGCACGGAGGGAATCCCCTTCCGCCCCCTCTTGGAATAATTGATGTCATCCACGTCGCCCCGAAGGGCATTTCCACGGCAAAGTGGAAGGAGGTGCTGACGATGATATCGGTAGAGGGGAGTACGGGCGTGCCGCCTGCCGCGAAGAGGATCAGACCTACCCGGGAGCCGATCTCTTTCGACGACAGTGATCTAGAAGGAACCATTCAGCCTCACGACGACGCGTTGATTGTAACGGCAAGGGTTGGCGGCTTCGTTGTGAAGAGGATAATGATAGACCAGGGAAGCGGAGCGGATGTTATGTACCCGGACCTATTCAGGGGGCTCGGGTTGAAGGATGAGGACCTGTCGAAGAACAACACTCCCCTGGTTGGGTTCGATGGGAAGATGGTGGCGCCCGAGGGGCAAATCTCTCTGCCCGTGAACATGGGGGGCAAGGAAGTGATGGTAAGCTTCTTCGCAGTTACATCATACTCCCCCTACACGGCGATTCTAGGGAGGCCATGGATACATGCAATGGGGGCTGTCCCGTCCACTCTGCACATGAGGGTCAAGTTTCATACTGATTATGGTGTCACGGTGATACAAGGGAGTCAGCAGGCGGCCAGGCAATGTTTGATCGCCATGGTCGATTGGAAGAAGGAGCAAACCGACCGGGAGGGTCAGGCCGATCCCAAGTGTTCGTCGTCAGGGACGCCTTTATAGCAGTTACAGGGCCCGCCAGAGAAGGAGGTCGCCCGTGCCGAGAATATGCTGAGGGTGAAGGTGTTGCCGGACACGGACAAGTACTTCCAAATAGGGGAGAGCATGGAGGACCGGGAAAAAGTAGAGATGTTGCTGCTCCTAATACAGAATGTGGACGTATTCGCTTGGAGTCCGTACGAGGTGCCCGGGGTGGATCCCGAATTCATCATGCATAGACTTGGAGTTGACCCCTCATTCACCCCTAAAAAGCAGAGGCCGAGAAGATCAGCCTGGGAGCACTCCGAGGCAGTAAAAGTGGAAGTTCAGAGATTGAAGGAGGCGGGGGTGATTCGGGAGATCATCTTCCCGGATTGGTTGGCAAACACCGTGGTAGTGAAGAAGAAGAACGGTAAGTGGAGGGTCTGCGTCGATTTTACCGATCTGAACAGAGCCTGCCCGAAAGACCCTTTTCCCGTGCCGAAGATTGATCGGCTGGTGGACGCCACGTGTGGGCACCCGAGGATAAGCTTTCTGGACGCTTTCCAAGGGTATCACCAGATCGCCCTAGCGCCCGAGGATCAAGAGAAAACGGCATTCATTTCCCCGGAGGCAAATTACCACTACACAAGGATGCCGTTCGGACTGAAGAACGCCGGGGCCACTTACCAACGAATGATGACAAGAATGTTCCGAGACAAGATAGGGCGCACGGTCGAGGTATACATCGACGACATGGTGGTCAAAAGCAAACAGGAAGCCTTGCATATGGGGGACCTCCTGGAGGTCTTCGAGGTTCTCCGACGGCACAAGTTGCGCCTTAATGCGGAGAAGTGCGCGTTTGGCGTAGGAGCCGGGAAGTTCTTGGGGTACCTGATCAGTACACGGGGGATTGAAGTCAACCCGGACCAGATAGAGGCTGTGAGAAGACTGAAGCCACCGAGCAACCCGAAGGAAGTGCAAATACTAACCGGGATGCTGGCCGCCCTTAACCGGTTCATCTCAAAATTTGCAGACCGATGCCGACCATTCTACCAACTGCTGAAGAAATGGACGGGATTTCGGTGGACCGAGGAGTGCGAACAGGCCTTTGGGGACCTGAAGATTTATTTAGCGCGAGCACCCATGCTCGCGGCACCGGAGGCAGGTGAGGACTTATTCATGTATCTGGCGGTATCCGAGCACGCCGTGAGTGCCGTGCTGCTAAGGGACAAAGGGATCCAACAACCCGTATACTACATCAGCAAAACTCTCGTCGACGCCGAGACGAGGTACTTGCCCTTGGAGAAACTCGTACTGGCCCTGATACACGCCACAAGGAAGTTGCCGCACTATTTCCAAGCTCACACCATACACGTCTTAACCGAGTACCCATTACAGTCGTTATTAAAGAGGTCTGATTTCACGGGCCGCATAGCCAAATGGGGGACTCGGCTCGGTTCCTTCGACATACGGTACAGGCCTTGGAGCTCGGTGAAGGGCCAGGTCCTTGCGGACTTCATCGCTGAGTTTTCGCCCAGAGAGAAAGGAGAGATGGTTTGCCGATTGGAGGTTCGACCGTGGAAGGTATTTGTGGACGGCGCTTCGAGCTCCACGGGGGCCGGTTCAGGAGTAGTCATGATTACCCCCGAAGGAATTCGGCTGGAACACTCTTTTAGATTGAGTTTCAGGGCATCCAACAACGAGGCGGAATACGAGGCTTTCTTGGCCGGGCTGAGGGTAGCTTCGAACCTGGGGGCTCGGGATATTGAGCTATACTCGGATTCGCGTCTGGTGGTTAATCAGGTGCAGGGCAGTTTTGAGGCCCGAGATCCCCGGATGAAAGCATACCTAGAACAGGCAAGGCTAGTTATGACCAGCTTCAACACGGTGAACATTTTCCACGTAGCCCGAACTCAGAACAGACACGCTGACTCCCTAGCCACGCTGGCGTCGTCAGTGGCCGAGGAGATACCACGGCAGATCAAAGTCGAGCTTATTTCGGAGCCGAGCATCAGTGTAACGAGAAACTCGGGAACTACAGGGATCAACGTCACGGCAATCGCGGTCCCTGCCAATTGCTGGATCGACCCCATCGTCGACTTTCTGGCCGACGACCGACTACCGAGTGACGAGAAGGAGGGCACCAGGATCCGTAGGATGGCTCCTCGGTATTGGTTGGCAGAAGACCGGACTTTGTATCGAAGGTCTTTTGGAGGGCCGTACCTCTTGTGCTTACGCCCGGAGAAGGTGGGCGAGCTCTTAACGGAGCTCCACTCTGGGGTGTACGGCGGCCATGTCGGAGGACGCTCATTGGCGCACCGAGCCATGACTCAGGGGTTCTGGTGGCCTCAGATACAGAAGGATGCCGCCGAGTATGTGATGAAGTGTGAGCAGTGTCAAAAGCACGCCCCTCTGATCCATCAGCCCGCGGGCCACCTGAACCCGATCAGCAGTCCTTGGCCTTTTGCGCAGTGGGGGCTGGACATCATTGGCCCGTTCCCGAAGGCGACTGGCGGCCGAAAGTTCGTCTTGGTGGCCGTCGACTATTTTACCAAGTGGGCGGAGGCGGAAGCGTTGGCCAACATACGGGATGTGGAAGTGAAGAAGTTCATATGGAAAAATGTCATCACCAGGTTCGGGGTGCCGAACACTATCATATCTGACAACGGGCTACAGTTTGACAGCCGGGCCTTCCGAGAATTCTGCAGTGGCCTCGGCATCAAGAACAGGTACTCAACTCCTGCTTACCCACAGGGCAACGGCCAGGCCGAGGCCGTGAATAAGGTGATTGTGAGTGGGCTGAAGAAAAGGCTGGAGGGAGCAAAGGGAAACTGGGCCGAGGAGCTTCCCAAAGTCTTGTGGGCATACCGCACCACTCCTAGACGGTCCACCGGGGAGACCCCATTCTCTCTCACGTACGGAGCGGAGGCCGTGATCCCCACCGAGGTGAATCTGTGCAGTGCAAGAGTAGCGGGTTTCGATCAAGCCCAGAACGACGCAATGATGGTAGGATATTTGGACAAGGTGGAAGAGTACCGCGAATTGGTGACAATACGGCTCGCGGAGTATCAGCAGAAGCTCTCCCGGAGATACAACCGAGGTGTGAGAACGAGGGAGTTTGTCTCTGGGGATTTGGTTCTCAGAAGAGCCGTGGGCAACATGCGAGACACTGGTGCCGGGAAATTGGCACAGACATGGGAGGGACCTTATAGGGTCACGGCCATGGCCAGCACCGGGGCTTATTTCTTGGAAGACCTGGACGAGAGACAACTTCCCCGACCATGGAACGTCCATAACCTGAAGAAGTACTATCATTGATGGGCGGTTCTCCGAGCATAGAGTTAACCGCAACGTGTTGTATATGTTTTGTTAGTAATGTTGCATATGTTTCGCTAGTTGTACTAATGATGTCTTTCATGCAGAATCGCACAGTTCTAACCAAAATTCTCGGTTCGATCCCATTCACCGAGCAATGTTCGTTCTTAGCCGATGCGTTCTACAAACAGAAACCTGACTCTCGGTTCGATCCCTATCACCGAGCAGGTGGAAACCTGAACGACTCACTATAAGGACGGAAACCTGACTCTCGGTTCGATCCCTATCACCGAGCAGGTGGAAACCTTAGCCCTCTCGTCTCCAGGACAGAAACCTGACTCTCGGTTCGATCCCTATCACCGAGCAGGTGGAAACCTGAACGACTCACTATAAGGACGGAAACCTGACTCTCGGTTCGATCCCTATCACCGAGCAGGTGGAAACCTTAGCCCTCTCGTCTCCAGGACAGAAACCTGACTCTCGGCTGGACCCTAATCGCCGAGCAGGTGGAAACCTGAACGACCAACTATAAGGACAGAAACCTGACTCTCGGTTCGATCCCTATCACCGAGCAGGTGGAAACCTTAACCCTCTCGTCTCCAGGACAGAAACCTGACTCTCGACTGGACCCTAATCGCCGAGCAGGTGGAAACCTGAACGACCAACTATAAGGACAGAAACCTGACTCTCGGTTCGATCCCTATCACCGAGCAGGTGGAAACCTTAGCCCTCTCGTCTCCAGGACAGAAACCTGACTCTCGGCTGGACCCTAATCGCCGAGCAGGTGGAAACCTGAACGACCCACTATAAGGACAGAAACCTGACTCTCGGTTCGATCCCTATCACCGAGCAGGTGGACGCCTTAGCCTTCTCGTCTCCAGGACAGAAACCTGACTCTCGGCTAGACCCTAATCGCCGAGCAGGTGGAAACCTGAACGACCCACTATAAGGACAGAAACCTGACTCTCGGTTCGATCCCTATCACCGAGCAGGTGGACACCTGAACGATTAATTCTAAGGACAGAAACCTGACTCTCGGCTAGACCCTAATCGCCGAGCAGGCGGAAACCTGACGATTAACTCTTAAGGACGGGAGCCCGACCCTCGGTTCGATCTTATCACCAAGCACGTGAAACTTAAATTAGCGTTTGGAGGCCTTACCATGGTCGGATACATCACAATAAAAAGGCAGACAACAAGAGTTCATTACTCGGTAAATACGTACAAGCAACACAGTAAAGCATTCATATTGAAATGTGAAACTTAAATTAGCGTTTTATTGCCAAAACCCGGCAACTCAAAATAAAGAAAAGACAACGTAAACAAATTATCCCGTCACCACATCCCGGTGACATAGGCAATTCCGTTTATTCAAAATTCTCAAGCACGGGAAAAGTAAATAAGGGCTGGCTGTCGGCTTCAGATGTCCGCCGCATGGGCCGAGGATGCGTCCTCTTGAGAGTGTTGGTCGGCGTGAGGAGTTGGCGGCTGGATGTCCTCCCCGGTTCGGTCCCCGGCATGGGGATGGCTGGTCCCCTCCATGTCGGTCGGCACTGCATGAGAGTCAATGGCATTCACCAGTTCCCTCATGCTGGAGGTCTCCTCCTCGTCGATGACAAGAGGCGCAGGATTCTCGGTGTTGGGGATGCTCGGGAAGGGAATCCTGCTGCGATCCCTCAACGGGGAATCCTTGGGAACCCCCATGGCTTGGAGAGCGGCGAACCAACCCTCCTCATATCCGAGCTTATGGGCCTGGCGAATGATCGGTTCCGCCGAATTCTCGGCATCCGCGAACCCCTCGTTATACCACTTGGTTTCGCAAGCCTCCAGCGCCGCCTTCGAGTCGGTCAGCTGCCCCTCCAGCATTGTATTCAAGCTCTGAGCCTCGGCCAGCTTAAGCTCGGTACCCCCCAACTGGAGCTCCAGTTCCTCGCGCTTCGTTTCGGCAAGCGCCTGGGCCTTCA
This sequence comes from Quercus aquifolioides, assembly GCA_019022515.1. Lineage (NCBI taxonomy): Eukaryota > Viridiplantae > Streptophyta > Magnoliopsida > Fagales > Fagaceae > Quercus > Quercus aquifolioides. The sequence goes on along the minus strand of CM032332.1, from coordinate 18,310,447 downwards.
CGGCTGTAGCAATCTTATCCTTTGCCTCCTCGGCAATTTTCAAATGCTCCTTCGCCGTGGCCTCGGCAACTTCCTTCAGAGCCTTTTCCCGCTCGACGTCCTCGGCCAGCTCCTTCATCCTCCCGTCCACCACGTACGACATTTGCGCAGCCTGACCACACAATATCCGCTATGTGAGGTAAAATGGAAAAAACACATACACAATCGAAAGGGAAACCGAGAGTCATAGAGAAAAGTGAAACAGTTACCGCTATGGTGTGCCATTGCAAACGTCTCCCCAGGGACTCGTCCGTCGATTCCGTAAAGGCGTGCAAGTCCTCGGGCAAGAGGATGCCGCGCGCCAGACTCTGCGCCACGCTGCCTCCATGCCCCTTATCCCACACTCGGGCACTGGCCGTCGACGGGAGAGGCTCGCCGCCAAGTTTGAAGGAGGGTCGCCATGCTGCCGGAGCCCGGGAAGTAGACGCCAGGTCTATCCCGGTTTGCGCTACCGGTTCCCGGATGACGACTCCGGCCGAAGGTCGGACGGGCACATTGCCCGGGCCCGTCTGTGTTTGATCGGTGGTGCGCGGCCTCTTTCGAACTCGGGTCGGTGGGGGAGCGGGAGGGGAAGCGTCTCGGGCGGGTACTTGTTGTTGTTGCCCGATTGGCCTGGCACTCGGGACGAAGCGGTCTATTGTCATCTTCCTCCTGGCCATCATTGCGTTACCCGGATCGGATCCTGTTTCCGAAGAGTCAGTCGGTTCTGCGGCTACAACCTCCCCTTCCCGAACAGGTGCCCCGGGCTCTACGGTTCTCTCGGGCTGAGCGGGAGCTTGCTGGATTTGCTCGTGAGCTCGCCTCCTACGCTCGGCAGAAATGCGCTCGGCTGATTCGTCACGGATGGGCGGTCGCTCGTCTGAACAAATGTACCGAGGACCGTGCTCACGTGCCTCGCCTACTGTTAGCCTTGGGGGGAGGAAGTTTGCGTGCCGGACGTCGATGTATGAGATGAGAGGGCTGTCGACTAGCAAAGCTTGGCCGAACGACTGCCAAGTTGAGTAGACGGGACTGACGCCGAGGATGAGGTGGGACGCTCGGAGTTGTCCGTCCGTGTGCACGAAGATTTCCGACCGGAGGACGAAGTTCAAGTCCCGAACGTGTACCACTCTGACGTCGGGCCTGAATCTTTTGCTCTCTGCACAAAGGAAATAATGGTTAGAGATTACGTAACCGGACCGAAATAGAAATGCATTAAAGTAAACGGAGGCTAGTCACCGACCAACGTCGCGCGGCGAAAACGCACAGGGGAACCCCTCAGCAAACCAATTGCCGCTCACCCGAACGAAATCTTTGGCCGAGTTACGGTTCGAGTCCGGCAGGCATGAAATAAGCCGTACCCTCGCGTCCCTAGTCTTTAGGTAGTAGTCGGACTCAATCTTGCCGCACAAACTGTACATATGATTAATGTCGTGGTGGTTAAGTTCCAACCCGTACAACTGGTTCAGTGTACTCACGCAACTCACTACCCGGTAAAAGTTGGGGGGAAGTTGGTCGGGACAAAGGCCATAAAATCTAAGGGTGCTGAGAATTAGGGGGTCAACCGGGAACCTAAGCCCGCCCTCTAAAATGGCCATCAAGGGAAAGAACACCGTGTTCTCCCCTCGGCGCCTCTGAATGTCGATATCGCCCATATTGCAATAGGCGATATCTACGTCACTCGGAACATTATATGCTTCCCTAAATCTAGCCAAAGCATGCTCGGTGGTAAGGAGGTAAGAGTAACTCATGTTTTCTTTTTTCAAAACAGTTTCTTAACAAAAGGGAAAAGAAGTGCTACGAGTATCAAAGAATATACTGAAATGGCTGAACTGAAAAAGCAAGAAGAGGGAAAGGAACTTACTGTGGGCTCTAGGGAGTAGGTGTGTTCTAGGCCAGTAGATGAACCACGGGAGGTATGCTCGGCAGAGGAGAAAACTGAAAGGTGAGGAATGCAAAAGTGAGATTCAGTAACAGGAGGGACTATTTATAGGCATGAGGAAGTAGAGGGAGAGGCAATTAATGATCCGCTGAAAGGAAACCACGCGGACCGCCGCTTCAACTGCCACACGCGCGACGCCTCGGTTCACGAACTGTCAGGCAATGATGGCGGGTAGGCCGTCAGTCAACTTCAATCGCGTCTTTTAAGACGCGCATTAATGCGCCCATCAATGGTCGGGCACTGACCCTTCGACTCCCCCAAACAGGCATTTGCCCCTCGTGATCCTTGATTCACCCCCGGGAATGGGGAGCGAATCAAGGGGGGGCTATTGTACGGTCCCCGCACCACAACCCGTAGTGGGCCTTGGACCCTGGCCTGGGTATAAAGCCCATGAGGCTGGTCTCCCTCTGCCTAGCGGCCCACCCCGAGCCCCGCGGGCTGCAGGCCCACGATCTGCTTTTACGTCGTTTCTCGGCAGAGCCCTTCCCGAGCAGTGATGAACACGCAGCTCGCGAGACACCCCGCCCTGTACTTACTCGGTCATACCTCGGAGAGACACCGCTGCCGAGAACTGTCGTGGAGGCAGGAACCAAGTTCCAACGCCACCCTCACCGCTTCCCATGCCCACCTAACCACCCACTTACGATCGATAACACTGGACCGCCGGTTGCACTTACTGGCAAGTATTTATGACCTCTCCACTACTTCGTGAGCTATAAATACAGGAAGTCTTGAGAAGACAAGGGTGGGAGAGTTGAGGGAAGGAAGAGTGTAAACAGAGAGAGCAGAGTCAGGAATTGAGTCAGGTCCCCGAGAAGAGGAGAGCGCGTCAGTTGAGCCTTGGTGTTTAGAACGACCCATTGTGGGAAATCCAAACCCACTATACAAATAAATTGTGAGTCCAAGTGAGGCCCAGCCCAACGGGTTTCGGTTTTTGGTGCGCACAGGCACTTATATATATATATATATATTTAAATATATATTATATATTTAATAATTTAAAAAAAAAACTAGCTGTAGAGCAGTATTTCCTCAGTTCCTCCTACTAATACTAATTTAATATATATATATATATATATGTGGGGGGAGAAAGCCCAACCCAACGTATTGGGCCCAAGGCCCTATATGAGGAATACTATTCGTCCGAGGAGACCAATACATCCAGTTAGAGGCCCATGCGAAAGGAGAATGTCTGGAGATGAGTACATGCACTGTCCGAGGAGATGTTCATATGTCCGAGAATACCGATACCCTCGGATCCGACGAGGTTTTTGCCCGACACGCGTATGGGAGGTTCAAGTGGTCTGTTTGACAAGTGTTAAGGGAGAAAAAGGACCTCGGACACACAAGAAGGTAACAGGAACAGAGAAATATCAAGGAGACAGACTTCAACCACCGCATTTAATGCACTGCACCTACCCTCCTGGCCGCATTTATGTGGAGAAGACCCCTGAACAGTGCATCCTCAGCTACCGCCACTCAGACAGGGCTAAAGGGGGAGTGTGATGGGACATGCACTCAAGTGGGCGCCCAGATGATGAACAAGTGGACGGTGAAGATGTAGAAAGGCAGTACTATATAAGAGAGAGGGGTCTCTGATAGAGGGGGATCGAAAGAGAAGAGAGAGAAAAGAGTGTATTATTTTACTGTAGCTCCAACAATTGTAACCTAAGTTCATCAATGAAAATCGCCTCCTCGGACGAGACATTCACACCTGTCCGAGCACGTATTAATACAAATTCTCCCCTTAGTACTGCTGTTTAAGACCGTTGTTTCCTTTTTAGCCTAGCTCTTTCACCCACTCTCTACAAATTTATTGTTTTGGGTTCAGTGGGCTCCAAATCCACACCTTCTTGGGCTTGGGCTGCAGAATCTGACCCTACAATATATAATATTATATAATTAATAAAAAAATTTAAATAACCAGTTCTTCCTATCCTATATAAAAGCCAATTAGTTCACACAAATCCTAATAAATTACTATTTTTGTTTAGTCATTAGTGTTGTTTGCCTTTAAGGAGTTACATTGATACTAATCTTTAGGTTTTTTTAATATATTAATATTTATATTTTTTTATACTCAATTTAATAATAATAATAATAAAAATTTGTCAAACCCATGGGTTCAACCCGACCCAACCCGACCCATGTGGGTTGGGTTGGACTTATGTGATGGGTTGGGTTGGGTTGAATTTTTTTTGACCCACCATGGTGGGTTGGGTCAAAAAATCCCCTCAACCCGACCCAACCCGACCCATGCACACCCCTAGTGAGTAGATAGAAAAGATTTTAGTTTTCTCTCATGGTGCTTGATTAGGAGTAATGAAAAAGTGAAGTGATAGATACTCTTTTGTTTGATTGAGAAGAAAAATGATAGGATAAAAAATGTAGATTATAGAAATTTACCCTATGTTCCTAGTACTATGAAAAATAGTTAATAGTATATAAGGTTGAAAAAAACTGAGCCTAATGCAGGGTGAAAAAAGAAGAAAACCAACGTTAAATAGGGAGGAGAGGGTAGATAGATAATTTCTCATCAAACTCACACACTCTCTCTTCCATTTTCTCCCCGAATTGAAAAGAAAATCATTTCACCCCAAATGGTAAGTCTAAAAAAAACTCATGGGTTCCACCATTTTCACTCTCCTCTTCCTTTCCCATCCAAAAGCACATTTTTTTTTTCCTCATATTTTCTCTTGAGAATAAATTGGGTCAAGAGCTGGCGTAAAACATGTAAAAGGTGTGTTTTACACCAGCCAGTCCTGACCCGCCCCGTCGGCAAAACAACTTATTTTCAATAAACTCAAAATACAGAACTATAACCCAAAAATTTGATTTGGAGGGTCAAGGTCCACAGCCAAACGTACACATGGGGGTCATTCCTGGATCAACTTGGATTAACAAAGCATCATTAGATTGAGCCATGTCTGGAACTGCCATGTCAAAGGCATGATTTTGAAGCCTGTAAGCAAGCTAATAGTAGAGTGTAGCGGCAAATGTGTCTTTTACTTGAGAGACTCTTGTAATCTGGACTAAACACGTAACCAGATAAGGGTTTTTGTGAATGGGTTTGACTAGTAGGGCAAAAAAGAAGAAATTTTTGAGGAAGACTATTTCAAGAAGAAGGAAGGCAAATCACCCTCTGCCACATATGAAAACTATATGGTGGATAAAGCTTTGATGAAAATAAGTTGTTTTGCTGACATGGCGGATTAGGATTGGCTGGCGTAAAACACACCATTTACGCCAGCTCCTAACTCAATTTATTCTCTTTTCTCTTCTCTCTCTCTCTCCTTTTTCAACCAACTGGGCCCTTAATCTATACGGGCTTCTTCTTTTTCTTTTCTTTTTTTCTTTTGAAGCGATAATCAGGGGTTTCAAATGTTATTAATGAAATAAAATTTTGTTTTAATAAATAAAGAATCAGAAACTTTTTTTTTTTTTTTTTTTTTATGAGAATGAAGAATCAGATACTTTGATTAGGAAACAGAGTCAGTGTTACCTTTTTAGTCGAGGAGATGTCAAAATATGCCATCCCTTGAACATAGGGACCAAGAGAATTTCGAAAAAAAAAAAAAATCAATATCATATTTCTGGCATACAATTCCGACTCATCTTTGATTCTCTTTGAAATTAAAAGGATAAAGAATAATACAAAGAAAATGCTAGCCAATGCTTTTTCTAGAATTGCTCTTGACTAACTATTTTGAAAACATTTTTTCAACGGACATCAAAATGAAGTTGTCGGTTTCTTTCTTTTTTCCTAAGTTTCGGATAAGCAAACTTTCTAAATTGTTCTTCTTGTCATTTCAAAATATTTTTTCAGAAAATATTTTTTGAAGACACAATCAAAGAAAAACAACTTATAAACTTAATTCATTGGTTGAGTCTTTGACAATAAAACAGGCAATTACTTATATTATTCTGGCTATTGAGCAATATATTATATTGAGTTTATGAAGGATGTCATTTAAATAGGTGACCTAGAAATCAAATCAGATCCCTTATTGCTCGTGTTCGTGTGGTAATTAATTTGGTGTGAATTAAGAGAATTATCTAACAATTTTAATTAATCCCCAACAAATATTATCACCACAATTACCAAGCAAAATAGCAATTAGACACAATAACACAAATATTTACATGAAAAACTCTTTCTCATTGAAGGGATCCATAAGACAACTTGGCCTAGTAATATACACCAACCTAAAGCTAATATTGGCCCAAGCTCCATGGATCCCTCCTATCCCCTCAATAGGTGTTTGGTCGCTAGGCTTTGATCGATCTTCTACCTTAGGGACCTTAATGGTCTTGCAACATAGCTACACTACCATTAGTACATATTGAGCTCCACCAACATGTCACTTACATTTGCGACTTTAGGAGTGCCATCCTAACACGCCTCCTTGATTTATCAAATGGAAAAATGTTTAACTGACTCAAAAGTTTGTTTTAGGGAATGACTCCTGCCTAATCCAAGCCTCTCTTGTCCTATAAAACCCACATCACTCCACTTAGCAAGGAGTGTCATCTCAAGCTGTTGTTACCCTGTCATTTTACACTATGTTTTACTGACATAACTATTAGGGCACTTCAACCAACAACACCAATTGGTCGTGGTTGTGCAAAAGGTTTTTCCTTCCTTAGCAAATAACCAGACCCTTAGTCAGAGCTTCTTGTGTTCGGTCCTACCGTACAATTTTGCTCCAATTTCATCCTCCTCGAATCACCCACCTACAAAAATGAATTTCATAATGATCTAGGAGGAAGAATTGAAAAATAATTGCAAAATTCATACCAAACACAATTGATAAGGGGAATTTTTAATTGGAAAAATAAAAGTTGATCTCCAAAGACCCGTCAGCTCTATTATGCATACTGAAGGTAGTAAGCTGAAGGGTAAGCTGAAGGCAGTAAGCTGAAGGGTAAGCTGAAGGTAGTAAGCTGAAGACAGTAAGCTGAAGGTAGTAAGCTGAAGGTAGTAAGCTGAAGACAGTAAGCTGAAGGTAGTAAGCTGAAGACAGTAAGCTGAAGGTAGTAAGCTGAAGACAGTAAGCTGAAGGTAGTAAGCTGAAGGGTAAGCTGAAGGTAGTAAGCTGAAGGTAGTAAGCTGAAGACAGTAAGCTGAAGGTAGTAAGCTGAAGACAGTAAGCTGAAGGTAGTAAGCTGAAGGCAGTAAGCTGAAGATAGTAAGCTGAAGGCAAAGCTGACGACCCTAAAGCTGACGACCCTAACGAGGTCGTAGGCAAAGCTGACGATCCTGACGAGGGAGTAGGCGAAGCTGACGACTCCGACTAAGCTGAAGGGAGTAGTCGAAGCTGACAACCATAACGAGGTCGTAGGCAAAGCTGACGACCCCGACTAAGCTGAAGGGAGTAGTCGAAGCTGACGACCATAACGAGGTCGTAGGCAAAGTTGACGACCCCGACTAAGCTGAAGGGAGTAGGCGAAGCTGACGACGCCGACGAGGGCGTAGGCGAAGCTGACGACTCCGACTAAGCTGAAGGGAGTAGTCGAAGCTGACGACCCCAACGAGGGAGTGGGCGAAGCTGACGACCCCGACTAAGCTGAAGGGAGTAGAAACTGACGACCCTTCATGGCTGGAGGGTTTGAAGAAGGCTGACGACCCTTTATGGCTGAAGGGCATGAAGAAGGCTGACGGGCATTCATGGCTGAAGGGTATGAAGAAAGCTGACGATCCTTCATGGCTGAAGGACATGAAGAGCGCCGACGGGTCCAAGGCTGACGGTTCGACAAAACCGTGGCTTGGCCACCACGCATAATTAACCCCTCTCTAGCACTCTAGAGTGGAAATAAGTTCTAACTTGACCTTCGGAGGGTATTTGGCCGGCACCACACCGGTGCTCTCTGTTAGGTCCTCTCCTTTGTGTTGTGCAGGTGCTGTTTTGAGTGTGCGAGGACCGCGTGGCTCACTGGTGGTTTTTTCGGCATCATCAGTTGGCGCCGTCTGTGGGGAACCGCTGTAAGCCATACTATCGTTTCCCGGACTAAAGAGTTGCATGGTACTCACTCGCTCAATGGCAACTACTAACGACGTTCAAGAAGAGGAGCAACCCACGACTGCCCTCAAGAGACAAGTACGGACTCTTGGTGCCGCCGTGGAGCGCCTCACCAAACAAAACCACGACTTGGAGGAGCAGCTGCGCCAGAAGAATGCAGCACTGAACGACCAACAAGAGGATCAAGAGGGGAACAGCACTCCAAAGAAAAATCAGGAGAAACCTGAAGGCAGCCACGCCCCAAGCAAACCAGAGAGGCAGAACTTGAGCATGCCATCCCTCACGGATGCAACTCCACTGCATATTATTGCAGAGATGCAGGCGATGAGGGAACAGATGGAGGTTATGATGAACGCACTTAAGGGACGAGTGTCCAGCGATCTTGACGATCTAGTCAACCGCACCGACTCGCCCTTCACTGTGGCCGTGGACTCTTTCCCCTTACCCCACAAATTTCGCATGCCGCATATCAACAGTTACGACGGAGTGAAGGACCTTCTGGATCACCTAGAGACCTTCAAGACCTTGATGCACCTGCAAGGGGTGGCAGACGAAATCATGTGTAGGGCCTTCCCTACAACGCTGAAGGGCCCCGCAAGGGTATGGTTCAGCCGACTGACGCCGAACTCCATCAGCACTTTCAAGGAGCTAAGCGCTCAGTTCACTACACACTTTATTGGGGGACATAGGTATAAAAAGTCCACGGCATGCTTGATGAGTATCAAGCAACGAGAGGACGAGACGCTGAGATCCTACAGAACGCGCTTCAATAAAGAAGCGTTATCGATCGACGAAGCCGACGACAAAATACTTGTAGCAGCCTTCACAAATGGGTTGCGAAAGGGTAAGTTTTTGTTCTCACTATACAAAAACGACCCCAAGACCATGTCGGAAGTACTCTACAGGGCCACCAAGTACATGAATGCTGAAGACGCGCTTCTGACTCGAGAGAAGAGAGAAAGACAGGAGGATACGCAACAGGACAGAGGGCGGAAGATGGCAAGAACTGGAGACGCTGGACGGACAGAAGCTACACCACCCATGGAACACCAAGCACCTACGGAAGTACTACCAGTAAAAAGGATGGCATGAAGAGTGGCACCCCTTTATTTCTAGTTTACCTTAGTGAATTTTAGTTATACTCCAGTTTTTCTATTTACTTTAGTTTTTGCTACAAAGCCCAAAGGGCAGGTTTTCGTTTTCTTTTTAAGAATTACTTTTTCTATGAATGCATGGTTTATTATAATAAGAGGAGTTTATTTAGACATGGCTAAGTCGCCTACGGGTAGACGGTCACTATGCTAAGTCACCTACGGGTAGACGCATGGCCAAAGTCGCCTACGGGTGGACGGTCACTACGCTAAGTCGCCTACGGGTGGACGGTCACTACGCTAAGTCACCTACGGGTAGACGGTCACTATGCTAAGTCACCTACGGGTAGACGCATGGCCAAAGTCGCCTACGGGTGGACGGTCACTACGCTAAGTCGCCTACGGGTGGACGGTTACTACGCTAAGTCGCCTACGGGTAGACGGTCACTACGCTAAGTCACCTACGGGTAGACGGTCATTATGCTAAGTCACCTACGGGTAGACGCATGGCCAAAATCACCTACGGGTAGACGGTCACTACGCTAAGCAACCTACGGGTAGACGCGTGGTCAAAGTTGCCTACGGGTGAATAGTCATTACGTTAAGTCGCCTACGGGTAGACGCATGACCGAAGTCGACTATGGGTAGATGATCACCATACTAAGTCGCCTACAAGTGGACAACCAAAATGGTGACGAGGTACCAACACTTTAGTCACCTCAATAAGTCCACAAAGTGGACGACCCTATTAAATCCACAAGGTGGACGACATTGATGAGTCCAAAGTGGATGACCTCAAACTGAGAGAATGAAAAATTATTAAGTCCACAAAGTGGACGAGTTTATCATTGAGTCTACTGCTAAGTCCACAAAGTGGACAAATTTATTACCAAGTCTACAAAGTAGACGAGCATAAGTCCACAAAGTGGACGGGCCTATTGCCAAGTCTACAAAGTAGACGAGTTTAATATAAATCCACAAACCTGACCAAAGTCTACAAAGCAAATCAGCCTAAGTTCACAAAGTGGACAGGCATATTACCAAGTCTACGAAGTAGATGAGCCTAAGTCCACAAAGCGGACGACCCCTCAAAAATGAATGAACTTATCCACAAAGTGGATGAATGTATAACTTGTCCCACAAGTGGACGAGTCCATCAAGTAAAAGCAAGCCGACGCCATTATCCACAAATGGATGGATTCGTGAACAAATCCACAACAGGCTGGGCAAGGACGACGCTATCATCTTTTAGGTCTGCCACGAACTTGGTAAGATCGTCACCTTCCTCAAAAATAGTGTCGCCCACGGGTGTTGACTGTAGAGGCTCATCCGAAAACAGAACCGATCAGTTCGCGCCACGTGCTCAAGCATTTAATAAAGGCTGCTCGAAGCATCACACATAAGTGACCTTTCTGACGATGTTAACTCCATAACCCGGCACCTAAAGCTGACGAGGTTATGGAGTGGGGGGCAACTGATAAGGGGAATTTTTAATTGGAAAAATAAAAGTTGATCTCCAAAGACCCGTCAGCTCTATTATGCATACTGAAGGTAGTAAGCTGAAGGGTAAGCTGAAGGCAGTAAGCTGAAGGTAGTAAGCTGAAGACAGTAAGCTGAAGGTAGTAAGCTGAAGGTAGTAAGCTGAAGACAGTAAGCTGAAGGTAGTAAGCTGAAGGGTAAGCTGAAGGTAGTAAGCTGAAGGTAGTAAGCTGAAGACAGTAAGCTGAAGGTAGTAAGCTGAAGGGTAAGCTGACGACCCTAAAGCTGACGACCCTAACGAGGTCGTAGGCAAAGCTGACGATCCTGACGAGGGAGTAGGCGAAGCTGACGACGCCGACGAGGGCGTAGGCGAAGCTGACGACTCCGACTAAGCTGAAGGGAGTAGTCGAAGCTGACAACCATAACGAGGTCGTAGGCAAAGTTGACGACCCCGACTAAGCTGAAGGGAGTAGTCGAAGCTGACGACCATAACGAGGTCGTAGGCAAAGTTGACGACCCCGACTAAGCTGAAGGGAGTAGGCGAAGCTGACGACTCCGACTAAGCTGAAGGGAGTAGAAACTGACGACTCTAACGAGAGAGTGGGCGAAGCTGACGACCCCGACTAAGCTGAAGGGAGTAGAAACTGACGACCCTTCATGGCTGGAGGGTTTGAAGAAGGCTGACGACCCTTTATGGCTGAAGGGCATAAAGAAGGCTGACGGGCATTCATGGCTGAAGGGTATGAAGAAAGCTGACGATCCTTCATGGCTGAAGGACATGAAGAGCGCCGACGGGTCCAAGGCTGACGGTTCGACAAAACCGTGGCTTGGCCACCACGCATAATTAACCCATCTCTAGCACTCTAGAATGGAAATAAGTTCTAACTTGACCTTCGGAGGGTATTTGGCCGGCACCACATCGGTGCTCTCTGTTAGGTCCTCTCCTTTGTGTTGTGCAGGTGTTGTTTTGAGTGTGCGAGGACCGCGTGGCTCACTGGTGGTTTTTTCGGCATCATCAACAATCGATGCACAAAATACATTCTTATGGAGGTGAGTGGGGGAACAAAAACCTTTCCACTAAAAAAATAAAAAAGGTAGGGAGGGAACAAAATGAAGAGGAGGGTATCAACTATCAAAGTAGTAGTAGCATTATTAAAAAAGTTTAATCCTCCACGTGTGGAGAATCAATGCCAAGTTATATGAGCTGTTCATTCAAAGTTGCAACTTGTAAAACACACTCACACCCCACACCCACACACACACACACGATCTCATTCCCCGCCGCCTGCCCCTCCCACTACCCCTTGATGCCTTTCTTGGCAGATACTAGTTCTTAGTTCTTACATTAAAACTACATACTTCAGAAAGAACCAAACTTTTAATCAGGTACGGCTCTCAAGTTAACACCAGTTTTTTTTTTTTTTTTTTCCTACTCCCAACCCAACCTCGTGTGGTCCACTCCGTGTTTGGAAGTGGGACCCAACGTGGGTCCTAAGGAACTTTGTCTGACACGTGTCAATTGCAAATAAAGTAGAAGTATATGTTGGGTTGGAAGGCCCTTTTCCTCAAGTGAGTGTGAAAAAAACAAAAAACTGATAGAAACTTCATGCACGAGCAAACTCAACTCGTAACAAATCAAAAACCCCCAACTGTCAAAAACTAGTAGAGAGAGAGAGAGAGAGTTGAAGTGTCATTTCAAGCATAGAGAATCTTGAAGTGGGACATGACGGTTGGCTTCAATATTTTTTTTTTTTTTTATAAATAATAATAATACAATGATTTAGTGGCTGTTTAGTCTGATTCATTATCTTTAAGTGGGTTCTTTTCATCTTATTAGCTTCAAGATTAGAGCTGCCCTTTTTCTCTTCTCTTTTGAGCTTTAGCTCGGGAATTGGGATTGAAAAATATTCTTATCTTCCTCAGGTCAGTTTATGTTTTCTCAATTTAGAATCTCTCTATTTCTATTTGATTACTTTCTTGATTCATAATCATTACCATGTACTACTACCTGTGAATTCATCGCTGTATTTGGGGTCACTGCAATTTCTATAACAGAAAGATTGTTTTTTTATTTTGTTTTTTTATTGTAAAAAATGAGAAGAAAGAAAAAAAGCAAAGTTTATTCTAGTTATCATTTTGATTACAAGAGCTTGATATGTATATATTTGTGTGTGTTTTGGAGGTATTGAGATTGTGAATACTGAATATGGTGGAGGGGAATTTTGATTTTGGTTGAGTGAGACATAGGCTGTACTCTGTAGAATGAATGATTATAAAACTTGGGTGCTGTCAATCATAGTTTAATTCGAGGGCTGACATTTAAGATGAAATATGATACAACTGTCGGTGGCCTGTAAATAAATACTATGAAGTATTTAATGGTACCAAGTAAATGTTGCATTATGTAGTAGGTAGAGAATTCTGGAGTGGTGGTTGATACTTGCACTAAAGGTTATAAGCTAAAAGCTAAAAATCAATTTTGCTAGAAGTTCATTCTAGGATTTGATTTTAATTGTGATTCGTGGCCATTGGTTTGTAGAAAGATTTGACAGGCTGATTAGTTTCTAGAAGTAGTAATCTTAACTAGATTCATCTGGCATAATTGTCTGCTATTGTTTGAACTGCCGACATATGTTAAAATTCAGATAACTATCTTGAAATTTGTAAGACCTTATGATGATAATATATGTCTCTGTAGTCTGTACAGTGGCAGGCTTGTCTTTAAAGCATACTTCAAAATTTAATTTGACAAAGATATAGCACACTTGAAACAGACACAAAAACTTGTTTTTTCTTCTTTGGAGGTTTGTGAACCAAACCCAATTTTTTTTAAATGTAAGAAACTGATAGCACTAGAACTGGGAATCAGTGGGTTTTGTTTTGGCAACATAGAACAAAAATGGATGCTTTAATGTTTTAATTTCCATGTTGTTCTTCAATGTGCCTGTCTTGACTAATAATAAGCCGGAACAATCTTGTTTTTTCAGCGACCCCAACTGGGTGTGGTGAAGGTGAAAGAAGAATTTTCTAATCACTGTGCTCAAATGACTTGTTTAGAGTTGAGAAAGTTATCTAAGATGAGACTTGTGAAAGCCATCCAGATCAGCTAGATCAAATATCTTTCACTGTTCATGGATGACATTGAAAGGTAATAATCATTCAGTAAATCTCCTTCTCACCATTCCTCTTTCTCTCTCTCTCCTTTTACACTTCTCTTCCCCTTTTCAAAGCAAGAATGTCTGGCTGTACATAAATGAATTCATGCTTCTTCTGTATCATTTGACTTTTCAGATTTGGTGTTTTGGTTTAAATTTACTTTATACTTTTTCAGATTGAGTGAAAAGGCCTTTCCAAATGGAGACATCTATATTGGTGATTTTAAGGCATTACTGCCTAATGGCAAAGGTAAATATACATGGTCAGATGGAACAATTTATGAAGGTGATTGGGAAGAAGGAAAAATGACAGGGAAAGGACAGATCATTTGGTCAAAAGGGGCAAAATATGAAGGTGATTTCTCTGGGGGTTATCTACATGGTTTTGGCACCTTTACTATTCCTGACGGGTCTTTTTACAGTGGGGCCTGGAGGATGAACGTTCAGCATGGGTTCGGAAGAAAGCAGTATTCTAATTTTGATACATATGAAGGTTCATGGAATGAAGGAGTACATGAAGGTTGTGGGAGATATTGTTGGTGTGGTGGAAATACATATATTGGACATTGGAAAGCTGGGAAAATGAGTGGTGGAGGGGTTATGAAATGGGTCAATGGTGATCTTTTTGACGGCCTTTGGTTAAATGGGTTTAGACATGGGTCTGGAACTTATAGGTTTGCTGATGGGGGATATTACATTGGAACTTGGAGCAGGGGCCTAAAAGATGGAAAAGGAACATTCTATCCTGCTGGAAGTAAACATCCAACCTTAAATAAGAGGTCTAGGTCTCTCGGATATGATGATGGAAAAAACTTTTTGTCTCATAATTTGTCATTGAACTCAGAGGAAGGCAGGGCTCCAACACAAAGTGTTAAGTGCAGTCTTTCTGAGAAGATTTCTATTGGTGGAATTTTAAAAAATACAGGTCGAAAATCACATAACTCTTCATTGTTAGATAAAAACCAGAATCTTTGTGATCCTGCCAGGGACTTTACATGTCATGAATCTTCAGGCATGTCATCCCATACCTCTGATGAAGGTCAACATGAGGTGCACGATAATAATACTTTAGTTTATGAAAGGGAATACTTGCAAGGAATCTTAATCAAAGAGAGAGTTAGGAAATATGCGGAGTTAACATGCAAAACTAAGCAGCGTAAAACATTTAATGTGAAAAAGGCAATAAGGAGCTCATGTCTGGATAATTTCAAAGGCAAGCAGAGCTATTATTTAATGCTTAACTTGCAACTTGGCATAAGGTAAATCATTTGACTCCCTCAATTAGAAAGCCAAGAGTCTGTGTTATATCTTTTAATGATTATATGTATAAGAAATTCCATTTTATCAAATGTGTTTCTTACTAGTTACTACTGAGTACATTAATTATAAATTTCAAGTCAGATTTCTTGTTAATGGTTATAAGTAAAATTTATGATTGATCATACCATATCAGTTTGCAATCTTATGAAGCTATTTATTTTGGTTTGATTGGGCTGATAAAATTATTAATATCCTAATTGTGTACACACACACACACAAACACATATATAGTATACATATATATATGTGTATTATGTATTTATGGATGTATATTCTTCACTGTTACAATTGTTAAGTATTTAATTAAAGTATAAAGTACTACACAGGTACACTGTTGGCAAGATTACACCAGTGCCTATGCGTGAAGTGCGATATTCTGATTTTGGTGATCGAGCTAGAATAAGGATGTATTTCCCCAGAAAGGGTTCCCAGTTTACACCTCCTCACTGTTCTATTGATTTCCATTGGAAAGATTATTGCCCTATGGTCTTCAGGTATCTACCAATCTTATACACAATTGTTGCTTAGCTTGTAAAAGACTAAACTAATGGGCACCATGCCATTGAATCTTTTAAAGGGCAACTTGAATATAGATCCAATTGTTTACAGAGTCTGCAAACTGTGGAAACTGGAAATTATGATCTGAAGTTTTTTAGTTGAGTAGTGTTTTATGACATTTACCAAGTTAACAGCAATTACAAGTGCTAATGGTGACAAAATACCATTAATAACTCTTGGGTAGATGGCTGGAGCACTAATCACAAATTGGTGAAGTGTTCAGAAGGGACCATGATGGAGAAGAAAGGGTTTCTGCTATCTGCAAATTGGACTTTCCACTTTCATAGATACTCTATTGAATAGTCCAAAAAGGCAAAGTTCCTTGTATGTCAAAGTAAACTGCAACTTGGTAGAAGATAATTCTTGAAATCATGATAAGAAGACGCTTTGATTTAAAATATGATGTTGGCTGCTTTTTGAGTTATAAAATTGCACATGCTATTATGGATGTTTATTTAAATTTCAAAACCCATTATTTTGCAAATATTTCGGGGTGAATATGAATATTGATTTCCATCTTAGCAATGTTTAAAGAATAACTGAAAAATTACGCATATATTTGCTGCTCTCCATCATTGATGCTATTTGAGTTCCTTTAAATTCCATTTGTATGACAAGCATCATAAGCAGAGCTAGTTTTTTGTAAACCTTTTTGGTGCTTCGATTGTCCCCTGCCCTTCCTCTTTGGCCATATGAAATTGTTTTATATTTTATGAGCAATAAGAATAGTCTTGACTGCAGATGAACCGGTTTGGGAAAAAAGTGTAGTTTGTTATGGGAAGTGATGGTGTGAAATTATTTAGTTAATATAAATGATTACGTAGCATGAGAATTTTATCATCAAGATTACTATCTTTTATGCACTAGCAGTAAATAAGGATATTGTTTGAGGAATCATTACAAAGAATTATGACTTGAAGTGTAATCCAATTAGGATATGAGAAGCATAGCGGATCAAATATAAATTGCAGAGTGCTTTGTGAGATGTTTGTGAACTTCTTTAGGAGTTGGTTTGATTTTTTTAAGGTCAAAGTACTTTCTTTCTTGACAAACAGGTTGATTACAAGAAAATGTGTTGTGTTTGCGTTTTATCTGTAGGATTATGGGACATCTTTGTGAGATATGGATGTGAGTATGTGCTTATTATGTGGGATTATGGGATATCTTTATAAGATATGGATGTGAGTATGTGCTTATTATATCTGTGCACTCCACACTTTGGGTGCTTTAGGGCCTATTTGGTAGTGATATTCAAACAACAGTTTTCAATGTTTAAACACTAAAAACTGTGGGTCAAAAAAAAAAAAAAAATTGTTTGGTAGCAATGTTTTTATGTTTTATTATTGGTGTTTGAGTTTGTAGGATTATGGGACATCATTGTGAGATATGGATGTGAGTATGTGCTTATTATGTGGGATATCTTTGTAAGATATGGATGTGAGTATGTGCTTATTATATCTGTGCACTCAACACTTTGGGTGCTTTAGGGCCTATTTGGTAGTGATATTCAAACAATAGTTTTCAATGTTTAAACACTAAAAACTGTGGGTCCAAAAAAAAAAAAAATTTTGTTTGGTAGCAATGTTTTTATGTTTTATTATTTGTGTTTGAGTTACAATCTCAAATTAGGATGTTTAAAACATGTTTTTTAAAAACTCATCTATACCAGTTTTTAGTTTTTAAGTAATGTTGTTGAATGGTCTTTAAGGCTAGTTTTTATATAGTTGTATACATAAGTACCTCAGGTTTTCATATTAGGAATTTTAGATGGACATTTCTCAATTTATTTAAACACTTAAAAAAAATTCTGTTTTTTGATAAATTAATATTTTGAAGATAATATGTTTTTCACTTGCTTCATTTAAGGTGTCCTTGCTTTACATTTATTGCATATGTTCTAATCATATACATAGGTGTACCCTTTCATATGCATCTTTCTGCAATTTCCTATTTTCCTTAGTGTTATAAAAAATGCAACTGTAATTTTTGGATAAATTTGCACATACTAATGGAACTACATTTTCAGGAATTTGAGGGAGATGTTCAAGTTAGATGCAGCTGAGTACATGATGTCCATGTGTGGTGATGATGGTCTAAGGGAGCTTGCTTCTCCTGGGAAAAGTGGCAGTATCTTCTATCTTTCTCATGATGACAGATTTGTGATTAAGACATTAAAAAGATCAGAACTGAAGGTTTGAACACTGAAAGAGTTCCATATTACATTATATCTTTCCTGTTCTGTGTTCCAGATCCCTTGCATGTGTTTAGTGAACTTAGCTATTTGCTGATTTCTATGAAGATCTTCCATTTCAATAGGCAACCTTATAAACAGATTCCATTATATTTTCTTCTGGTTCTGCAGGATGTAGTTTCAGTTTATTCATGCTTCTTTATTTTTGATCCCCCTAAATAATTGAAATATGTTTATGAGATGAAATCAAGTTGCATCCTAGTTTTGTATTTAGATTAACTATATATATCCAAACCATGTATGCAATGGATCTGCTTAACTGTTGATGCAGGAGCAAAACCAAAATTATTTTAGAACTTATATTTTCAGATTTTTGTATTTATCTCATAAGGAAATTGGATAATTGTAGACTTTTATTCGGATAGGGATTAATATTTGAGTTCAGTTAGGATTAGTATTCATTAGTTGCTATCTTTTATCTCTTTATTTTCTAGAAGCTCTAGCTCTGTTTAAGAGCCTGGTTTATTTGTATTTTGGAGATTAGACAATTGATTGATTAAGGAAATTCAGATTGGAGATTTTCCAATAGTTGGGTGTTGATTCCTAACACCTTAGGTGCTGATACCTAATTTTTCTTGGTGTTGATTCCAAGCGACTCAAGTTTATCTTTTAATTTTCTCTTGATTGTCCTGCATCAATTTGGTATTAGAGCAAATAGTTCCACTTTTAGATGGAAAAAAATCTGTTGTGTTTCCGATCAAACCCCCATAACCCAACCACCCAACAACAGTAACCCATCTGCCTGAAAATCAAGTCATGCAACAAGCCAAAACCATCCCGCCACCATCACCAAAAAAACCCAGATCTTAAAAAAAGAAAAAAACAAAAAACAAAACTCACGTGCAGATCCATTTCAAAAGTGTGGTCCCAGGAACTATATTGCAGGCTGATCCGATTTATAGATTTGATTGTTTGTTTGGTATTTAAAGCCCAATCAACCTTTGAGACCAAACTGTAAATTCAGCACACGTGATTTAGACTCATGTCCTGAGACAATCAGGTACAACTCAAGTGTGCAAACTCATGTTCTTATCACAGTTTTCTGTTAGAGATTTATTATTTTAGTACACAATGGTAGCAGTCCCACCACCTATTTTTTATGGTTATCAAGATGAAGACCCATGGATTTTCAAAAATTGGATATTTGAGGTGGAACAATTCTTTGCACAAGTGCGTTTATCAAATGACAAACAAAAAATGTGGTATGCCAAGACAAGAGTTTCTGGTAGAGCTTTGGAGTATTGGAATCATTATGAGAAACTACACTTTTGAAGACATTGGTCTCTAATTACTTGGGAAAGAATGAAAGACTATCTTTGTATTGAATACTTCCCACCTTATTTTCACTAGAATAAAGAGTCAGTTGCACAATTTGATCATTATGGTCATTTCCAAGTCAAAGACTCACTCATGAAATATTTGTCATACGTCAAGACTTAGGAAATCTAATGAAAACTGTTGAAGACTTGGCTACTCAAATGAAGGGAGATCAAGCACCACCAAACCCAATTGAAATTGTTTCAATGTTCATGCAACCAGTAGAGTCTACTATAGAGTCAAAACAACAAGAAGCTTCTATACTTGAAGATTTTATTTTCAATTTTTTGGATAATTGTAGAGTTTTATTCGGATAGGGATTAGATTTGAGATTAGATAGAGATTAATATTTGAGTTCAATTGGATTTAGTATTCATTAGTTGTTATCTTTTATCTCTTTATTTTCTGGAAGCTCTAGCTCTATATAAGAGCCTGGTTTATTTGTATTTTAGAGATTATATTTTGGAGATTCGAAGATTGATTGGTTAATGAAATTCAGATTGGAGATTTTCCAGTAGTTGGGTGTTGACTCCTAACACCTTAGGTGCTGATGCCTAAGTTTTGCTTGTTTCCATGATGCCTAAGTTTTGCTTGGTACTGATTCCAAGCAACCCCTGAGTGCTGATTCTAAGGGTTTATCTTTTAATTTTCTTGTTCTTTTTATTTTCTCTTGATTCTCCTGCATCATCTGTCTAGTAAGATTAAGGTTCACTGTAATTGGTGGTACCTGTCCTGCTTTCAATTGCAGAAGTTTTAGCTATTAGCTGAAGTTTACAGGAAAATTATTTCATAGGATGGGATAAAGGAATGTGACATGAAAAAATAGAAATTTTCTTCTTTAATTTCTCATTCTCTCTCATTCTCTTCTTAGCTGTCTAGTAAGATTATGGCTCACTGTAATTGGAGGTACCTGCCCTGCTTTCAATTGGAGAGTTTTTAGCTAGCAGCTGAAGTTTACAGGAAAATTATTACATAGGATGGAATAAAGGAATGTAACATGAAAAGACAAATTTTCTGCATTTATTTCTCATTCTATGTCATTCATTGTATTGTCTTTTGTTTAGGCATATAAATTGAAGGTTGAAATGTTGTGAGAATGATGTTCTAGGAGAGAAATGTGACAACTGTAACACACCAAGAGACCAACATAAGATAGCATAGAAGGTCAAAAACTTGATCTTGCTTATGAAAAATTACCTTGTTGAATCCTACCTCAAGACATAGAAATTCACGAAAGCTCTGTGTTTTTCCCTTTTCTTACCACAGTACCACAGTCTAGGATTCTACATACTACATAGATCATGTACATACCATCCCAAGCCAAATTTTTTTCATCTGTCTAGGTTTACTTGCTTGTCTTCTTCATGATTCATAGTTACAGAATTGTTCTTAGCCATTTTAAACTTAATCCCAAAACCTGTCATGGTAACAAGTTTAGAAGCTACATTCTGGGTTTTCTGTCATCTCCTGAAGAAAAAAAAAATCCTAGCAGATTGTTAACAAGAAACCAAAAGGCCTTCAATAAGGTCAACATATTTGTCTTCTTCCTTTTTCCCCAAAATTGTTTTATGCATATAAACCAATCCGCTAGAAAGAAACAGGCAAGTTGTATAGTATGGATTATGGAAGATTAGGGTTAGGTGAGAAGAAAAAGGGAGAGAAGAATGAAAGGAGAGCGGGATTGGAAAATTGGTTTAGGGCTAAAAGAATTGATTAGTTGCTTCACCTTAGCATAGCTTATATTAGAGTGATATGACATGATTACAAGAATACTATTAAGCTAATATAAGAATATTTGCTATATACTTCAGATAAAGTGTATATTTGATAGCCTGGCTTTTCTTTTTTCATTGTAATATATTTTTTGTTTGGAAATGTTAGTTGAGGAATTATTCAGATTTCTTTGATGTACCGCTTGTTAAGGAAGAATGTTGGGTTGTTGGCCATAAATATAGAATATTTTTTCTCTCTTTTATGCAGGTTCTGCTCAAGATGCTGCCTAAATATTATGAACATGTAAAAGAACATGAGAACACTCTCATAACAAAATTTTTTGGGCTCCACCGGATAACATTAGGAGGGAGAAGAAAGGTATCTACCATCCTGTCATATGGCCCTGGTTTCCTTTCTATTGTGCAGATCACTTATGATTAGTGAGGTTTCTTTGATCATTTTGTTTTTAGGTACGCTTTGTGGTTATGGGCAATATGTTTTGCACAGAACTAAGAGTTCACCGTCGTTATGATCTGAAAGGATCATCTATAGGAAGAGTTACAAATGAAGACAAAATTGACCAAACTACCACCTTGAAAGACCTGGATCTATCGTATGAATTTCATATGGACAAATTATTGCGAGAATCCCTTTTTGAGTAAGTTCCCTTGTTTTGAATTGTGATGTAAATTGTGATTTTATAATCTATTGGTGTCCATTTCTTCGTAAGCAATGGATTTGATAGCAATGTGACACCTGAGGAAAACATTGAAAGGTTTACTTTAAGCTCAACCCCAAAATTGATTTTTTTTTGTTTGATGTAAAGAGTAAGAAGAAAATTTTATTCTGATAAAGTTTTACTTAATTTTAAAAATCAATTGTATTTTTGCTATTGGTCCATTTTTATTTTAGGTCTTATTAGTTAATTAGGTTTTTAGTATTTTATTTAATTTCCTAGAATCAAGGTTATTTTTATAATTCAATGCTTGAGATTTTGTCTAAATCAATTAGGGTTAGGACTTAGTCTTACTAGTATATAAAAGTGTGCTATTGCCTATTGTAGTTTTTACAAAGACAAGTTTGCTTGATGTATGAATTCAGTTGGAATTTATCAATGGCTTGGTGCTGATTCCTTGATTTATTATTATTATTTTTTATTTAATTCTCATCCCCTTTTGAAAATTTGATGTACGTCAATGTTGCAGTCTTCTATTGTTGCTAGTTATGATAATTTAACTTTAGCTTGAACAGTTTCCTTTTCTTTTTTTCTCCTAAGGCTTCTTGAATGGCTAAAAAAGGATTATAATAATGCCTGATTATAATAATCAGTCATTCATCTTCATTACATGAGAAATGGAACTCATTAGCCCTCGATCTCTTGATAGAATTCCTTTGAATTCTCTGATTGCCTAATTTCATAATTGTTCAGAACAATAATAGGGAGTGATTAAAAGATTGGTAATTTTTTTTTTAAATGTTTAGCATCTTCCTGGGCATATTTCCAGGCATCCATTTTACTAGTTTTTTCCACAAAACTCCATGTTTGCATCTTAAATTGTTTAATCTTATATAATGTGCCCAGGGATATTTTTGGCATTTAACATGACTTTCGGATCAATTTAATTAGTTGTCAAGTTTGCAAAGCTATTTTGTAAACTAGCATCTTGAGGCTCTAAAACTCAAGTTCAATGAAGGAACTCGAGTCGACTCGAGTTCCAAGCTGATGTGGATAAATATTCCATGTGGAACTCAAGTATCTCAGACTCAAGTTCCATAGAGTACAGAAAGAAACAGATTGAGGAGAAGAAGAAGAAGATTAACAGATCTAGAGAAGTATACAACAACCAAGCAAAACCCACAACCCCAGTATGCACAAACCCATATCCGATGGCAGGAACTCCATGTGGATTTTTTCTTCCACAACAGATGGCCACCACTTGGAACTCGAGTCTTAGAGACTTGAGTAACTCGAGTAAGTCGAGTTTTAGAGCCTCGAGATGCTACAAAATAGTTGTGCAAACTTGACAACTAACTAAATTGTTCTGAAAATTATGTTAAATGCCAAAAAAATCCATGAGCCCAGAGTAAAAATCAATAGGTGGAAGGGAGCGACTCCAACTGCAACCCTAGCCTAAATCAAGCTCCTTGATGTATGGCACCATTAGAATACCTGGAAATCACTTTTTTTTCAATATGATTTGCATGCATGATGGTAATTTAATACTTCATGAGTTAGTTTTAATTCTATGTTTGTCTCCACATTTATCAAAGAACACATAATGAGAGGAAAGTTGCACTTGTAGTTCACCTCCTGAATCTTGAGAATCCTGTTTCAATGAGCATTTAAAACATGACGTAACTGATGTATTCTATGCTTCTGTTTTTTTGTTATAGATGTTCCAAAACATTAGATGTCGACACTTACAATAAGTTGATTATCCCTTACTGCAGATAAGCTATATAATTCTGCACTTAGATTTCAGATTGAAGTGGCTATATAGACTGCCTACATAGATGCATACATGGATATATGCAATATGTATATAACTCTGTGTGTGTGTGTGTGTGTATTTACCTTCTATAACTACTTATTGCGTTTTTTTTTTTTTTTTTCCTTTTGAGATTTTTCATATAATCCTGCAATTGTACAGGGTGTATTACTTCTGGTATTGTGTCTAGCTGCTAGTAACCCAACTTCTTAAGTGTGCAAGAAAATATACTAAGTATGCATCTAAAAAAATTACAAAATAACTGTATTATACTTGTCATTGACTGTATAAATTACGTGCCTTTTTTTCTTTTTCTTTTTCTTTTTCTTTTTGTTTTTTCAAAAACTTTTGGGGTGTATTGGTCTATAAATCCACCTTCTAATTATCAGTATTTTTTTTTTTTTTTTTCTGCAGACAAATTCATCTGGACTGCAAGTTCTTAGAATCTCAACAGATAATTGATTATAGCCTTCTGTTGGGGGTACACTTTAGAGCTCCTGAGCAGAAGACTCTCTTAGAAACTGGTGACGGTTGATATTTATTTCTGTTATGAACATCTTTTAATGTGAACTTGTATTTGTTTTCCTTATGCTCTTGATTAGAAAATGAATCCCAAGATAATGTTAAAATGGGTCACTGATATTCTATGTTGCATTTATAAAACTTCATTTCTTTTCAATTAAGTTTAAGCTATTCCCATTAAAAATAAATAAAAATTTAAGAGCTATTAAATTTGAGGAGCACTTAATCGTACTACTCTACAGAATGACATGAAATTATTTCTAGTACACATGATCATGTGTTATGAAAGATTAGATTAAAAAAAGACAATAGGAGGCACTGACTCACCATCCTCTTACCATTATTGGAGTTTCATCTTATTTGTAACATCCTTAGGCTATATTATACTTTTCAAGAAAATATTTAGGGTAAACCATGTATATCATGCACAGCATATCTATTAGAATAATGGTTAAAAGATATATTTACCCTTCCTTAATGGTTTAAGCTTTGGGGAGTTAGGACTAGTGTTAGCTTATCATGGTATCAAAACACGTTGTCTTGAGTTTGAACTCTATCTCCTTTCTACCTTCTACTTAAAAAGTTAAATAACCCACATGTTGTGTTGGGAATCTAGGTCCACACATGAGAGGAAGTATTAGAATAATGTCTAAATGATTAAGTTCACCATTTCCTAACATCTTAAGTTTTTGGGACAAATGGTACTTTATAAACATGAATATTTGAAAATCTTATATCATTGAAGATCACCTTAAAATAAAAGTGACAAGCCCAATATTTGTAATTGTTTTCAGCACCATGTTAAGAACACATAAAATTGGATTCTTATTCCAAAATTTGAAGTTACAAGTTGATTGAGGCCACATTGTCCTACCAAGGCTAAAATTAATGATGCATGATTCTTAAAATTTCAGCACAAGGTTAGTTTTCTTGATGATCTTGAAGGATTTTTGGAATGCTTAGGTTTGAAAAAGATTGAATTTTGATGGAATCTGATGGTTGTTTGGTATTTATATGGTGAGAAGAAGAAAGATGAACCTAGGCAATTACACCTACACTTCCCAAGTAATCACATCTTTGAAGCTTTAAGTCCTGTTGGAATTTATCCAATTTGTCTATGCATGTGGCTTTGTACCTTTTTTTCCTTTTTTGGTGGGCAGGAGAGACACTATTTTCGTTACCTTCTAGACGTACACACTAACCTAGTAATTCTACTATCCTATTAAGAAAAGGAATTAATTCCCTGAACCAAATAGGAAAAGAAAATAATATTTAACCAATTACATAAAGTAAATGAAATAAAATAAATGCTAGAAATAGTTTATCAGGCCCAATTGGTAGCAGGATTCATCCCTAAGATCACTAGTGGGACCTTTTCTTCTTGTCGTTGTCCATAGGTATGCATAATTGGAGGCCTATACTCATACAAACATATGTACATATCTGTATATAAACAGTCTTAATTTACTTGAGTCATGCATCTAAACCAAATGGATTATTATTGGGTATTGAAGACAGTGACCTTTGGGTCAAACAGCACCTATAAACACCCCCCTTC
The DNA here is from genome assembly GCA_019022515.1 of Quercus aquifolioides. NCBI lineage: Eukaryota > Viridiplantae > Streptophyta > Magnoliopsida > Fagales > Fagaceae > Quercus > Quercus aquifolioides. Next base: position 18,285,014 of record CM032332.1, on the reverse strand, counting down.
CCCCCCTTCTCTCTCTCTCAAGAATGGGGTGGTGGCTGAGATCATGGGCTCAAGTCCATGGAGTGACTAACTCACCAGGTAAAAATTTTCTATTGAAATTGTATCAATGGCTGCCTATGTTCTTGTATTTAGATTATGAAATTTGATCCATCAAGAGGCTTCACAATTTGTAACAACTAGAAGAAATTTGTGTATGTATATTTTGCCGATAAATTATCAATTGTTCCAAAAGCTTAAACTATTAGAAAATGATGAATTTAATCATTTAACCATAATTTTAACGCTTCCCCTTGTGAGTGGGCCCAAACTACCCCTTAATAAGTGAGGCCGAATATGTGAGAATTTTAACATTTAAATGGGAGGTAGAGTAGAGACAGGGATCGAACTCAGGACCTCCTACTTTGATACCACGATAAATTACTAATTTTTCCAAAAGCTTAAACTGTTAGGATGATGAATTTAATCATTTAACCATAATTTTAACTTTTACAGACAGTTATTTATATTGATTTTATTCTACTGTGCACCCTTGCAACTTCAGCATTTGAAATTATCATATTTTTTTAATTGAATGAATGAGTTGGTATATTGTTTAATCCAGTGAAAATTCACGAAAGAGAGTAAAAGTGAGAAATGATGCATGATAAGATCAACTGGGATAATAGTTTTTATCATCAATGATTTGGAATAGTTTGTTTATTCTTGCAAATAAAATGGAGTTGTGTGTGGACTTGTTTGCATGTGTTTGAGGACACTGTATCTTCTTTGAACTTTCTTTAGTACTCCCTACCTTCTGTTTGCTCCCTAAAATTTTTAGGTATTCCTGAGTGGCTTTCGCATTTTTAGCTCATGTTCTCTTCCACAGATGCAATTTCACGAGGAGAACTCATGATTCCTCCCACACGCCTGGTACTAGTAAACCATGAACCCAACATTCTCAGCAAAACACCAGGTCCGCACAGCAGAGGAAACGTGTTGAGAGCATACTCTTTAGGTGACAAGGAAGTTGATCTTTTACTGCCTGGTACTGGAAGGTAGCTCCTATCATTTTTCATTTCTCTTGCTAACATACTGCAGTTTCTCTCCTATAGTAATTAGACATTAAAATCCCTTCCCGAATTTTTCTCTTTATGTTCATGGAATGGACAGCCCTCATGAATTTAAAATCTCCTGCACTGACTATTCAACAATTTTTACATCGTTAAGAACATATTAGTATCTGAGTGATATTGGAGATTATTAATGCAATAGAACTGTTTAGTGTCTCAGTTTTATATTTGTTCCCAAAAAAAAAGTTCTCTTTCTTGTTCCCTAATTTTTTTTTAATTACTTACTCAAGCTATGAATTTATGGATACCCCAAAATGTGAAAATTTTGGCATCTTTACTGCCCTTTGGTATGGATCCAAGCTGGATTTTAAAAAAAAAAAAAAAATTTAAAAATCCAAGCTGGAGTTGTTTTAATGCTTTTGATTGGTATAGATGAAAATTGTGAAATAGATAAAAAATTTATAGTCCCACCTGCTTGTTTCCTTGAATTCAAAACTCAAATCATTTTCCCAATTTCCTAGTTTTTTGAGTTCCCCCTTCTTTCTCTAGGTTAATATTCTTTAATTGCATTGTACTAATTCTGTCAAACCTTATCTTTCAATGCCGTTGTATTGCATCCAACTTGAACAACAATGACTGGCATTGCTGTTTCGACCCTAAAAAATTGTAGCGTTGCTCCAATGGGTGCTGCTATGGAACTATTCGTACATGTGTTTATCTCTGTGCCGTCATTCCTTATCTTGCCACTCTTGACTCTCTAATATGTCTATGATCTATTAAGATAGTGCTGCTAGCTCAGCAGTATATAGTTAACTGCTAATTGCAAATTTTACTCAGGTTTCGCGTGCAGTTAGGAGTTAACATGCCAGCTCAGGCCTACCCCAAGCCGGATTCCAAAGTTGAACTTTTTGAGGTTTATGATGTTGTCCTGTTCATGGGCATAATTGATATATTGCAGGAATACAACGTGAAAAAGAAACTTGAGCATGCATGCAAATCATTGCAATATGACCCCCTTAAAATATCAGTTGTTGAACCCAAGCTGTATGCTAAACGTTTTAACGATTTTTTGAAGACAGTTTTCCCAGAGTTGCCATGAAGGAGACCTTCATGTTATTTTCCTTTTTGTTATTGTTAATTTTTCTTGCTTATCATCATTGTTTTATAGGAAAAGCTTTGTTTCTTTTCATGCTAACATGTAATTCTTTTTACAGTCATTCGTTGTAAAGTAAATAATCTCAAATAATAAATGCTTTCATTTTACTGTTGGTAATGTACAGCACAGAGAAAAGCTGATCTCGATTCTTCTTTTATCAAAGATATATTGAATTAAATTTGATGTACTGGATTAATAAGGACAGAGCTCTTTGTTGAACTTTTTGTTGAACCAATGCAAGGTGGTTTCTACTAAGTGGCTCAGAATCTGGAATTTATGGTGTTATCTCTGCTTTTTATTTCTATCTTCCTATTTGTGTGATGATTTTTGAGTTTTCAAGGATTTTCGAATAATCACTCCTATGTCAAGAACTTGGGGCTTAATCATAATTTTACTTCCTGGAACATTGTTGATTTGACTTGAATAGCACGTCAGGCCAAGTCTGACTATCATGAATTTCCAGCATATTTTTGGACAAGTGAGGGATTTTCTGAATTACCTCTTAAAAAAGAGCAATAAAACTAGGTATAACAATTTTGCCCGCCCTGCCTTGACCTGCCCCTTCCCACTTCGTCTTGCGCTAGATTGTTCTCGCCCTGCATAGGTGGTGGGACAGAAATGGGGCAAAATTTTAGCCCTCGCCCTGGGGCGGGACAGATATGGGTTTAGACATTTTAACCCTATCCCACATTAATAAGGGCTATAATTGTAAATTTTTCATACCAATCCCTACTATTTAAACAAACAAATCAATACTAGCTTATTTAAATGCATGGATATTAAGAGATTTTTTTTTGTTGTGATATTGTCTTGTTAAACACTTAGATAATATTATTCAATTCTTGTTAAAAATTAGTTTGATTTGATGAGATAAATTTAGTTGTAATTTCATCAAATATATTTATATTAATGAAACATGTTTTATTAAAAAGAATTGTAATAGTTGTAGGGCAAATTAATATGAAGTGGAATTTTACTAGGCAAGGGGGATGGGGTAAAAAAGTTTTCCTTGTCATACCAGGTAAAGCGAGGATAGTGTAAGATCAAATCATGCAAGACAAGGGTGAAGATCCTATCTTTGAGCCCTGCCCCTCCCCATTGTCATCCCTAATTAAAACCATAATCCCTATAAGTTTTACCATCTTTACCGGTGTTTTTGTGTTTTTGGAAGTTTGAATGGAGAGGAGAATAGTTGATGAAAAAGGAGGAAGTTTGAATGGAGAGGAGAGTAGTGGATAAAAAATGAGATGATTGGAAAGGGAATTAGTTATCCAATAATCTCTTCTTCATTTAGATGTTTTAAAAAAGAATAATGATATGCTCTCAACTTTTTTACAATAAATTTTAAATGACAAGTTTTTGTTGATTCTAATCTAGACTTATCACTAAAATTACTTTTTTATTCATCAATAACAACTTGTCATGTAAAATTTGTTGTCTTTCTATTCATTTATGGTGTGACTTGAATTTTGGGTAAGATGAGTCAATTAATTTGAACACATAACTAAACACATGTCAGCTTTTTGAGTTTAAACACACGTCATCTTTTATTGTTTAATTTTATTGCACACACATACCAGCTTTCTGATGTGGTTTGGATGGATTGTCTGGCAAGATTTGTTGTCCTTTTATTCATTTACGGTGCGACTTGGATTTTGGGTAGGATATGAGTCAATTAATTTAAACAAATAACTAGACACATGTCAGCTTTTTGAGTTTAAACACACGTCACCTTTTTTTGTTTAATTTTATTACACATAACTAAACATATGTCAGCTTTTTGATGTGGCTTGGATGGATTGTTTCCAAACCAGGTTGTAGGTGAACTTTGTCCCAAAAGAGAACCATTTTTTTTAGGGTAAAATATCATTTTCGTCCCTAAATTATCACAAAAGTTCATTTTTCGTCTCTAAACTTTCAAAAGTTCTATTTTCGTCCCTAAACTATCAGAAAAGTTCGTTTTTCGTCCCTAAACTTCCAAAAGTTTTATTTTCGTCCCTAAAATTTTTCAAATGTATTGATTTTCGTCCCTCCCACATCAGCACTCTGTCAAGAACTTTTGGAAGTTTAGGGACGAAAATCAATACATTTGGAAAAGTTTAGGGACAAAAAACGAACTTTTGTGATAGTTTAGGGACGAAAATAGAATTTTTCGAAAAATCAGATTAGTTTGACCAGTAATTTACTCCTTTGACCTGGAAATGGTTTTACACTTTTATTTTCACTTCAAACTATTTCCGGGTCACGCGCAAAAGAGAGAGAGAGAGAGAGAAAGAAGAGAGCCAGAGAAAGAAGAGAGCTCAGTTGAGAAAGAAGAGAGCCAGAGAAAGAAGAGAGTTCACCTCACCTCAACCACCATTCCAGCCACACACCGAGAAAGAAGAGAGCTCAGCCTTCGCACAACCACCGATCCAGCTCACTCCGGGACACGCTGAGCTCAACCACTCGATCCTCTCCCTCACGATAGTCCGATCACCGAGCCAAACGAAGACCCATGGTGAGTTTTCCTTCTCCAGTTGACCGTTCCTCCGATCCACACACCTCACCTCACCTCACCTCCAATCCACACAAAAGTCCGATCCACATCCCCTCACAACCCATCCTCCCTACCTACCTCTCAGATCTGATCGCATTTTATATTTATATATATATATATATATATTTATATAAATATTTATTTATATAATTATTTACTGTTTTTATTTAATTTTTTAATTATCCATTTTTTATTTAAACTATGTATTATTGATGATTGGGTTTAGGTGATCAATGTTTTCGCTGTGCTTTTGGTTAGAATTTGGCTTGTTGGGTTACCGTATGAAATTTTGGAGCTTGACCCATGATTGGTTTTTGCTGTGATTTTTTTTAGAATTTGGCTAGTTGGGTTATGTGTAGAACTTTTGTTGTGATTTTTTTTTGAATTTGACTAGTTGGGTTATGTGTAGAAATTTTGGAGCTTGACCCATGATTGGTTTTTTTTTTAGAATTTGGCTAGTCGGGTTTGTGTAAAATTTGGCTAGTTGGATTTTGTCTATACAGTTTTGGAGCTTGATATGTATACTTTGATATAACAAATGTTATGTAGTTGCCTATTGGGTTATGTATACTTTCAAGCTTGAGACATAACTAAATTGTATGATTTTTTTCATCATTTAGCTTACATTTGCAAAACTCATGTTGGTGTTATTATTTTCTTGCAGTAGAATATGTGTGTGTTTAAACCTATTGAAGGTACATTGGGTATATAGGTGATTGTAAATAGAATGCAATGTGATGGTATTGTGATGATATCAATGTGTAGTTACCAATGTGATGGTATTGTGATGGTGTAAATATTGATTGTAAATAGAATGCAATGTGATTTGGTACACGTTATCAATTGGGACAGTGCTGAGTTTGTTGCAGACAATGTGGAGGAAGGTGTGGTCGAGAAAGGAAAGAATGCAGTCGAGTCATCCACCACTGGGTCGGGAATTTTCAAGTCCCGCAAAAGAGGGCGTGCACCTTCTAATGCTGATGATAGTGTGCTGACTGATTTGTTTGATCAGCTGAAGGAAATAGATGTGGCTTTGAAAGAAATCAACCGGGGCCCGGTGGATTACACAGCTCTTTACAATGAGGTCATGGTTATGATGGCAGATGGGTATAGCGAAGACATGCTCGCAACTGCGTTTGACCATCTTTGTGAAAATGAGAATGCAGCACGGGGATTTCTAGCCAAGAATGCTAGGCTAAGAAAGCTATGGTTGGATGGTTTTTTGTTCGCATAACTTTGACTTGTCTGTTTCATGTTAATTGTGACGGTAGCTTTAGGAATTAACTTTTGTTGTAGTACTAGTATTGAACTGCCATTTGTATTAAATATGTAGTCTTTTATATTATTGGGACGATACAATTGCCCAAATTATGTATTTGTACTGTTCAGATACCACGAGTAGGTATCATTTTTGTACACCATGGAGGTGTAATGCCAATAGTAAACGATTGATGTGGCTGTTTTTATATAAATATTATGGGTATATTTAAATGATTATTTTTGATGTTGAAGTGGATGATTAGTTTTGTACTGTTACAGGTTTGTCTAGGTAATGTAGGTGCAGGAATTTGTAAGGCATTTCATATTTTTCGTAAAATGATCCACAAACCAAACATGAGAATTGATTTTCCGTAAAATACGTCCTACATTTTTCGTAAAATGTTTGACCAAACCAAACATGGGAATTCATTTTCCAGAAAACAGAAAGCATTTTCCGTAAAATGTTTGAACGAACCAAACACCGGAATTGATTTTCCATAAAACGAATTCTGAGACAGCCAAACAACCTGAAAGCATTTTCCTTTTCCGGAAAATAGCATTTCCGAAAAATATGCATTTTCCGAAAAATATTTTACACGAACCAAACAGACCCTTAGTACATATTTACTCAAGGAAACCATCCATTAATTAACAAAGTTATCTCAGACAACTACAAAATATCTAGATAAAAATTTTGTAAATAAACTTAGACTTTTTGATATAGAGAACAGTCCTAGTTTGATTAGGCAGAACCGTAGAAGAATCTAGAAGTTTCAAAACAATGGCTTTTAAATGATTTAACTGTAATAAATAAATAAATAATAGCAAACATTCATTCGAAGAAACACAAAATCCTAGGGGAGGAAAATCCAAAACACAATGCAGAATACGAGGAAGATGGACGGGACAGGATGAAAAAACTGAATTTATCAAGAAATCTATCACACCAAAATCTTTATTAAACAACATAAATTTCATAAATTACAAATGTGAACATGGAATAAAATTCCAAGCACATACACTAAGAAACCAATTAAACCATGTTCCTCTACAAATGTTCACTTCGAGCCAAGTGCAAATGACAATTTTGGGCGGGATTTGTTCTTACCCAACAACTTTAACTGGTTTGACCGTTCTTCCTCCTCTTGTTGTTTCTTTCTTCGCAGAGCCTCTTCTTTTTGTCTTTGGAGCTCTTCTAGTTCCCTGTAACGTTCTTCCTCTCGTCGCTGCTGCTCTAAAGCTTCCCTTCTCTGAGCTTCTTCTACCCTCTTCCGGTTCTCCTCCAGCATCCTTTCCAGCTCTTCCTTCTCTTTTCGAGCTTGTTCCTGTAACCGAAATAAATCAGGTAATATTCTCATTTTGGGAGAGGGGAAAAAAATACAGAATATTAATTTGGTCAGTTCAAATACTCATTGGAATGTATGTGTATGTATCTCAGAGAAAGAGGGACGGGGCGGTAGCAGTAAAGATCAAAAAGATTATATTGGAAGAAAGTATAGCAGCCATAAAGTATCCTTCCAGGGTCCACTAAAGAGTGAGGTAAATGGCAGAAAAGAATAGTGCCCATCAAAACCAAGCACAGATTCCATCTTACAGAAAATAGTATATAGTATATACACCAAGGTGATATTTGTACACGTATTGTAATGTAAATTTTGTCGAAAAACATCACAACCAATTGTTTGTTTTGAAAATATATAAATTTTTTTAAATTTAAAAATATAATACAACATTAATATTTTCTATATTATACTTCTTCCAAAATATTCTAATTAGTATTATAGCTAGGAAAATACAAAGTTGGATTATCATCAACAAAAACACTAAGAAAGATATACATATATATATAGACACACACATATATATTAATTCCATATGCTACTCTCTATATTAGACATCGAAATTTTAATTTATATTACTATATCTTTCTTTGATTTGCTAAATAAAGCATGTGTGTGTGTGTGCACCTACCTGTGCAAAAAGGGTTTTTTTCGTCCATTTCATGAATCAGATTTTATTTTACTGTATTGCCATGTCATTTAAAATTTTAAATGACATGACAGTTTGTATACAATTAAATCTAGAAAATAAAACCTAAATAACACCAACAAAATGGACAAAAATTGAAATGAAGAGGATCCTGTTCCCTATGTGTGTGTGTTGGATTTTAAAGTAAAAATAAAAATAAAATTATATTCCAAATGATAAAAAATAAACAGTACGCATTTTGATTGAAAGCATGAACAAAAACTGAAGCAATATATGCACAAAGATATAAATTTACTTCATTTCAAACTTAAGGATGAAGCCATAATATAAAGCAAGAATACAAAAGATAAAAATATCTAAACAGAGAAAAAAAATAAACCAAGAAAGTACAGTTGTTTTTAGGGGGTAAGTACAGTAATATTTAAATAACAAATAACTAAAAGTTTCGTTAATGAGTTTTTTGATAAGTATAAACCCCCAATTGGCTTCATCCAATCAAAAAGAGACTCAATTTCAACTCAGCACTGATAATTCAAATCTAAACATTTGAACATCAACCCCCCCCCCCCCCCCCCCCCTCTCCAAATACTCCATATAAAGACCCAATGGAATGGCAATCCATATGATGACACTTTGGATTCTAGTACCAACACCACAATAACACCACCAACTTGGGCATAACCCAATATATCCCACAAAGTGAATACCAACACCATTTACTTCTATAGCAATAAGAATATTTACACAGAATTTTAGCCATTTATTTTTCCAAAGTTTTGTAAAATCTCATCTCACATAGCCACTGAAATTATAGATTGATTTGTCTTCTTAAATATTCCCTCCGTCCCATATTATTGGTCCTCTATTCCATATCGGGATACCCCAAAATATGATTCTCTTCGAAAAGTCAGTGAATACAGTATAAATGACTTTCCCAACCTTTTTTTATATAAGAAATGGTATTTTATTATGAAATAGACTACTTTATGCACAAAATAATGGACAAAAAAGTAGCCTAAAAGAATTAAAAAATACATGAAAAGAGAGTAAATCTCATAACTTACTCTTTAACTTTTTTTTTTAAGTCAATACCCCTCTTCCACTAGAGTTAAAATTAAGGATGGTTAATGCAGGTGCACAACTATAAATTATTTCAACATTTTATTTTGTATTTTCATTGGATAATGTTATATTTTAAGTTTTTATTTGTTTAGCTTGAGTCATGATAGGGATTAAATATCATGTTCTTAGATAGGGATTAGTTTAGCATTTGGATTAGTATTTGAGTTCAGCTACGATTAGTTGTTATCTATCTCTTTATTTCCTGGAAGCTCTATAAAGCTCCATATGGTTTATTTTGTATTTAGACTAATTGTTAATCAAAGATTTCTTTGTGAAAATGCTTTTGCGTTTGGTGGTGATTCCAGGTGGTGAAGCATTAGGTTACCATGGGACTGTTCTAGGTGGTGAAGCCTAGGCTGTCCCATATCAATGGTAGGTTTGGAAGCTTATACCTCTTTATTTGAAAGACAGAGCATTAAATGGTGTTCCTTAAAAATTGGGCTTTCTATAAGGACTAACAAGATGGGACAGGGGAGGGGGGATACAACAGAATGTTGTACAGAATCTAACAGAGGACTGACATTTGACAATTCCAGTAAGCAAATTTTCAAAAGAAGTTAGAAAAGCATTACTAAAGGAACACCGATCCCGCCCCAAAAAAAAAAAAAAAAAAAAAAGAAAGAAAAAGAATCCCAAATGGTACATTATGATACTGGCAATAATGTGCCTTTCAGAACAGTGGGGGAAAAGAGGGAATAAAGGGAGAGTGATTCTAAGTATATACCTCTTTTTGTCTAGCCTCAATGATAGCAGCTTCCTTTTCTTTCTCAAGTTGAGCTGCAACTTCATCATGAAGTCTTTTCCGTCCCTCTTCCAACCGCCTCTGAATTTCAAGCTTAATCTCCTTAGAGAACAAGCTCTCCTCAACTTTCCTACGAATCGCTTCTTCCACCCTCTTTGCAGTCTCTTCTTCTAGCAATTTCTGTTCTGCTTCCTGTTGTCGCCTGAGTAAAGAGAAAACATTAGGCAGGAAATGATCATCCATGCAGGGAAATGCGCTGCACTTCATGATTCCAAACGCTGCACTTATTATGATTCCAATTGTTTTCCAATCCAGAAAACTATAAAGCTAAATGGACAATTTGACATATCTGCTTCTTTCCTTCTTTTACTTCTCTCCACTCATCACGTAGCTATAATAAATGGCAAACTAACCTTCATGACAGCAAAGGCACTATTTATGTGTTTATGCTTTTAAGGCATACCTCTAACCGAATCCTGATCCAAACAAATGTGTTTCAAAACTGGTGAACAGTAGATAAACGAAGCACCCAATTTGATCATCAAATATAACAAGTTGAACTATAGCAGTATCTTCCTTCAGAAAAGCCTGTGGAGAAGAAAGTCAAGTAACCTGCTGCAGTTTTATAACTAATCATTGAAAATTCTGAATTTCTTGCACTGAACTTTGTTAAGATAAATATCTATATGTTTAGCGAAGGGTTTTGATAATTGACTGCCAAAAGCCCCAAAACAATTACAAGAGCTAAATATTAAGCTATTTATAATACATTCATAGGGCAACAGCTAGAGGTCCACAATAACAGATTATTAGGTCTGCAATGCAAGCATATTGGTGAGGCTAGAGTCCAACTCAAGAGCAACTATGAGGGATCAACAGTCCACCTAAACGTGCGACCTATTTAGACCTAAACTAAGGCCATGTTTAGCGGGGCTTTCATGGCTGCCCTAGAGCTGCTTCAGCTTTTAAAAAGTAGAAGCTACCTGCAGCCCATTTGGAAATGGGCTTTTCACTGCTTTTGTGGAGTGGCTTGGGCATTTTAGGCAGCTTTTGCATGTCAAAACATCTTCTTTTCATTTCATATTTATGAAACTTTTAAAGGCTACAGCCCAACCAAACTAATACTAACTTTCTTTTTTTCATTTTTTGATAATAACGTAGGGTACTTTACCAAAGAAGAGCCCTTTGGACTCACCTCTAGCTAGTAAAACCTACCGGCAACTAACCCCACCCGCCAGAACTTGTTATCGGGTAATCCGGGAACATTCAACCAGGCTAAGCAGTTTATGCTCATTCCCAGGAACATAAGCTGGTCCTAACTTTCAGAACCTGTATTCAGCCCAGACAAGCTGAGTGAAATCAACTTTCCAGCTTGAGTCTTGACTAAATAAATGAGATCTAAATCACCTGTCAATCATATCTCAAACCAGCAGAAGAAAGAGAAATTGCAGAAGGGTACCACAACTTGACGCAAATGGCAATGACAAATTCTAGCAAGATGCTTGCAATTTCTATAAGTGGCATTGAAAAGGTAAGCCCATTTCACTTTTCTAATATCATAAATTATAGCCTTGGCCAAATTTCAATCCCCTGATCAAACAAAGCCAATCCGTTAGCCGGATTGGAACTGGAATATGCTCAACCTGCCCATGTGTTCCCAAAAGCTCAGCACTTATGTAACAGGCCCTTAGTTCCCTTATCATGCAATGCTACAAACTCAAAAAAATTCAGATTAAAGTTCACATAATTAATATATTTCCAGAACCATTTTCACTTCGGTCACATAGAAGTATGAAATGTTAGCCAATTCAGAATACAGAATAGAATTCACTGAGCAAAAAAAAGAATACAGCATAAAATTCTTTTTTGGTAAATAAAAATGTATAATAATTACATGGTATTTTACACTTATAACAAACTAGATGAGAGTGATAGAAACAAAGAACTCCCAAAATGTTAGATTTTACGCAATTTTTCGTCAAAATGAAGTTGAGCTTTGACCAATTGAACATAACTGTTGAGTGTTATCATCCAACTGACAATGGGGCATCAGTATTACTAAAAACAAATTTCCCATATAGTAGTATACATCAGAACTTCATCATTGTATCTCCTAAGGATACTCTAGAGATCAACTTCAAAAGCATTTAAAAATCTAAAAAAAGCCTCATGGAAATAATACTAAACTGATTGGCTTGACTAAACTATTTTCCATGATCAACAAAGCATCTTGATGGCGTGACCATTGCATGGCTAGAGAGAGAAAAAAAAAACACTCTTTGGAAGCCTCAGATTAAGGGCAAATCCAATTAATAAGTTTCTGTGGAAGTTAATTAGGCCATTAATATTTTATTTATGTTTTTTTTGGTTTTTTTATACAGTCCAGAGTATTTTTTTAGGTGTGAGTCAGTTGTTGTGAGCCATGGTTGTGGGCCTTAAGATTTATTTTTTTAATAGGTAAGTCTTATGTAGTTTATGGGATTTATGTGGGTTTTGGTCCAATCTAATTAGAAGTTTGTTTACTAGTCAAAGTAGTAGTTAGTCCTCTTGCGAAAAGTTAAGATCTAGAGTTAAAGTATGTCATTGCATTCCAATAAGAAGAGAGTTGATTCAAAGAAAAGTCGAGGGTTTTGAGTATTGAGGCACATTCCCTCTCTCTTCTCCTTTGGCTTCTGTCCCTATTTGCATTAGCGTTCACATGTACTATTTATACTACTGTTCATGCTGCTGTTCACAGATACGGTCTCAATTTTTTGCAACCATGAATTAAATCTTTTCCCTTCCCTACCAAACCCCTAGTTATTCTTGAACCCTAACTCTTCTTTCTAAAGCTCTAAACCCTTAATCTGCAAATTATCCTAACCCTAAGAGTACCACAAGCACTCATACAGATTTTTCAACCTGCCCAAAGCCACTGTCAGCATGATTATCAAGGTGGCCACAATTCATGCATACTACCAAAATTCTTTAGAGCCAAAAGAATCATATTAGCTTCAAGAAGATTTCTAACTCCAGAATATGCAAGGTCAAGTTGCTTTTTAGATGCCAACCTTCGCTTTCTTATACTTCTGTTTGTTTAGGTTTTTCATTTGAACATTTTCTTTTCACCTGAGTTTTCTGCCTTAAAGTTATTTCATTCTTCTGTAAACTTCCCTGAGTACTAATTTATAATTCTTATAAGAAGTGATTAGTAAAAAGAAAGAGAGAAAAAAAGGTTCAGAACCTCAAACAAAGGGAGAGAATTTCCAGAACTGATTTATTTGTTATGCCAAGAGGGCCCTAGACTGCAAAAGGATATGATACCAAATAAAGTTCGCAAAAGAAAAAATTATACAAGGATTGAAACAACATAAGACCATAGGCGACACATGATTGTAGAAGCTTAAACCTTGCAGAATATGCATTAAAGTGAATTGCAGAACAAATTTCCCAGCCAATCTTAATAGTGTTCAAATAAGGCCATAGAAGCACAATGTCCATGGCAATAATGCTGATTTAATGTTTAATATAGTAAATTCCCATGTAGCATTTAAGAAGCATCATATTAAAATAATAAAGAAGAAAGAAAAGGAAAAGGAGATAAGCACATCTTTAGATAGCACTAGCAGCCAGCAAACAAAATAATCTACAACCTTATTTCCCTCATTTCACTATTCAAATAATATTACAATTTGTAATGGGAAACTTTGTCTCAACTCTGCATAAAAACTCAAAAATGTAGTACCTCAATTGACACATGCAATTGTTATACAAGAACAGATGCACGTTAGCAAGCACAAATTTTTTCTCTAAATATACCATGAATAAGTATACTTTCTAGGATCCTGGGCTAATTTCTTAGTATATGTCCACCATGCACATCTAAAGTAAACTAGTTAAAAATTGATGCATTAGAATAATGCCAGAAAATGTTATTATAAAAATAGCTTTGTCAAGGTCTGAACATGTAATGGAGAAAAAGAGTGCAAGGAAAACGAAAGAATAAATAAATAAAAACTTTACAAATTTGAGTCCATTTAAAAACTGAATAACCCCAAGACATCAATTTTGAATCATAGAGTACCAAACAATGGTTATTGTATATCATACTTGAACAAGCCAAAACACTCATTCTGACAGAATCATGTGCCATACAACTGCTTAAACCTTCCAACACCTCAGAAATGTCTGTTGCACTGAATTTACTAAGTTAATAACAATTGTAATAAACAAAATCTCTGGTGAAAAAGAATTCCTCGACTAAAGGTGTAACAAACTTGCTCTACCATGTATGCTTCCCTTTTTGAATGTCACAGTAATACAAAGAGTCAGATCACCAAATAATAGAAAAGACTGAAGTACTGTAGTTTTTTTAGTTTATTAAGGGCTTTAAGATTTGGCTTCCATTTAGGCGGTCAAATCTACTTTTTAATAAAGATTCATCACACATCTTGTCTGTGCTCCATTTTCATCTTTCTAGTCAAATAGAGAAGCCAGCCACAATTTCTTTCTTCAGAGAAATACAGAATATATCAAACCTAGAGTTAGCCTACTATGATTCCATAGTACTCTAACAAAGATGATTCCAGAGGTTTCTATGGAACAAAAATGATGAAAGTGATCTTCTTTGACCTGTGTGAAACAAGACAGACCACAAAACACCATAGTTTCCCTTGAGAATTTTTGTGTTCACCATTCCAATAGAACAAATAGTATATAGGACTATATACTATAACACCTGAGACAAGGATTTTCCCGTACAAGCCCCAAGTGATCTTCTCAACAATATAGTGGGGATCTATTATATGCATGGTGTAACCCAAAAAAAAATTGAGAAAGGTGACAAGAAAAAAGATTAAGCCAGAAAACATATTTGACGTAATTGATATACCTTTTTTTCTCTTCTTCTTCTATTCTCAATTTTTCACTTGCATTTTTGCGCTCTATCGACCCAAGACTTGAACTTGAAGATTTACGAATAGGAGACAAGGAGGAACTTCTACTCCGTTGCCTTTTATAATGTCTTGGAGTAGGTGAACGACTTTTATGACGTCTTAGAGGTGAGCGACTTCTGCGGTGTCTTGGGGAAATAGAGCGACTTTTCCGTCTGTATAAGAACATTAAATTCATTGAGCAACAGAGCAAAAATAATAAAAAATTTGGACATTATTATACACATAAAAAAAATAAGTATCAAGTCAGCCACCAATTAGTACAGTAGAAACAGAAGCATGTACAAGTTACCTCATACATTGTTAAGAATAACCTTTGTGTGCTCCATCTTTTATCACATGAAGAAGCAAATGTCACAATCGAGCAACAAAAGGACACCCAATGGCACCCATCACCTGCTCACTTCCCATAGAATGGGAAGGAAGATATTTTTTTTCATAAAGAGCATGAATCCTATCTCACTCTCATACCACGCTTAATCTTCTACTCCCAATAATTTATCTGACCTTTTTTTAAAAAAATAAATTATCTATTCTCAAGGTAAGTTCCTCAGAGGTCAGATGCCCATTAACAAATGCTTAAAAACTGAACTATATAATCAACAAATTTTTTGGCCATAACCGAGCAACATTAGCATGACTATCGTCAACCATACGTGTACAGATCATGAAGGTGCTCATGGAACTCATGAAAACAGAAGATTCTCCAAACAGCAAGAAGTCATACACATACCAAGATAGACAATGTAACTATCCATCTGCTTCAGTACCACATGTAAAACAAAGAAGCCAAAATAATGAGGAATTACAATTTAAAGAAATTAATTTGAATAGAAGTTTCATCTAGGAAGGCAAAACTTAAAGAAAAAAAAAGTGTTTCATCAATACTCCAAATAAATTTGTGGACTCAAGTACTCAACTTTGACATTGAGGTGTTTGTTAAACTACAACCTCCATGTCTTGGGATACATACTCCTTTCCTCAAAAATTTCCATCGCTATCCAAATTCTCTATTAAAAACTAATACAATTTTCCATTACAACTTAATTGATTTCTAACCAAAGGAAAATACAATGGAGGAAATACATATAAACATGTTTCTTTCAATGGGCATATGACAAATACTAAAATTTGCTGTTTTCATATTTACACTCTGCCAGATTTGTTCCAACATAAAGCATTATGACTGCAGCAGTACCTCAAACTCTTTCTTTCTTTATTTTTATTTTTATTTTGCGAAGAACATCAGTACCACAAATCTGATATTAACAAATTTCAAAGATCCAAGTATTGTCGTCACTATCCCTCAATTAAGTAGAGTATAACCAAACATGAAATATGGCTCCTATTACAAAAATAAAGAAACACTAGAAAATCATTGCAGAAGGAAAGGATGCGTACAGATTAACTCGAACAAATTTGTAGTAAATCCAGACCGCATGAGAGATGTGAGTCCCGAATCTTTCTTACAATTGCTTGCAAACTATTTTTTTAAAATTAGTACAAGAAAGTGGGACTATAAACGGGATCACCTGCTATAAGAATATGGAGACCGGCTTCTGTTTCTTCGACTTCTCCTGCTATACCTATGTCCCACGGGAGACGGAGAGTACCTTCGCCTATACGAAGGTGATCTCGATCGTGACAAATCTCGAGGCATTTCCTACCACCTCAACTTTATGCTTACAAAATCAAGATTCTGAATATCAATCAACAACAACATTCTGATTAATATCAAAATATAATATGAAAAATCAAAATAATATCAATCCACAACATTCTGATTCAAAGCTAGAGTAACACCAAATCAGATTTCTGAATATCAAAATATAACTGAATCAACAATGGTGATTTTTTATGACCCTAAATTTTTTTTTTTCCCAATTAAAACGCTTTTGAATTTATACAAAATATCAATCAGCAATGAACAAACACGAGAAAGGTAAACAAAATCTTTCAAGCTTAGATGTACCTATCATCCACAAATTCAAGAGCCGAATACAACAACTAGATTAATATAACAATAATAAAAATTGAACTTTCCGATTCTTCGATAATCAAAACAAATTAAACCGTGGCAATCGTACTAATTAGGCTCAGCTGCAAAATTCTTTTTTTTTTTTTCAGAAACTCAAAACAGGCCAAAATACATTGCATGCAAGTCTAGTGTTCCCCGATTTTCTCGGGAACCAAACAAGGGTAACGAGAAACTAAAAAGAGCGTCAAACCCAGATTTACCTGTGCGAACAATCTGAGAGATCTGAGATTTGCAAACCTTCGCATCAATTTGAGCTAAACCCTAAAAAAAACTGCAAGTCTTAGGTCTTTCAGAGAGAGAGAGACGAGAGGTTGAAAAATCGAAAACAGAGAGTCAAGAGTCTCTCAGAGAGATTATAATTGATTTTATTTTATTCTTTCGGTAAAAGAGATTAGTAGGGGTTTTTTATTATGAGAAAAAGATATACAAAGAAATTAGGCGAAGTGTTGGACCTTTGGCTTTAAGTTTATTTTGGACCTTCAGCTTCAAGTTTATTTTTTAGCGTTTTTAGTTGGGTTTTTTTTTTTTTATATAAAATAGAAAATTTGTGTTGAGAACTTAAATAGAAAATAGAAAATTTTCAATCTGCTTATACGTGTAAAATTCTCCATTGAAAACTTAAATTTCAGTCCTTATCCTTAATATCTCCAATAAACATTTATGTTTGTGAAATAACCATTGCTAAAAAGTGAATAAAAAAAAAAAATGAGCATCATTACTTATTAGTCCATCCACCAACTTCTGTTAGTTTTATTGTCTATTTATTTTAATTATTTATATATATCATATCAAACTAGTCCCATCACATGTGAGGCTTTTTTTTTTTTTTTTTTTTGGGTTTAGTGTCATAATTTTTTATTCATAACCAAATTTTCTATAACACCTTTCATATAGTTCAGGCATTAAAAAAGAACATAGAGTTACCAACTCACAATATAATTCAATTAAGAAAGTAGTATATAAATTTTGTTTAGATACTTACCAATTTTGATAGAAAAATGTCTGACCATTGGGAAGAATTCAATATATGAAATAGAGAGTGTGGAAGAAGATACTGTTGATTAGAAATATGATGAGAGAATGAAGAAGAAAATGAAGAAAAACTGTGGGTTTGCAATATGAGGGATTTAATGCTATTAGAAATTTTTCTTATGTATTCCACAACGTTGGGAAGGGGTAGAGAGAAACAAATGAAAGGAGAATTATTTGTTAGGAAGTTGCAATTGGTTTCTACGTTAGTTTTTTTATTTTTTGAAGGGACTTGGGTAGTTTTTTTTTTTTTTTTTTTTTTTGGGGATAGGAATGTGTGGTAGTGTATTTTTTATGAAATGTAAGGTTAGTTTTGGTTATTTAGAAGAGATGACTAATGAAGAATGGAAGTTGCAAACAAATCTTGTTTGTGCACGTGGGATGTATTTTTTTTTTTTAAGATAGAAGTTTGTATTTTCTTAGAACTTTGGTGAGAAGTTATAAGGAGATTTATTAGGTAGTTTTTTTTTTTCTTTTCAATTTTATTGAATTTACGTAGTGATGATGCACAAAATCGTCTGTGAGTCGATTATCCAAACATGTAGTGACTAGAGGTACCTAAAAAATGAAAGATGAAAAACCTACAGAGAACACTGATGGGGTGCCGGCCAAAGACCCTTCGAAAGTTGAGTCAGTGACTAAATGATCTCCAATAACTCAAAGTATGAGAGTTAGGAAATTCTATACTTACCTTAGAGAATAGAGGACTTGGTGCTTATATAGTGATATAGAGTTTACCAAGATCTCGTGAATGTAGATTCTTTCCTTATGGTGAGAGTACAGTGTTAATGTTCCTATATTCTTGGGCTTAACTTCTCATGTTTGGAGGATACGAAATATGTAGTAGGATCTTTGAGTGTGGCATGCAAGTTCTTTCCATATGGAGACACTTGAGTGGAGGACACACAAACAGTGTACAAGTAAGTGTGAAGGATCGTCTGTTAGGTTGGAGTCGTTAGTCACATGATGTGTCAGACAGGTAAGTGTCTAACTATTGCTCTAGGAGTCACCAGACACATAGGAGGCCTGATGATCCCTTAGTCCCTAACGATGCTCTTAGACTCAACTAACCTATGAACCCTTGACAACTCTAGGGTGTTAGACAAATTTTGAGATGGTGAAAATATTCCCTATCACGTGGGATTGGAAGTTTTTTGTCTTTAATAAACTTCATTTTAAGCATAACAATAATGAATGACTGTGTTAAATTTAACAATCAACACGTTAACTTGCCTAATTTATCTAAATCTATTATACTACTTGTAGTTGGTTTGTGTTAATATCAGACATAAGCTTGATATTAGCATGTCGGTCCATCCCAGATTAGGGTTTGACAATAGACCTAGTAACTTAATTGGATTGCTTATGTGATGTTCGCTCAAGGAAAATTTGGTTGACTTTGTGAGGTAAGTGTCTTCTTAATGGAGTTTTAGAAAAATAATCATTATTACATGTATAAAACATTGTTTTTGGGTTAAACGTATTTTGGAAAATTATTTGTGAAATTATATTTTCCTAAAAAGGTGTCATGTTTTAACCTTGGGAAAGTGCATTACATTTGATATTGCATATAAGGAATGAATGATTTGTTGGCATGGAAAAGACGGGCATCTTTGATTTAATCATTGATAATGGATTTGTTGAATTTTTTGCATTATTTGCAATTTCTAAAGATGTTTTATCTTGAGTTGTGTTATTTGAAAACTGATAGAAAATCTTATTAACAATGAAAATATTTGAAAACCTAGTGAATTTTGTGGAAATCTTGGTTATTTAATAACTACTTGGAAATTTGTTATGTGAATTGATTATATAAACATGTGGGCCCTTTATGTTTTACCATTGTGCCATGATGTACTCATCTATGTTATGGTTATTAAATAAGACACCAATCGATTTTTTAGTATAGGCGGGAATTGAACCTCAAATCTCTTATTCAACCATTGAAGACTTTACCAATTGAGTTAACTGAAACCCACTAACTTATTATTACTTATAGTATATACAATGTAGTTTCATGGTGAGATATTTTGAGAAAGCTTTATGCTGCATTATTCCAATCATTCTTATCATGTTATCAATGAAACTGATTTTGCAAAATTTAGGTGGTAATTCCCAATTATCATGAAATTTCCATTCCCCCTACCCCATTATTTATGCAACTTACTGCTTTACCTCATCCCTTTATTTATCCATGTTCAATGCCGATCATGGATAGATTTCCATCACCTTCCATTATCACCACCTGCGAATCTGACATATTTGACCGTCAAACCCATCCCCCACTCTGATCAATAACCCGTTCAATGAGGGGTTGTTCCCTTTGCATGCGGACGGGTTGAGTGAGGGGTTGAGGGCAAATGCACACCTGCCCGACCCTGCTCAATCCTAATTTGAGATTTGTCATGGAGTTAAATTTGTTTATTTTCAAATTTAACAAGTTTTGGACTTAATGAGCATATTAAATTGCAATCATCTTAAATATGTTCCATCTGGTGTGATTCATGTTTATCCATCTTGGACTTTGGGGGCATATTAATTGCATAACTCTAAGGAATAGGGCCATTCCAATTGCTTGTATTTGCCCTTTGTGCAATGAAAATCCAAATATCATCTTTTCCTCTATTGTCACTTAGCAAGAGCGGTGTGGTTTGGTTCTCCTTTTGCCATCAAAACCACTGGGCTAAATCAAATTTCAGTTCAATGTTGGCTGATTGAGCGCATACAAAGAAACCAAAAGCTCACTCAATCTAACATGTTTTTCCTACAGTTCCTTTTCACCACTCTATGGCTAATATGGGTCCATAGGAAAAGGCCGGACCCAATGGAAGTAATTCTCACATCTAAATGTCTTGCTTGCAGGGTATCATGCAGATTTTGGCAAGGAACAATCCCTCCTAAAAAACTCTAAAATCCTGCATAGTGGTGGTGATGATAATAGTGTAAAGCAACTCCTCCTAAAGCTAGACAGCAGTAGAAACAGAAAAATCAAACGGTGCAAGAGGCTTGGCTCCAAGTCGCCCCTAACTCCAAGTCCTCTAACTCCAAGTCTTGGCTCTGTCCTGAATGCAAGAGGCTTCAATGGAGGCCATTTTGAAAGCTAGAGGGCTGGGATTTTGAAACATCATTGTGCTAATTAATAGTAGGAATTTAGGAATGGTGTGCCATGAGAGGAAGAAATCCCAATGGCAGGAGAAATCGATGGTAGCTGACTTTAATTTCCTAAAGAAGCAAGTGATGAATTTCCACCTTATAAGGTGAACAGCCTCTGGTCAATAGAACAATGCAGGCAAGGGAAGTCGGCAAAAATGGATCCGTAACCAGAGGAAAATGATTGGCTCTAAGGGCTGGGCACGGGACCAAGCCCAGATGGCTAGGGCTTTCTTGCTCTATGTGACAGGGGCCACTACTCCCTTTGCTAATGGTGGTTCTATATATGTCCCCAAATCCAATTTTGTTTTGAACCCTTTGTTTGAATTGGCTACTATAGCCTCTAGAATATACCGGTCCACCACAACTGGCTTCCCCACTCATAGAATTAAAAATAACAGCAACCACCAATGTAATCAGCAAATATATAAGCTTTAGAGAGAGAGAGAGAGGTAGAGAGATTCATAATATAGAAAATTATTTGGA
Source organism: Quercus aquifolioides (assembly GCA_019022515.1). Lineage (NCBI taxonomy): Eukaryota > Viridiplantae > Streptophyta > Magnoliopsida > Fagales > Fagaceae > Quercus > Quercus aquifolioides. Next base: position 18,263,526 of record CM032332.1, on the reverse strand, counting down.
GTGTTTGGTAGAACAAGCTTGCATTCAAATCTAGGCTTTTTCCCTTGTAATTAAATATTGATTAAAAAGAAATTCAAATGCAAATATGTAGTAATAAAAGAGAAATAATCCCATGTTAGATGAAAGTCCAACACAATATAATATTGGGGCATGCAATTTGATCCCTTAAGAAGGATGAACCTTGTTAGCTGAAAGTCCCTTCCAAGCTGATTTCATGGAAGCAGTAGCAGAATTCAGTGCAGCCTCTATATACTTCTTGGAAGCAATAGTTGCTGCCTTTTCAGTCAAGTTCCCCATCTTCCTAGCCCTCTCAGCAGTTTCCTCCAACTTGTTCAGCTCAGCCTTTGCCATGCTTTCTAGTTCCTCCTCAAACCGTCTGAACTCATCCATGGCGCTTTCCATGACCGAATCAAGGTAGTCCTCAGCTTCTTGCATGGCAACCTCAGCTTCTTGAGTTTCTTTTTGCTGTTCTAGCTCCGCGGCTGCCCATGAGTTGTAGGCTTCGATCTCGAACAGCTTCATTAGGTCTTCAATGGTGGATGGGTCGAAGCTCTTGTCTTCCAAGGCTTGGTTTGATAGGAGGGTGAATTGATAGATGAGAGCTTCCATTTTTTATTTCTTGTGAGTGGTGCAGAATCTGCAGATCTATCTGTGAAGTTTACTGAATGCTCAAGAAAAAGGTGGGTGGATCAGTGGATGGGTGGGACAAGAAAAGAAAAGAATCATACAAAGCATTGGTTGTATATGTATTATTCCATGTCCTTTGAAAAAACGTAAACTTTTTACCAAAAAAAAAAAAAACGTAAACTTTTTTATTTTTTTAAAAAAATTGCCTTAGCTAAAAGGAACCTTTATAATAATTGAGAAGAAAAAAACAAAGTCCTTTTGTAATTTTTTTTTTTTTTTTTGATAATCCCTTTTGTAAATTAGGAGATAACGTTCAACTACACTCTATATCATATTCTAAAATTTTAGCATAAGGTAGCATCAGATTCTAAAAAAAAAAAAAATATATATATATATATATACTAGTACCTAGAAAATGGCAAACAGCTTATCAAAAAAGAAAAAAATGGCAAACAGTGGCGTGTAGTTCAGGGACCCAACATAATGACTTCGGTACATAATTTTGTTATTCTATTTAAAACAATGTAGACAGTGTCTACATTTGACCAAAAATGAAAACCATAGGTTTTTTTTTTTTTTTTTTTTATTCTTATAATTGATTACAATAATGTGAAAGGGTTGAATCCTATAAAATATCAAAATGTGCGAGTTAAACTATAAGACTCTTATAAAAAATTAAAACCTTGAAATATTGCTACTATTAATTGGTTAAGGCTTAGGAGCTTCTTAATTGGTGGTTGGTTAATTTAAGAATGGTGTACAATAGTTGTGAATTTTTATTGTATCCTAAAAAACTTTATTGTTCTTAATTTGAGCGGGGTGAGGTGTAAATTTTGTGATTTTATAATTTATAAGGTAGGACTTAGATATAATACCTTATATACTGTTCTTAGGCCCTACTTAAATTTCAACCACCTTTCTCACTGAACACCTTAGCAAACTTGCAATTAGAAAACCATATTTTTCTTTTTTTTTTCTTTTTTTTTCCTCTAACCCACGAGAAAACTTTTAGCTTTAGATCTCTCCATAGAAACTACAAACTCACCACAAGGCCCATAATTGATCTAGTAGTCATCACCAAAATTACAGTCTCTTACCCCCACTCAAAACCTCAAGGGCCCGTTTGGAATGAGATTTATAGTAACGTTATTTGTATTTTTTGAAAATACGTGTAAGTAAAAAAGTGTGTAAAAATATGTATAATATTATTTAAACATTGAAAATTGTTGTTTAAACAACAATAACAAATGAACCCTAAGACACCAGCGCAAGCGTGTTTCTAGTGACCAAGACCAAAAACCCACAAGCTACTAAAGCAAAAAAATAAAATAAAATAAAGGGACCAAAGCATGAAAATTGGGGCAATCAATTTTGGTTTCGCTGATTTAAAGGACTTAGACGAAGGTTTTGGGAATGCTTTAGGTGTGGAGTGTGGATTGAGTGGAAGGAAAGTGACTCAAGCGAGTGAAACTGACAGTTTTGGAATAAGTTGAACCAAATTTCAATCTGAGTAATGTTTTTTCCGGACCATATCTCAATGGAGTAGCGAGGCTTGATTAGCAAACACTTTTCGATGGTGCCGGGGGGAAAAAGAACAAGTTAAAGAGATTTGATTTTGGAAATCAAATTGTATTCCTTATTGATTTTGATTTTAGAGATTTGGATTTCTAGGGGAAGACATGGAAGAGAGAGCTTTTTAAAAATAAAAAATAAATAAAAATCTATGGCTTTTGATGATGATGGTACAATCATGTAAATATAACAATTCTCTAACATGCCTAAAAGGAAAATATCATAATTTGAAAATGGAGAGAATAAAAAATTGTTTTCTCTCGAGCATGGAAAAAAAGAAAAGAAAATTGAAAAAGAGACAATATTTTAAAGGTTATTTGCTAAGATGTTTAATAAGGCAGGTGCATAAAATTTAAGAGGAAAATTTAAGGAATAGTAATAATTTTTTTCTAATTTATAAAAAGAGACACGCGCACATATATATATATATATATATATATACTCTCTCTCCCACTAACTCAAATGATAGTATTTTCTATTAAAAAAAAAATCAAATGATAGTAAGAAAAATAAATGTATAAAACACTCGCTGAATTTGTATTAACTCAATTTTTACCGTCGGATCAAATTTCGTTTGATGGTCAGAAAAATGATGTGCAACTTTGACCGTCGGAAATCTTCAAAAGTAAAAAAAGAGTAATCATTTTCATTGGTGCCGATAAGAAATAGAACGTAGGTGGTGACAAGATGTGGAGGATGACTTTTCTTATCTCTTTCATCACAGTTGGGAATCTTGATTTTTAGACGTTTTATTGGAGAGTGGGACCAATGCCAATTGACAATTTGACAAATTACCCAAGCCTCAGCATTGCTTTTTTTGAATTCCACGCCTGAACAAAGTCATTCAAAAGTACGGAGCTCTTCTCCACGAGGTTTTAGTTGTTTTTCAGTCAACAAGAAAATAAAGTTTTTATGTCTTCCCATCAATAATAAAAACTTAGCTCTTATTTTAAATTTTTAATCTCTCTCTCTCTCTCACAATATAATTTACCCACCCTCCAAATGAGGAAAAAACAAAAAACCCAAACCAACCGCGTCGACAGGTGAAGGAGGAAAATTGGCAAACAATTTGTAATCAATAAATGATAAAATTTAGTTACAAATTTGATTGTAGTTTAAGATTATAACTTTTATTAAAAAAATTAGTATAATTACATATTTTCAAAATCTAACTGTTTGATTGCATGTTCTTTATGCTCTTAACACACATGTCAAATTTTGTGTCAATCGAATATTACTTTTTATGCATAATTTTAGACTATAAAAACTTACAATTTAAACAATTAATTGATGATATATTATAGATATTAATCTTTAATCTTCTTGAAATTTTGCAAGTATAGAGGATATACGAAGAAAATATAATCTAATAGTGGATTTGTCAAAATTCACATCCAATAAATGATATTGAGTAAAGTTGTAACCTTAAATTACAACTAAGTTTACTAAGTTTGTAGCCAAACTTTTTCCACCAGTAAATATACAAGACTTTTTATTTATTGTTTTTAAATTCTAAATATCTCTATTAAAAAAAAATAAAGACCTGTTAATCAATTTTTAGTTATAATACTCTTGACCATAGATGTAAGACTTTTTTTTATCCAGAAACATATGTAAGTACCACTTAATTATTTATTTTGGTTTAAAGGATACATAATTTACTAAGCAAAAAACGATTCTTTTGTTAGATGAAAGAGTAAAAAATTATAGTAATACTTTGTGAGATAAAATCAGTGGCGACTCAAGACCTAGGCCCCACTTGTTCCAATAATTTTCTAAAGCTTTTAAGGGCCCATTAAACAATGGGATGAGGCTTTTTATTTTTTGGGTTTATAATTTTTACTCATGACAATTTTATTTTATTTTTTATTTTAAGAAGAATTTGTATTAGTACTTGACTACTAATGTGAGAGAGAAATGTAGAGGTGGGAAAAAAACAGTTCAGTGATAATAAAAAAAATGGTACGCGGAAAAACAAACAGTTTTATTTTTAATTTTTTTTTTCAAAAAAGAAGAAGTTATATTAGTACTTACTAACGTGAGAGAGAAATGTGAAGGTGGGAGGAAAAACTTTTATTTATTTATTTTTAATTTAGCTAAAATTTAGGATTTTTTAAATTAGAAATTTTACATATATAACCCTATTATTTAATTTAGGGTATTTTGGGTATCAAAATTAATGATACCAAACTGGGTAAGCCCCTTAAATAGTACTAACATGAGAGAGAAATGTGAAGGTGGGAGGAAAAACTTTTATTTATTTATTTTTAATTTAGCTAAAATTTTGGATTTTTTAAATTAGCAATTTTACATATATAACCCTATTATTTAATTTAGGGTATTTTGGGTATCAAAATTAATGATACCAAATAGGGGAAGTCCCTTAAATAGTAGTATAGATAAAAGACCCCAAAATTATACAAAAAACCTTAAAAAAAATTTAAGAATGATAGCTAATTTTTTTAAAAGAATTTTTTTTTTGGTGGGTTTACATTCTTTCTCCATCTTCAAGAAGGTACCTAAAATATTAAGCTAATAGAAATCCAATACTATTGAAATCCTAAATTTTTTTCAAAAAAAAAATTGTTACGAGTTTTTTATAATGTGCCAAATAATCATTGAAAAATGAAAATCTATTTCCCTAACAACTTGTTAAGGAGATATTGATAAAACCTAAATACAATAGTTATATTAGCAATTTTGTATCTCAAAAAGTAAGAAGAATGGGCTATAAACAAAACAAATATAAAAAGTTGAATAAATGATTTTTAAATTTATTGCCTTAAACCCCAAAGTGTTTTGAGTTTTGGCTAGGCCCCGGGTAAAACATTAACAAATATTTTGTTGATAGTTTTAGTAAAATAATGTGTATATACATATTTAAAAAAATTTCTCATTTATCATACAAAATAACTAATCAATATATATATAAAACCGAAGTCTCTAACCTCTTCACAATTTACCACGTCAGCATTACTTAAATAAATATTATAAACTTTTTTTATTTTTATAAAAATTACAATCAATTATCATTTAATTAAACTTTTTTATTTTTATAAAAACAACAATCAATTATCATTTAATTTCTACAACAACATCCCGAGGTCTTTAAAAACCCAATTACCTGCCATATGTTAAACCTCCCAAGACCCAATTTCCTTCTCTCTCTCACGTCCCACCCATGCCCCACCATCAGCAGCTCCGCCATTGCCATAGCTACTGTCACCCATCACAGCCATGACAAGACCTTAGCCTAAGTCACCGAAGCATTGAGCTCCAGCCCCAATTCACACAAGTGAGGTGCTTTAATCATATTGTAGCTTCCTGATTTCTGCAGTTACTATAGGGTTCTGATTTATTTATTGGAGTTTCAATTTTTGTGGTTACTTCGGTTTGGAGTTTCAATTTTTTTTTTCCATGACTAAGCTACACTATCAACGGCTCAACCACTGCCATAGCTGCTCTAATAGCCTTTTGATTTTTGCAGATTAAAACTACTTGGTTTTGATTCAAAAGACCCATTTTGCTATTGAAATTGTATGGTGGTTGTGGCAATTCAAACTGAAAATTTCAATTTCAATATAGTTGACTAGGCATAATCTTTATATATTAATTTTGTTATCAAAATGACCTTGCAATTGTTCTCGGACAATTTTTTTTTTTTTTTTTTTGTAATTGCCAAAAACTCCAAGGTTTAGTATGCTATAGTTTTATTGCTGAAGTGGGTTCTCCATATTACAAAATGAATTTAATCCATGTCGTGTGCTATGTCTTTTTTATTTATTTATTTTTATTTTTGTAGAGGTAAGATTTCAACTTATGAACCCTAGATCTCATATTCTTATGTGGGATAGAACCCCATATATTTTATTCAACGACAAAATTTTTTACCAATTGAGCTAATGGAAACCCACATATTGTGTGCTATGTCATGTAACGACTGTATGGTAAGGCAATCTGAAATGTATCTCATTAATATTATAATATAAGCATAGAAATTTTGGAGGTTAATTTGAAAAGCAGATCTTTGTTGCTGAAATGAGTTTCTTATTATCTATCTATACTACATTACTACTAATTAGAGGATTCCATGTTTGGGTTTCATCATTTTGCGTACTAAAATATTCTCACACAAATGCGTCCTGGCAGGAACCTTGAACGTACCGCGTGCTCACGGCAGGAAAGACTGTTACAAATATTACAGCAAGAAGTACGATGCAGCAAGATAACTAAAACATTTCTACTTATAACAATAATACATAAATAACACCACAAAGGAGGATATAGCAATATGATTACGAATGACAAGGTCACAACAAAAAATTTAACAATAAGATAACAAGTTAGTCATTGAGCAACCGAAGCAAAGAAAGAGGATTCGTCTGCAAAAGGAATGGACTCCTCTCTTCAGCAGGCACGAGCCTAAAAAGGGAACCAATCTCTAATGTGGGTAACCTTAGAGGGAACTCCTACTGTAGAAGTTACACACTTTGGAAAAAAGACTTAAATGGCTGAAACTTGAGTTCTTAGCTTATTAGAGAGTGGGTCTATTGAGAGGGAGAGAAATGGATAGCCTATTGATGCATGTCTCTATTCCTAGCACTCATGTTTCTTCTCTTCTTTGGGATTTTTGTATCTTTTCTTTTCTTTTTTATTTCTTTGTTTACTCTGCTTCCTTTTCTTTCTATCTTTCTTTTTGTTTGTCATTCTTCCTCTTCTCTCTTCTCACTGTGTACACCTATGGCCTTTTATACTGCCTGTCGTGATAGGATTTACCATTTTTACCCCTTAACCGTTTTTGGCTCGTTGTGGTTGTCCTTCAAAGACTGCCCACTGGTCTGCCGGCTGCTCAGCCAATACCATTACACTGCATAGGTTGCACCACGCCTCATTCCTAGACAAAAAGGTTATGGCTTTGTCTCTTACCTCTCTTAATACTCTCATCCGGATAAGGGTTAAACCTCTCCCTTACCAACCTCTATGGCATGCGTCTAGCGATTCCAGCTCATATTTACTTCTTTTGGGTGAGATGTCATCTCAGCAGGACATTTCTCCCAGCAAAAGCTTGAGCGGGAACCCCAACATAGGTTCCCCATTCTCCCTACCGCCAGACCACACCCCTCTCATACCTCTGCCACGTGACCTACCTCCCCTGTATTGGCTAGGTATAGGTAGGTGGGGCCTGAGCCCTATGTGCATACTTCACTTCCGTTTGAATCCATTACTTTTCTAGATTTCACACATTTGCCATTGCCTCCGCGTTTGTTTGATTCTACTACACATTCTGGTATTTGTTTAACTCTTGTGGCGTGAATAATACATAGGCCTTTGGGCTTTCGTTTTCTGCATTTCATCTCCTCTTTGTACTGGGCATTGTTTGGATGTAGGCCCTCTCCCTCTTACCTGGCCCATGTCCCCTTTTGTCTTGTGTCCGTGGGCTGGCTAGTGCTCTTGCCACGCCACTGCACTGCTCCTGCTATGATATCACTTATCCTTTTACCTTGTTGTTGCCTCTGGGCTTACGGGCTGAAGCTCTTGCTAGCCCATTTTTTACATTCTTTCTTCTTTTGGGCTTTACTGGCAAGCATTCTTGTTAGACCAGCCCATTTCATGCCTTGGGTTTCCTCGGCACATTTCATTCCTCAGGTTTCCTCGGCCCATTTTCTTCTTCCTTACCTCTTTCACTCCCATGGGTTTTTATTAAATCCTTTAGACTTCCTTGGCCCAATTACCACATCCTTACCTTTCTGGCTTATTGGTCTTTATGCCAACCTTATGAATTTTCTAATTCCTTTCTTGGGCTTTGCCGGCCCATTTTACTTTTTCTCCATCTCTTATAATTCTCATGGGTTTACTTTCTTCATTTCTTGAGCTTCCTCGACCCATTTGCTTTCTTCCTGGCCACTTGTTATTTTTGTGGGCCTAGTTGACCATTATTCTTGTCATTCTGGCCTAATGGTCTTTACCTTACTATTTTCTCTCCCCATATTTTTCATATTGTTGGACTTCTTCTACTATTGGGCCTTTTTGTCAAAAGTTGGCATCAACAATAAGCATATAAATTTTGGAGGTTAATTTGAAGAGTAGATCTTTGTTACTGAAGTGAGTTTTTTATTATCTATCTATACTACTAATAAGAGGATTCCATGTTTGAGTTTTATCATTTTGCGTACTAAAATATCCTCACACAAATTCTTAAAACTCTCTAAAATATCACTATATTTTAGTTAGATAATTTTAAATTAAAAACACAAACTGATTAAAAAAGCAATTATTTTTTTAAAAATTCTTAAGTTTTAGGCTTTCAAACTTTTATCAACTCTCACGTAGAGACTAGAGAAAAATCTTAAAAATTAGGACAAGCTAGTATTCCATATTACATTGAATTTCATTAAGATAAACAAAATTTTCTACTAACTGAGAAGATTTTTATTTTCAACGATTTAAAAGTTTCAATTATAATTGCACATATATTTGGGTTTACTATTTGTATAACCCATCATATAATTATTATTAATATATAATTTATGAATTGCCACAAAAATGTACACATGCATATCATTATTAAAAATATTTTAAATAAAATTAAAGAAATACAATTACTCTTAAAATTATTTGGTAGTTTTTACTTTCAATTTTAATTAATTTATTAATGTTTATAAATTTTGATAGCTTACAATTTTTGAATATATATATATATATATATATAAGCTTGTAACCTTATGCATATGGATGGGTACATTTGAAAATATGCAATTAGATGTATTTTATAATTCGTACATAAATTAATGTTATCATTCTTATATTTTGTTAACTCTTAAAAAAGTCTTGCAAGAATATTATTTAGTAGAAAATGAAAAATGTTCATGCTTATGTATTTTATTCAAAGAAAAAAAAAATTATTTTACTTGTTAACTTAATTTTTGATATTGTGATGCGATAAATTATTATTTAAGTTTTTTAATTTTTTATTATTGAATTATCTTACTTAATTTAGATTCCAAATAATACTCTCTCTTTCAAGTGACAAGGAATTAAAAAAAGAAAAAAGAAAAAAAAAGAAAAAAGAAAAGAGTTGTCTCTAGTTGTCTTAAAATAAATAAAATGGATAATTACAATAAACCCACCTGTGGTTTGGGCGAAAATCACTTTGCCTACTCGTGGTTTGAAAAGTGTCACTTAACCCACTTGAGGTATGTTTGCGTCAATCCCTGTAACCCACCTCGGTCTCTGCCGTTACAAAAACATCTTTTAACCCCAAAACAGAACATAACACGAATCAAAACACCCAAAACTCAAAAACTTTGAGAGAGAGAGGCCTAAGGTGAGATCGGCTTGTTCTTCATGGTTTGGAGCGTCTGGAAGGGGATAAAACACTTGTTTTGCATCATCGAAGCTAGGCAAGGTATGTGTGACTGCTCTTCATCGCGACCCACCCACGTATTTGTGTCTATTCTCGATTTAGGGTTTCAGATTTTGTTCAAGTGCGAACCTACTGTGTGAATGTCTAAATTTGTACTTCCCAAGAGTCGTGTTTTGTTGATATGTCTTCATCAAGTGGTAGTTTCTCGGGTTCATGTGGGCATATGTGCAATGAGCAGACTTGTGTTTTAAGAACAAGTTTGAGTTTGTACAATTTCGGGAGGAGGTTCTTGGGTTGTAGCTGTTATAAGGTTGGTCCTAAGTGTCCTTTCTTTGTTTGGCTTGATAACCCAACTTGTTCTCGTGGGAATGAAACTGCACCTTTGGCTCTAGAGAGGATATCTAGGCTTCAGAGTGCTCTCCAACTTGCCAATGAGAGGGAAAGGACAACCCTGGAAACGGCAGAAGAAGCTAGGCAAATGGCAGAAAATGCTATTGAAGAGGAAGCCAAAGCCAAGGAGAGAGAGAGAAAGGCTCGAGCTGTCTGTGCAAAAGCTAAGGAAAAGGCCATGTTTGCTGAAGAGAAGCAGAGAATGTGGAAGTTTGCATGCATTTTGTCTTGGATCTTTTTTGTTATTGTTATGTTGTTGTGTTTTGGCTCAATTGAGTTCTCTGGAGTGAAGAGACCTAGATTGTTGCCTTGAAGTAGTTAATTGGTTAGTAGAGATAGTTATGGCAATGGTGTTAATGAATTTGCATTGTAATAGCACTAACCTACTGATGTAATGTTTTGATGTGTAAATGAATGAAGAATTGGTCAATTATTGAGTATTTTGTGCATACCATAACAACCATTCAATGAAAGAAGTATTGGTCAATTATTGGTCATGCCACTAGTCTGTGGGCATATAATGAAAGAAATATTGGTCAATTATCAATGACCTGTGCATACCATAATAAGAACAATCTATAGTAGCAATAAATAACAATATGTAGTATTGGTCAATTATCAATGACCATTCCACAATAACAACTTCCATACTCTATATTGGAAAAATCATCTTGGACACGATCTGTAGTAGCAATAAATAAACTTTCATATAATCTGGTTTGGACAGATAATGTTCCATACAGTTACCTGCGCATACCATAACAACCATTCCACAATAACAACTTTCATACAATCTATATTGGAAAAATCTACTTGAACACAATCTGTAGCAATAAATAACTTTCATATAATCTAGTTTGGACAAATATTGTTCTATACAAACTGTAATACCATAACTTCCATATAACAACCTGGAGTGTATTGTACCTTAACTTCTAGTAAATTACAGAAAAGCACATTCCAAGGCCAGCTACATATATATATATATATATATATATATATATATATACACATATATACATATACATATAATTGCTCTAAACAAGGTGATTGTTTTTTACACTACTTGATAATTACAAAAAGCCAACAATGGTCTTCACAAAAAACAAAAAGGCCCACATGTTCCCACTAGCTTTACTCCTAATGCTGGCATGCGTACCCACTAGCTTCATTCATTTCTTGCCTTTACTCTTTCCTCTTTCCACACACTGAATTCATTTTTGGTGGCCTTTGTGCAGCAAGCTGTCCTCTAGTCCTCACACCACCAGTGCTCCTATTTGCATGTGAAGGCTACAAAATAAAAAATAGATCCACTTGTTAAAAAATATCCAAGTCTACACAACCATCCAGGAAAGAGGTTACTCTACCTGTGAAGAACTTGGTAGGGTATCCCAGGTTTTCCTAGGTGTGTGAAACTCTAACTGTGAGGAAGAGAACCATCCCGCTCTCCTGTGAGATGGCCTAGCTTGATCTCCTTGCTGTGAGGATGAAGGTTGAGTGGCAGACATCATGTTGTAAGTTTGGGTAGGCTGCTGGGATGGTGGCTAGGGTGCTGGCTAGGGTGCTGGCTGAGGTGCAGATCTGGTACTAGGTGCAGGCACCTCTCCCTCTGCCTACAACAAAACCCAGTTTCAATACATAAATACCTTTGTAAGTTTAAAAACAAGTTTTTTTTTTTTTTTGCCATTTAAATCCCAATTACTTATGGCTTTTTCTCTTTCAATTCTGTCTCCTCTACCATGGTGTCTCCCTAGTGATACCAGCCTTGCACCCTCTTGAGTTATGCCCTTCCTTTTTGCATTTTCCACACCTTACAGGTCTGTTCATCCTACTTGCTTTGTAAGGGTTCCTAGGCTCATCAGAAGCCCTCTTTCTTTACTTGGGTGGCTTGCTTGGTGATTTGTATATGTGAGGTGCTAAGGGAGCAGGCTGTCCAGTCTCAGCCCATTCTGACTGGCCAGGCATGGGAGGAAGTACTTCATTGTATATCTCCATGTAAGTTTCTTTGAAGTAGCATGGGTGTGTGTAGTCTTCTGGTGTCTCAATGTTTGTATAAATGGCTGTTATGGCATGTTTGCAGGGAATGCCATTTAAATCCCAAGACCTACAGCTACATGTCTTCTTTACAAGATCAACTACATACCTCTCATACTGACTGGCTACCTCATAAAGGAAACTGTCAACTGGGGTAGCATTAAATGACTTACTTTCAACCTTCAATTTCTCTAACCTATCTTGTATGCTTGGACACAACTTTACAGCATACTTCTGTATCCCTTCCCTTTTTGTGTAAAACCTAGTCATAAGTTTAACCCTAATCCACTCCAACATTGCCAAGATAGACTTGTCCCTAGACTTCAATATCATTGCATTAAAAGACTCACTCAAGTTATTTACCAAACAATCTGTTAAGGCCCTAGGAGTAAAGTGTGACCTTGTCCACTGTGCAGGTGCAATGTTTGCAAGATACTCATATGCCTTTTCATCCAAATCCCTTATGTACTGCATGCATCTCTCAAACTCCCTTACTGTTGTGGCAGCAGCACACCTCCACAGTTCATCCTTCAGCTCTAATTCCTTGTGATCAACTTTGAAATTGTTGTAGATGTGTTTCACACAGGATCTATGCTCCACAGTAGGGAATAGTGTTTCTATTACAGGAATAAGCCCCTGCAAATAATCAAACAAACAAACAAAACAGGTTAGTTCAGCAAACAAAGTAAACTACTCAAGTGTAACTGAACAAACCAAAACTTGCATACCTTTTGCCTATCCGAAATGAAGACCAACTGAAGCTCCTCTGGCCTCCCTATATCATCAGCAAAAATTTCCAAAAACCATATCCAAGACTCCCTAGTTTCTTGTTCCACAACAGCCATGGCTACTAGAAAAATGTTGTCATTTGCATCCTTGGCAGTGGCAGATGAGATTTGCCCACCAAATCTGTGCTTTATGTGACAACCATCTAAACTTATAAATGGCCTACATGCACCTAAAAATCCTACCTTCTGAGCATTGAACCTAATATACATTCTCTTAAATTTTGGCTGGGAAGTCTCATCAGCCATTTCTGTTTGCAGTATAACCCTACTCCTCTTGTCTATAGTGTTTATCATTTGTGTATAGTCCTTAAGGACACCATATTGCAGTTGCTCATCTCCATTGATAAAATCCTTTACCTTTCTCTTTGACCTATACATTTGGTTTACACTTAGGTTAACAGATAAATTTTGCATCACATGGTTGACATTAGGGGTGGCAAATGGGCGGGTTGGGTCATAAATGGGTTGGGTGTGTAATTATCCATTTATCCATTTATGATCCGTTTATGTATAAATTAATTATCCATTACCCGCTCAACCCATTTAATTAGTAACTCGTCCATTTAACCTAATTTAACCCAAATACCTCTAAAACTAGTTGAATACCCTATTGACTTCCAAAATTACCAAAATACCCTTAAATACCCAAAATGACCCAAATACCCCCTACACTTTCAAAATTACCAATATACCCTTGGACATCCAAATTTACCAAAATAACCCTAGAATGATAAATCTGAGCTTTTTCTTATTTTGTTCCAGCTTATTCATTTTGAGCTATTGTAATTGTTGTGTTCAATGGTCATACATTGAATTCAATGATCCCAAATATCTCTAGGAAAAAGAACAAAGAACAACACGAATAATTAAAGTACACAATGATAAATAAATGAATAGACTGTAACTACACAATTGAGAGACAAAATATTTAACTAGCAGTTGAGTTGCCAATACCAAACAACTTCATCTGACTAACCCGTCAGCATCGAGAATTAAGTTGATGTGATTTACTAAATATCATGTATAGCCTGACCAGTATATCAGTTGAAGGCTTCATAAAATAAGGTGAATTACTAATTTCAATACAATTTAGAAAGTAATGACTCTACTCATGCAATATTTCTTCCAAATGCTGCACAAAATAGTTTGGAACCATTCAAAAGCCACCTAAAAGATATTGGGAGTTTCCCACATCCGGATTTAAGTCACCTCCAGTATTTAAGAGTTTACAGAAATAGTTATGCCAATTATAAACCATGCCTGCCTCAAAACAACAAAAACTGGAGCGAGTAGCACCACAATCAGTACAATGTCATGTTTCAAATACGAAATGCGAATTTCCATTGAAAACAATTTATGAGATGGGAATTTCCAAACATCAATATAGGTTGTCTTGATCCAAAGATGAAGTCTTGGAAGGCAGATAGTGATAATTGCAGAGTCATTAGTAGAAACTGTTCTTTTCCAACATATTTGAGGGTCCACTAATCTATATATATATATATATATATATATAAAACCGAAGCTTTTGAAGCTCCCACAATTTTTTATGTCAGCAATTAATTTTTTTTTAAATATATTTTTATTTTATTTTATTAAGTTGTTTACTTATTAACCCGACAGACTACCCTCGCCCGTTAAACTCCCTTTCCTTCTTTGCCTCTTTCGTTCTCTCTGCCTCTCTCAATTCTCAAAACCCTAAACTATAGTCCACAGGCGCTGGCCTCTTACTCCTTAATGGCAGAAAGTTTTTGATTTTGAGACTTTTCCATCAGATCGGATTCTCTCCACAAACATTACTGGTAAGTTTTTTATTTTGTTCTATAATTTTGGTTGTCAAATATGATTTAGGGTTTCGTTTTTGGTTCTTTGCCTCTTTCGTTCTCTCTGCCTCTCTCAATTCTCAAACCCCTAAACTATAGTCCACGGGCGCCAGCCTCCCACTCCTTTAGTGACAGAAAGTTTTTGATTTGAGACTTTACCATCATACTAGATTCTCTCCACAAACATTATGATTTAGGGTTTCATTTTTGGTTGTCAAATATGATTTAGGGTTTCGTTTGGGAGTGTTTCTTTTGAATGATTAGCTTAGATTGATGGGTTTGGAGCCACCTTTTTCCTTTCTCACTAAAACAAAATGTAAATTTTGTTGGCACGTATATATTGAGATCAAATTGTCAATGGCTAAATATCACCGGTGAGACTTTTGGTGGATTGGTGTCTCCCTAATTAAATATTAGTGTGTTTGAGATTAGGGGAGGTCACGGTTCAAAGTTTAAACTTCCGGCCGTCGCAATAATTGGTAAATAACTGGATTTATACAAACAAGACTTTTATTCGTTTGGACAATACATAAGTTAAGTTCTTTATATCAAGTGTGTTGAATTTGTTTGAGAAAATTGTCAAATCAATTAGATATGAAGGTTGCTAATAAAAAAAATCAATTTATTTTAATTTATAATTATAATGACATCTTAACATATATGCAGAACTCTTTTAGGGGATACACAAGGAGAGATTGACTTGCAGCAAAGGACTGAGCACACATGCTGCTGATACAGTCAACTTCCAAGGAATGATTTATAATTTATTGATGAATCTGTCAAATATCTGCCAAATTTTCACAACCACTAAAATCAGTTCTGCTTCGGACCATTATGTATAAAATTTTATCCTTCAAAATAGTCAACATGCATCATTAAGTTTACTTCCAATCAACAAAAAAGTTCATACATGCTTCTATTAATGTTGCTTGAATGTCAGCTAAAAATCGGATTCTTACTGTTTTGAAGGTAGGGATTTGGCATTTTGTTATCTGGGTTATTTGGTAATACAACTACAAGACGAGCACAGTCAGGTATTTACCAATCTTTCCTTTACTCTGTACTTTTTTTGCATATTTATTGGTAATATGCTTCTTTATTGAAAATCCAGACTCTTTTATCATAATAGCTACATGTTTAACTGTCAAGACTTTTAAAGTCAAGTTCATTTCTCTTTTCTATTTCTCTTTATAAGTAATTATGGATAGTTTAACAATTTAGCCTTTAGACGAGTTTGTATGCGGTTCCCTTTAGAATAATAAATAGATGACGGCTTTGGGAATTTACTTTTTCAACCAATTTTAACCATTAAAGACAAATATTACATGGTTGAGATGGTGTGACAATCCATGAGTATAAATATACTATGTCCTTCTCCTCTCAAGTTCTCACATAAGAATGAGCTGGATCCCTGTACATAGAGCCCACCCTTATGTGAAATGAGAGAGATGTACTACAATGGCAGTTGGATATGACCAGACCAGAACAACTTCAATTGACCATTGATTGGATTGAATTATAACATGTGGAAAACCTTACAGGAAAAGCATGGCTGATTAGAGTCCATGCATATAAGACCTGATAGGATTGGCTTTTAACATCCATCAAGTAAAAATCTTGGCAAATAAGAAGCAAGGTTGATGAGAGTTTTGAACTGCCACTTGCACACCATAGAATATTCAAAATAATATCTACTAAATGGTATCCAACATGCTGAAATTATTATTTTTGTAAATGAGATTAAGGAAAGCAATGGGGTTCAATTAAACCAGGAGTTAAAAAAGGAAAAGGGTGTTGAGCCATTCAATTACTTATTAGTTTCGACATTGGTCTACATATTTGAGTGACTAACTCGAACTTGAACTTGATGCCATGAGGTGTTCAATATCCCTCTCAAGTTCCAAATGTCTTCAACCTTTTCAGGTTGGACATTTGATGTTATATCCACCTGCCAATCAATGTAATTATGGCCCTTGAAATTGGATATGCAAATTCAAGTCACCTTTTGGTCCTAGAGGTGCTAGGTCCTGTTGGATTCATATGTTATTTGTACTGCTCATTTTGCATCTATATTACTGGTACTTTGAACTTTTCATAAATGATGTACATTTCAAACTTGTGAGAGATATATAGGAAAAGTAAGGTTGTTGATTATGGTCATGTTAGATATGATTATAATGTAAGATTGTTAAAGTACTGTTAAGTGATTTTGAAACAAACATCATATTCAAATGGAGTCAGTAAGTCATTGTCTAAAAGATAATTGTACTTTTTTTTAATGAATTCCGTGCATTGCAGGAGAGTATAACTTATCGTCAACAAGTGGAACAAGAGTTTATATTGATTTGGAAATTCCTGATACTGCTAATTTCAAAGATCAGTAAGTACTTTATTTTGGATTCACATTTTTAATGTATTTATATTAAAATACACAAAAACTAATATGATATTAATATTATATATGTCATTTCTCTTATCAGGTATAGAATTTAATTAAAGCTTGAAGATAGCTCAAAAATGACCATATTCATTGCTCAGAAATGACCATATTCATTTTAATTTAAACTTAAGTTTGATTTCCATTTTTCATTACATAATTTATTATTTCATATCAAGGATAGGAAACTATGAGACTGGAATACTAATGTAGGATCAAAGAGGAAGAGAAAAAGAAAAGTTTACATTTTTATACGCAATAACTTTCCCGTGCATCGCACGGGTTAGCGACTAATTCTATCAAATAGCAACAAAAATCAGGCATTTAATTAGAACTATATTAAAAACAACAAATAGTCCAGAAAAAAAAATACTTGGCATTTAATTAGAACTAATTGAGCTGGAATTATTAAAATTACCTAAACCTCATCATTATATGTAATGTGTCCAGAAATGCATAGGTGTTCAAAATCCTTCACAAGGTGCTCGTCATCATGATCAGGTATAACTAGCAAAGTAAAAAACTAGTAAGTAAATATAAAAAGGGAGAATGCATAATTTAATAAAAATTACAAGTATATGAAAAAGACATTTACCCTGCCCACCAAACAACCAGCTGCGGGAACATAACAAAGCCTCTGCATTTTGTGGCAATAGACAACTGCGGTACTTATCAAGAATTCGACCACCAATGCTAAACGCAGACTCTGAGGCAACAATAGTGATAGGAATACTCATAATGTCACAAGCCATTAGTGAAAGTTCTGGAAAGCGACCACAATGTGATTCCCAATATTCAAGAATATCCAAGTCCATATGAGTGTTATGGTCAAACCGGGCCTCTTCCAAATACACATCTAATTGTGACTTACTATTGATTGAACCAAAAATTTGACTCTCAAATGTATCAAAACCAGCAATATCAGCATCTCTTACCTTCTCATTAGCACCACTACTAGATGCATTTTCAACCATATTGTGTGCTTCATAATTAGTGGCGCGCAAATATCCTTCGACAAGGGAATATAACTTGTCACGAAGATCCATCACCATTTTTGTCCCATCAGTGCCATAAAGTCGCTTATAACTGAACTTCACAAACTGCAACTTATACTGAGGATCTAAAATTATAGCAAATGATAACACAATGCTGTAACAATCCTAGTATTTATCAAATTTTTCTTCATGCTTTTTGCCATGTCACTAATTACTATATCATCATCTTCCATCTCTTCTAAAATACACAAATGAATTTTCCATACACCATGAAAGTATAAGTTGGCAGTGGGGTATTGAGTGCCTAAAAAGAGAGTGGTGATGTCATAAAATGGCTTCAAAAACTTTGCTATCTTCCCGACCTTATCCCATTCATCATTTGAGGGACAAGTGCAAAAGCTTCCATCAACAATACTAAAATTGTGAAATGCATCACAAAATGTGAGAGCTGTCTCAATCATTAAGTATGTCGAGTTCCATCTTGTTGGCACATCTTGTCGCACTTTCTTACTAGTTAAATTAGGGAGTTTTTGAAGACATTCGGCAAATCTTAACTTCCTCATATCATTGCCTCTCACATATTTAACACTTTTACATATGTTGTGCATAGCATGCTCTATAATTTTCAAACCTTCTTGTACAATAAGGTTTAAAATATGAGCAACACAAAGAACACAAAAGAACTCACCACTACAAGGCAAAGATGATCTAAAAGAAGGGTTTTTTCTTCAAACTATTCACCAAGGTATCATTGTAAGAAGCATTGTCTAAAGTGATTGTAAATACTTTTTTCTCAATGCCCCATTCTTTTAGAATGTTAAACAATCTCTCTACCAAAATCTTACCACCATGAGGAGGTGGCATATGAGAAAAACATAAAACCCTCATTTGCAACTCCCAATTTGCATCAATGTAGTGTGCAATGAGAACCATGTACTCATCCGTTGTGGAAGATTTCCACAAATCTGATGTTAAGCAAATCTTGCCCGAGACTAACTTTATAGCACATTTAAGATTTTCTCTTTCTCTCTTATAGATTTTCAAAACATCTAACTTTGTTGTATTCCTACATATTGGCTTAACATCAGGATTTAGAAAGATATGAATCTCTCTATTAACCTCATGCTCCGCAAATGAAAATGAGTAATTATGCCTAATAATTTCCATTACAATCTTTTCACGATGCATATCTTGATCAAGGGGAGGACAATAAGGCCCACTATCATTTTCTTATGACATTTCTTAGCATGATGGCGTAAATTACTAGTCCCATTCTCCTTATCTGCCGTTAAAATATTAGTAAATTTTCTGCACTTGACTTTTTGATGGCCATCTTCATATAAAGGTAATATTTCAAAATCATTCCACACTTCAAAAGTCCTACTCCTACTTCTTTTGCTACTACTTGAAACTATTTGTTCAAATTCATCCATCCCCTCGGTTACAGACATGGTTCACCTTAAAAGATAAGACAATCAAAATGACAATTTCTACAAATATATATTTCAAATCAACCAAAATCACAAAAGGTAGAAACATAGGTGACAATTTGAACAGAACCCAAAAGGTAAATGTGGATAGATGCAAATCATCAAACGCCTAGAACAGAAAAAGACATTAACTTAGAACTCAAAACCCAATTGAGAGAGGGATCTTAATCTTACCTTGAAAATCTTAACGAGTCCAAAGCCACCTTCACCGAGCTTGTGAGTTTGTCTACACTAACAGAACAAAGTAAACTATTACTAGTGGTTTTTTTTTTCAATCATTATACAAACAATCAGTTTAGAATGCTAGAGTAAAAGTACTACCTACACAACTAGTTGCTGACTTATAACCCAAATCCCATTTCTCCATTCACATCAACCTTTGTCCACAACCACCACCACCACCACCAAGCACAACCACTGAGCACAGCAAATGCCAAAATCCATCGATGAAATGATTCAACGGCCACCGCAGTATTGTGTTTCGATTGCGAATCGGAGATCAGGGATTGAATCGGGAAGCTTCAGAGAGAGAAACAGGTGTACACGCAACGCAACGAGAGAGAGAGAGAGAGAGAGAGAGAGAGAGAGAAGGAATATATATATATATATATATATATATATTTTGGTAATTACTTTTGTTTGGTTACTGAGAAAATTTGAGGGAAAGTGTTTAAGGAGAGGGTTGAATGTTTTGGCTTAGAAAATATGAGGGAAAGGGAAATTGTCTAAGGTTATATTGTTTATGTGAAAAATTGAAATATCCATTAAAAGGGTTAAGTGGGTATCTATGGACTACGGATTTATTTAATTTTAAAATTTAGATGGGTTTAGTGGGTATTAGTGGATTTATCTATTTAGACCCATCTAATTAAATAACCAAATGGGTCTTTACCCATTTAACCCAAATATTCAAATGGATTGGGTTAAGACTTATCCAACTAAGGTGGGTAATGGGCGGGTTTATGGATATGGGTAAAAATTGTGACCCCTAATGGTTGTGTACACCACTCACCTCCCAATTCGGATTTTTGCTAAAATCCTCAATGAACCTCTTAGCAACATAAGCTGATGTTGCTTGGCTATTTTTAAAAGACTTGGGGCAAGTACAGTCATCAATCAAGGTCTTAATCTGAATGTTTGCTCTCCACTTATTTGAGATGCATAACATCTTCACCCACGCCCATTCTTGTAGTGAATTGATATCTTGGTCCTCTCATTAAACTTGAATTTAATGTCAATAGGTTTTTTTATTGCAAACTTCCTCAAAGCAGCTCTGAACACCTTTGCATTAGGAAACTTCATCTCCTTCTTCAGTACAACATTTCTCATGTCACTCTTAGCATTAAACTCTACCTGCTCATCATCAGACTCATTCAGTGGCGAAGCCAGGATTTTAGTTCAGGGGGGGCAAAATTAAAAGACTAGATTGAAAGTAAAATTAATCTAAAGACATAGAAGTTAAACATGTGATTTGATTCCTTAAAATAAATCAATGTAAAAGTGTTAAGGATATAGAAATATACCTGCAAAGTTGTACTTTCTTGGCCTTGAATACTCTTAAAAAGTTATGTAAAATTCAACATTTCTTTCTCTATTCTTTTAAGTGGTAAGAACTAAGAAGTTAAAATTTTGGTCTATGGCAAAAATAAATTGTTTGAAACTGTGAAAAGGTTAAGATAGAAGAGAAAACAATTAGGAGGCTAGGGTTTTAGTTTGATATAAAAGGTCTTAAATATTATTTTTTATTATTATGATGATGTGGATACCCTAATTCAAAGGAAATAATTGTGTGACAAAGGCAATTGCAGTTGCTTAAGAACATGCGGCAGGAAAAAAAAAAAAAAAAGGAATATGGTTTTTAAGTGGGACCCAAAAAACATTGTTTTGTTTAAAAAGACAAATAAACCTATGGAACCTTTGTGTTATTTCTTATGGAACCTATATATAGAAAAAGACAAAATATTGTTATTTGTTCTCTGAGTGTAGAACGTTTGAGGTCAAAATGGCAGGTATTGTAAATTGCATACTATATAGGATTTTTTTTGGGGAGGTCAGGGGGGGCAACTGCCCCCCCCTCGACCCCCCCTGCCTCCGTCCCTAGACCCATCCATGCTTACCAGGTCATCCTCAAGGGCTGGCTCAACCCACTCAGGGTCTGCATGGACTGCATTGCTTGATTCTGGGGCTGTATTGGGAGCAGAACCTTGTGGAGCTGAGTTTTGAGCAGCAAATATCTCATCACCAAAGTCATCCCCCTCTAGGCCTTCATTTAGCCAATCATCATCATCATCATCATCTCCTTCAACATTTTGTTCTTCAACCCTTGCACTAACCTCAACATCCTGTTCTTCATCTCTTGCACCAATCTCAACATCCTCAACATCTTCTTCTTCATCATTCTCATCATCTTCATCATAATCACTCTCCAAATCTATTTCATCCCTTACTGCATCACCAGCTACATCACCAGCTACACCACTAGCTACCACTCCCCTTCCATCAGGATACTCAACTGCCAGTGGCTCTATATCTATGTTAGTATAGATAATGATTTTGGTAGCTGGCCATGCCCTATGAAGGGTAGTCATGTTCACCACATCTGCATCTGTTTCTATGACACTTAAATCATCCTGTAGACCACCTTCAGGAAGTAAATACCTATATCTACTTCCAACTTTAGGAGCACCAACTAGATGGCATAAATCTCGAATTTCAAAGTAACTCAACTTGTCAGGGTCAATCTCTGTCAGTGTACGTACAAACCCACCCACATATTCAAGGGTTGGCTCCTCCATAAAACATCCCTCAATATGAATTTCAATGTCAAATGTGAAGTCAACCATCTGCAAACAAAGTAAGTAGTTTGTTTACACACTGACATGCAGCAAACGACAAGAAGCCAAAAGAGACAGCAAGCCAACAAATTGATAACAAGCCAACAAATTGACAACAAGACAACAACACACGGACAAATGGACCACATAAAGCACATGCAAAACTAGATTCCCAACAAATTCATAGGGATCACACTACCCACAGTTCACAAACAAGTGTAATCAGGTATACGCATTATATAAACACCCATAGCAGTACATTAGCTACATCCTAAGCAATTCTACATATAAATAGCAAATTGCACATTTAACATAAACCAATTTTGAGAAAATTTTACAAAACCTAACTACGTGGGTAGGTGGTGATAAAAAAATGACATCAAGAACTCAAATGCAGATGAAGAGCAGTCACACATACCTTGCCTAGCTTCGATGATGCAAAACAAGTGTTTTCTCCCCTTCCAGATGCTCCAAACCACGAAGAACAAGCCGATCTCACCTCAGGCCTCTCTATCACAAAGTTTTGAGTTTTGGGTGTTTTAATTCGCGTTATGTTCTGTTTTGGGGTTAAAAGGTGTTTTTGTAACGGCAGAGACCGAGGTGGGTTACGGGGATTGACGGAAACATACCTCAGGTGGGTTAAGTGACACTTTTCAAACCACAGGTAGGCAAAGTGATTTTCGCCCAAACCACATGTGGGTTTATTGTAATTATCCCTAAATAAAATTTTAAAACTAAAAGTTCCATATACTATAGAATTCTTATATTTTTTTCAAAAAAATCTTATCCAACAAAACTCTCGATTGTTGCATTAAGTAATAAATAATTGCATCAAAATTAAGAAAATTTATTTTTAGAAGAATCGAAATTAAGAAATTAAGTTGATACATGACACAAAATTAGACTTCAATTGTGATGGTTACTTTACAATATTCTATGCAAACATAATAACCATATGTGTGTATTAGAATAATTAATTTAGAGTTTCAAGATGTCTCGTTAATTTTTTTTTGACATTGAAGTCTAGTTAAATAAATTTTCATTTTTATAATATATATTTAATATTAAAATATATTTTTTAATTTATATACTATTTTTTACTAAACCATTTAATTTACACTAGTTTGGGTCCTCGCAAGTGCCACCCCTTGAATGGGAAAATTAAGATAAAACTTCTATTTGAAAAAGTATGAAACCATATACTTGAACTTAGAGTGACTATTTAATATATGAGCATCTATTTGCCATGATTGTTTTTTAAAATCTATTTGTTGAAGGCAATATCCACTAACTAAAATCTATTAAGAACGATAACGAATATCATTATCTTTCAACAAGGAACAATTGAGTTTTTCTAATACATTGTCATAATATTTAAATTTTCACAATTAATGATGTTATATGCTACAATCCTAATAAGTAATTACGTGTACGTATGCAACTTGAACCCCAATCCTTGCTTTCCACACCTGTCAGCATGTCATCTATAATTTGCTATAAAACTGTTTTGGATGTAGTGTTATAATATTATTCTATGACAAATGTTTTAGTATTTTAAATGAAGATTTTTTTTAATAATAAACATATTATACACATATCATTATTTGTCTGTTTTTGTATCTTTCTGCTGAATATTTGAAATGTACTTTTCTTAAAAAATGCCGAATTATATTTGTCCATATGCTTACCATAATGTACACATACTGTATTTTACTAACTATGGCTACAATTAAAGATTTTCATCAAATACTTGTAATTATCCACAATGAAAACTTTGTTATCCATCCTACATTTTTTATTGTCTTACATTTTATGAGTTTAGTAATAATATTTAGCTTAGTTTTTAATAAACACCCTTTTTAAGTAAGAAAATAACTAAAAAAGAAGAAGATAACAAAAGGCATGTGACATTGAAGTTCCCATTAGATATAATTATAAGCCTAGTAGATCTAAACCTAGTAAATCAATGTTCTCTAGGTAACAAATAGCACACCCAATATCACCATTCTAATTTTTCAAGTATGACTACCACATAAAACTCAAAACATATGAAGAAATTGTTTGAGATATTAAAATTTAATGGATGTATTTTAGACATTGCACAATAGATTATTTTAGGAATCATATGATTTTGTTATGGTTTAACTGAAAGAGTAATAGTATGGCATATTTGCTTGGTTTTAAAGTTTAGAGAGGTACTACCCCAAACATAAAGGGACATAATTTTTATTTTTACTATTGGTGTAAAACTGTCTCTTACACACACACACACACACACACACACACACACACACACACACTTTAAAGTTTAAACAGTGTGTTTAAAAAAAAATCCTAAAGAAAACTATTCATGAAACGGTAAATTTTGGCTCACTAAATTTGACTAAACCATAAATAAGGTTACAGACCTAACAAAATATCATAACATTTTTAGAATACCTTTATTTTCAACTATAGTGGATCATATTCTGATATTTTATTTTATTTTAACTTATAAAGAACTTATATCTCAATAGTTGTAAAAATATTGTGATAACAACAAAATGTCACAACGATTTCATAATCCAATACCTTTTTTTTAGTTGTAGTGAATTCCGGTCTAATATTATTATTTTATTTTATTTTGATCTATGGGAACTAACACCTAAGTCGCAACATTTTCCCAATATCTTTATTTCAGCTGTGGTTGGTTCTGGTATCATATTTTTCTATATTTTATTTTGACTAATAAGAAACAAACACCTCAAAAATTGTTAAAATATTGTGACAATTTAACCAAATAACAACTCCAAATCCTCAGCCACTTTAGAAAGTAGCATAATTCCAAAACTTGACTAAAAAATTTACTAAAAATAGAAATATATATATATATATATATATTGAGAATCTACTAGAAATAGAAATAGATATAGAAATGATTTTTGACTAGGCATAATCTCTGTATATTAATTTTTTTTTTAGAAACAAACATCTAATTACATAATCCTTATTCTTAAAAAAATAAAAAAAAATAGGGTTAAAATTGTAATTCAACAAAATTAAAAAAAAAATTACCAGATAAACTTTTTTCCTAAAAATTAGCAGATTCTCTATTTGAATATAGAGAGGTGCTATGTCCACAATATTTTCACAACAAATCATAGGTGGTTAGTTGTTATTGGTTCTAATTTGAAACTAACACTAAAATTACTTTTTTGCCCCAACAATAACAATTAGTAACAACCTACCACTTAGGATTTGTTGTAAAAATGTTGTAGACATATCATTTCTCATTTGAATATAGAGAGGTGCTACGTCCACAACATTTTTACAACAAATCCTAGGTGGTTAGTTGTTATTGGTTCCAATTTGAACCTACCACTGAAATTACTTTTCTACCCCCACCAATAACAACTTGTAACAATTTGCCACATAGAATTTGTTGTGAAAATGTTATGGACATATCATTTCTCTTGAAGATATCTCATGCACGTTTAATACATTTTTTCCTAAAAACTAACTCACATTTAACCTAGCAGATTACTCATTTTCAAATTCTAAATTTTAGTTTCTTAAAAGTTCGTTCTTGTATAACTTCACTAAAAAATTCAAATTGAAAAATTACATTAAACTTAAAATAATAAAAAAAGTGACAAAATTTAAGTACAATATCTTAGGTGTTGTTCCTTAAATTTCCCTCTTAAGGTTCAGTCATGTGACTGCTTAATTAAAAGATACACTTTTATATTATGAAAAAAATTCATATGACAAAATTTTAAATGAGGAACATAATAAATAGTACCTATGTATTGTTATATATATATATATATATATATATATATATATATATATAAAATAAAATTAAAAAAAAAAAAAAAAAACTAGTCAAAAATAAATTTATTAATTTATTTAAACAAAAATGTTAAAAAAAATAAATAAATGACAGTTTCTAAATCTAGTAACGCAAAATCAAAATGGATCATAATATTTTGTCAAGTAAAGTATTGGGTTAAAAGAAAGAAACTGAAATGGAAGAGAAGAGAAGAGAGGGAAAGTGAGGAGGAGGAGATAGATCTCAAATCGCAATCCCAATCCCAATCCTAATCCTAAAAAGGAATAGATGATGATGATGATGGGGCGGAAGGTGTTTTCGCTATTGGTTGTATGGTTTTTGGTAAGCGACGTCGTATTGAAGAAATGCGATGCCATTTGGATGACAGTACCGGCCACCGGTACCAAGTGCGTGTCGGAAGAACTCCAGAACAACGTCGTCGTTCTAGCTGATTACGTCGTCGTTTCCGAAAACGATCACTCCCACCTCACTCCCACCATCGCTGCCAAGGTACCAGTACAACCTTTAATAGGATTTTGGTTTTTAGAGGAAACAGTACCTAGCACTTTATATTCACTTTCATAACTTGATCATGCTTGGTTCATGAAGCACATCCATAATGTAACTCTAGAGGTTAAATGTAGCTCCATATCTATGGTCCTGGGAATCATTTTTGAGTTGTTGTCTTGACATGTTAAGAAGGCCAGTCTCTTATACTCCCAAGAATGCTGGATTTGGTTATCATTGTCAAGAAGGGTTATCATTATTTTAAAAATATACGAACATGTGGAGAAGGTTAGGGCCCATTTGGATTGAGGGGGGAGGGAGGGGGAGTAGAGTAGAGTTTACTAAAAATAGGCTAATTTTGGGCCAACTCTACTCTACTCCCCCCTCTATCCCCGCAATCCAAACGGACCATAAGAGTTCATTTGGATTGAGGGGGGAAGGAGGGAGAGTAGAGGGGAGAAGAGTAGAGTTGGCTAAAAATATGCTAATTTTGGGCCAAATCTACTCTACTCTACTCTCCCTCCCTTTGCCTCAATACAAACAGACCATAAATCTACAAGAGTGCAGAATTTTGGTTATCATGTAACAGTTGGCTTTTTTGGTCATCTCGGCCTGTGCTGTATGAGATCATTTTCATTAGGGCAATATGTCATGCATTAAACAAACATATAATTGCTGGAAGATTCTTTTTGCTTGTATTGACCAGAATTACTGGTTCAAGTTCTTCTTGTTACATATGGTTTGGTCTGGTCTCTTTGCCCTAGCTGCCTTACATAATCAACCATCCTCTACATTTGTTATGGTTTGTGCTCTAAAATTCAATTTATTGGCATGTTATAAATAATTGAATTGTTTATATATGAACTAATTGGACATTATCATATAGTCCTTGTGATGCCCTACATTTGTTCTTTTTTTTTTGGATTGCGGGCTTTATTTATTGTGCCATCTGTCATTATTTTGGAAGAATTCATCCTATACATGTTGACAGTATGTATAAAATAACAGCAATCTTTGCACCTAGGCTTTCTTTGAGGCTTTTAACTAGACTCAAACAAATGTAATTTTGCTGTTCAAATGGTATAGGCATTTATCATGAAATGCTCTGTTCTGCTTTTAGGGATAGGTTAACCTTGATTTATAAAGTATGAATGTGACTAGAGTGTTGAAGTCATTATTGCACGATGTCAATGAAACATGAGAATTTGTATATAAACAGATTCTTTAAAAATTTTGTTGGATGGTCTAAGCATCTGCAAATGTGATCAGCTGGCCACTATGATGTTTGCTTATCTTTGACATTTACTGGATTAGGCCTTGGATGCTGTTGTTTAAGATATCATCATGTAATTTAACCTTTTGATGGTTCAAATGCTTTATGGTGCTTCTTTTTCTTTGGCATAAGGGACTTTACTACAATAATCTAGGATTAGATTGCCTGTATAATTTTGTAGCTGAGTTATAAATTTGTATTTTCCAGGACTCTCCTTTTCAATCTAATAGAAAAAATAATAATAAAAAAAAGGAAATTACAACTGATGGTTCTTATTTATATCAATTTTCTTGCAATTCAATGATAGTTTATTTTCTCTTTAGGTAACATCACCATATGGAAATAATCTTTTTAATAAGGAGAACGCAACAAATGGACAATTTGCTTTTACAACTAAGGAGGCTGGCAACTACCTGGCATGTTTCTGGGTGGATGGACATAACCCAGGAGGTGGAGATGTAAGTGTAAACCTTGACTGGAGAACTGGAATTGCAGCAAAAGATTGGGAATCAGTTGCAAGAAAAGAGAAGATTGAGGTGAGCACCTCTTGATTATATTTCTCCCCCACTTAGCCGGTAAATTTCTAGCAGTGTCTCTTTTTTGAAGTGTTAATCTTTCTGAACTCTAGAACTCAAAGAATGAGTTAAGTTCCTTTTTAAATTGTTATTGAAATTATGAATCTAAAACCATAGTAATTAAGATTTTTCTGTGCTTTGGAAGCTGCAAAAGATCATCAATTACAAGTGAATGTTATTATTATTATTTTTTCTGGATGGATAAATAAACAAGTGAAAGTTGCGGAGTAAAGACACCAATAAAAATATAGTGGATCTTGATTTATAAGCTTTCACTAAAGTCTGAACTTGCAACATGGACTAAAAAGTTTCAATAAGAAACTGAATGGTATTCTGATAATGTCAAATCTTTTTTTCAAATTATGCCAATTATCAGAGCCAAAGCTCTAAATATTAGTTTGTTAGTTTTGGAAGTTCCAAAAATGTGTTAGGATTGTGTCATATATCAAGTTGGCACAGATAACTTCTTATATGATGATTTAAATTTTTTTTGGCCTTGACTCACTATGATGTAGAACTTGGGTAGTAAGATAGAGATAAAAGGAAAAAGAAGAGATAAGCAAAACAAATTCTAAGCTTCACCACCTAGAATCTGCCTGAACCCTAGGCATCACCACCTAAGAGTGTTTTACATCACAACCAAGCAAAGAAGAAACACATATATTCTCAAATCATAATTTTTTTATTCCAAATCAGGCTACTTTCAAGAGCACTAGTTTAATAGGGTTTAGGGATTACATCAACATGGAAAATGCCAAATCAAATCCGTTAAAACCCTCAACATTAAAAACTAAATTAAAAAAATAATTTCAAATTTAGAAACAAAATCTTAAATGAATTTGGTGGTCCTTGCATTGCACTAGCTATGTGTGTAATTATCAATCATGTTAACAAAAGAGCCTCTGGGCCTTGACTCTAGTGGCAAAAGGGTGTGTGGTGTGGGTAGGTCTCAGCTTCAACTTTTACCATAAAAATATTAAAGAATTAAAAAGTGAAAAAAGTGGCTTAATTTGTTTAAGTTCGAAAAGAAGGATAAAAACTCGATAGAACTGTCCTGCGCTCTCCCCACATCACTAGATTAGCCACCAAAAATATTAGGCATACTTTCTGGCCTTAAAATGTTTCCTTTTCATCTTATCCCTGATCATGCTATTTTTTTCCCTGCATTGCCATATATAGGGTGTTGAACTTGAACTGAGGAAACTTGAAGGAGCAGTGGAGGCAATTCATGAGAATTTACTCTATCTCAAGAGCAGGTAATTTTTATATGCATAGCTGGGATGCCTTGGAAGTTTTAAGCATTCTCAAAAGCTAATCTAATGGAGGTTTTTATTTATTATTATTTTTGGATCTACTAAATAGAGAAGCAGAAATGAGGATGGTGAGTGAATCAACAAATTCCAGGGTGGCATGGCTCAGTATTATGTCCCTGGGTGTCTGCATCGCAGTTTCGGCTTTACAGTTATGGCACTTGAAGCGGTTCTTTCAAAAGAAGAAGCTTATTTAGATGTTGCTTATTTAATTTTCTGTTGATGAAAGAAGAGATTCCATAACTTTTTTTTTTGTAGCTAATTTTGACCTTATATGTGGTACTAGGAAAATTTTGAAACCATTTACTGAGTTTCCAGATTTTGATATCCTTAAGAAACGATCATTCTTCATCCCGCGATTGACAAGCACAGTAATACGTCGCAGTAAGTTCAACTGGTCTTCCATGGCAAATTAGCAATACTCATATTGCCAATGAGCTCTTACTCCCTCCTTATAATTTATAGGTATATTGCCAATGAGCTCTTACTCTCCCTATATAATTTTTAGGTGAAGGATGAGGTCATGGATTCAAAATTCATTGGGTGTGGCTGTAATTACCAATAAAAAAAGAGAAAAAGGAAGCAATACACGTTACACTACTTGCAATCACTTGCTAACAATCTTATTTAGAGAATATGGACGAGCTTAGGGTCCTAGCAATAGATCTCTAAGATCAAAATATGATTATATAATTCCTCTGCGAATATTTACATGTTCATTTGGGTGGTGATGGAAAATGCAAAAGTATAGGGCACTGGATTTGATTTCAAACGTGGTAGGGTTTCACTTGGATTTGAGAATTTATAGTCAAGTAACACGAAGAAAAATTAATGACATAAATTGTTTTATCTAAATTTAACCCAATGGATTTATGGTTTAAAAGTTTTTCAAAACACTTGTGTGATGTTGCAGATTAATAATTAAAATTAATAATTATTGTTTAAAATCTACATGTTAATACCTAAACCCGTCCATAAATTTCATCCTTAGAAAAAAAAGGTGCAATTTTATACTTTGTTTAAGTCACTTCAACTAGAATCCAAAATCCAAATCATTCACTTCAAATACTTCCTATCCGAATGAGCCATAATTCTTTTTCTGGAAAATTTCACTTTAGTAACAAATTAAATCCTGAATTTTCAAAATGCTTTTTTTTTTTTTGGGGGGCATAAGAAAAAAAATGAAAGTATATATATAACGAGAGTGTAGGATTTTGGGTTTAGGAGGTTTACCCAAATAAATAATAATAATAATAATATTAATTGGATAAAATTTAGTTACAAAATTGATTGTAGCATAAGACTACAACTTTACTTAATATCTTTTTATTAGATGTGAATTTTAATAAATTTATCATTGGATTACATTTTATTTTTATATCCTCCATGCTTACAAAATTTTTAAAAATTTAAATATTAATTGCTATGTCTTCAATAAATTGTTTAAATTGCAATTTTGTAGTTTAAAATTATGTATAAAATATAAGTTTATAGATCATTTAGTAAATAATATCCGATTGACACAATATTTGACATGTGTATTAAGAGCATAAAGAACGTGAAATTCAACGGTTAGATTTTCAAAATATGTAGTAATGTTTATTTTATTGAGTAACGTTATAACATAAGATTACAACCAATTTTGTAACTAAATTTTGTCCACAATGCTAAAGGCCTTGTAGCTTAATTGACACCTCCCAATACACAAAGTGCTTGAGGGTCTAGGGGAGAAAGGGTTCGAATTGTAGAGTTAGCAGCATGTTGTAATTATTTCTCAAAAAAAAAAAAAATTTGTTCATAATAATAATAAAATCCACGCAACACCCATGATAGTGGCAGACGTGACAGCATCTTATTAAAATAAAAAGTAGAACTCACGAGCTTTCTCCCTTTCCATCCATATATATATATATATATATAAGATCCGAACAATGTTCAAATCTTTCAAAAAATACTGATTAGTTGTAGAAATATATTGCGTTGCGTTTGATTAAGGTTTTGTCTGAGAAATAATCGCTTTCTTTTACTGAATGCCTTAATTTAACTTGAAAGGTAAACGGATCCAACGTTTAATTAGTTCCAATTTTATTACTGCTTTTTTTTTCCCCTTTGACTATTCAACTTGCTTCTTCTCTTGAAAGACAAAAGGAAATTAATAATTTAAGAGCTTACAATTTTTTTTTTAAATTTAAATTTTAAAATTTATAAAACTACTTGCCAAAGCATTATTGTAAAATGTACCAGTAATGAGACTTGTGTTAATTTAAGCTGGAAGAATGAGAAAAATGTAGAGTAAATACTAAAAATAACATTAGTTGGAAATGTGTGTTTTTATTTTTTATTTTTTATTTTTAAGTGGAACCTCACCAAGGCTTGAACTTGCCCCTAAGAAGTAAACCACGGATACATGACTTCATTTACCAAAATCTTGTACTCCCTCCGTCCCACTTTGTTTGTCCTGTTTGAAAAGTCAAACTTTTTAAAGGAACATCATTTATTGTTTTGTCTGCCTTATAAAAATGTATAAACTTACAAAATTACCCTTAAATAAATTTATCAGCTTTTAAAAAAAAAGAGTTATTAATGACATAAAATAAGGGTATAATAGGAATATTAGTAAATTAATGATTTTTATTTTTAGAAACAGGACAATATTTTGGGACATCTCAAAATGGAATAAAGGACAAACAAAGTGAGACAGAGGTAGTATTTGGTAATCATGGAGAACTTTTAGTGGGAATCAAACCCAAGATGTCTAGGTCTACCGTTCATTCTAAGCCTCTAACCACTAAGTTACACGCTAACAAGTTTAGTTGGAAGTAATAAAAAGAGATAAAATATGGTAGAATGACAAAAAAGAATACATATAACCTTTAGCTTTTGGAATTTTTTTTTTTATAATTGATTTCATATGTGCTCCCAATTTTTTTTTTTTTCATTTGTAAAATGCAGTCATCAAAGAGGCAAAAGTCTTGTATGCCTATTTAGTCATGAGATACCTTCTCTTATTAATAGACATAAGTGTTGATTTGGCAACATTAGTGAAAAATGATATATTTTTTTTCTTTCTAAATAACCAAATCCCTCAAACAATTTCGTTAGTTAGCAAGGTTTTGAAACTATTTAACAATCTAACAAATCGAATCTAAGAGACTTGATTTTGCTCATTGAAATTGAGCCCGACGTGTCGAGTTTCGGGTGGAACTTGAGTATGAAACACTCAATTTCCTGCTCTGCACGTTAAAAAAACATAGAGATGGAGTAAACCAAACGCGAAAACCAAACGCATGAGGAAGAAGGAGCCCTTGCCGCTGCTTCTTGGAACCTTCATAAACCGAAAAGTATTCTCTCAACTCTCAGAAATACGGTGTCCCTTTGGATTCATCTGGGTTTGGGTTTGTTGTTTTTGCATAAATCAGAGGGCGTGAGTTTGTTGCTGTAGGGAGATTTGGGTTCAGAGCAGTGCGTGGGATCTGGGTTTGTGTAGGAAGTTTGTTTCCACCTTGCTCTGGGTTGTGTGGGATCTGGGTTTGTGGGATCTTTGTTGTTGCGTGAGTCTGCCTTGCTCGATTCAATATGGAACTCGAGTGTTTCACTCTCGAGTATGAAACTCGAGTGTGAAACACTCAAGTTCCAACTGAAACTCAACTCCTCCTGGCTCGATTTGTTAGATTACTAAATAGTTTCGAAATCTTGCTAACTAACGAAATTGTTTGGGATATTTGGTCATTTAAGAAAAAAAATCCTAAAAAATGGATGGATTGGGTCAAAACGAAATGTTGTAAAATTTGAGGATATTAACTGCAATTTTTTAAATTATCTAATTTTTTTAAAAAAAAAAAAAAAAACTTCCTCCCGACTATTTACCTTTTTCCGTATGCTCGTCTGAAAATGAACGCGCATTTGTAAATTTCAGATGGGAGTTTGAATACTTTTCCATCGGAAGTTACTGCATATCTGAATCTAATCAGATTTGCATTGCTACTCTCAGTCTCAGGCTATTTTTCTAGATCCACCAGAAGAAATTAAGAAGAGAAGAAAATGCTACGGCTGAGATCATTTCGGCCTACGAATGATAAAGTTGTGAAGATCGAGTTGCATCCCACGCATCCATGGCTTGTAACCGCGGATGCCTCAGATCACGTCTCTGTTTGGAATTGGGAACATCGCCAGGTAAGGTTTCTCTCCTTCTGCAAAAAAAAAAAAAAAAATCTCCATTCGATTCATTTCAGTCTCTCAAATCCAAATCCAATTCAATTCAATTCTCACAGGTTATTTATGAGCTCAAAGCCGGCGGCGTGGACGAGCGCCGCTTAGTTGGTGCGAAACTAGAGAAGCTTGCTGAAGGCGAATCGGAGCCCAAAGGAAAACCTATAGAAGCCATGCGTGGAGGCAGGTAAATTGGATCAATTCAATTCACTCCTGCTGCATTTTTTGTTTGTTTGTTTGTTCTCTGAATGGCTACATGTTTTACTTTTTTCATATTCTTCAAGTGTTAAGCAGGTGAATTTTTATGATGATGATGTGCGCTTTTGGCAACTATGGCGTAACCGCTCTGCCGCAGCGGAGGCTCCCTCCGCCGTCAATCAATTCGGCTCGCCTTTTAACTCTCCGCCTCCGTCCACGAAAGGAAGGCATTTTCTAGTCATCTGTTGTGAGAATAAAGCCATATTTTTGGACTTGGTGACGATGCGCGGCCGTGATGTTCCCAAGCAAGAACTTGACAACAAGTCGCTTCTCTGGCAAGTCAAACAAATGTTTTATTGAATCTTTAGTTTTTTTTTTTTATATAATCTATCAAGTGCTACATTTGCAAATTTAAGATAATTAAATACAAATATCATATTCATTTGCATCACCCTTGCCTGTAATCTATTTGTTTCGACTTGGATAAACCTTTTCAGTTTTCATTATAAATGATTGCGTAGCGCGTCAAGGGGTGAATGCCCCTGAAGTACCCCGAACCTGTATCTAACAGGTGGGGTCAGTTTCCTGTAGGTTTTACGGGCTAGAGGCAAGTCTTAAGGGTTAGAGCACACGAATGCCGACTAGCTGATAGCCATACTTTGTGGAATGGCCTTTTCCCATTCAAATAGTTCTAAGAGCATGCTATTAGGTAGTCATATTATCGAGAACTCTTTGGAGTTTGTTGTTGTTGTCGTTGTTGAAAAGTAAGATCTATTGAAGTTAAAGACTACCTTGTGTACATAATTAATACACTAGATAGCTTAAAGAATTATAAGCAAATGAAAGAGACTCAATGAACTTTAAAATGGAATTACTTTCGCTAAGACCCAATACATGAGACCATTCAAGTAAAAAATCTAATTCCAAAGCTTCCACATCAAAATTGCGATGGTTCTGCTTCTTTCTCAATAAACACATTAGGCATAATGGGGAAATATTCCAAACAAAAGAGTCTTTACCAACCAATTCCTCCATCTAGTTAGAAGATCAAGTACCCTCTTCATCATCATTCAATATACCCTAAACGCACAAGAAATGGAACTCCACAAAGCATGTGTTAGGTCCCAATATTTCTATTATGGTCCACAGTCTCCCTACTGCATCCACACATTCAACATTGATTTATCAAGTGATTCCCTTCATGAAATTATAAACGGTCAAAATATTCCCCTAAGCTATTGTCCACTCAAAGAAGGAAGCCCGCAGCCGCTTTGGAGCCTTGGTGCAACACATGCTTCTCCAAGGAAATAATTCTCACTCAAAGCCCTCTCTCTTTGGTATATTGGAATATAGTAGTTCTATCATAGAATCAACTGATTCCAATTCCAATAGCTCACATTCTCATCATTTCAATACTCCAAGAATGAAGTGATTAAACTGTCTTTGTTAACTGTAATAGTGTACAACTCTAGGTACAAGTCATTTAAAAAGTTGGTCCCTGACTCCCTGCACTACCTATCTTGCCAAAACCTTGCTCGGTTTACGAAACCTTACCCTCAAAATACATGTGGCTTGCAAATCTACCCCACCCCACCTTTTTTTTTTTTTATAGCTAATTCTTATGTAGTGGGTGTTACAAGATTAATTGTTGAACATAAATCTGATGGGCTGGAGTTACACAATTAATGGATGAAGCAAGGAGTTTCTGAAGAATAAATAGGCCCCACCCTAATATTCTTCCATAAGCTACATCCTTGGGATCTTCTAACTTGCTTCGTTATCCATCCTCCCGATTGTTCTCTGTTACAACTTGTCTCCACAAGCGGGCTTCTTCCTCCCCAAAATACTGTAGCTAATTACTAGTCAAAATTAAAAAAAAAAAATGCTGTAGTATCTCACTTGATAGAGCTTGGTTGAAGGTGCCTAACTTGCATATCCCCCAACGCCTATTGGCAATTGGGTTTCACACTATATTCCAATCCACTGTGGAATTTGAATTCAACTCCCAGACCGCTCCATAAGAAATTCCTCAATAAACTCCTCAAAAGTTTGCCACATATGTTGGGATGGTAAATAAGGAGAGATAATATATTGGTAAACTTGAGATTATACTCTTCAGGAGTGTCAAACTTCCCCCTTTTGACAAGAATATAGTTTTCCCAACTTGATAATCTCTGCTCCATTTTCTCTAGAACGGGATTCTGCATTGTTTTTGCCTAGACTGATGATCCCAGAAACATGCCTAAGTAATTCATTGGCAAACTCCCAATCTTCCAACTGATAATATATGCTAATTTCGCCAAACTTCCAAACTCTCCTATAGGGACCCCTTCACTCTTGCTCAGATTTATTCTCAAACCTGTTACAACTTCAAAGCATGTCAACAGTTTTCTAATATAAAGGAGTTGATCCATATTTGCATCACAAAAAAAAAAAAAAAAAAAAAAATCAATATCATTGGTGAAAAATAGGTGTGAGATCATAAGACCATTATTAGTGTTCCATTATCAACACTAAAACAACAGATGTAACCCTTTTCTTCTGTTCTTCATAACATCATACTCAATAGCTTCATAACCAAGATAAAGGGCAAAGGTGAAAAAAGGATTACCTTTCCTTAATACCCTTGAACTATTGAACCGCCTGTTGGGAAACCATTCACCAACGCTGAAAATTGGATTGTAGTGATGCATAAGAGAATCCACACCTCCATTTATCACCAAACCCCATTCTCTGAAGCAAGTAATTAGAGTATCCCAATTAATATGATCATGAACATTTTCAATATTTAGCTTACGAATCAAACCTGGAACACTGCTCTTTATTTGGCTATCATGACACTCATTAGCAATAAGAACTAAATTCAATATTTTTCTTCCACCCACAAAGGCATTATATGATAGCAAGCTGTGCCAAAATTGCCTTCTTTTGCCACATCTTCTTGCCTGTGACATGCTAAAGGAATTACTCTATCAACTCGATTTTTGGATACCTTGAAGTAGTTTTTTAATGTTAGTTCCATGCAGTGGTGCTGAAAGAGTCTGCTTTGGAATGGAGATGATGGATCAAACAATAGTTACATATGATGGAATTAGTTCTAGCTCAAAGTTTTTGTTTGGTTGGGGGGAATGGAAAAGTGGGGGATAGAAAATGATGAGGGGCTAAAAAAGTGGAGGGATAGAAGAGATTTAGTTTTCCTTCATGTGTGTTTGGTTGGGAGGATGGAAAAGTGGAGGGATGAAAAACTCTTTTTTTTTGGTTGAGAAGAAAAATGAGAGGATAAAAAATGTAGTTTTTATGAATTTACTCTCATGCCCCTATTATGTAAAAAAAATTAATATTAAAAAAAATTGCTCAGTATTTAAAAAAAAGAAAAAGAAAAAGAAAACTAATGTTAAAGTTAAAAAAAACAAAACAGAAAGGAAAAAAAGAAAAAGAAAAACCAACACCACACATGTGGGAGGAGATGGGGGTAGATGGGTAATTTCTCATCAAGCCCCCTCTTCCCTCCACATTTTCTCCCAAATTGGGGAGATTCCAAAATCACTCCAAATGGTGCACCTGGGGAGAAAACTTCTGGGCACCACCAAAATCTCCTCTCTTTTCCCCTCCCTATCAAACAACCCGAAAACCATTCCCTCTCCCCAATAATCATCACAACCAAACGGGCCCAAAATCATTTAATGTATGTAATTATAATCTGTTTGCTTTTTCCTTTTCTTGTCTATTGCAGTATGGAGTTCCTTTCTAGATCCGTTGGTGGTGATGGTCCTCTTGTTGCTTTTGGTGGATCAGATGGTGTCATAAGAGTGCTTTCAATGATAACATGGAAGGTTGGCTGTTTTTCATGTTGTTGGTCTATCACATTCAGATCAAGTGTTTCTTTCATTCTGTGATAAAACTAGTTTCTTGCAGCTTGTGCGACGGTACACTGGAGGTCATAAAGGATCAATTTCTTGTTTAATGACCTTCATGGCTTCTTCTGGTGAGGTAAAACATCCATTTCCCAAAAGTAATTTACATTACTTTGTATTATCTTTCAACTTGCTTTACTATTAGAATTTTTTTATGATCTTGGTCTAGATGCCTCTGTAATACTGGAGTTTACTCAATAATGATGATGCAATGTCTGAATCTTCATAGGATTTGATTATCTATTTATCCCTTAAGTTTGTTTGGTTCTGCAGTGTTCCTTTGGAGATAATTCTTACTTCTAATAGCAACATGAGACAAAACATGTTCTTAATACAGTAGTTTGTAGAAAATTTCGACTGTGGAATGTAGAGTTTGAGTTAGAAGATTTTGCACAGATAGTTAAGAATTACATGTTACTGTGGCTTGACCCTGGCACATATATTCATAACATGTACAAATGCAGAGGTGCATAGAGGTACATAAATACTGTGTCTCTACATTTTGGATGAGTTATTCTTGTTTTTCCTTATATGATTCAGGACAAATTAGGGATTTGTCTACTTTTAGTTGTGGTGGATTTAGGGTAGGAAAGAAGAATCATTAGAGAGAAGCTAGGGCTGTTTAGGGGCTGTGTGAACAGTAACCCTAGAAAGAAAGAAGAGAAAATAAAGAAAAGAGAGAGAGAAAGAAACAACAAAGACCAACGTTCCTATTGCTCAAAACACTCACTTTTATTAATCAACTCATTCTACTCTAATACATTGAGCACCCTATATGTAAAGACTTTTACTTGTAGTATTTTGATTCCTTATAGTACAAGGACTACTATTTAACCCTAATAAATTAAACTAAAGCCCATACATAATGACCCATAATTAAATAAGACTCATTAATAAAACCTATGGCCTATAACTATGGCTCATACCCAACAATTGTAAAATTACTAAAATACCCTTGACTTAAGAATAA
The DNA here is from genome assembly GCA_019022515.1 of Quercus aquifolioides. Taxonomy (NCBI): domain Eukaryota; kingdom Viridiplantae; phylum Streptophyta; class Magnoliopsida; order Fagales; family Fagaceae; genus Quercus; species Quercus aquifolioides. Next base: position 18,224,406 of record CM032332.1, on the reverse strand, counting down.
CCAAATAAAATATAAAAACTTAATTAACCACCACGGACACTTTTTCTTGGGCTTTGGCTTATCCTTAGGCTTCCAAAGAGAGTATCCTTTCTTTAACCATGTTATGATTCCGCCATCATTATAAGTACAAATTATTGAGAGTGCAAAATGGGCCTGGAATCTTTGTAAATGGGAGAAAAGCCTTAAAAGAGCAAAGGGGGAGTTGGAGGAATTTTGAAATTATTAACAATTGCACGTAAATTTCCAAAGTTCAAAGGCGTCTAGGAAAAAAGAATTAGCTTCTAAAGCCTTCATCAACTTGTATGAGCTCCAAAATGTAGAACTTACAACAGCATGACTTTTTTTTTTGGGTGGGTACGTGTGTGTATTAATTAAACAACAAACATGACTCATTGACTCTTGAATGACTTCCATCTCATTCAAGAGGTTTATCCAGCAAAGGGCAAGTATCTGAGATTATATGTGCAGACGTTGCTTTTACAGGCATCCAAGAGTCTTAAATTTGTCTTTTTCCCTTCTTTTTGTGGCAGAAGGGGGGGGGGGGGGTTTAATTAAGGCAGTGACCATGTTTTAGTTCTTTATACGTACAAATTGTATCATAAATATAAATAAATTTGAACGGACAAGTAGTCCTCAAAAAAAGAATGGGATGGAAATATTGATATCATCAGCTAGACATCAAGTCTCTTGGAATTTAGATGAAAAACAAGGAAGCAGCCGGCTGGCAGGAAAAGGGGGGTTTGGGGGGGGGGGGGTGGAGTTCAAGGGGAGTAGTGGAGTCCTGTGAACATTTTTAGGACAGTTGCTACAAGGCTTTAGTGTGCAGTTGATCCAAAGTTTTCAGCCATTTGTACCTTGTCAAAGATATTTTAGTCTGTATACATAAATTTTTATGCTGTGGTGAAAATGGTTGAGAATTTGGAAAATTTGTTTATTACCCGGTGTATCTAAATTGGTTTCTGTTGTTGAAGTCAAACTAATACATTATGCACAAATTCATTCTATAAAATTTGTTTAATACCTGATGTATCTAAATTGGTTTCAGTTATTGAAGTCAAACTAATGCATTTCACTTTTACATAAACATGGATGTATGCGTTTGTGTGTGCTTACTTGGTGGCAAGTTGTGAGCTTATAGAATGAATTTGTGCAGAATGTATATGTGTTTGTGTATTTATGCATACTTGCTCGTTTATGGTTTTACATTGTTATATAATTTGTAATTTTATTTACTCTTGATTGTAATTTTATTTACCTTTGATTGTAGGCACTTCTGGTTTCAGGTGCTAGTGATGGTTTACTTGTACTCTGGAGTGCAGATCATAGTCAAGATTCACGAGAACTTGTACCCAAGCTAAGCTTAAAAGTATCATCTCCTTATCCTCTCATTACACTACTTTTTTCTTTCAAGATAATTGATATATGAATTGTGATAAGTGTCGAAGTATTTTTCCTTAATATGGCTTTGTTCAAGCATGAATTATTTTGCCTTCCTGATTTGGGCCTGTTTGGTGTTGTCATTTGAATAAAAGCTATGTGTAAACCTTGACATTGTGTTGGGTTTTGATACCAATCTAGGATATTTAACATGGTAATTTTGAACCAAATACAGTGCGACATTTATAGCATTACCTGCACTGTTAACTAACAGGGAAAAAAAAGAAAAATTATAATAGTTAACTTTGGACTTTGTTTTAACTTCTCTTCCAATTATTTTCTTATGGTGATTTTTATATTCAATTTGACTTCATAACAGTAGGAACTTGACACATGCACATTTACTTGGTTGTGAGGCATAGATTCCGTTTCATTGAAACAGTAAAATTTGGGGACATATTTTCTAATACAAATACGATAAATCTAGGCACATGATGGTGGGGTCATAGCGGTTGAGCTTTCTAGAGTGGTTGGAGGAGCTCCACAGCTTATTACCATTGGTGCAGATAAGACATTAGCTATATGGGACACAATCTCGTTTAAGGTATTGTATCAATTCCTTGAAGTTTTCAAGTTTTGTGAAATGCAATTTTTTTTTTATTGGAATTGCTTTGTAGCTTTGGTATGTTAGCTTTTCCTTTTGATTTATTTTTTGGGTGTTGTTCACTTTCGTTTCTCAGGAGTTGCGGCGTATCAAACCTGTTCCAAAACTGGCTTGCCATAGTGTGGCCTCTTGGTGTCACCCTCGAGCTCCAAACCTCGATATTTTGACATGTGTGAAAGATTCCCATATCTGGTATGCACATATTTTCATGTCCTTGTCCATTGCAAATTTCCATTAGTTTATTCTTTTCCTTGGTGTATAGTACAGTGGATTATGTAACATGATTGGTGCAGCCATCCAAAAGAGTTGGATATGATTTAATGGAGGAGATATGATCTGAAGACCATACACCTTTCTCCGTTTTAATTATTTTGGAGGATATTAAAACTAATTTTGGATTTTTGGCAGGGCCATTGAACACCCAACTTATTCAGCTCTTACACGGCCATTGTGTGAACTTTCCTCGTTAGTCCCTCCGCAAGTACTTGCACCTAGCAAGAAACTTAGGGTATGTAGCTATAATTTCAGCTTTTGTTTGTATGAGACTTACCAGAAGTGTTATTCCTGGTTTAATGTTCCTTAGAAAAGCCTCGATCAGATTTTTACAATTCATTGGAGGAAAACATGTTGACGATAAATCTAGTCTTACCAAAGCAATCTTATTTAAAGAGACACTAATTTTCCTCTAGAAATGTCTTCAGTTCATGTATTTATGTATGCATGCATGTTTCTATTATGCATGTATGTGTGTGCATATATTTTATGACCCGGGTGCTAAATAAATTATTTGAATTCAGTTTAGTGATAGAATAAAGCTTCCTAGATAGATTAGTATTGTTATTTATTTGTATTCAAATTAATTCCTCTATTTAAGGATAGGATTGGTACCTATGTTTTAGGATTTGTTGATGAGGTTATCTCATCCTTGGCAGTTTATGTACGTTAAATGCATAATGAGAATTAAGCAGAAAATTAACCAAAAATGTCTATTTCATATCTCAAGTTCAGGTGGGCTGGAATAAGGTGTGTGCACCTTTGGAAAATGGTGGGTTAGGAGTAAGGAAATTAACTACTCTCAATAAAGCTTTACTAGGAAAATGGTTATGGCGGTTTGGGGTTGAGGAAACAAGACTTTGGAGAAGGGTAGTAGCTCTAAAGTTTGGGGAAGAATGGGGGGGTTGGACTTCCAAGCTAGATAGAGGGGTACATGGGTGTGGTTTGTGGAGAAGTATCCGAATGGGCTGGGAAACTTTTAGTAAAAATATTCAGTTTGAGGTAGGGGTGGGGGATAGAGTGAAGCTTTGGACAGATCAATGGTGTGGGGACTCTCCTTTTAAATTGACCTATCCGGCTGTGTACGGGATTGCCTCCAATAAAGGGGCATCAGTGGCCTCTTCTTTGGAACGATTAGGGAGTGAGGATCGGAGAAGTTGGGATGTTCGTTTCATTCGGAGACCAAATGATTGGGAAATGGGTGATGTGGATGCATTTCTTCGTACTTTGGGCTCTAATTTACCTCCAACTGAAAATGGAGACCGTATGCGATGGAAGTTGACGAATAATGGGAATTTTGATATCCGCTCATTTTATAATAAGTTAAGAGGTCCCGTGCCCATTATATTTCCTTGGAAAAGTGTTTGGAAGGTTAAGGCCCCTCGGCGTGTTTCCTTCTTTGTGTGGACTGCGGTATGGGATAAAATCCTTACAGGTGACAATTTGAGGGGTAGAGGGCTGGACTTTGTTGATTGGTGCATTATGTGTCGTTGTAATGGTGAAACGGTGGATCATTTGCTATTGCATTGTGGTAATGCTTACCAGTTGTGGAGTTTGGTGTTTAGATCTTTTGGAATTTCTTGGGTCTTGCCAAGATCTGTAGCGGATACTCTCTTTGGTTGGTGGAATTGGTTTGGGAAGCATTCGTCTAATATTTGGAATTTAGCCCCACTATGCTTAATGTGGTGTTTGTGGAGGGAGCGAAATAAGAGGACATTTGAGGACATGGATAGTTCCATTGATCAGCTTTTGGCTTCTTTCAGTGGCTCCCTTTTTGATTGGTCTAGGGCTTGGGGACTCACCTCTAGTGATTCTCTCCCTATGTTCCTTAGCTCTCTTCTTTGTAACTAGTATCTTTTCTTTTTGTTTTTGTTTTTGTTTTTTTTTTTTTTTTTTTTTTTTTTTTTTTTTTTTTTTTTTTTTTTTTTTTTTTTTTCTGTACCTTTCACCCCTGCCTTCTGTTTTTTTGCATGAGGTAGTTTTTTTTATTTTTTAATATACATCTTTATTACTTATCAAAAAAAAAAAGTTCAGGAGATTGTTCATCTCAAATTGACTAACTATTTTTTATATTCAGTCAATTATTCCGGTTCACACTATTTGGTATCGGAGCCAAACAACCACACTATCACACACTATCCTCCCATCTGCAACCCAAGCCAAACAACAGCCACCATATACTTCCAAGCAGCTGCTGCAACACCCAACCAAAATAAATAAATAAATAAAATTCAAGCAACAACAAGATCTACGAGCCCTAGACCACCCAATTCATCAAAGTCTAGATAACCAAAATATCCTATATAGCCCAACCTGTGACCTTCCACAGAATATTTGAAGACCCATTTGTTAAGAAAGCCCTTTTTCCCCCTACCCAGACCAGTTTGCTTTTTTATTTTTATTTTTATTATTTTTTAAAAAAATCTACCTATCAAGAGTGTCAATCCCAACAAATAAAGAATGGAGAGCATGTCGGAAATTGTCAACCAAATGTTAGATATTACCAAGAACATGTCCAAAAGCATAGCAAGGATGGAAGCAAGGATGCAAAATTCGTGGGATCAAATGATAGAGGTCTTAGATAAACAATCCAATGTTATTTTGGAAATCAAAGAACAATCAAAAGTACAAGGATCCCATGAAATTTTGGATAATCAAAGTAATGTACTCCAAGCATCACCAATTATTTTAGAAGGTCCCTTTGCGTGTAGTTTTTTTGTAAGGACTGCTGCCTTGGGGAAAAGCCTGACAATTGACAATTTAAGGAACCATAAGCAATCTGTAGTGGGGCTTCTAGCATATTGGCAAGGCAGTTTTGGCCGTCATCGAAATGGGTCTATATGGCTTATGGTTCCCCATTGCTTATTGTGGTGCCTTTGGAGGGAGAGAAATAGTCGGTGCTTTGAAGATAAGGAGAGATCCATATCAGACTTGAAGCTATTTTTCTTTAGCACTTTAATGGATTGGTTGGCTGCATTGCGGAACCAATCCTTTTCATCCTTTCTTGATTTCTTAGATTCTTGTAATTTTTGTTCTTGATTGTTTGATCCCTTGTACACTCCCTGTGTACTAGGGTGTTCCATTTTTTGAGATCAATAAATTTTTTACTTATCAAAAAAAAAAAAAAAAGGAAAAAAAGGTATGGATTATGGATTGGTGTTTTATGTGCAAGTGTAATGGTGAATTAGTTCACCATCTCTTTCTTCATTGGGTTGCTATGGATCTATGGTCTATGGATTTGGATTTATTTGGAGTAATTTGGGTTATGCCAAAGTCTGTTGTTGAACTTCTAGCTTGCCAGGCAAGGTTGGTTTGTTCGTCATCAAAATGGTCACATATGATTGGTTGTTCCCCATTGTTTGATGTGGTGTCTTTGGAGGGAAAGAAATAGCATATTTTTTGAAGATAATAAGAGAACTATGCCAGATCTCAAGCTATTCTTTTTTAGAACTTTAATGGATTGGTTGTCAGCATTGAGCAACCATTATTTCTTTTCTGTTCTTGATTTACTTGATTTGTGTAATTTTTGTATTTGATTGCATACCCTCGTATTCTTCTTGTGCACTCAAGTCTCTTTCTTTGATATTAATAAACCTTTATTATTTATCAAAAATAATAATTCTTGAGAGTAATACGTTGGGGATGCACCTACTATACAAATTGTGTTTGAAGATCAAAGGATCAATGAAGTGGAAAAGATAGATCAAAGGGATTTTCTCGTGATTTCGAATAAGCCTAGTCTAATTTCACACATTGAATTTGTCATTCCCGATGAGTTCAAGGATGTGAGAATCAAGGCTTTTCTGTTCACAAAAGTGGTTGAAGAATTGGTGCAAGTATCAAATATCCAAATCCATATCCTTCAACACTTTAAAATTCGAGGTCGAGTTTTCTCCAATTGGGGAAGAAGGATATGGTGTGAGCAAGTATTGATTTCCATGTTTTAGAATCTTAAGGACAAGATTCATCATAAAGGGAAGGGAATGTTATGAACCGAGTGCTAGATAAATTATTTGAATTTAGTTTAGTGATAGAATAAGGCTTCCTAGATAGATTAGTATTGTTACTTATTTGTATTTAAATTAATTCCTATGTTTAGGATAGGGTTGGTGCCTATATTTTAGGATTTGTTGATGAGGTTATCTCATCATTGGCTATTTATGCATGTTGAATGCATTCATGAGAATGAAACAGAAAATTAACCAAAAATGTCTATTTCCTCTCTAAAGTTCAAGACATTGGTCATCTCGAATTAATTAATTATCTTTTATATTCAGTAAATTATTCTAGTTCACAACATAATCTAATAGAGACTTATACTTGGTGTGAAATTGATAGAAGTTGCATTAGGTGTAACTTGATCCTAACCTATAATTTGATCATAAGTTACATGGTTCTTCTTTTGTTGTTTTTCCATGGAAAGGTATTTGGAAGGTTAAGGCACCTCAGTGTGTCTCTTTCTTTGTTTGGACAACCAGATGGGATAGGATTCTCACAGACAATAACTTGCAGGTTAGGGGCTTTGATTTCATTGACTGATGCATTATGTGTCATTGTTGTGGAGAGACAGTGGATCATTTGTTGTTACACTATGGAAAGGCTTATTGGTTGTGGAGCTTTGTCTTTAAAACTTTTGGGATTTCGTGGGTTCCCTCATGTTTGGTGGCAGATTTTCTATTTGGTTGGTGGAATTGGTTGGGGAAGCACTCATCTGACATTTGGAATTTAGTTCCATTGTGTTTGACATGGTGTATTTGGAGGGAATGCAATTGGCGGACTTTTAAGGACTTAGATAGATCTGATGACCAGCTGCATGCTCTCTTTACTGGTTCCCTTTTTGATTGGTCTAGGGCTTGGGGACTCGCATTTAGTGATTCTCTCCCTTTGTTCCTTAGCTTTCTCTTTCTTTGTAATTAGTTCCTCTTTTATGTTTTTGCTTCTCTCTTTTTTTGTACTTTTTTATATGCTATGTGCTACTTTCCAGATATCAGTTTTTTGAATATACATCTTTCTTACATATCAAAAAAAAAAAAAGTAATAACATTTGAACAAACAAAAATATTACAAAGGATACCTACATTCTAAAATTTTAAAGAGTAATAAAAACCAAAATGAATTACAATGGAGGCGGGAAGTGATAGATTGGTGTGGTTCCCATTACCAAAGCAAGGATTTTGAGTTCAAAGTTTTTTATAGAGTGCTTTGATTAGGGGATGAAAGTTCCACCTAGAGTTGCTTTCTCCATTTGGACTGTAGCACCAGGAAAATTTTTGACAATGTATTTTTTAAGAAAGACGACAATTATAATTATGGATTGATGCAGAATGTGTAAATCCAATGGGGAGTCAGTAGACCATCTTCTTCTACATTGCCCTGTTGCTGGGGAACTGTGGGATTGAGTACTATGCTTAGTGGTGTCACACTGTCACTTGGGTAATGCCTGATTCAGTACTTGCTATGTTCAATTCTTGGAAGGGGACGCTATTAGAAGTGGGGAAGTGTGGGGAACAAATCCTTTATGTCTCATTGTGGTGCATTTGGAAAGAGAGGAATCAGTGTACTTTTGAGGGAGAGGGTTATCCTTGCCACATTTAACATTCCTCTTTCTGAAGACTCCTTACAAGTGCAATTCCGATTCCTATACTTCCTCTATGACTTCTTTCATGGACTTTTTAGATGGTTTACTTTTCAATTGATAATTTCTCATTTTTTGTATTTTTATTTAGCTCGCTGCTGCTTTCTATTTTTTCCTTGCTATTCTGTTGTATACATCCTGTGTACAAGGATAGTACTGTTTTGCACTTCTTTTTAATGAATTATATATTACTTATCATTAAAAAAAAAAAAAATAATGGAGCCTGCCTAACATTTTTTCCCAATCATACAGTATTCTTAAGAGCATAGAATTGATCGAACAAAATTTAATTCACCACCATTAAAAGTGTGTGTTCCTCTTTCTCCTCAAAGTAATAGTATCCACATAAGAGCCAGGGCACTGCGATTTGAAATATTTTTGTTTTATCTTGAATATATCAGGGTTGACGCTCATTTGTTGTATGCAGGTTTATTGTATGGTTGCACATTCTTTGCAGCCCCATCTTGTTGCTACTGGAACCAATATTGGTGTTATTGTCTGCGAGTTTGATTCTAGATCTCTTCCGGCTATAGCTCCTCTGCTGACGCCATCAGAAAGCCGAGAGCATTCTGCTGTGTATGTAGTTGAAAAAGAATTAAAGCTGCTAAATTTTCAGTTGTCCAACACAGCAAATCCATCTCTTGGAAATAATAGCTCCATATCAGAAACTGGAAGGTTTAAGGGAGATTCGTTTGAACCATTACCTGTCAAGCAAATTAAAAAGCACATCAGCACTCCTGTTCCACATGATTCATATTCAGTTCTTTCTGTAAGCAGTTCAGGGAAGTAAGTTGCTTCTGACTTTTGCTCTAGCAGTATTGATATTGGTTTTTCAAATGTGTCAATATGAAGCTTTCTAGGGGATACTTTTGTAAGCATAAACCTGTGGTTGCATTGAATTGACTCATTATTTCATCGTTTCCACTGTGTAGTGTGAAGAGGGAGTTTGGGTTGGGGGAGAGGAAAGGGGTGGGTGGGAATGGTATTTTAAATTTTTAATTACACGGGCCATAATTACTTCATCTTATTTTCTATATCTGTATATGTCTTGTACTCTGAAATAGCATTGCGTGGTTCTTTTAAATCTATTAATGTGGAGGTGGTGAAGTCTCATGGTTAATAGCTCTTTGATCACAATTTGATTGCAGGTATCTTGCAATTGTGTGGCCTGATATCCCTTACTTCTCTATCTACAAGGTTAGTGACTGGTCGATTGTTGATTCAGGCAGTGCAAGGCTTCTTGCTTGGGATACATGTTTTGACAGATTTGCTATACTGGAATCGACATTACCTCCTAGAATTCCCATAATTCCTAAAGGTGGCTCATCAAGAAAAGCAAAAGAAGCTGCTGCAGCTGCTGCTCAAGCTGCAGCTGCGGCTTCCTCTGCTGCTGCTGCAGCCTCTGTTCAAGTTCGTATTTTGCTGGATGATGGGACATCAAATATATTAATGAGGTCTATAGGTGGCCGCAGTGAACCGGTTATTCTCATTTACCTTGTTATTAGCTTTTCTTTTGATTCTTACATTTGCTTCTGATTCTTGGAATTTTTTAGTTCATTTCTTCTTACTTGTTTCCACAATTATGATCAATGTTCTGTGTATGCTTAAACTTGATAAACATTACTTCTGATGTTAATGTAAATTTCCAGAATTTCTGAAATCCAAATGTACATGCATATCTGTCTAAGCTTTCCTGGGAACACCCATTAAATTTTTAAAGTTAAATCAAAATTAAAATTAAATAACTCAAAAAGGACTTAAATCACAATGACAATTTATTGCTCTTTCAATTTTTATCAAAACTGGTTGACTAAGCTATTGTCTAGAACTTCTCATTTTAGGGAGATTATTGCATTTCATTAGAATATACTTAGTACTGACTGTGGACACAATGTGTAACACTAAACTGGTGGAATCATAGGAAAATTCTTGTATTGCAATTGATCAACTCTTGCTTTTACTTAGTTTACCCTGGTATATTTTCTTAACGTGTAGGATCTCTTTTCCTTTATTTGATTGGGTATTTAACATGCTTATATTACTGCATCATATTAAGTAATTTTCCATGTCATTGTTGAAAAAAAAAGTTTTTTTATCTTCATTTCCCACATCACCCTTTTCTGTTTGGGGAAATAAAGGAAAAAAGAGCAAGAAGAAACTCATTAAAGTTGTGCATACCATTAAGAGAGTGAAGGGTATTTAGGGAAGTTAGTTGTACTTATTCTTCTTCTTTTAAACTCGTGCCATTTGGAAGAAAGATACTTCATGTGCCTTTTGCTGTATATGTTGCTTTACTTTCTGTAGGTTTCTCCTTGAAGGGTTCATCTTGGAAAGGTTGGACATAGAATGTGTTTTTGAGTTTTCTTGCATGGTAAGAGTTCGTCTATAACTCAAAATCATCTCTTGTAGGTAATTGGCTTGCATGGGGGAGCACTACTTGGTGTTGCCTATCGAACATCAAGGAGAATTAACCCTGTTTCTGCAACAGCTATTTCAACAATTCAGTCAATGCCCTTATCAGGATTTGGAAGTGGTGGACTTTCTTCTTTTAGCACATTTGATGATGGATTTTCTTCTCATAAATCTCCGGGTGATGCTGCAGCACAAAATTTTCAGCTCTACAGGTGTGAATGATGACTACTTTGCTGAACTTGTTTGTTATTAATTTCATTTCTAGATGTAGCGATGCCAATATTTGATATTTTCCTCCATTATCATTAATACTTTTCAGTCTTGTGAAGTTACCGAACGCAAGTTCATTTAATTGATTGAATGGACATCAAGATGAGCTGCCATATATAAATAAATGGCATTTGTTGTAATGTCCTAACTTATAAAATTCAATTTGAAGCCAATAAGATCAAGCACCACTTGGTGGAATGGGATAAGGTATGCACTCCTTTGGCTTATTGGGGTTGGGGATTCGAATACTTACCACTTTCAATCAATCTTTGTTGGGAAAGTGGCTATGGAGGTTTGGGTTGGAGGAAAACAAATTGTGGAGACTGGTTGTTACTGTGAAATATGGGGAGGAATGGGGTGGATGGTTATCAAAACCTGTTCGAGGTACTCATGGTTGTAAGTTTTGGAGCATTAGAATGAAGGGGGGTCATTTCTTATGGTCCATTCGGTTTGTTGTGGGTTCTGGTAGTTGAATTCAGTTTTGGCATGAGAATTGGTGTGGGGATCAGCCTTTAAAATTGATGTTTCCTGTACTGTTTGAAATTGTTGTGGATAAGAATGCTTCTATGGAATCATTATTGGAAAGACAGGTGGAGGGGCGGAGTAGGAATTGGCATGTGGAATTCATAAGAAATTTTAATTATTGGGAGATTAATGAAGTGGCTTCATTTGTCCATTTGTTAGACTCTCATACTTCCCTTGGGGAAGGGAATGATAGGATGATATGGAAGTTAATGAATAATGAGGAGTTCACTATGCAATCTTTTTATGAAAAAATTGCGAGGCTCAACACCTTTGCCTTTTCCTTGGAAGGCCATATGGAGGACCAAGGCATCTCGGAGAGTTTCATTCTTTGCGTGGACAGCGACTGGGGAAAAATTCTCACTTGTGAGAATCTCGTCAAGAAATGCTTTTCAATGGTGTGTAGGTGTTGTATGTGCTGTTGTAGCGGGGAGATTGTGGATCACCTCTTGATTCACTATAGCATGGCTTTTGAGTTATGGAGTTATATCTTTAGGATGTTTGGGGTTCAGTGGGTTTTACCGCAGAAGCTCCTTGATTTATTATTTGAGTGGCGACGTCATGGACCAAATTCGGATATCTGGAATCTTATCCCTTTATGTTTGTTGTGGACTATATGGAGGGAACATAATTGGTGTATTTTTGAAGATGTGGAGTGCATGTCTTCTCAAATATAAGCAACCTTCATCAGTTCTCTTTAGGAGTGGTCTTTTGTATCAGGTCTTACTTAATGTGTTATAGAGTCAACTCATATGTAGATATTACCCCATTGTAATTCTTTAGGCTACTTCATGTTTTTTTTCATGACGTAATCTCTTTTAAATAATATTATTTTTACCTATAAAAAAAAAAGAGTCTAGACTGGTATCTTAAAGCTGTAGTTTAGCAGGTTATTATGACTTAATTTATTTAATTGTTTTCAAGTTTTTAATTTTCCTTGGTGGTAGTTGTCACTTGTTTCAACATAGAACCCTGAAATTTATTTATTTCTAATTTTTTCCCCAATGAATTTTATGTGCAATTGGAAGAGCATAATGTAGTCTATGCTTTAAGCCCATATACTGTAATTATTACACCTATTTCTAATGAGAATGATGACATTTCTGGTCTGTCATATAATGTGAGGTAGCATGAGTAACCCCTCTACTTGTCAAGCCTCTCTGACCCCTTTTCTATGTGTATGCTTCCCTTCTTCCACCGCACTCAAACTCTCTTTTTATCTCCTATAAGTATCTCTCTCTTTGTCTCTCATCTTCGTGCATCACATTTGATTCATTTTGCTTGTTGATTGCCAAATGGTTTTTACTATTGTATAATGTATATATGTATACACACACTTTGGTTTTGTCCTGTTCAATAAGATCACTGGAGTCTTTGCCTTCTGATTTTATTTTTATGTCTAATTTATCTGTTATAATTGCAGTTGGGAAACATTTCAACCTGTGGGTGCTCTTCTTCCACAGCCAGAATGGACTGCATGGGACCAAACTGTCGAGTATTGTGCTTTTGCATATCAGCAGTACATTGTCATTTCTTCTTTGCGCCCTCAATTTAGATATCTAGGAGATGTTGCAATTCCCTGTGCTACTAGTGCTGTTTGGCATCGTAGACAGCTGTTTGTGGCTACACCAACTACCATTGAGTAAGATACTGTTTCTGATCCCATAGTTTCTTGGTTTCTTCAACACCAGTGGTGATGGTTCTTGCTTTTACATTTTTTACTATAAAATTTTGGCTTAGTTATATACTCTATTCTTTTCAGAGGGAACCTATGATTTCAAAAATATGGAAAGATGAAAAAACGTCATCACTAAGTTCAATCTTATATTAGTTGTGCCCTTGCCTGGGACTTGAATACTAAGAAAAGATAAATAATCCACATTTTTTGTTTCATAAAATGAGTTTATGCAATAAATAAGGAAAAGAATACTCCTGTCTCAAAATAGATGTTTTGGTTTTAAATGGCCTGTGTGTTAATGAAGGTGTTGAATGCTTGTGAATTTCATACCATTGTACTAAAAGAATATTGTACTTCAATTGGGGGTTCTCTTGTAGTTCTACTGTTGATTTTTTGGAACTCATGAGTATTCGTTTGTAATTCTTTAAAGGCACTTGCAATTGAGTATCCTTCTTTCTAATAAAGTATTCTCTTATAAAAATAAATAAAAATAAAAATAAAAATAAAAGAGGAGAAAAGCATCTATGAAGGAGGAGGAGAAGTTGAAGAAAAAAGAAGAAAGATATTAATGCAGGACACTGGTAGGAAAATAGGGATAAAAGAGGAAAAGAAGATAAACATAACAAATCCTAGGCATTGCCTCTAGCTAAGGGTGTTTGGAATCACCACCAAACAAGAGAACACATTTCCAATCACAAATCTTATTCAAATTGTAATGTCTTCACGATTACAAGAGCCAATATGTTAATAGGGCTTCCAAGATTTCATTTATATGGAAATATGTAATCAAACCACTATTGAATCCCATAAAATCCTCAACATTAAAGACTAAATTTGAAATTCAAATTCAAAAAGAAAACTAGTTCCAAATTCAAAAATAAAATTTGAAATAATTTTGGTGCTCCTTACATCAGATTATCAAATATCTAAGGCCAAACTTTAAAAAAGAAAAAGATAAAGACTGTTAGATATAAATAGGAGAAGATTTGAAGGTGAAGACTCACTTGTAATTTTTCATAAATAATAAAGAATCACATGTAAGGTAAAGCTATAGATTAGAGAATCATTCCAAATTTAAATAATAAATTTATCATTAATAAAGGTAATATCATTGGGCCAAAATTTGTCTCTTGGACAATGTATTATTCTTAAGAATTAACAAAACCAATTGGGCCTAGACTGTGTTTAGGATGGTAATTTTTAAGCTTTGACAATTCGAAGGAATTTTTTATTTATTTTTTTATTTTTTATACAAGATAGAATTTCTACTCTATCTTAATCTAAGTGTATATGTATATGAAACTCTTTTCTGGAGACTTGAACCCCAGCCCTTGTCTCCCACACTCCACAACAAAATAATTCAAAGGAATTTTTATAATAATAATACGATGCACTGGTATTGATTGGTACAGAAATATTTTGTTTCCCTCACCAAATTGAAATGGTCTCCATTAGGACCAGTACGTTATTCACAACTATTTTTGAGATCATTGTATGGCTAGATGACTGCTTTAGGTAGTATTCTTTCCACATCTGTTTTTTTTTAAATTAGATCTTTTGTATTTTAAGTTTTAATTCACTATGAGTAGTTTTGATACACTTCCTATGTGTTTGAGCTTCCTCATTTGAATAAAGAAGCCTTTACTTACTATTTTTTTTAAAAGGCACAAGTATTAATGAAAAGTAGAAATACTAAGTAACTTCCTTAAATACCCTTATTGGAATCTTGTTTAATTTTTTGAAAAACATTAAGGATATTTTAGGAAAATTTAATGTGTATATTTTCACTTTTCGAGGTTAGATATTTATTTCGGAATCTTGTATTTAAAAGACATTTTCCCCAAAGAGTGATGCATTGTCCATAAGAATTCCTTCATATACACAATATCTATGAATATTGTGTGACATCATAATTAAGCAATTTAATTAAATACATTTTTTTTAATATATCATTATTTTGGTAAAAGAGCATTTCAATAGTTCTCTTCCAGTGCTTGTGACTATATGGATGGATGTTTGAGGATATGGAACATATTAATTTTCCATAGTTTAGTGACTAAGATTTGTTCACATCTATGAGGCGGTGAGTTTTAGGGTATTGTATTTGCTCTTATATGGCTTCTTGTTAGATTATTTTGTATCCCCCCCCTTTCTCTTTCTCCTATTATTTACATTGATGTATATCGTATAAATTTGTATTTTCTTCTTCATTTTTTCCCTTTTTCTTAAGGATCGTCCTTTTAAACTTTTTTTTTTTTTTTGGTATAAAGTTTGGACTATTTTTTTCAACCCATTATATGACAATTTATAAGACTATCCTTGTGTATTATTTAAACAAGTCACATGACTCGTTAAAAAGTCATGCGACTAAAACTACACATGGATGATTTCTTCGATCGTCACATAGTAGGTTGGAAGGAGATAGCTAGGCAAACTTTTTCCCTTTTTTTGTTTTGGGGGAGTAATTATATCTTGTTAACTACGTTTTAGTAATTTTTCATCAGTAATAACCAACACTATCACCACCAAAGTTAATAAGCAAGAATCATTGTAATGGAGTTGAAATTGATCAATAAGTATTCTATGCCATTTTGTTGTGCTGTGTTTTCCAGATGTGTTTTTGTGGATGCTGGAGTAGCACCCATTGACATAGAAACAAGAAAGATGAAAGAGCAGATGAAACTGAAAGAGGCACAAGCAAGAGCCATTGCAGAACATGGAGATTTAGCTCTAATCAATGTGGATGGTCCCCAGTCTCTTACACAAGAAAGAATATCATTGAGGCCCCCAATGCTACAGGTTAATAAATCTTTAGAGCGCCCCCCCCCCCCCCTCCTTTTTCTTATTGGGGAAAATGGTAAATTGATAATTTATTTTTCGTTTAGTTGCCTAGAAGGATTTGGCACCTTGTTTTGGCAAAAACCTCTGAAATTTATTCTAAGTTTCTAGAGACTAAGTTTTTTATTATTAGGTTAGTTTAACATGATACATTTTTTCCCCCAAGAGGATGAAATGCTGAAATAAACCTTAAGTTTAATTAGGATGA
Organism: Quercus aquifolioides; assembly: GCA_019022515.1. Taxonomy (NCBI): domain Eukaryota; kingdom Viridiplantae; phylum Streptophyta; class Magnoliopsida; order Fagales; family Fagaceae; genus Quercus; species Quercus aquifolioides. The sequence goes on along the minus strand of CM032332.1, from coordinate 18,208,529 downwards.
CTCAAGAAATGTATATCCATCAGCTTGTTAATATTTGGGAGTTTCATCAGCCTTTTGTTTCTGTATAGTTTTTAATGAGCTGTGGATTGTGAATTGCCCAAAGATGTATCTATTCTTATATATATATATATATATATATATATATTATTCATTTGTAGTTTAATCCATGCGAGAATAGATCTCATTTGCTTTTAGTAAAAAAATTTGTCTCCTTTTCAGGTGGTGCGATTAGCTTCTTTTCAGCATGCTCCTTCTATTCCACCTTATTTAACATTGCCAAAACAATCTAAAGTTGATGGGGATGATTCAGCAATACCAAATCAAATTGAAGACAGAAAGGTTAATGAGATAGCTGTTGGTGGTGGAGGGGTATCTGTGGCTGTTACTCGTTTTCCAACAGAGCAGAAACGACCAGTTGGACCTCTGGTTGTGGTGGGTGTCAGAGATGGAGTTCTTTGGCTGATTGATAGGTAATTAAACAACACCCCCCTCCCCCCCACCCCCCCAAAAAAAAGGTTTCAATACCAAACACAGAGTACTGATGTCCTGTCAGTCAGAGAACTCCATAATCTCTAGCATATAAGTTCATCCCAATTTTCAAAGTATACAATACAAGCATGTTTGATAACCCTGTTGGTGGTTGTGGCATAGTTCCTGTGTATGAATCTATGGAATTAAATCTATATGAATGAAGGTTTGAACAGCTTTTCACTGAATCTCATACTAGATACCACACGTAAGGACTAAGGACCCAATTACAAAACTTGACCCATATTAAGACCTAAGAGTTACAGCCTTTGTACAGAACTCCTGAGATTACAAACTTACAGCTGACTATTAAAAATAATCATTCTGGAACTTTTCTAATTGCACCACTTGTCATTTTCGCTAGAGAAAGTTTTTCCAAGCCTGCACAAGCCCGGGCTTATATGCATGCATCCTCTTCTTGTTTCAAGTTTCACTAACTAATTGTCAAATTAAATTTCCCATGGTGTCTCCTCTCTCTAAAAATATGTCCAATGTCACTGTTATATGTTGCACAGGTACATAATTACTTGCATGTATGTGTTATCTAGGCTTTTTTTTACAATGAATGCACAAAAATGTTTATAGCTCTGATCATCCAAAAAGGTAGGCTAGTAGGAAGCCTAGACATCCATAAGTTTGATTATGTGATCAATTTGCCGGTTGAGCTAGAGATCATTGGCAAATCATAAAATAATATTTAAACAAAGAATTCAGACGTATAGAATTCATCTAAATAATAAATCTCCCCTTCCATTTAAAAGTTAAATTATTCCTCTCTCTCTCTCTAAATTGAGGAGATACATTCCAAATGAGGCTATCAGCATGTTGACTGCAAGCCCCCTCCAACAAGCATAGACTATTGTTCCCACTTGCTTAGGCTTGTTCTTTGATAATAGGATAAGGATCCTCTCTATTTCCAAGTGAAATTGAGAGTGTCCATTTAATGGGTAAGATTTAAAGTGGAGTAAATGTAGGGTTAGATTGTGCCAATTCATTTAAAATTTAACTATGATTAAACTATACTAGAGTTATAAAATTTTGAATGAGTTTCCACAATCTAGACCCTGCATTTACTCCACTTCAAATCTTAACCATTAAATGGACACTCTCCATTTCTCTTGGACATGGACAGGATCCCAATCCGTGATAATACCACCCCCTTAAGAGCTTGGTTTACTACAGTTTGTTCTGTGTATTGCAGCCACCAATTCTTACTGATGTAATTAGTTTTGAGTATTTGTAAAAAAAGAGGGGGGGAGGGGGCAGGTGTCTTTAAAAGACCTTTTAATTTTCTACATTATTTATGTAGTGATCTATTCACAGTTTCTTTTTGGTCACAAGATTAATATTTACATGTGAGTTCTCTTTGTAAGGTACATGTGTGCTCATGCCTTATCTCTTAGCCATCCTGGTATTCGCTGCCGGTGTCTTGCTGCCTATGGAGATGCTGTTAGCGCAGTGAAATGGTATTTTTTCTTGTTTTTGTTATTTGCAGTATTGTTGTTGTCGTTCTTGTTATTTATTGTTTCCCTATTTGTTTTTCGACATATTTATATAAATCTAGGTATGCTACAATGTACTTTCTTCTTGAGCAGGGCTAGTAGGCTTGGCAGAGAACATCATGATGATTTGGCACAATTTATGCTAGGGATGGGATATGCTACTGAAGCACTTCATTTGCCTGGAATATCTAAGAGGTACCCTGTGTAAATATTATTCTCTCCACTGATTTAGATCACAATGCATATTGTTATTTTTTATACTTCAAACTGTGGAACATAGTTCTTTTGTATGAAGAACATTTTATCCGTGGTAGAAAAGATTCCTGTATCTGTTAGTGTGGTTGATTTGGCAAGAACCTTTTTTCTGTGTTGGACACTAATGCATCCTGATAATAAAAAATAAATTTAATAATAACTAGAATAAAATTCATGTCATTCCAAAGTGACTATGCGCCAAATAAGTGCAGCAAAACCATGTTGATTCTTCGTGCATTGTGATTCATGACTTCTCATCTAAGAAGATTCTACAGAGAGTGAATACACATTGCAACTCTCTTCTAAACTTTTTTTCCCCATTTCTTGTTCTCATTGGTTATTCTCAGCTGTAGTTAATGGAAAAGTTGACGGGTAGTGTATTCTTTTCCTAGCGTAAGATGCATGGGCAAAATCTGATCTGTTTGCATCTACTTCTCACCCCAGTTTCTTAAATTTCTAAAAAAGAATCTTGGTTATGTACTTATGTTAGTAATTCAAACTGATGTCCATACAGAGAGTTCTTAAGTTCTTGTTTTGTAAGCATAGATAAATATGTTCTTATTCTATTCTATGATTTGTAGGTTGGAATTTGACCTGGCTATGCAGAGCAATGATTTAAAAAGAGCTCTTCAGTGCCTCCTTACAATGAGCAACAGCAGGGATATAGGACAAGATACTCCTGGGCTCAATATGAATGACATTCTCAGTTTAACAGCTAAGAAAGAAAATGTTGTGGAAGCTGTTGAAGGAATTGTGAAATTTGCGAAGGAATTTCTAGATCTTATTGATGCTGCGGATGCCACTGCACAAGGTGAAATTGCTCGTGAAGCTCTTAAGAGGTTAGCTGCTGCAGGTTCTGTAAAAGGAGCCTTACAGGGTCATGAGTTAAGGGGACTATCTCTGCGTCTTGCTAATCACGGAGAATTGACCCGGCTAAATGTAAGCAGTCTTGCTCATGAGTGATTCTCTTGCATGTTTTATCCTTGAGCTATTTGATGCATGCTATAAGTATTTTATCATTTTCAATTTGCATAATGCCGATAAGTTCTAACCCAAATGGCATCCCCCCCTGCCCCATTCTCTCCCTGGGCCCTTTCCTCTTTTCTCCCCCGGAAGAACCTGTTGAAGGCTGAGCTTCTCTTTGAAACCTACTGGTGGCATATGTTACTATTTTTTTAAACAATGAATGTTGCATACTCCCATTGTCTTAAAATGTATGTTAATTTCCTTCTTGGGTTTTCTCAAAATATATGTAGCTTTCCAGTAATAAAGAGTTCATACCTCTTCAGTTTACCTTTGTTAAAATGTAAATTTTTTTTTAACACTTATAAAAAAATGACCGTTCCGCAAATGTAAACAAAATCTTTATTAAAAGTCTTGCCACCTCCAATATAAAAGTAAGGGAAATTTGAGAATGATCATCATTTTATTATTCACGTTTTTATAAATGAGTTTGCCATCTCAAATGTTATTTGTATAATGAGACGGAGAGTATTATTTATTTCGGTTTTTCCTTCTATGGGTGTGAAGAGGATGCTAAATAACTCTTTGTATAACTGCAGTTACAAAGTCATTTTAGTTATTTTGGTCATGTCTAGTGGGATTGTGCTTGTGCACGAGTGTGCTACTTGGAGTTGGATAAACCATGAGGTGATAATTGAGGCCAGAAATGAGCCTACAGGTCATCTAGAGGTTCAGAAATATCTTAGAGAAATCATAGTTTGCACAAGGAACCTGCAAACCTATGATGGATGAAGAATACTAATGTGTGGAGATAAGTGATCTGTGTTCATTTAGCTAATATTGTGGCTAGGAAAAATATTCATGATCTTGCATGGTAAGACAAGTCACCATAGTGTTGGATCAGTTTTTGAAATTTTGAAATGGGAATCATAGTGTAGGTCTCCTTGTCTTAGTCAGAATGTTGAGTGGTTCAGGTCACCATGGAAGGCATTAAGCTGAAAGGAGAAAGATTCTACGTCTAGTTTGATGTTTCTGGATTGTGTGTGATGCAAAGGAAGAAATGTTGGACTATTCTTTAATCTGTAAGGATCAGAGCAGAAACATCAAGATTGTTTGTGAAGTATCATCGTTAGCGTTAATAAGGAGAGTAAAAGAACTATTGAGAACATAATTGCTAGTACTTAAGCTTAAGGGTACCATTTTGAATCTCTCAGTCCACCTCCACCTGTTGGTAAATTTCTTGCCTCGCTATGTGAAAAGATATTGGGGTCATATACCTTCCATGGCTCCTTCATGAGACAGCTCACATTTTGTTGTTTAAATGAATAAAAATTCAGTTATGAATAATGATTGCATTAAGTCTTTTCACTTTTTTTTTGGCCAAAATTTTCTTTGTTTTCAACCATCAGTGCCACAGATGTTTTGCAAGTCATGATGTTGAATGATTCTGATTTTACTCTTCATAATGGATTTCTTTATTTCTGTATTCCTACCTTACAAGAAATTTCATGCATGTACTGCAGGGTTTGGTAAACAATTTGATCTCAGTTGGCCTGGGACGTGAAGCAGCATTTTCAGCTGCAGTTTTGGGAGACAATGCTATCATGGAAAAGGCGTGGCAGGATACTGGGATGCTTGCTGAAGCTGTGCTTCATGCACATGTACAACTTTATTATTTTCCCCTCCCCTTCATTCTGCATTGTATAATGCCTATTTATGAGTTGTTAATATAAACAGTTTTAACCCTAACTTTGGTACTTTACCTAACCTTGTGTGAATATCTCCAGGCCCACGGGCGACCGACGATGAAGAATTTGGTTCAAGCTTGGAACAAAATGCTGCAGAAGGAGGTTGATCATACTACATCAACAAAGACAGATGCTGCTTCTGCCTTTCTGGCTTCCCTGGAGGAACCCAAGCTTACAAGTTTGGGAGATGCAGGGAAGAAACCACCAATTGAAATTTTTCCTCCTGGGATGACATCTCTATCCATTTCTATTTCTGCTCAGAAAAAACCAGCCCCTGCTAATCAGAGTTCACAACAGCAACAAGGAAAGCAGTTGCTATTAGAAGCACCTCCTGCTACCACACCAGTGAGTGCTCCACTCCAGTCAGACTCCACACCTGGTAGTGCTCCGCCTCAGTCAGAATCCACAGAGGCTTCAGTGAGTGCTGCACTTCAGTCAGAATCCATACCAGTACCAGTGAGTACTCCCTTGCAGTCGGAATCAAGCGAACCTGTTCCAGACAATAGAGCCCCTGGAGCATCATCGGTGAGTGATCCAGTTTCAGTACTTTCAGGGGCAACTGTGCCAGAAACATCTACAATTAACTCAACACTGGCAGAGGTGCCATCCCAGGCTCCAGAGATTCTCGAAACAAGTATTCCGACTACATTGCCAATGAGTGACCCACTTGCTTGAATAGCAGATTCTGCTAAACTGTTTGGTGTCAGCATAGAGCATACATTTTTTTGGGGGTTTTGTTTAGTTTTTGCTTTTTTTTGCCCCCCTATTGATTGGTCTGATGTAATTTGAAGAGCAAAGAAGAAAATTAATTTGCTACATGTTTCAGGCATCTGTAATGTTCCTGAAAATTGGATATATCTTGCTGTCATTTTTTTTTTTAATTACCATAGCTGATTTGTATTGATGAATGAAAATTATTATTTCGATTGCTTTTTTCCTTTTTTGTATTTTTGTATATCTAAATGTTCAGTACTAGGAGGAAAATCGTTGTCTTACTTAAAAACATATACTAAAAACAGACGTGATTAGATTCTCAATATGGTGCTTATAGGCCTTATAGCAGTCAATCATGCCACTTTATCCTGTGACTTAAATATATATATATATATATATATAAACCTGTGAATTTTATTCAGAAACTGCTAATGAAAGTACATCATGAGATTAAACGTTCAAACACGGACTCTTCTCAAATACATGTTGCAAAATCCGAAATACCAATAGCACGTTTTGCTAATAGGTATGCTGGTTGATTGCTGTCTGCCAGCATGAGAAATTTCTACTTGCCGGAAGATATAAAGGAAAATTCAGAGTTCCAGTGGTCACCATTGCAACACAGATGAGGGCAGTGGAGTTTTCCCAGTTAAAGGGTTCATTATTACCTGGGAGTACCTAAGAATTACTTTTCAAATATAATGTCCTGTGATTTCTTAAGGATTGATATAATTAGTTAATTACTAAACCATTTTTGATTCAGAATCGTCAATCACTGAAGCTAAAAATTAGTAACTATATGCATGGTTTGAAAACATAACTTTACTAAGCAAGAAGTCAAGTCAGTGACTTTGAATGAAAGCTTGATATATTCCTTATTTAGCTTAATTTTTTATATATTGTATTACTTTCCCTAGAAATGGTTAAAACTTAAAGTCTTAAAACACATGGTTTTTACTTTTTGGTATAACTATATTAGCACTTCCTATGGTGTTTTTTATTTATTTTTTTTTTTTTTGGGTCCAGCTCCCAAGGGTTTTAAGCTTTTCACATTAATCACATACGTATCAATTTTCTTTAAAAAAAATTTATTTGAAAAAACTTAATGAAATCTCTTAAATCGATTAAGTGGTGATTCAAATAAGTCAACTAAACAAGTCATATGACTATACTGTTGACATTGGCGGAGCTAGAGGGGGGAGAGGTGGGGCACCTGCCTGGCTGCCCCCCTGATTTCTCCTACTCCTAAAATTTTCTAGCATTAATAGTCTAAAGTAATTACTTACTAGAATGGAGGGAAAAAAAATTGATAAAAAGGACTCCTATTAGGTTGAAAGTGACTTTGACATAGGAAAAAGAAAGGAAAAAAAGTTTTCAAACACCAAACCATGCTTTTGTCTTGTCCTACGTGTTGCACTTATTTCACTATTTTTTATTTTATATCATTATTTACATCATTTTTACTATTTATGATACTTTTTCACAACATTTTATTCTTGAATGATGCTAGAGATACTATAAATTTTACTACTTATGTTTTACAAATTGGTATGTCACCAATCACAAAAAATAATTTCAAACTTTTATTCATTATATTTTTTAAGTAACACTAATCACATTTTTACTCCATCAGTTTGTAAATTTTTTAGTAGCTATGAATTGGTTATTTTTGTTTATTTATTTTAATAATATGAAATATATTCATATTTGCTTACAATTGTTTATTTATTTTGTTATTATTGTTTATTAATATTTTTTAGATTAATTTCACTTCTAATATCATCTTTTAATTTTGCCTCCTCTAAACTAAAATCCTGGCTCCGTCACTGATTGTCAATCATTTGAGAATAATGAAATCCCCAAAAATTTTTACAAACCTTATCGAGAATGATTAATTTAAGTTGAAATCCCCAAAATTTCCACCATCTTGAAGCTTAAATCTCCATCTTGAAACTAATATTTTCAACCCAAATTGTAGACACCCCATTTTGCAATCGAGAAATTCACTATGGGGTAAAACTGTAATTTTGAATTAACCCAAGAGTATGTATCCAAAAAAAAAAAAAGAATTAATCCAAGAGTAAAAATGTTGTTTGAATCATTCAATGAACATGAATATCCCTCTAAGATAAAATTCACTAAAGGGTAAAATCATTTTGTGTATAAGGGTTTTTTATTTATTTATTATTTATGTAGAATCATTTGTGTATAAGGTGTGTGTGCTTTGTTTTTTTACAAAGAAAGTGAGTGAAATTGTATGGGTATTGTAGGGGCCTTTTTTGTGTTTGGGCTGGGCTGCCTCCTGCGGTGATGGGCCCGAATATTTTTTTGAGTAGGGAAGTTGAGACCGGCCCAACTGAAACTCACTTTGGGCCGACTTGTGCACAAACTTTGCCTTGTCTGCCAGGAACACCTTTACGGCAAGCAGAGCTATTACAACAAGATTATGACAGACAGATATAATGACAATGAAAGGAAAACAGAGTGCAGTAGCTTTTGTTAATAAAAGAAAACCGAATATCACAGTAGTAATAATGGTAATAATAACAATGGCTTTTATAGGAAAGAACAGTTGATTGAACGATGATGGAAGTTAATCAAAAATAAACATCAAGCCAAAAGCCGAGTCTGCAATGGCAAAAAAATCAAAGAGGAAGAACACTTCCTCTCAATGAAACTAACCTCCCAGGAGAATATCCTGCCGTGGGGATTAATGACTTTGAGGGAATCGGACCTAAGTGATAGATGCCTGTGGAAAATTCTTACTGTTTAACTGTTCCTTAGAGAGTGGGATTTTGAGAGGGAGAGGAAAGAAAAGATCTATTGGTGCATGCCCATTATCCTCACTATTTTTTCTTATCTTTCATTCTTTTCTTTTTCTTTTCTTTGAGTTTTTTCTTTCTATGTTTTCTCTTCCTCTGTTTTTCGGTCCCTTTTATAGGGCACGTCAAGGGTCCTTTTATAGGGCCTACCGTGATGATTTTTTACCATTTCACCCCCTAACGGCCTTTGTCTGGTCTGGGCATGCTTGCCGACCACCGTCTGTACACTGCTTGCCCTCGCCAGACAAAAACAGGTTGGTTTTGTTTCTGTTCGCCGTGGCACTGTCTTCTGCCGTGGCTTAAATGCTCTCTCTCTCTTCCTATGGCATGCACCCAACGTTCCCTCCCCAACCTTACCTCTTTTGGGTGGTCTGTTATCCCAGCAGGACGTACCTCCCAAAAGGGTTTGGACAGGGAACGTAAAATAAATCTTTTCCCCCCTCCCCACCACCAAACCGCACCCCCCTTTACCTCTTTCCACTGACCCATGGCCCCACCATGACCCATATTGGCTGGGTACAGGCTAGTGGCACCTGGGTCTTGCGCATGCTTTCCTGTTATGTACGTTCAAAAGCCCGCCTGCGGCCCATGTGTTTGTTGTGTTCTGGAGCATTGCTTGCATTCGTTTGCCATACTTCTTCGTTCTTTCATGTGAGCCGTTCTGTACTTTCACTGCTTCCCTTTGGGATTGGGCTTTTCTTAATACTGGGTTTCACATCTCTCTTGGCCCATTTCTCGGTTTATATTCATGTCTTGTTTCATTACTTGGCATTTCCTGCCATGATGACATGTTCCTGCTAGGCCTCCTTCAAGCCTGTCGTTCCATTCTTTCCCCCAGTGGTTTAAAAGAGCCTACTGGTGTTCTTACTCATGGGCTCCACCATCCCTTTCTTTTTCCCTTTGGGCCTGCGGCCCTTTTACTTTCCTTGGGCTTCCTCGGCCCATTTACTGACTTTGCTTTCCCATGGGCTTTTATTAACTTGATTGGGCTTCCCCGACCCAATCTCCTCGTACTCATCCTTGGGGTTCATGGGCTTGCCATCAACCCCTACTTTCTTTGTTTACATTGCCTTGGGCCTGCCGCGGCCCATTCTCGCTTTTTCATACCATACATTGCCCATGGGTGTCATTTCTCTCTTTCCGGGCCCTTTGGACCCATTTGCTTCCTCAAGACCCATTTACTCATGTTATGGGCCTGTGTTCTATTTTTCCTGCCGCTTGGGCCTAACAGTCTTATTCTATGCCTACCACTCTTATTGCCTGCTTTGTTGGGTTGGGCTGGCTTTACAAAAATGACCCTCAACAGGTATTATGTTTGGTTTCCAAAAAAAGTAGTGAAAAAATAAGAAAAGAAAAGAAAGTTACTTCTATGTTTTTTTTTAATAAAAAAATCTTTACTTTTTTTGCCATCTAAACACTAACATGGCACTTGGATACTAATAAAATATTGATTTATTCTAAAAAAGTGACACATAAGCAATATGCTAACCACGTTAGAATTCTTTTCGTGAGATATATAATCACAATACTAAAATTGAAACCATTTCAGAAAACCCAAGGATTAAAATTGAAAAAAAAAAAAAAATCAAGGATCAAAATAAAAAATTAAAAAAAAAAACTCCATAAATATAGGAACAAAAGGTGAATTCTACTCTAATTTTAAAATAAAAAAACTCTATAGATTAAATAGTTGTTGTTCTCTAATTGGTTTGATAATTTGTAAGTGTGAAAAGTATAAAAGAGACAATGTAATATATCGGTGATTTTGAATTTACTCAATTAATTAATTTTTTATTATTAGAAATTGAATTTTTTTAAGGTAAAAAGATAGCTTTTATAATTTATGATTATGCAACGTATGCATCACTCGCCAATAAATTTGCTATTGGGGGTGGACATTTTTTTTTTTTTTTTTGATAGGCACATTAGACCAGCTTAGATTAATCTAATTAAAAATTATTGAGTGTTACAATATTAACAAAACATTACATTAGGTTTAACCAAACTTAGAATAAAAATCCTATAGGGTATTCCCCTTTATTTTTCATCAATCACAACTTATCATTTTTTTTTTTGCAATTTAAACTTTGGTTATTTTACAATAAAATATGAAGGATGTGTAAAAGACTGCAATTGGTTAATACAATTATCTATTTACTTACGAAAATATTAAAGATTGTGGTGGGCCTTTTGTGCTTTTTGGGCTTGATTTCTCCTGTTGTATCATGGCCTGTGATTCTAAGGTAGGAGAGTTGGGACTGGCCTAACTGAAACACATGTTAGGCCAACTTGTGCGCAAGTTAGACCATCCTTATGTAAACACACCTTGGCAGGAGCCTTAAATGTACAACGTGCCCGCGGCAGGAATGACTATTACAGATATTGTAGCAGGAAACACAATACGGCAAGATAACTAATACATCTTTACAAATAGCAATAACACGTAAATAACACAACGAGGGAGAATAATGAGGTCGTGGCAGAATAATACAATCATGAATAATAAAATTGCAGCAAACAATTTAGTAATAAGGTAACAAGTTAGTCATTTGTCAACCAAAAACAAGATTTGTCTGCCAAAGAAAAGGGCTTGCCTTTTCAGCAAACACAAATCCAAAAAGGGGGCCGATCTCTAATGTAGGTAACCTTGGAAAAGACTCTTGCTATAGAGATTACACACCTTGGAAAAATGACCTAGATGACTTAAACTTGGGTTCTTAGCTTATTAGAGGATGGGTTTGTTGAGAGGGAGAGAAATAGGTAACCTATTGATGCATGCTTTTCTTGAATTTTTGTGTCTTTCCTTTCTTTTTTACTTTTTTTTTCCTTCCTTCGCTCTACCTCTATTTCATGCCGTGGTTCCTCCTCATTTTCACTGTTCACAACTATGGCCTTATATATTGTCCGTCGTGACAAGATTTACCATTTTTACCCTTCAACTGCTTTTGACTTATTGTGGGTGTTCTTCCAAGATTGCCCCCTAGACTGCCAGCTGCCCAGCCACTACCATTGCACCGTGTTGGTTGCACCACACCTCATTCCCAAACAAAAGTGGTTTGTCTTGTCTCTTACCTCTCTTTATTTTCACTATTCTCATATGGATAAGAGCTAAACCTTTCCCTCACCCACCTCTATGGTATGTGTAGTGGGCCTTTTTGTTATGATGGGTTGGGCTACCTCCTGTAGTACTGGGTCCAAATATTCTGAGTAAGGAAGTTGAGACCGGTTCAACTGTAACTCAGTTTGGTTCGGTTTGTGCGCAAACTATGTCTCGTTTGTCAAGAGCATGCTTACGACAGGCAGAGTTATTTTAGATGAGTTGTGGCAGACAGACATGATAATAATAAAACAAAAGAAAGTACTTTGGCTTCGTAATTAAAGTGAATAAATAACCCCTAATTAAGAAAGATAATCATAATAACAACAATCACTTTTATAAAGAAGGCAAGGGGAATAAGTGGGTAGTATATGGGTTAATCAAAAAAAGAAAGAACGTTGCTTCTCAACGCGAATAATCTCCTGGGGAAATCCTGCCGTGAAAATTAATCACTTTGAGAGAAACAGACCTGAATGGTTGGTGCCCAAAAGAACTCTTTTGCTTTTGGCAGAGAGCAGGACTTTGAGAGGGAGAGAGGGAATCAACCTATTGGTGCATGCCTGCTGATCTATCTCTTTGTTTTTTTCTTTTCTTCCTTTTATAGTTTTCCTCTTATCTTTCTTTTTCCTTTCTTTCCTCAATACTTGTTTTCTATTTTGTGGTTTTCCTTAGAGGTTCCTGTTATTGTGATTGTGGTGTCCCCTGTGCATGGCAAGGGCCTCATTTTATAGTGCTTGCTGTGACCATGTTTTACTATTTTAGCCCTTAACTACCTTTGTCTGGTCTGAGTGTACTTACCGACCACCACTGGTCCGTCTATGTGCCACTCCTCATCACCAGACAAAGAAGACTCTTTTGTTTGTTTGATTCTCGTGGCACCCTTTCCTGCTACGGTGTGGGTGCTCTCTCTCCCTATCCCTCATGGCATACACCTAGTGGTTCCAACTCAGCCTTGCTTCTTTTAGGTGGTATGTCATCCCAACAAGACACTTCCCCAAAAGAGCCTGAGCAGGAATCTCAGAATAGGTTTTTCCCCTCTCCCCACCACCAAACCATGCCCTCGTACCTCTAACCCATGACCTCACTGTGTCCTGTATTGGCTGGGTATAGGCTGGTGATGTCTGGGCCTTGTGCGTGCCTCTCTTTTATGTATGTCCAAAATCTGCCTGCTGCTCATGTGTTCGCCCTAGTTGGCCTGCACAGTCTGCTGTCCGTTTTTGACTTCTTATGTGACCTGCTTTCTAATTTCCCTTTCTTTTATGGCTTGCCCCACTCAGGGGCTGGGCTTTACTTGATGGTGGGCTTTGCCTTCTTCAACCCACTATTTTTTCGTTACCATCTCCTGTCATACCACTTTGTCATTCCTGCTGTGACGTATTATCGTGTTGGGCCTCTTTGGGCCTGCCATTTATTCTTCTCCCAATGACTCAGTATGACCATTGGTTCTTTTATTACATTACTGGCGAGCTCTTGTGTCCCATTTGTTTTCTCTTGGGCGTTCTTGGCCCATTTGCTTTCCTCGGGCTTTCTTGGTCCTTTTCCTAACTTTGCATTCTCATGGGTTTTTACTAACTTCTTTGGGCTTCCCCGGCCTAATTACCTTATCCCTCATCCTTGGGACTCATGGGCTTGCTATCAACCCTTTACTTTCTTTACTTTTATCACTTCGGGTTTGCTGTGGCCCATTCTCACTTTTCCACATCATATACTGCTCATGGGTTTGCTATTTCTCTCTTTCAGGGCTCCTTTAAGCCCATTTGCCTCCTCAAGGTCCATTTGTTTATTTCATAGACTTGTGATCTATTATTCCTGCCGCTTGGGCTTAATGATTTTTCTATCTATTTACCAACTCCTTTCTACCCGTGTTGTTGGGCTTCTTCTTTCCTTTTAACTTCCAAAATGACCATCAACAGTATGTATCTAGTGGTTCCAGCTCATATTTATTTCTTTTGGGTGAGATGTCATCCCAGCAGAACATTTCTCCCTAAGGAAGATAGACTCCCTTTTCTCCCCACTGCTAGACCACACCCTCTCATATCCTTGACTCATGGCCCACCTCCCCTGTATTGGCTGGATACAAATAGGTGGTGCCTGGGCCCTGTGTGTATACTCCACTTCCGTCTGAATTCATTACTTTTTTAGCCTTCACGCATTTGCCATTGCCTTCGCATTTGTTTGATTCTACTATACGTTCTGATAGTTGTTTAACTCTTGCGGCGTGAAAGATATATGGGCCTTTGGGCTCACATTCTCTACTTTCCATCTCTTCTTTGGACTGGGCATTGCTTTAGTGCAAGTTCCTTGCTGCCTAGCCCATGTCCTTTTCTTTCCTGTGTCTGTGGGCTTCTTAGCTAGTGATCTTGTCATGCCACTACACTGCTCCTGCTATATCATTACCTCTCTTTTATTTCCTTGTTACCCATGGGCTTACGGGCTGATGCTCCCGCCAGTCCACTTTCCACATCTTTTCTTCTTTCGGGCTTTGTTTTGACCACATTTCAGTCCTCGGGCTTCCTCAGCCCATTTACTTATTCTTTATCTCTTTTACTCCCGTGGGTTTTTGCTAAATCCTTTGGGTTTCCTCGACCCAACTACTACATCCTAACCTCTTATTACCTTTCGGGCTTATTGGCCTTTAAGCCAACCCAATGAATTTACTAACTCATATCTTGGGCTTTCTCAGCCCATTTACTTATTCTTTACCTCTTATTATTCCCATAGGTTTACTACTTCATTCATCGGGCTTTCTCGGTCCATTTACTTATTCTTTACCTCTTTTAATTTTTGCGGGCTTGCTGACAATTATTCCTACCATTTCGGCTTGCTGGGCTTTACTTTACTTATTTTCTCTTCCTATTTTCTTCATATAGTTAGGCTTCTTCGGCCATTGGACCTTTTGTTGAGAGTGGGCATCAACAAAAATACTACAAGTTTTACTTCATAACCTTTACAATTTGATGTGACAACGAGTGTTTTTGATAAGCTTCAAAATATAATAAATGAATGTCTGATTTTTTTATTTATTATTATTTTTTATGATTGCTTACATATTAGTTTATAAAAGTTATATAATAAAATTTATAATGGCTTAATATCACTAATTTTCTTATTAAAAAAAAAACTACTACTACTTTTTCAAAATTAAGATCTCAAAAGCGAAATGCAAATGGTATACCAAACTAACTATAGTGCATTGGTTTTCGAAAAAAAAAAATATATATAGTGCATTGGAATCTACATGTTCCCGATTTTTACTCTATACTGTTTTCTTTTTTATATGGTTGGAGAAAAAAGTTGGTTCCCACGTCACATGACTAGTTATTATTAGTAAAAAAAATTATACTAATGTTAGACTAGAGTATAACCCGTAATACATTAGCACCTAAAATATGTTGTGAAAAATGTTATAAAAGTGTTGTCAAGATAATATTATTAATCTCCGTCTATACCAAAGAAACTAATTAGTGTCTTGATTTGATAATAAATGGATAAAACGGATGTTATAGATTGAAACTTAAAAAAAAAAAAAAAAAAAAAAAAGAAAAAAAAGAAAAAAAAGAAAGTAACATTACCAAAATAAATCTCTTTCTTAAAAAAAAAAAAAAAATCTATCTCTCTCTCTTAGTAAAAAAAAAAAAAACTCTTTCTCTAACGGTGCCGTTTCTCACTCCGTCTCCGAAACTTCATGGTATAAGTGTATAATACAAACACTTCAAATTAAAACACAAAGCTTACCACTCACCAAACACCCCCTTATTTTCTCGCTCAGATTTCTACTTTCCCAGACCCCCACAGGTACTCTTTCTCTCTTTCTATTTCTCTCTCAAAATTTGTATGAAAAATTAAATAAATTAATAAATAATGGGTGATCGATTCTAGCTTTCTGACCCACAAATCGGTTCTTCTAGAAAATTGAAAATTTTGTTTCATTCACCATCACAAAACATTAACTTTCATATAGATTGTTATTCTAAGTTATTGGAAACTTTATTTTTTCGTGGAAAATACTATTTTAGCTTTGTGGGTAAGTAAAGTTTCGTACTTGAAATTCAGTTTCTCCAAAACAAAACCCTTTATAGACATGAAGCCGAGGTTTTGTGTAATGGAATATATGCACAAAACTAATGGGACCATGATTTTGTTGGAAAAAGAATTATTTTTATTTTTAACTTCAGAATTTAGCTTTAATTTTCTTATGAATATTGTTTTTTTTTTTTTTTTTTTTGGTTCTAATGAATTAAAATTAGAATTGATCAAATTTCACATATTCTCTCTCTTCCTTTGTATGTTGGGTATAGACATGTGAGTGAAGTTGATTGAGAAAAGTGAGTGGTTGATTAATATAACATAGTTGGGTACAATTACAAACTTATAAGCTTAAGTTTTGAGTTAAGTTGCGGCTCTTTTATACCTTTCATTTAAAGGGGCAACCTTTTTTTTATTTTATTTTTTTAAATAATTTATTTACTATTTAATACATTACTCAATTGATTTCCTCTAATTTCTTTTATTGGTTCAAGTTATTTCATCATGATGCTTATGTATCCTTTCTAAATGACCTTATTTCATTGTTGCAGCTTATAGATTTCCAGTCATGTCTTGGTGCACGATTGAGTCTGATCCTGGTATGCTTTTGAGAATAGTGCATTGTTTGTTCCTTTTGTTTTAGTGATTTTGTAAGATTCTCCTTTATGAGATTCGTTCTAATGAAACAACCAAGAGCTTTGTAGCTCAAATTGGTTAGCACCTATGATCTTTTTAGTAGAGATATCTAGGGTTCAAACCCCCCCTCCCCATTGTAATATTGAATTAAAAAAAAGAAACAAAAAGATTCTTTCAAATGAAACAGATTAGTTGATGAAATTGAAATAAGCTAAATCTTGAAGATTGAAAGAAATCTATTATAGGTAACTTCAATCCATCATTTTTTGATTTTAGCCCGAGGTGGGTGATTTATTGTTCATTGCCACGATTGATTATTTTATCATGAAGTCCTTCAAGGTACTATGGTAGTGCTCTTTAGCAGTTTCATTTTAGGCGTGTGGTCATTTATTAGTTAGTTTCACTTAATGCATTAGATTTATGAAAATATAAGAATTGTCGATTTGTTTCACTAACTAGAAATCTTAAAGCTTTTGTCAACGATAGTAAATTCTCATGTCCTGGAGGAAAAAAAGAAAATCTCTAGAAGAGGAGAGAGCATTTGTATAATTTCTGATGGGAACCTTAGAGCAACCACATCAGCTTGTGGAAAAGATTCTGTCTATTTTACACAAAAAATCTACTTTTTCTATTTTACACCATCACTTTTACAAAACACCCACATTAGTTTATCTATTTTACAAGACTTTTCAATAAAATATTCATTCTTCATCAATTCTTTATTATTAAGAAGGAAGCAAGTAACAAAATGGAATAGAAAGAAAGAGAGAGAAATTAATTAAATATTGATTTACAAGTGAACAGTAACCGTGTATCTTTACACGGTTACTGTAGTTTTTTGGAAATTTGCACAATTTTAGAAGGCCTGATGCGGGTGATTTTCAAGGTAAAATGTGTAAAATTGTACACTTTTTGTATTTTAGAGGAGCTGATGTGAGCTCATAAAGAAGCAGTTTAAGTTCTGAGTCTTCTGCTGGAGGAATTGGAACTTGCCTCCTTTCCTTTGTTTTTGTACACATTCTGTTTATTGATAAGAAATTTATAGAGTTTCTGACAAGGATTTGTCCTAGAATTTCTTTTTGTACTAAATTTCAAATGATGCTTTTATGTATGTGCATATGTCTTTTCTTGGTTTTAATGGGGAATTTGTTTCTAAAATCCGTGCCTTGCATTCCAGGTGTTTTTACGGAACTTATACAGCAGATGCAAGTAAAAGGCGTGCAGGTAATTGTCTTGGATTTATATGACATATTTGGCTAATGTTTTTGAAAGCTCACCCAAGCTCTTTGTCCAAATGGATTTGCCAACCTACTAAATTTTTTGAGTAATATTTCAGTGCGGGGTATTTTTTGATAGGTAAGAATAATTTATTGAAAAGATGCCACTTCATGAAAAAAGACACGAAGTAGCCTAAAGAATTACATCATAAAAAAAATATCTGCATATGAATTGACTTTATGAAAGATGGAAGATAATTACTATCTGTAAGACTCAAAGCAAAGGACCACTCATAAAGAGAACTAATTCAGTGCCGGTGCATTATCTGGAATATTAATTTGGACCAGCTCTATGCAGCAGAACAAATTTGTATAATCTGGAAGTATGTAGTGAAATGTGTTGTGAGAAAATGAAAAATGAGTTATTTAAAAATAGAATTTTACAAGATTAGGGACTATGTTCCATGAAACAAGAGCTTACTGTTAGTATGCAGTGTTGACCAGTCCAAACCAAATGGTCAAATAAATTCTGAATGCATGCCAACTTAGGCCCCTTTTCAGTGAGCTAATTTCTTTTAGAAATGGAAGTTCTTGCCTAATAGGGTTTCATGTGTTCCATATGAAAACTTGAGTATGAATCCCCTGGTGTCATTGTCATTTCACATATGCCTTTTAGGAAACCTGCTCCACTTGGAGAATTTTTTTGGCTGCTTCAGTGATCAGTGGGGAAGATACTCATTTGTCTTAGTCTCTTAGATAATCAAGGTCTGTATTAAGAAAGGAAACATGTAGTGGATACTGATCCAGAGTGCATCTTGGTGGTTCTTTTACAGAGGAAAGGTAATAGAGAATTTGGAAGTGCATCAACAATCAAATTTGGATTTTAAGTGATTTGGGGTTCCTAAAAATTTCTCTTTGGTTGGAGAGGAACTTGAATAATAGTTACAGAATTTTTAGGGGTTAGATGGCCACATTCTGAATTCTGAATCCACCTAAAGGGCATTTTTCAAATCTCACTTGAAGTTGTTTCTCAACTTTCAATATGGCACTGCCACCATTACCATATTGATACCGTTCCTCAATTCCATTGCCCAACACACAGCCATCATTGTCCCCCCCTCCCCCCCTCTCTCCTCCTCCCCCCAACAAGTTATTTATTTATTTTTTCCACTCAGGAAAAAAGAGAGGCCACTATGTCAAGGCTTGCTTTGAGGCAGAAGCTCACATGTTGTACATTGTGGTCTCCCGGAATCAAACTTTCAATGAGGTGCATCATAAGCACAAAATAAGTTGAACTTAGATCTCAGTTGCTTAATTGTTTGATCTCACTGTAACACTGTTAATACTACTGACACCACTACATGTTGCACTAGGCACCATCCAGGTACCATGTTAGTTGAACTTTGATTTCAGTTGCTTCATTTAAGCATGCTGTAAAATCATGATATCAACATAAGTTTTAATCAGTTTTACTGCAGTCTTTGAAGTTTTCTTATACTGCAGCACCATTGCTTTTGGTTATTAGGGATTCTGTGGGTAACTTCTTTTTTTAAATGTTCATGATAGGTTGATTTTTTGTCTCCGTTTTCTTCTTTTGGATGCAAAGGTTGTACATCTTGTTGAGACAATTCTTTGCATCTATCAACTAGCTGTTGGAACATGTGATATGTGTGATATATATTTGCAACTGGTAACAGTTTTAGAAAGAATACATTTTAGTGTTAGTGCGATTAAAGCAAAGGAGACGACACCTTATTAGATAATCATGTTAATGAGAGAGAAGAATTTATAGGAAAATTCCTATGTACTTGGTTTGGCTATTTTTTTTTAATAAAAGTTCTTACGTTATTTATCAAAAAAAGAAAAAAAAAAAGAGAAGAATTTGTAGGAATCGTGGAACAGATTTAAAGAAACGTGGTCCACATGGGTAGAAGATTAAGGGCCAAAAAACTGAAGACATTTTTTTAGAGGAGATATTGAAGAGATAAAGATAAAGAAACAATAGTGGTTGGGTTTATACAATAGCATAGATGTATGGATTAACAAGTTCTAAGCTTGACGTTAACTTAGTGGTTGGGTTTTTACAATAGCATAGATAATAAGGATAAATTAAGATAGAATTTGAAATGAAATATGTTGTTTGAATTCCAGTTGCATATTTCATTTTAGAATACCTGATTTTTAATTATTCACTATTTCTTATAGATTTTACTCCAGATCCACCAACCCCCACCCCCACAAAAAAAAAAAAAACCCAACCCACCCATAAAGAGGTGTTAGCTGTATCTTTTCATGTGTTTGATGATGATGATGATGCCTTGATGTGTCTTCTCAGGTAGAGGAGCTATATTCATTGGACCTTGATTCTCTGAACAATCTTAGGTTTGTTCTAAGTTCTAACGTCTCATTGCCCTTTTTACTTTTTATCCCTTTGCAGGCTTACACATGTTAGCTGTAATATTTATGCTTGAAATTTTTGCGGAACCCCCCCCCCCCCCCCCCCCTCTCTCTCTCTCTCTTCCTCTCTTACTTTTCCCCCTTTAAATTGCAGGCCTGTATATGGGTTGATTTTTCTTTTCAAATGGCGTCCGGGGGAAAAGGATGATCGCGCTGTAATCAAGGACGTAAACCCTAATTTGTTTTTTGCAAGCCAGGTCAGTTTCCCCTTTTTTTGGAATAAGTAAGGTCAGTTTGCCAGGGATTCACTTTTGCCCTTAATAGGTTTGCCCTGATCTTAAATTTATTTTGATCACTTATTAGGTAATCAATAATGCTTGTGCAACACAAGCAATCTTGTCTATCCTCTTGAACTGCCCGGATATTGATATTGGCCCAGAGTTGTCAAAGTTGAAAGAATTCACAAAGAATTTTCCCCCTGAACTAAAAGGTTTGGCTATCAATAATAGTGAAGCTATACGTACAGCCCATAATAGTTTTGCGAGGCCTGAGCCTTTTGTTCCAGAGGAGCAGAAGGCAGCTGGCAAAGACGATGATGTGTACCATTTTATAAGCTATTTACCTGTTGATGGAGTTCTGTATGAGCTTGATGGATTAAAGGATGGACCCATCAGCCTTGGTCAGTGCTCTGGTGGGCAAGGTGACATGGATTGGCTGCAGATGGTGCAACCAGTTATCCAGGAACGCATTGAAAGGTATTCCCAGAGTGAGATTAGATTCAATCTCTTGGCAGTCATCAAGAACAGGAAGGAAATGTATACTGCAGAACTCAAGGAGCTCCAGAAGAGGAGGGAGCGTATCTTGCAGCAACTGGCTGCCTTACAGCCAGATAGAACGGTGGGCAATAGTAATGTTGAAGCACTGAACAAATCTCTTTCAGAAGTGAATGCCGGGATAGAAGCTGCTACTGAGAAGATCTTAATGGAAGAGGAAAAGTTCAAGAAATGGAGAACAGAAAATATCCGTAGGAAACACAATTACATACCCTTTTTGTTCAACTTCCTCAAGATTCTTGCTGAAAAGAAACAGTTGAAGCCTCTTATTGAGAAGGCCAAGCAGAAAACAAACAACTCTAGGTGAAGGGTATTTGTGGTTAATTATATCATGAGTTTTGTGAATTTATTCTGGCTTGAAAACATCTGAAGCACATGTTTTCTTATTTTCCCCTGGTTAGCTTAAGACATCTGAATTTCTTTTTAGGTGAACCTATGCCAAAATTTACTTGCATTTCTTAGGTAATGAAATATGTTCCCCTGGAAAGTGGGAATGAGAGACAAATCCATGATAGAACTTTGTTGGTAGAATGGTTCTTGTCTTGAATATCTCTTCTATTTTTATATTTTTGGTAAGAAACAGAAAATTCTACTGATTAATTTTCTTATTTTCCCCTGGTTAGCTTAAGACATCTGAATTTCTTTTTAGGTGAACCTATGCCAAAATTTACTTGCATTTATTAGGTAATGAAATATGTTCCCCTGGAAAGTGGGAATGAGAGACAAATCCATGATAGAACTTTGTTGATAGAATGGTTCTTGTCTTGAATATCTCTTTTTATTTTTATATTTTTGGTAAGAAACAGAAAATTCTACTGATTAAGATTTTTTTTATTAAAAAAAAAAGGTGCAAGATATTGGTAACTTCCTTTGGTAAGTGCAAAATCAACAAAACTTGGGATCCTTTGGCTGGATGGAATGCCATCCCAGTTTTATAATCTCAAGCACCCTGGAAAATTAGAGTATAAGGTCACTAGTAAGCAAATGAACTTCTTGAGAACTGCTTATTACATGCATGTAAAATTCATAAGAGCAGTGTTGTAGGCAAAACTCTTGCATGCTCCGGGCGCATGAGACATGTAGGCAAAACTCTTGCATACACTGGCCATATGAGACATATGTCTCATGCGCCTGGCATATGAGATACTGACTCGTGTTGTAGAGGCCTGAAACATGATTAGAGGTTGAATGTTTAGCTGATTTGGTCGTGCTTTCTTACAATTGAACAGAAGATATTCTTAGTGCCCATTTGGTTAGATCATTTTGGGCCAAAAATCACATTAGCGGTTTCAAAAGACAATTTCGGATGTTTGGTGAAATTTTGAAAGAGTGCTTTTAGGCTCCCATAAACGTGATTTTTGAGAATTTTTTGCGTAGCACCCCTTAATCACCAATTCCAAATTGCACTGTGTTGCTAGTAGCAGACAACTCGCCCGTGACATCTGGTAGATAGAGGGAGAATTCTTTTGAATGTTCTTGAATTAGAAAAATTGATTAGATTAGACTAAGTTATAGAACAAATTAGTTTATTATTATTATTTTATGTTTACTACATATATTTTTTATAATATTTATAAAATATATAATATAATAAAAGGGTTGGGTTTTTTTTTTTTTTTTTAGAGAGTTTCAACCTGCGTCCGCTCCTGATAATTGCTCTTTATTATCAGACCAAGACACCAATCAGTTTTTGGTGTAGGCGAGGATTGAACCTCATATCTCTTATACAACCATCAGAGACTTTACCAGTTGAGGTAACTGGAACCCACTAAAAAGGTTGGTTTATATTATGTATTTCATCGACTGAATAACAATTATTTCTGACCTTTAATTAAAAAAAATTTATTATAATACTAATTATTATTATTATTATTATTATCATTATGATTGATTTCAAAAAAAAATTTATTATTAATATTATTGAGGCAAAAACAAGTATAAAAGAATTTTCTTTTATATATATATATATATATATATATATTATCATTTTTGATAATTTATACCTCAAATCGCAATTTTGAAAAGTGTCAACCAAACACTTAACTTTCTCATTTCACCCCACAATGCCGGGAGTCCCAGATCTCTTCATTCTTTCGCTTTTGCTGCTCATTGTATTCTCCCTTTATTTATGTACTCTTCTAGTACTATTCTAGTGGGACAATAACAATGAAATTTCTAAATTTATTATCATAACCTATATTTTCCAGCAACATGTATCTATTTTAAACCATGATCATGAGCAAGTGCATAAATATATTCCCGAAAGATAAGTGGGGGATTTCTTTTGGGTTATTAAGATATAGTCAAAACAAAATATTATAAAGAAATAGATATATACCCCGAAACCAAATAAGACTGATCGATAGACTCTTTTAGTTTCCCCTTTTCCATCTAATTTACTTAATTTATGTTCATTCGAGAATAAGAAGATGGTTAGAAATCCTTTATTTGTTCAACCCAATCGCTCTTTTGATTTTGGGAAGAAAAAAAAAAAAAGATTTTTATCTTTATCACTTCAAAGTGCAATTGATCAGTTTCAAAAATTTTAAATTTACATAGTTTTTTTACCTTCTTTTCGATTTTTCAACATCCAAACTCCATAAGTTAAATGTGGCAGGTCTAATGCAGAGATTGGCTAATGTACAAACAATCTATTTATGCATCTTCCTATCCAAATAAAAAAAAAAAACTATTTATGCATCCAAAGCAGTGAGTAACTCGAGGGAAGAGAAATACTAAACATTATCATAAACTACCACTTCCAAAAGCATCATTAATCAAGTATTAAATCATATACAACAACTTGAATTTAATTGAATCGAATTGAATATCAAAATGCCTTGAATTTTCTTTCACTCCTCCACATTAAGACAGAAGGGAAGAAAAAAAAAAAAAAAACAAAAACAACACCATTAGCATTCACAGCAAAATTGGATGTTTGATCATCTTCTGTTAATAATTTCCAGTAATAAACTGTATATAAATTAAGACTATAATTTATACAACTCGAATCATATACAACAAATTTGTTTTTGGTTTTCCCTTAATTGAGAAGATTAGAATGCATTCAATTTTCTTTTCTTTTTTTCCCCGCCTCTATCATTTGTATAGTGATAAAAATAGAATAATCCACAGGAAAAATGGAAGGAGCATTAAGTCAGAGAAATTAGATTGAAATGTGTAACAATATCCTTCACTGCCGCTTTGCTAATGTCTTCTTCAATCCCATAAGAATCTTCCCAAACCACATTAAGTTCATGATAGCTAGCACCGAAGGCACCACAAAGACCAAGAAATATCCAAAGGCGTGCATTTGGATCACCTGCAGAGCAAATAAAATGGCTTCACATTTCTCTCCAAAAAACTAGACTTCACATCATAACTGAACTTTTAGAAATATGACATACAAAACCAGTGGTCGAGTTTGGGAAGCAATTGGAAAATAAAAAAGATTAAAGGACAAATTTTGGCGAAGAAAAATTCAATAGGTACTTCTTATGTTTATACCAATAGTGTATTAACTCCAGTGATACTATTGTTTTAACTTTTAAGCATAATCTGTTGGTATTCTAAAATTGGCAAAAATATAAACAAATGAATAAGAGTTTCATGAATAAATTGAGAGCATTTATACAAGGATGGAATTTTCCCCTATACCAATTTGACATAATTTCCTCCAAACCACTAGGTTCTATTTCAGACGACCAACTAATTGCGCTATTTAATCACATTAACTATTTTTTCAAGTCACCAAATAATTTTTTATTTTTTTGCAAGTGAATCACTAACAGTTAACCACAATAATTTTAGATAAAATAACAAATCTAGTGTCTTTTCATAATAAAATTAAAAAAATGTCCCATATTTGCATTAATTCAGAATTTAAGAAAGTTTTTTTTTTTCTGTATAGCTAATCTGAATTGGAACCTTATCTTTCTCATTCAGGATACTTCTTATTAAGTCCATGTGTTTTTCCCCTGGTCCAAAACTAGGTAAAGACATTATGACAGCAAAATTTTTGAAAATACTATTCCAAGCACAGTCTAGTAAAATTCTTATCAGCTTGCAGGCAGTAAAAGCTCTTATTTTCAAGAATTCAAAGCCCATGAAATACATATGCTGAGGACCGGCAAATCACCTGATCATAGTGTAAGTAATCGTGGTAAAACACATAACCAAACAGCAGAATTCTCGCAGCCTGCATTTCATAAGTTATTTCAACAGTCACTCTTTATTTAAAAAATAAAAAATAAATAAAAGCAACTCATAGTAAGAAATCCAGTAATTTTCAACACAAAAAAGGTGCTTGTGGCCGAAGTCATGCCACATTGCTGATGAACTCGAATCAGCGTATCTAAATCTGAAAAGGAGAACGCATAAGGTCACAGTTGGGGGCAACACTACTATCTGGCATCAGCACATGATTTTGTGTGCAAGCCACCACAACCAAATTATAATTTCGTTTCCCCCTATTCAGCATAGATTTCGATGGATATCAACCGGCTAATAGGGTTATATTATAATGAAATTCAAGGGGATTTAGACTCACCAGCCATGCAAAAAATATCAGTATGCCATTGATGAGATATGCGTTAGACCTCTTCAGACCAGCCGTATCAAGATACCTTCATGGAACCAAGAAGATCTATTAAAGCAAAAACATTACAACACATAAGAGTTTTACTTCTAAACATACCATCTCATATTGACCTCTGGAGTAGTAACCTCAGAGATGAGGATCATGAATGTATAAAGTTGCCCTTCTCCAGAAAACATAGAATATGCTACTGCAACTCCAGAAAGGGAGTGATGGATAATCTGAAATTAAAAGATTAAAATGCCTGTAATATGGCTTTTAAATGTTCTTAAATAAACTTTTTATGATATACTGCTTTGTCATTGAATCAATTTATAAAAGAAGCATGCCTTCCCCAACTTGCTCCCTCATAACTATAACCACCCAATCCCAGTATTTGAAGTCATTAAATTCATTGACAATGAAGGATTTGACCTAGATTCAAGAAAATTGAAAAAAATTGTTTAAATCCCAAAAGGCCAGGTGCGGAAAGCACAGTCATAAGACTCACTTCCATTATGCATCTAAATCAACAGAAATACTTGGCTAGAAACAGGGGGAAGAGGCAGATAAAAGCATTCCTCAAGGGAGAAAGTGTACAGTATATGAGAAAAGGTGGTTTCTACGTTGAAGTATTATCAGTTAAATAAAAACACACAGCAAAGTGAAGCATAAAAGGAAGTATGGTGTGTGGGGGAGTGTGGGTGTGTGCGCACCCGCATGTGCAGAGTGTAGGACAGACTACTGGACTTACATACTCCATTCCACCTAAAGAAGGATAGAGCCAAAAAATCATTCCAAGATCTGCAAGAAAGTATCCAACAGAGACCTGTCAAAAATCAAATACATAGTATTATATGGAGAAAACTTCTCAAAAGATTAAAAGATGCGTAGTAATCAAATGTAGCAAACCCGGAATGCTTTCAAAATGTAGGTATGCAATAAGCTAAAGGGAGGTGCATCCTCAGCATGTTCCCAAAATAGGTAGATAAAGACAGCCAATCTGCTTCCCAATTTTCAGTTATCATTTTTCCTATTCACAAGGATGGCCCATTATCTTGCCAAGAGCCTTGTAGCTTAGTGGCAAGGCCTAGTCTCCTTTATGAGGAGAACCAGAGTACAAGCCACCTTCTCCCACTTGTTGTAACAATTAAGTTAATCAAAGAAGAAAAAAGAATAGGGGAACTGAAGCAGAATGCAAAATTATTTTCAAAAAAAAAAAAAAAAAAAAAACCATTTTTGGCCCAAAAGCTGAACAAAAGGGGTGGAAGAAATGAAAGGCATGTCACTCTTTTTAAGAAAATAATTACAACATGTTTTGTAGGGCATCAATACATGCAGCTTTTAATTTTTACAAGCAGAGGTTGGCAAGTAGGGTTACTTATAGACATAATCGGTTGGAAGGTCAAGACTGTTTTAATTCATTATAAAGTTGCAAAGCCATGTTCTTGGCATCACCACCAACACTCATGCACAGGAAATTAAAGTTAAAAAGTCAACTACTGAATTTCTTAGTAGCATTATTGCATTAATGAAAACCTGGGCAATGTTCAGAAAAGAAAGATGTTGTTTCTAAGACACCTAAGCATCAGATTATTTATTTTTCCTGAATCGATTAAAAACAGAATGTGCAAAGTCACATACAGAGACCGCAGCTATGTATTTTCCAATTATTTATTATGAAAATAAATTCATAAATAAATAAACTTACCCCCAAGGCAAAAACTGACAGAGGTGAGCTTCGAAATGTAACAAGGCCAGCAACCCGCTGGTCAGAAAAGAGATCTGACCAGAACACAAAATACAAGGAAATAACTGTGATAAAAATAGCATGAATTGTGGAGATACCGCTGCCAAGATTAATTTTTTTTAATTAATAAAATATATAATCAACAAATGAAAAAGGAACAAATTAATAATAGGTTGAACAACAGGAGAGATACACACTTACCGATTATTCCACTCAATTCTTTGGATTTTTGTAAGACTATTATAACTCTTAAAATAAAAGGTACTGATTAATTGGGTAAGATCATAGCCCTGTAAAGGGGAAAAAGATTTAGAATGAGTTAATAAAGCGGTAATTACACGTACAACTCAAATGAAACAAACTGAAGATCAACTATCTTCAGTCTTTCACAACTGAACAATAAAACAGAAAGACAAGAGTATACCACTTTGAACAAAAGTATGCCTCCGAGGATGGAAGTGTAAGGCATAAAGGGATCTGCTAATAAGTAGTTCTTAGCCAGCGCCCGAGCCTGATTTTGGTATGACTTAATAGCCATAGCTGTTTTTCTAGAGACTGCCATAATAACGTACTCCTTCAACAACAATGTTATGTTATATTAGCAGATCTTATCGCCTTTCTTCTCTACTTGTAACTTTTTCTTCCGCTCTTCCTTTTCCGTTCATCACTTCAATTCATTAATAAACAAGCAAGCAAGAAGTTAGCAAGCAACAACAAGAACGCAGCTACAGAACATGAACATGAACATGAGCATGCATGTATAATACTATAATTCATGATCATCCTAAAATAATATGGAAAAACTTAGTTTAGATTCCTTAGATCATGTCCATTCTATTATGGATCTCATCGAGCTTACAAAAATCAAATCGTTTTTTTTTATTTTTTATTTTATAATGAATCTAAAACTCTAAATTTTATCATAACATTCTAATAAGTTGTGGACCATTCATAGTTGTTCTGTAAAGTTCAACATATATTGTATGTTAAGAATCAGAATAAAACCAACTCTTTTACCTTAGCTAAGCTTACAGATAGAAATTAACATAGCTTGAAAGAGCTAGTAGAATGGCTGCAATACAAATAAATGGGTAACATTTTTTGTATGGTATCTACAAATGGTAAAATCCATAGAAGTATAAAGAAGAGCAAAAGCACAAAATCAGACATAAAATATGAAACCCATATCAGCAAAATCTAAACTTTATGATGGAAAATGAAAAATGGGTGTGGTTGGATCAAAATGAATGATAGATCCGAGAAACATAAAGGCCAAAAAAGAAAGTCAGAAACAGATGAAAAGAGCTTACCAAACAGAAAAGCCAAAAATGTTATGTTGAAGGAAGAGGATCCGTGAATATATTTATATCAGATCAGTTGCAAAGGCAGGCAGATGGGTAATTGGGAAATCAAAAAGACATGAACCCCAAAACCAGAGATTGAGGAGCAACTGCAACCTGCAGATGGGTATTTGCTAAAACGACAAGAGTACCCAAATGGTGTCGTTTACATGCCATGCCGTGTTCTACTTCCTACTTCTGTTTCTGTTGTTTCGGACTTTTGGGTGGGTTTGGTTTGGATGAGGCCTAGGCCATGTGGTTTGTTATCCAATCCAATCAAGATAAGAGAAACCCAACAGCAAGAAATGTGATTGCTTGATTGGCATACCACCACCATGCTCTCTCTCTCTCTCTCTCTCTTATTCTTTATTTTTTTGGAAAATCTTCTTGGTTTTTTCTTACCAGCTGTCTCTGTGGGCTATTATAATTCACCAGCATATAACCCAATTTTTATTATAAAAATATAAATAATTAGTCAAATTTTTTTTTAAAATATAGTAGGTAACACATGCATAAGAATAGATACATTTAAAATTAAATACAATTTTTGTCATAGTCAAATTATTTTTTTAGAAAAGTAAACGTAATTAGTCACATATTAAAATTCTTATCTAAATTTAATAATATTTATGATAATTTTTTTTTTCTAATTTTTAATAAGATAGAACGTGTGGTGATTTTTGTTGTGTGGAAATTTTTATTGAGTATATGTAATTGGTTTTTTTTTTTAATATTATAGTTCATTAATATTATATTCTTATTATTTTGCACTGTTAACTCACCGGACACAAAGATTAAAAAAACTTATGTGGACACATAGCACAAAATTAAGTGGATAATTATGATATGATCCCCACATAAATTTAGACACATGACGCAAAATTGGATTCTAATTTCAAATTCTAATTGAACTTTCTCTGAGTTTTATCTATTAATAAATATATAGATTATATAATTATAATAAATAATAATGTTCACTTCGAATTCGAGAATATTAGATTCAAGATACATTTTGGATACCGCTTATTTGTTAAAAAAAACTGAAAACTTAATACTAAAAATATTATAACAAAATAATTTTTAAAAATATAAATAATATCGTGAGACCCAAAAATGCATGGTTATGCACGTTTTTGCATTAGCTCCCAAAAACTAACCTTGTTGCAAATAAGTATTGACTATTAGTCTTGAATCCTTTTTTTATCATTTTTACGTTCTGCCATTGACATTTTCTAAGAAAAGGAGGTGGGATGAGATATGTCTTGAAAGTTTCGTCAATACAGCCAAACCTTTATTCAATCATGGGTCCCACATGGTAAGTGACATTTTTTAATATTATAACATATATATATTTTTTAGAATCAATTATAACATATTGTGATGCACTTTAATGAATGAATATGATGACATGTAGGGTTATGGATATCTTGTGGATTTTTTTAATAGTGTATGTCAATATCTGTGACATTTGTATTTTAGGCAATCGCTTTGTTTATGAACCTTAGTGGTGGAAAAAGTGCAAATGTTACGGTGGGAAAGTGGGCAATCGCTTTGTTTATGAACCTTAGTGGTGGAAAAAGTGCAAATGTTACGGTGGGAAAGTGATACTTTTTTTTTTTTAATTGAAACGGGAGGTTTTATTTATTTATAATAGTAGTTCATACAACAACATCATCCTTTGGCCATTGGGTACAAAGTCTACTACTCTCGAGGCCGGCCAAATCCCT
Source organism: Quercus aquifolioides (assembly GCA_019022515.1). Lineage (NCBI taxonomy): Eukaryota > Viridiplantae > Streptophyta > Magnoliopsida > Fagales > Fagaceae > Quercus > Quercus aquifolioides. Next base: position 18,178,398 of record CM032332.1, on the reverse strand, counting down.
TACTATAAAGTGGTATACAAAACTGGGACATTCATGGTAGATCTTCAAAAGCTACTGTTGTTGGGTACCCCGTTTAGCTAGGGCATTGGCACATCCGTTGGCTTCACGATAAATGTGGCATGCCCGAACCTCCCACTCCTGCCCCATAAGGCTCATGCAATCACAAATTAAAGGAAACACATTAGGAGGATAATTAGAAGTTCTCGTAGTTAACTAGGATAAAACTGTTGTTGAGTCAATCTCTAGCTGGATATATTTGAACCCTAGTTCCCATGCCAATAGCAGACCCTGTATAATTGCTCCCAATTCTGCTATATTATTAGTTGCAAACCCCATATTTAGAGAAAATCCAGAAATCCATTCCCTAGAACTATTGCGTAGTATACCACATGCACCAACCATTCTTGGGTTACCTATAGAACTACCATCCATGTTAAGTTTTATATAGGGTTCCCTTGGTACTTCCGACCTAATAAGTTGCGGGGTCTTAACATTAACGGGTCTATCAGAACTGGTTAAGAAAAAAATATTCTGTAGCAGCTTGCACAGTTGTATATACTATACGATGTTGGGAACGAGATTGGTTCATAAACATACGCTCATTTCTGGCTAGCCATAATTTCCAACAGAGAAAGGGAAAATAAATGTTCTAAGGGAGTTGTTGGTGCAAAATAACTTTGTCGGTAGTAGCATTACTTTGCAACTAAGCTTGTAAGGACTCGTGAAAGAAAGAGAGTGGCAGGATACTCGGGGATTGATACCAAACCTCTTTGGCCCAGGGACAATCTCGTAAGATGTGAATTGTTGTTTCCGGATTGTTACATCTAGGACAATGTACATTAACGTGTGATCGAGAAAAAGCTAAATACTGTCTAGTGGGAATTCGGTTGCGCATGGCTTTCCAAAGAAAAATTTGATCTTTTTGGGGCATTTCACTTTCCGTACCCAATTCCACAATTGTTTATCTAGAGGCACCTGTTGTTGTTAGTATAAAAGTTGCGATGCTGAACTAACTAAGCAAATACCATTATTACTTGGCCAGACAAAGGAATTCGGCATTCAGATAAGTCGGGCCATCGGAATACCTCTGATACATTGTGCCATGTGTGGCGGGAGAGGCACTTGGAGAGATTCAAGATTCCAAGTATGATTATGTCGTAATGAGCTAACTCACCGGTTTTCGTCGTTCTGCATTAGCGGTCCTTCAATACTACTCCGGAGGGTGCTGCTAGGGATCCACTTATCCTCCCACACCTGTATAGTTTGTCCATCCCCAACTATCCATTACATATCATCCTGTAACCATTTCATCCCATCGTATAAGGCTTTCCAAATATGGGAGCTTCTAGAGTGGCAGACGCTCTCAAACATGGTCGTGTGTGGGAAGTATTTGGCTTTTTAGACTTGGGCCTAAAGCATATTAGGTTGATGGTAAAGACACCAGGCTTGGTTTATAAGAATCGCCCTATTCCTATGACGGATTGATTGTATCCCCAATCCGCTTGCATCTTTCGGGAGTGTTATCGTTTCCCAACTTACTGTGTGACATCTCTGCTGCTGACTTGTGTCACCCCATAAGAACTGACAACTCAATTTATCTAATTGTCTACTCACTTTCCTAGGGAGCAGCGTAGTTTGCATGGCATAGATAAGAATGGAAGTCACCGAAGATTTTACTAGGGTGACACGGCTAGCCATTGAAAGGTATTTGGCCTGCCATCCTTCAATTTTCTTTGTTATTTTGTCAACTAGATATTGGTATGCACTGGCTGTTTGGTGGGTGGTGAAAATGGGGGTCCCCAAATACGTGCCTATCTGCATTGTAGTAGGGATGTCAAAAACACCTGCCACCTAAGCCTTTTTGTTGTGAGGGGTGTTTGGCGAAAGCCATATTCTCAATTTATGAGTGCTAATAATTTGACCCGAACACTAACAAAATTTCTGTAAAATTTTACTGAGGTTCTGGCAAACCCTGACCTTAGCTTTTGTGAGCAAGAAAATATCATATGTGAAAAATAAATGGGAGATGCGAACCTGTCTCCTAAAACCTATAGGATGGATAATTTTGGCCCTAATCCCATCCTCCAGCAGAATGGAGAAGCGTTCCAAACACAAAATAAACAAGTATGGGGATAGAGGGTCACCCTGATGAACTCCCCTACTTGGTATCAGTTCTGAAAGAGGAATTCCATTCCATTGTATGTGATATCGTGTTAACGATACCATACTCATAATAAGTGTGATTAGCCTAGGCGAGACTTGGAAGAACTCAAGCGATTCCCTAATGAACGGCCATTTTAGGCGATCATAAGCTTTGTCAAGATCTAATTTTAACACTACGTACCCATCGCGCCCCCTTTTATTCATTATTGTATGAATAATTTCCTGCACCAGAATAATATTATCACTCGTCCTACGCCCCGGCACAAACTCGGCCTGATAGGGATTAATGAGATTCGCAAGTGGGGTTTGAGACGCTGTACTATGATATGAGATACCAATTTATATAAGGTGTTACATAGACTAATCGGTCGAAACTGGGTAGTCATTTCGGGATGAGTGACCTTCGAGATAAGGACTAGATTGGTGATACCCCACTCAAGCGGAATAGTTGATGTTTCAAAAATCTCTTGAACTACTTGAATCACACTTGGCCCTAAAATGTGCCAATTCTTTTGGGAAAAAAAATGGCGTGATAGCCATCTGGCCTCGGGGCTTTTAGGGGGGGGGAAGAGAAAGGACATTCCGAGAAATCTCCTCTGCTTGGGGAATACTTGAGAACTACTGGGAATGCTTGAGAAAGGGGGTATGTGAAGGATATTGTTGGCCTAAACTAACATTGGACCGCATATGCACCGAAGTGGCCGTAAAAACCTAGTTGAAAGCTACCAGAATATGAGTGGTTAAGGCTTCCCCCGAAAGCCATAACCTCGTCTCATCTTTGAGGGTCACTATACGAGAATGGCTGTGGCGTTGCAAGGTTTTTACATGAAAGTATTTTGTGTTCGCATCTCCATAATTAAGCCACATGCAGGGACGGACCCAGGAGGGGGGCAAAGGGGGCCCGGGCCCAAAAAAAAAAAATTTTAGCAGCTAAAATTTTCCAAAAAAAAAAAGAGAAAAGAGCTTGGGCCCCCCTCCCAAAAATATGAACCCCTGCCCATCATCCGGCCAGCCCATGACCCATGTAAATCTAAAAAAAAAAAAAAAAAAACTCAGCTCTTAGCAGTCCAAAACCAAACCAAACGGAAAAAGCAAAAAAACAAAGGAAAAAAAAGAAAAAAGAAAAGAAAAGAAAGGAAAGTGAGACTTGAGAGCTGAGAGGCGAGATGGCGAAGATGGGGAATCTTTTGCCTAGGGCCAAGATGGCAAATGCTGATTTGGCTAGGATTATCAACTCTGATGAGGTGCAGAGCGTTGTGAAGCCAATCAAGAAGGAAATGAAGAGGGCTCCATTGAAGAAGAACCCACTCAAGAACCTGAACGCAATGTTGAAGCTCAACCCGTATGCTAAGACCACGAGGAGGATGTCCCTTTTGGCTGAGGCTGATCGTGTTAAGGCCAAGAAGGAGAAGCTCGAAAAGAAGCGGTCGCCAATCACCAAGGTATATTTTTATATCACTTTTGCTTTCAGTATGTAGCATATTATTTTGTTAATGTATATGTATGCTTGTTATTGTAGGATTATTTTGTTGATAATGATGTGAAACGAAATGGGTATTGCTAATACTATGTAATCATAATTGTCTATGTGTGTTCTCATAGGTTATGTTTGTGTTTCTTATATTAATGAAATGGGTATTGCTAATATAATACTATTTGGTAATGAATGTGTTTCACCATACATTAAAGTATGTATTGATTTCACTTTTTGCTTTTTTAAGTAATGTATGTCCTTCTTAAAGTAGTTGTATGTAACCCTGGTAGTCCAATTCAAGGGTCAGTGTTAGAAAGAGGGAGACAACACAAAGACATAAATAAAGGCAGACCAAAGACAAAAAGAAAAAAATAAATCATATAATATAGAAAATTGTCACACAAATTTAAGAAAATAATGGTAATTCTTATATGATTCTTATTTTATTTGTAGATCATAAAAAAATCAACTACAATGCTTGATTTTTTCAAAAGAAAAGGTTCAACTTCAAATTCTTCCGAAGTTAACGTGGAATTGCCAACAACTAATGTTGCTATTCCAATTCTAGAAAATGTGGATGTTCCAATTCCGGAAAATGTGGATAATGTGGATGTTCCAATTCCGAAAAATGTCGATGTTCCAATCTCTCAAACACAATTTTTGGATATTTGTCTTGGTTGATAGTTTATTAATACTATATGGATGTGTATTTGAAATTTTTTTTTTCGCTTATCTCCGGCCCCCCCCCAACTTAAAATCCTGCGTCCGTCCCTGGCCACGTGATTCTGGATTTAAGTTGCCAAAATAGGTACTCTTGGTGCAGAGTGGTGTTATATTCTTGTATAAGTTGTTGTTCCAGAGAATATAAAAACGCGGAAGGATTTCTAGTTAGAGCAATTTGTATACCTCGAAATCTAGCTAAAAGCCTATTTTTCTGCTGAAATATATTTCCCAAGTGGTTTTTATTCCAATCCCTTATCTTATTCGTTAGGAAAACTAGGCATTGTTGAAAGCTTGAAAGGGACAAGGAGGATGATGGAAAATTTTTTGAGGACCTCCAATTGGTTTCTACTAAGCTAGGAAAGGAAGGGTCAGTGAGCCACATTTGCTCAAACTGAAAAGGTTTTTGGAATTTATGTTCCGTTGGGTCAGTATTAAGCAAAATGGAGCAACAATCAGATTTGACCTGAGAAAGATGGTGAATTTTTTGTCCTAGGAAAGCGTAATTTCCACTCCGCATTGCCTACCCCTCTATCCAATCTTTCTTTAATATTACACTGCCAGACCAGGCTTTTATTTGTCCACGTGAAGCAGGGTCCATGGAAACCTAGATCAGTAAGGCCACACTGATCCAAACAATCTCTAAAAGCAGAAAACCTATTTCGGTTTAAAGGTAAACCCCCCATTTTTTTCATCCCCATCTAGCATCTCATTAAAATCTCCTAATAGCACCCAAGGCACATTTACCAAGTGAGCCAAATTTTTTAAATACTGCCAAAACGGTTTCCTTTTATTAAAACTAGGAGAAGCATAGATAGCAGTAAGCATAAAAGTATGGGAAGGAGTCAGTACCTTCACGAGCGCATGTATACTAAACTCACTATACCCTAACAAGTTGCTAGCTAACTAACTGTAACTATGCATGTTGAAAGGCCATGCATGCAGGCCGTTTGTGAACAAAGCTGGAACACCTGTCTCTGAGAAGGTGGTTGTGCAAATAATGGCTGAAATTCCAAAATACGTATGTATGTAGGTGATTACTCTCCTAAAGCAAAGCATCATGCGTGCTTAATACAAAATATATATATATATATATATATATTACTAGTAGATTTGGTGAGACTATATATATATATATATATATATATATCGGTAATTAAAAAGAAGCATTTAATTTCCAAAATTGAGGTGCCCATGAATACAAAGTTACTTCCTTTTTTTTTAGAGTATATATTATTATATATATTTGCATACTAATTAAGTTTAAAAAGTTAGTTCACTTTAAAAAAATTTGTAAAGAAGGAACATCCTTATCTTGCCAGAATATACTTAAAATTAGTAGGATTTTTGAATCACTATTATATATATGCGGTATAGCTTCCTCATCGTTTTTAGAATATTTGTGAATTTCAGGTTGTAATTCTTTAGGAGTGTTTTGATACATTTTATGTATGGACGGAGATATACCCATTTCAGCGAAAAGTTCTAGCAAAATGTCCAATTTTTGAAACTATTTAGGAACTCGAGTTCCTTGAATGGAACTCAAGTTCCACAATTTTTTTTTTTTTTTTTAAAGTTTAATTTGGCTATAACTCGACTTTCTTAAAAATCGAGTTTTACATTGAAGCTTGATTTTTAGAAAATCGAGTTTCAAAACAGTGGCATATTCCTAAATAGTTTCAGAAATTAGGTATTTTACTGGAACTTTTTGCCGAAAGGGATATATTCCCATTTTGGCCTTTATGCATATTGAAACTATCTTCTCTTTTGAATAAAGATTCTTTCATTTCTTTGTTAGGAAAAAAAAAAAAAATCACCATAGCCTTTGTATATGAATTATCCTTAGAGCTTGATTTTGAGGCTCATCGTGGATCTCGAGACTGGGGTGTTTGGTAGAGTAGTTTGAGAAATGTTTTTATAGTTTTTTGAAATACGTGTGGGTAAAAAAGTGTGTGGAAATATGTGTAATGTTGTTTAAAATGTAAAAAATGTGAGTTTGAGATTAAATACCAAAGTTTATCTTTTATTATTAACTTCAGAGCTTGAAACAGTGCTTCTTTTATTTATTTATTTTTTGAATTTCAGTGCTTTTTTATTATTATTTATTATTAAGAATATTTGCATTAAGAAAAAAGAGAGGCCCTAAACCATCTCTACCGAGTAGAAAATCCAAGAAGGAAGGTTGGAGATAGTTGGAGATCTGTCCCAATTACAAAAGGATGCCCAAGAAGCAACATTATGGGCCAAAAAATTCAGGTTCCTGGATACAAAACAAAAATCCCAGCAAGATAAAGATCTTAAAGATTCATTTATAATATTCGAAATAGGAAGAAGAAAATCACTTTCAGTGCTTTTTGGGTCTTAGAATGTAACACTAAAAATATATTGTCATTTTATTATTCTAGAAATGGTTTGTTGAGAAACACTTGCCCAGTCAAAGTTTGTAAGAGGTACCAAAGGGTTGAATTGTATTTGGGCCTAAATTGTTTAATTTCACATAAGATGACTAGATTGGCATTTTTTTTCCCATGAGCAATCACACCCTCTAAAGGAAAATTTATATAACCTCTGGTCTGAAACGCAATATATATATATATATATATATATACACTCTAAAGGAAAATTTATATAACCTCTGGTCTGAAACGCAATATATATATATATATATATTGCTTATTGTAGAAATTGAATAGAACTTATACTTAATATGTTGTTAGAGCAACTTCTATTTTATTTTCATTTTTATGCCAGGCTCCCATGTCCACTTTTTTATAAGAACCGTTGATCATTAATGGTAATCACTGCCGACTTCTTTAGGTGGCTGACAAAATTCATCGAGATGAACATGTTTGTGTGATAGAAAGTACAAATCTAAGATATTTTTTTGAACTCCTCCCAAAAGTTGATATAGTGACTCTGGATCTTTTACTCATTTCAATTCTCTTGGTAATCTTTCTAACAGCGGTAGAAAATGTAGTGTTCTTATTTTAAAGAATTTTTTGAGTGACTTCTTTCAACCCATTTGACGTATCAAGTGGCTGTGTGATTATGAGTTCTATTTTTTTTCTAAGAAATAATTTTTGGTTTCAAGGGGAGATTTGAACTAGTATCTGCTTCATGATGGTTTCCAGCCAAGTAAGCTATCCCGGGGGTTGATTATGATTCTTCTCCTTTTCCTTTCTTAGACTTTTGTCAATTAAAGATTGAACTTTAGGAGAAATTATAGAGTCCTCTGGTGGGCTACGTCACTTGTCCACAATTTCACTAAAAAACTTTCACTTGTTTAAAATTGCTGAGTCAGTAATTAATTTCTGTTTTAAAAAAATTTCCAACTAACAATTTTAAACAAGTGGCAGTTTTTTAGTGGAATGATGGACCACATCACTTGTCCACTATGTGGATCTTATAATTTCTTGAACTTTAGAGGCCTATTTTATTTATAGCATGTTTGGTTGGAGTAATATTAGGAAGGATGTAAAAGAGGGAGAGAGAAAAGTATTTTCTCTTGTTTGCTAGGAGAGAAAAAAGAGGATGGAAAATGGGGTGAGGTTATTATCTCTCTAACCCACAAATTTAATCCCTCCAAATTGAGAGGAAAAGTGAGAGAAGAACATGTGGCTAATGTCAAAAAATTTGCATTTTATATAATAGGATTTAAAAGTAAATTGCTACAAATCACTATTTCTTTCGTACCAACAAAGAAAAATACACTAATTTTCTATTCTCTCATTTTTCAATCATTCCTATCTTTTCCACCCTTCGTTTAGAGCAATTGACTTAACCATCTAATGGTTTTAGCTAGGTAATATATATATATATATATATATATATATATATATATTTATTTATTTATTTATTTAATCCATCTTATATCCTTTCTGTCTCATTCACGTGTTTCTATTATTTGTTTATTTTTATTTTACACTATTTTGATATCAACATTTTTGGTTCATTCTATTCATATATATGATATGACCTTTTTTTAAATTCCATTTTTTCACGAGATAGCTTCAGACATGTTAATTAGAAATTAAATTCTATATCAAATGAAACTTTACCAATATTGAGTCTGTGTAAAAGTAATAGACAACTAATCATAATTTATCATATACAATAATTGTAAAAAATTGATACGGTAAATAATGTGTTGCTAGAAGGTTTGAATGGTGTTTTTTGACTTTTTGTCTAGTGCTAAAAGACATAATGCCTTTGCCAAAAAAAAGAAGAAGACATAATGCCATGATCCATGCACGAAATTGCTAATGTACTTTCAATTGGCTTAAGGGTCCCTTTAATGCAATTAAGAATTGCAGACTCTAGACTATAGTTGATAGCCAATTCCAAGCAGCTTTTCACTTTCCACGAATGAGGTCACCTGGAATCTAATTTTCTCAAATACAATACTATTATACCACGTTTTAGTTCAACATTTACAACCTAGCTAGTTAGGTTTCGTTAATTAATTTGCTATTGATTTTTTTTTTTTTTTTTTTGTGTGATAACCTTTGCTATTGAATTTTATTATTTACTCTTTAGTTTCCATTCTGGGGTTGGTCTGCTTTGATAAATATTGTTTTAGCTATAATGTTGTTACTTTACACACAATCGTTTACACACACAAACTTAGGGTCCGTTTGTTTTGGTGGTAAATGATTTCAGGAAATCATTTACCACCTGACCCATGTGTTTGGAAGGCAAAGGAAAATCTAATTTCCGGAAAATATGCCTCATCTTTGACCAAATTTTCACCTTTGACCCGGAAATGGTTTTACGCTTTTATTTTACCTTCAAACCATTTCCGGGTCTCTCGCACAAAAACGCTTCTCGCACAAAAACGCAGAAAAAGAAGAGAGCCTCTGAGAGAACGAAAAACAAATCAAAAAAAGAGAAACCAACGCAGAACAAGAGCCAAGAACACACAACCGAAGAACGCAAAAAAAAAAAGAGAAACCAACGCAGTCCGATCCACCAAAAAAAAAGAGAAACCCAGAACTTCGGACCGATCCACCAAAAAAAAAGAGAAACCCAGAACAAACGGACCGATCCTTCGTCACCGATCTCGTCGCCTCCTTCGTCACCGATTGCGCCAAGATCGCGCCGCCCTCTCGATCGCGCCAAGATCGCGATCACGGCGCCAAGTTCGCGCTTGCGAGATCTCGCCGAGATCGCGTCGTCCTCCTCTGGGTCAGATCATCATCTTCGATCTCATCGTCGTCTCGATCGCGATCTTGTTTTGAGAAAAATGAAAAAGAACGCTAAAATGGAAGCTGGGTCGAGTTCACAATTCCCAGACATGCCGGAGAGAGTGAAGGGTGCTTCCATTTCCTCTAGGCTTGGGTCCATGTTTCCAAAGAGAGGTTTTGATCATAGAAACGGTGGTGGGTCATCTCCCAAAATCGAGATCGACCCGATTCTGGGCCGGACTAGGCCGAACCAGGGGATTGAGATTGAACCGCAGAACCAGGGCGCCGCCCTCTCGATCTCGTCGTCCTCCTCTGATTTTTTTTTTTTTTCGTTGCGGTGGTGTGGACGGTGGATTTTCAGTGGGTTTTGTGTTGCTGTTGTTTTTTTTTTTTGATGAACTAATTGTTGTTGTTGTTGTTGTTGTGGTGGTGTTGTTGTTGGAATTTGCTGTTGTGGTTGTTGTTGTTGTTGTGTTGTTGTTGCCGGAATTCGTTGCCGGAAATTGTGAAAAAATGGTAGGAAAATAGCATTTTCCTAATAGAACCAAACACATGAAAATATTTTCCACAACAATTTTCATAACACAACCAAACACTTAAAAATATTTTCTTTTTCCGAAAAATAGCATTTCTGAAAAATAAGTATTTTTCAGAAAATATTTTACGGGAACCAAACGGACCCTTAATTTGAAGTCACAATTTCCAACTTATAAAAGTCACGATTTTTATGTAAAAGTGGCATATATGTGCGGTTGTGTGTAAAAGATAACACCCGTTTGTTTTAGGAGAGATGTTTTTTTTTTGGTATGGTTGCTAGAAAGTCGAGAAGAAGTGGTAGATATTTTGGATTATTGGAGGTGATGCCTTCAACAGCCGCATAGACCTTTTTGCCTTTTGGTGGTGGCCTTGGTGGGTGCGCTTTTGATGACCACTGGAAAAAGATATTTTCAGTTATATCGGTTTTTGACTCTTTGTTTTGTTTTCTAGCCCTCCAAGTTTTATTGTTAACAAGAATCTTTGATTCTTCTTACTTATTTTTGTTCTTATATTTTATGGGTCATGTTAACAGATTCCTTAGGGCAATAGTTAACAATCACTTTTAGGAAAATTTTGAAACCACTTTTATAGGAAATAAAAAAAAGTTATCAAAATATTAATTGTTTTTTTTCCCCATAAAAACTTTCTTAAAATGGTTTGTTAACAATTGTTCTAGTGGTATCTGTTAACATTTCTCATATTTTATTTCTTATCTTTCCCGCTAAATAGAACCTAAAAATAGATAGTGTATTTTTATACGAGAACCTTCACTTATTTTGTATCTAAAAAAGGCGAGGCTTGGGTTCATTGATTTTTTTTTTTTGCACCAAACCCGTTGGATGTGTAGATTCGTAATAAGTATTTGACACTTGTTTGCATCTTAATAGATTCAATACACAATAATGCTGAACCCAAGCCCATGTCAAAATTTAAGTTGTTTCAAGTGTAGTCAAGCTCTTTTTGTGCTTAGAGTTCTGTTTTGTTCTGTTTTTGGTTTTGTTTTTCCTTTTTTGTCTTTTTAAAAAGAGGGAGGGAGGGGAGGGGGGCGGGGGCGGTGTGTTTGTAAGTGAAAAAAGTCAATGCCGCTCGTAAATGTCTCTCAAGTCTCAACGCTAATTGAGTGGCAATTATCACATGTATATGCTGCATGACAGGCAAAACTACGTGTTGGATTTGGATCACTACATGGCAACATGATCATAAACCATCCTGTACACTTGGCTCTTCGTCTACCACGTGTTTGTGATATTTAGCTAAGCCTGAGATGTAATCATACCAGTAATAATTATATAATTTTATCATGTATTCATTTCTCACAATACGTTTCAGGTGCAAGTTTCACATAATTATCTTATGCATTCTGTATAGGGTTAGAAAAAATAATAATTTTTATATATCAATTTAAAAAAATTTATAATTTTTTACCCTTAAAAAAAATTGGTAACCACATAAATTTCTTTAGGCCCAACATAATTGAACTTTAAACAAAGTTTAACAAATTTGGTTGAAAACTGAGGTTACAACTTCACTACTCAATATTTTTTTTATTAGATATTAATTTTGACAAATTAATAACTAGAATAAGGCAGTTAGGATTGAACAAACATTGCTTGTAGATACATATATGGGTGCTTCCACCTAGTCCATGGTCCACCAAGATCCCCACAGAGCATGGTGCATGCTCAAGAACTCTCTAGTTGACCCAACAGTAGTTATTTCGAGTTACCTCCAATGCACCATCAAACCTCTGTTGCTTGTGGAATATGGGAGAATTATTATTGATGCTCCTTTCCTCTCAGCCCTTGTACATATGTCCTCGATCGTGGATGTTATTCATCGGAGATATTGCTGTCATAGGGCAAAGAGTTATGTTGGTGCTACATAAAGTGGCACAACTTGTGCCACAACTCGCCCATGTGGCGAGTTGTGGCACCCAGCACCCATCATCACCCATCTATTACTCACAACTTGCCATGTAGATGAGTTGTGGCATAAGTTGTGCCACTTTATATGGCACCAGCATGACTCTAGGGCAAATGGACACACGGCTTAGCTGCCAGAAAGCCTCAAAAGCTACAACAAATTGATTGTGGTCTGAATGCCGCCCCTTATTCCAAAAGGGTTGCCCATTCTTTCTTGCCTTGTGGACCATCATAATTGCTGATGGCCTCTCACTTAGCTCCATGAGATGCAATGCATATACCCAAAGTCCTTCCTTCTTTTCAGTCCCTCGTGAAGCCTCAATTAGATTAATCATCGCGGGAATGTTTGTGGTACTGTGGAAACAGGCCAAAATCCGAAGTTGAGCATTTGAATCATTTCTCTCAATTTTTCTATACTTGAAGAAGGCCTTACTCATTCTTTTAGCTGGCTTATATACTGCCATAACTAAAGGTGTCGTAATAAAGGTTGTGAAGATAGCCATCAGAACCATGATAGCAAATGTTTGATCATTCAATACCTGTAATAACAATCACCTATTAAGATCAGGTGTACATAAAATCCAAATAAATCTAATAGATTGATTTCTTCCTTTTTTTGGTTGGAAGGCAAAAGAGTTAAGTTACCTTTTGTCTTTGCCAATTTTAAGGACAATGAGTTCCACCAAGCCTTTAGTAAATTATATTTTCTTTTTATATCATCTATGCTTGAAAAATTTCAAGAATATCGAAAATCAAAAATCAGTAGCTATGTTATCAATCAAATGTGTAAATTTTGAGTTTTTGTAGTCTAAAATTATACATAAAAAATAAGATTATGGATTTAATAGTGAATAATAATTTAATTCATATGAAATTTGATATGTGTTTTAAGAAAATAAAAAACATGCAGTTCAACGGTTAGATTTGTAAAATATGTAAACATGTTAATTTGTTTAATTAGAGTTGTAGCATTAAACTACAACTAAGTTTGTAGCCAAACTTTTTTCTTAAACTTTGGTCCCCTTAACAATATATTAGACCCTTACAAACAAAATGAAAAAGCCTGAGAAAAATTTTATTGAACTAAAATTTTGAAATATATATACTTTGTAGTATTAATAATGAGACTATCATAAAACAATTTCAAAATAAGAAAACTTGTAAAAGAAAATTGTAATATTTTATGTACTTGTGTGTGTGTATTTTTTTTCTTTTTCTTTTTTGTCGTTAATATATGATGTCCTCTTTTTATTAGATTTTGTATAATTTAATGACCAGAAAAAATTTCTAGAGCAGCCAGGTTTCTGTATATGAATTATGGACATGTGAGATGAAGTTGTGCATGCACATCAGCACATGTTATGAGTGAGAGTGTCATACGACATGTGAGATGCAGTTGTGTAGGCACGTGTTATGACTGAGAGGATGACAAAATGCCTTCTCTTTTACGGCGGTCTTTGATCTACATCAATTGTGCAAATTGCTGACACTGTTAGCAAAGTTTTAGGAAGTCTGATCAAACCCACCAAATTATGTTGACTCAATGAGTCACAGACATCAATTTTTTTACCTACTACTCACAATTTGCCACTATGTGTCAAATTTTGTGTTTGTAGACTTCGTCAACTATGTTACTTAAATCTGTATGACAAGTGGGTGGGTGTCATTAATAATTTTCTCTTTTGTTAACGCGTGTTTGGACATCTGTATTCCTTTCCTATATATATATATATCTATTAATTATTTAGCCTATATCAATTGGACTTAAAAAGGTTTAGCGAATCTGATATATGACTGTCACATAAAGCAGGAACTGACGTGAGAACCTCTGCATAGTTTGATTTAGCAGCAAAGTGAAAAATGGCCACAAATGCCAGTGCATGTCCGGCAGCCATGAAGACTACATCAAATGGGTTGTTCCAAGGGGATAATCCTCTTCATTTTTCACTCCCTCTTGCCATCGTGCAGATATGTCTTGTAGTTGCAGTCACACGTATTCTTGCTTTTCTTTTGAGGCCATTAAGACAACCTCGGGTGATTGCAGAGATTGTGGTAAGTCCCTCTTCTTTCTTATTCTATATATTTGTTTTTATATTTTTCACATGATAACGACTTGTAGCTTTTGTTCAGTTTATTACTCTTTTTTCAAGATGACACAGTTTATTACTCTTAATGATTAGGATTTAGATACGTGTATCATAGGTCATAACTATGCACTTATTCCAAGTTTTCCTTAAATTATATAGCTATGGATGGCACTAAGTAATACTATGCACTAAATAATACTATGTTGAAAGCATAATTTTTGAGTCACTGGGATTGCCAATACATATTGGAATAACGGCTTAGTGAACTTAAATTCCTGAACTTTGTTTGTAGTACTTGTTATGTCTCCAGCAACTTCCAATATCTTCATCTGTTATTTAAGAAAAAAATGGATTTAGAACATGGGTCTAGGAACTTCACAAAACTATTAGTGCTTGAAGCATAATCCAGTGGTAACAGTTTTTGTGGCATTCCAATATGAAAGAAACTTTTGTTGTTGGCATTTGATTATAACCAAATACGTCTCGTCAAACTATACCTATTCCAGTTAACATATCTGCTCTAAGGCTTAAAGTTGTAACTTAGCTTCAACTAATGCAATTCAGTATAATTTCCAATAATTGCTTAAAATGTCTGCATCTTCTTGTCCAGGCGGAGGGTTTGATTTTTGTTGCTTTTGTTGGCAGGGTGGAATATTACTTGGCCCGTCCGCTCTAGGTCGCAATGAGGACTATCTAAATGCAATTTTTCCATCTAGAAGCCTCACAGTGTTGGATACTTTAGCCAATCTTGGTCTGCTCTTCTTTTTATTTCTTGTAGGCCTAGAGTTAGACCCAAGGTCACTTCGTCGGACTGGAAAGAAAGCTTTAAGCGTAGCCGTGGCAGGAATCAGCTTTCCCTTTGCATTAGGAATTGGAACATCATTTGTCCTCAAAGGAAGTATTTCCGAAGGTGTAGATGGACCCCCATTTCTTGTATTCATGGGGGTCGCCTTTTCTATTACTGCCTTCCCTGTCTTGGCCCGAATTTTGGCTGAACTTAAGCTATTAACCACTGATGTTGGCCGAATGGCCATGTCAGCAGCAGCGGTCAATGACGTGGCTGCATGGATTCTACTTGCTCTTGCCATTTCCCTCTCTGGTACTGGCCGCTCTCCTCTTGTTTCATTATGGGTTTTCTTGTGTGGAGGTGGTTTTGTTCTGTGTTTGTCAATCATTGTCCCTCCTATCTTTAAATGGATGGCACAGCGTTGCCCTGAGGGTGAGCCAGTTGACGAGTTGTATGTATGTGCAACTTTAGCTGCAGTTTTGGCAGCGGGGTTTGTCACTGATGCTATTGGGATTCATGCCCTCTTTGGTGCATTTGTCATTGGAGTTCTTGTCCCAAAGGAAGTGCCATTTGCAGGTGCTCTTATGGAAAAAGTTGAGGATCTTGTATCTGGTCTCTTCCTTCCATTGTACTTTGTCTCAAGTGGATTGAAAACCAATATAGCAACAATTCGAGGAGTTCAGTCATGGGGTCTTCTTGTTTTAGTCATTATTGCAGCATGTTTTGGGAAGATTGTTGGTACTGTAGTTGTCTCCCTTCTTTGCAAAGTGCCTGTTCAGGAGGCTCTGGCTTTGGGGATTCTGATGAATACTAAAGGCTTGGTGGAACTCATTGTCCTCAACATTGGCAAAGACAGAAAGGTAACTTTACTCTTTTGCCTTCCAACCAAAAAAAAGGAAGAAATCAATCTATTAGATTTATATGGATTTTATGTACTACATGATCTTAATAGATGATTGTTATTACAGGTATTGAATGATCAAACATTTGCTATCATGGTTCTGATGGCTATCTTCACAACCTTTATTACGACACCTTTAGTTATGGCAGTATATAAGCCAGCTAAAAGAATGAGTAAGGCCTACTACAAGTATAGAAAAATTGAGAGAGATGATTCAAATACTCTACTTCGGATTTTGGCCTGTTTCCACAGTACAACAAACATTCCTGCGATGATTAATCTCATTGAGGCTTCACGAGGGACTGAAAAGAAGGAAGGACTTCGCGTATATGCATTGCATCTCATGGAGCTAAGTGAGAGGCCGTCAGTAATTATGATGGTCCACAAGGCAAGAAAGAATGGGCTACCCTTTTGGAATAAGGGGTGGCATTCAGACCACAATCAAATTGTTGTAGCTTTTGAGGCCTTCCGGCAGCTAAGCCGAGTGTCCATTCGCCCAATGACAGCAATATCTCCAATGATTAACATCCACGAGGACATATGCACAAGTGCTGAGAGGGAAAGGGCATCAATAATAATCCTCCCATTCCACAAGCAACAGAGGTTTGATGGTGCATTGGAGGTAACTCGAAATGATTACCGTTGGGTCAACCAGAGAGTTCTTGAGCATGCACCATGCTCTGTGGGGATTTTGGTGGACCGTGGACTTGGTGGAAGCACCCAAGTATCTGCAAGCAATGTTTGTTCAACCATAACTGTCTTATTCTTTGGGGGCAGTGATGATCGTGAAGCCCTTGCTTATGGGGCTCGAATGGCTGAACACCCTGGTATCAGTCTAACAGTCATTCACTTCATAGCAAGCCCTGAGACTGCACAAGAGGTTGTTAATGTTAAAGTTGATATTTGTGAAAACTCCAATACTTCAGAAGGATCTGGAGATGAAAAGTTTCTTGTTAAATTCAAACAAAAGTTTGTAAAGGACAGCTCAATCAAATTTGAAGAGAGGGTTGTGAGAAATGCTGCAGAAACTATTGAAGTCATTTTAGAATATAGTCGATCTGATCTTCTTTTGGTTGGTAGAATGCCTGAGGTTGCTACTTTGATTGAGAAGAGTGATTGCCTCGAACTGGGACCAGTAGGTAGCTTGTTGACATCTCCTGATTTCTCAACATCAGCATCAGTCTTGGTGGTGCAACAGTATCATAGCCAGAGAGTTTCAACTTCAGGGCCTTCAAAGAGGGTAGATGTGTTGCCTGAAGAAGATTTGGAATCTAATAATGTACAGCAAAAAATTGTTTTGTAACTTTTGCTGATAATTTTAGTAGTCCACAATTTTCAATTTATACTTCCGAATTTAGGTGTCTGGTTTAACACTCCCCCACCTCTCTCCGAACAAAGTTTCTTTCTAAACTAGTTTAGAGAGTTTTTCTTCAAACTCTTTGTATATTTTTATGTTGAGTGTAAATTTTGAAAATCTAATTATTAGATTGCATGTTCTTATATTTTTCATGCTTGTAAAATTTCAAGAAGATAAAAAATCAATTGCTAAGTTATCAAAAAATGTTAAAATTTCATATTTTTGTGATCTAAAATTATGTATAAAAAATAAGTTAATTGATAGAATAGTAAATAATATCCGATTTGAACAAAATTTGATGTGCATGTTAAGAACATAAGGAACATGAAATTTAACTGTTAGATTTTCAAAATTTACATAAAAAAAGAGATATATAAAAAGTTTAAAGAGTTTCTCTCTAAACTTGTTTACCTTGAACATGAACTGAACTGAACAAATGGCTAATTCAACAATCCTTCTCTCTTTCCAAGCATATTTAATACTGTATTCTTAATCAGATTTATAAGCAAAGATGGTGTGGAGCTTGAGAAGACATTATCTAAAGATAGGCTCCTCTCTCTAGCAACCTATGCACAATTTCTAAGGGTTCCATTACAACCAGGGATGTAGTAGTTTAATTTTCTAGGTGCAATAGAGATTTTAGTAGGATATATTTGAAATCTATATATATATATATATATAGTAAATGAAGTTCTTACAAACAAGGGAGTCGATTTTGAATTGGAGGCCATTACCGTTTAGCTAAGAGAATGAAATATTATTATAATAGATAATAATAGTATACCATTTCGAGATTATTATTTTATATATACTTCAAAAGATAATACGGTGACTTCTTGCACAAGCCAAGTTCTGAAGGAAAGTGGAGTTGATATTTCAATAATATATATATATATATATATATATATATTAAATCTGCCAATATTTGGAAATATTATTCCCCAAATTTTCTTAATCCTCAAAATTAATGACGTCATTCTTTTAGTATCAGTTTTTTTTATTCATTGATTCTTTCTCTCTTGAGCCATCACTATAAAGCACTATTTTTCCCTAAAATCATGAAGCTTATGCGATTAAAATTGAAGTTGAAATGATAGAACTTATTTAATTTTTTTCTTGCTTATAAGTGGCCTGATGTACTCATGTAAGTAAGATTTTATTACAAGAGATTCCACACATTCAAAGAAGACTCTTAAATTCACATGCAATCAAAATGTTGTAACCTATATAGTTCTATTTTTTAACTCAGTTTTAATTTTCTTCTTCTATTTTTTTAAGGTTTTCCATAAGAAATTTTAAGGATTCTATGATAATTGAAGACCCTAAATTGACATGCAATCCAAAGGTTTGTAGTATATGTTATTTTTACTTTTAATTTTATTCCTGAAATCTATTTATACAGATGTTGATATTAATTTGATAGTTAGAGATTAATATGCGGTATGTTAGAAGATGAAAGTTTTGAAATTATGAAATAAATATTCATTTAGTCATTATTATTTCTTAAAAATAAATTATATATTCTATAAATTCATATCTAAAACCCGAACGAGAATTCTACTAATTTATAATAAAATAGGATTACATCTAACAATAAAAAATAAAAAAAATTAAATTTTGTAAGGATGTAGCGTAAAACTCACGTTTTACTCTTCCAATCCCAACATGCCACATCATCTTATTACATATCTAAAAATAAATGTACGGTACGAGACTCCCAGGCCAATTTTGGGCTTGGGCCTTGAACTCCAACCCTGCAGTATGACTCATGGGCCCAACCCTCTTGTCCACAGCTGGGCTTTGGGCCTGTTGAGGCCATAGGCCCGGGACTCATGTCATTGTGCCCAGCACAAAACCCGTTGGGCTGGCCATTATAATATATATATATATATATATATATATATATTCATCATAGTTCATAGCCTGGGTTGCTCGGTAGATTACACCTCGGACGGGAGCGTGATTGCTCAGGAACGCTATATCCCAGATACCCAGTACCGTCTTGAAAAGTATCGCTACCGAACATCCCCCTGAGGCGGGAACCAGTCCCAATGCCACTCTCACCACACCCCACTCCCAACTAAACACCCACTTAGCGATAACAACATTGGACCTTCTCTCCTACTAACCACAAGAGTAATCATAACTCCCCACTAATTCTGAGCTATAAATATGAGAAGCTAAGGAAGAAAAGGGGGTTGAAAAAGGCTCCATAAGAAACTGAGAATAGAGGGAGTGAGAGAACAACAGGAGAGTGGTAAGAGTGGGAGTAGTAGAATTCATAGGGAGAGGTTGCTTTGTTGGGTCTCTATGTTACGGACTACCCAAAGTAAGAAATCCAAAACCCACACTACAAATAGATTGTGAGCCCAAGTGAGGGCTAGCCCATCAACCTCATTTTTGGCGCGCACAAAAAAAGGCTCCATAAGAAACTGAGAATAGAGGGAGTGAGAGAACAACAGGAGAGTGGTCAGAGTGGGAGTAGTAGAATTCATAAGGAGAGGTTGCTTTGTTGGGTCTCTATGTTACGGACTACCCAAAGTAGGAAATCTAAATCCCACACTACAAATAGATTGTGAGCCCAAGTGAGGGCCAGCCCATCAACCTCATTTTTGGTGCGCACAATAAACACAACCACACCCAATCAATTCTAATACCCATATATAAATCCAACCAAATTGAGAGTTTATTGAGATGTTATTAAGTGTGGTAGGATGTATTGAAATTTAAGTAAAATGCTGATATGGCAATCTCTTATTGGATGGTGTAAAATATGGGTTTTACACCCTATCCTTACCAAATTCGGACTAAAAAGAAAAAGAAGGTAACAACAAAAACAACCAAATTAGATCAATTTAAAGCATTCGCATCAGTCTTTGTAAATTTTTGTGTCTATTTTAACCTAAGAACCCACTTTTTCTATTTTACACAATCACTTTTTAAAAACACTTATACCAATTTATCTATTATACACGTTATTTTATTTAAATAATCTTTTTATTTATTTATTAATGTTTTCATTTAAGAATCTGTTTGGTATCAGCTGAAACTTTTTAGTTTTTAGTTTTTTATTTTTTATTTTTTATCTTTTACTAGTATTGTCTAGTAACGTACCAATCAAGATATATCACTGCAGCTGATGGTAAATTTATTGTTTCTAGCAAGAGGGTCTAATGTTCATCATTTCTGCGTATTTCCCCCCTTTTCTTATCTATATTTGTGCTTTTGGTTTGACTTGATTGTTGAGTTTATTTAACTTATTTGTTTGCTTATGCATTTCTTTTTAAATCCTTATTTTTCTTTTCATTTTCAAGTATAAATATTCTCTTGCCCAGTTTCAATAAAATAAACAAATCCAAACCAACAACTAATGTACATTTTTTGTTGATATGTTGAAAGTGGGCAAACATTAACCGGACTTATTACAAACAAATATACATTAAAAAAAAAAGAACAAATCAATTTCTGAAAAATAAAATGAGAATCCCCAAAATTGAGGATCCTCATTCTAGCTAGCTTCTCAGTTTTGTTAAAATTCTATGCCCCACAAGTCTCTCGGTCCCCCTTTTTTTCCCTCTCCATTGTCTTCTTTATTCTTCTTCCTACAATGTTTGCAAGCAATGGCCATAGGGACATTCTTGCAGTGATTGGTGAAAATGTTCAAGACCATGTCACTGAGCTGCCTCGAGCTACTAGTGGTGGAGGTTTTGTTGATTTGTTCAATTGGGTTGTTTGACAACTTCAACCGATGATTGGGCTTGGTAGTGATTTGTTCGGTTGGGTTCCATTGGATAAGGGATCTAAGGGATGGGCTTGATGGCTTTGTTGCTGCTAAAAAAAAATTTCCCTCCAAATTTAAAGGAAAATCCTTTAGCCCACTACTTGCTAATTGATACATGCACACATAATTTATTTAATAAGTTATCTAATTTGTTTAAATAATGTGGACAATAATATAGTTTTTTATTTTTATTTTTGGGTGTTGAAGGTTGAAGTTTAGAAATCTATGTATCATATTCGTTTGAAAATTGTTTATTTTTGGCCGCTTATTTAACATGAGACAAAAACTAAAAACTAGTTTATTTTTAAAAAGTTTAAATTTAAATTATTTAAAATAAAACTAATATGAAAGGTAGTGTGATATCCATAAACAATATATAAAATAAGCAAAAAGTTAGAATAAAATGTTATAGTTTTTTTTTTTTTTTTGGTGTTTGACGGTAGAAATTTGTTTGTGCATATACGTGGGAAATTGTGAAAAATTGGTAGAGGATTTGTAGAAATTGGTTAAATTTTTTAAAGAAATTTGGGAAATTAATATTGCTTATATTATAAATTTTCTTATGTACAAAATTATCTAATTAAATATTAATTAATATAACTTACTTGTTATTGGAAATCGTAGAAAGTGTCTGATTAGAATTTTATAAGTATATTACTTTTCATACTTGACTCTTCTTACATGTACTTGGAATTGGGGTATATGCATATAAAATTAATTTTTTTTCAAGAAAGTAGCAATTAGGGAACCATCACCTTCTCATTGGCAAAAAAATAAACACGTTTTTTTAAAAAAGAATTATAACTAAACACAATTTTCAGTATAAATTAAAAAGAAAAAATGTTCCGGAATTCAAGTGCCTGATATTTAGTCAAATCATTTTTTTTTTTTTTTTTGAGAAGTAGTCAAATCAATTATAAAATGCTCAATTCCATGAGTGTAATGCTTTAAGGAAAATTATTGTTACACACATATAATATCCATATCTTTACTGTACTCCTAGCCAACTTTGGCTGACTTTTCCTATTAATCTAGCGATGCTTTTCTTATCAAAAAGAAAAAAAAAAAAGTGTACGTCCACATTTTTTAAGAATTTCTTATGTTAACACAAAATAGTCCCCAGAGTACATAGACAAGAGATTAGGGCTTATTTGGTACACTTAAAAAAATTGTTCAAAAATTAGTGGAACAGTTTCAAAAACATCTCTCTTCACATATAAATTACTGATAAATACAAATTTATCCGGCTCACTTTTTGTATTCTATTTGATACTCCATGAATTTGTTATATTATATGTCTAATTTTTTATTTTAAAATTTGGTTATTTTATAAAGAAAGTAAAAGGAATACATAAAATGGATAATTATAGTAAACCCATCTGTGGTTAGGCCCGTTTTCACTTTGCCTACTTGTGATTCAATCATTTACACTTTACCCACCTGAACTTCAATCATTTACCCATCCGTTACCCACCTCACCCTCAGACGTTAGAAAAACACATTTTTAGGGAAAAACAAACATAACAAAAATAAAAAAGTTAGGGTTTTGATTGCTTAAGAACTTCTATAAGAACAAAGTAAAGGAACAACACACAAATCCGCTGAAGCTACTGCTTGCTTTCCTGGAAGATTTAGATGGGCTTAGAATGGACACTAAAGCGGAGAAGGCCTGGGTGAAGCTTGTGGAGGAGACCATACTTGAACTACTACAAGACATGGATGGCATACTTAAAATAGCAAATCGAATGAGCTAGATTTTCTATATTGGTAATTGGATAGCAAGGCGTAAGCTTAAGAAGAGCTATGAGTACTATGACAGAATGTTATGGCTCCCTATTCTACATAAGAACATATGTGACTTCAAATTTATTAGAAGAGATCCATTGAAATTTGTCCATTAGTCCCAGAAAAAGAAAATGTTTTCATCTCAGGCCACAACAACCAATGACGATGGTATTTCTTCTCTTCTGAACAACTTTCACAATCAACTCAGTCAGGGGCAAGCCATGGATAAGTTCACACAACTACAAAGTCGTTTAAAGGATCTACACAAACTTCTCATGAATGCAAAAGCAATTGAATGGCTTGTACGAATCAACTGAAGGAAATTATTAGAGATGCAGGAAAATCATTGAAATCCCATGGAGAAAGTTCACGCTCGGAATGGAGTGAAAATCAAAACAAGACAAAGTCTCGGTCAAAGTTCAAAGGTATGACAGAAGTGTAGGCGCGCTAGAGTGCAGCATTGTTCAATAGGTATGACAGAAGTGTGGAAGTGGGTGATAAGCAGGTCTGGTTAAGTTTTTAAGTGGGCTCTAAGTAGGTAATTGATTGACTAATGGGCAATCTAGTGGGAATTGAATACTAATCATCTATCTCAATTTTTATATTATGCTGTATTCTCAACCAATCATTTACACTTTACCCACCTGAACTTCAATCCGTTACCCATCTCACCCTCAGACGTTAGAAAAACACATTTTTAGGGAAAAACAAACATAACAAAAATAAAAAAGTTAGGGTTTTGATTGCATAAGAACTTCTATAAGAACAAAGTAAAGGAATAGCACACAAATCAAAGGCCTCAATGAAAATCAAAATATTGTTATGCAAATCTCGAGAATTCTGAGTGTTCTTTTAAATCGCCCAATTTCTTTGAACTTTGACCGAGACTTTGTCAAGTTATATATATATTAAAAGATAACGAATACCGAGGTCCAAATCCACTTGCTAGAATTGCATATATAATTACATATCTTATTAGTATAATTTGTATTCTCTAATTTCATCTCTTTGGCAATTGGCATCCACATAAAATGTTCTTCCGAGGTTTCTATTTGTTCTTTGTTTTAATGGCTCTAAGTCTAAGTGTTAGGATATATGTGGATCATGTTAGGAACATATGTCAATATTTTATATAGTTGGCTAATCCTTTGACAAAACGCACTTTACTTGTAATTTGGTAGATCTAGGATGTGTTTAATACTTCAAGAAACATGTTGTTCAAGTCTAGTATTAAAGCCATGAAGATTGGATTAAGAAACAAGTGAAGAAAAGCTGTTCAATAAAGCTGGACAGATAGCTCGACACCTGTGGACAGATAGCTTGATAGCTTTTCGACACCTCTCAACAGCTAGGCTATTTATCGAGATTTTCAACTTCTTCTTATCGCAATCTCAATAGCTTTTCGACAGCTGGTGGATCGATCGAGAAAGCTCATGTCTCCTCGACAACTCCTCGATAGCTTCTCGATAGTTGTATCTGTCGAAGTTTAAAGCTCGACACCTCTCGATCGATTGAGGTTATGGGAATTAAGATTTTCAGATCTGATTTTCGGCCCAAGCTTATGTATTTGTGTAAGTCTTTTCTTACAACCCTAGACGTATATAAGACTTATTTTAAAAGCAGTCACATAAGAGAATATAAGGAGAACATATGCAAAAGGTGACCGATGCCTTATTCTCTCTGAAAGAAACTACTGCGTCTTTGCGCCTTAGGGTTTTGTAACCAAGTGCTTCTTGATCTTCATTGTCGATGAAGTGAAAAACTTTGCACCCAACAATCTTCTTCTAGTTGGTGATTAAGTCGTGTACTGGGATCCGCGCAATTGGTTAGTCACGTACTGTGATTCGTGCATCAAAGGGTGGCGTTCATATATTGAAGAGTTCAGAGGTTCTGAAGCTGTAGAAGGTTTCTGCTGTGAGTTCATCTACGAGATTGTAGAGTTTAGGGACAAAAGTTTTGTACTAGATCTGAAACTTCTCTTTACTATAGTGGATTGTTTTTCGGGAATGTTTCTCCTCAGGTTTTTTACTGTGAAACTAGTTTGTCTTATTTATTTTTCCGCTGCATGATTTTGACATGATATTGATGTTTGTTTGTTTTAACAAGCTTTATTAATAATATATCTAATTAACAACTTGGATTTAAAACTTGTTAATTCTATCAATCGGGGTCTAAATTTCCCAACAAGTGGTATCAGAGTAGATTCACTCTGGTTGGATTAATTTCTTGACTGTGATCCTTGACCCCTGTTGTCATGGATCGTGGACAATCTTTTTTGATTCCTCATTTATTTGATGACACTAATTATACGTACTAGAAAGTTCGTATGAAAGTCTTTTTG
The DNA here is from genome assembly GCA_019022515.1 of Quercus aquifolioides. NCBI lineage: Eukaryota > Viridiplantae > Streptophyta > Magnoliopsida > Fagales > Fagaceae > Quercus > Quercus aquifolioides. The sequence goes on along the minus strand of CM032332.1, from coordinate 18,153,360 downwards.
CAGACTCTAGGTGAACAGGTATGGCAAGTTGTTGAAGTTGGCTGGATTAAGCCTAAAGAAGCGCCAATGGATTGGGATGAAGAAACAATCAAAGTGGCAAATTTCAACAGTAGGGCCTTGAATGCTTTGTTTTGTGGGGTGACCAATGAGGAATTCAAGAAAATATCATCCACGGAAGTTGCCAAGGAAGCATGGACCATTTTTGAGACCACCTATGAAGGTACCAAGGCAGTAAAGACTGTGAAGTTTCAAAGACTCACTAGTAGTTTTGAAGAAATAAGGATGGTAGAGGATGAGATCTTTGATGAGTTCTATGTTAAACTCAAGGATATTGTGAATTCTGCTTTCAACCTTGGAGAATTTATAGCAGAATCCAAAATTGTTAGGAAAATCCTTAGGTCCTTACCTGAAAGATTCCATGCCAAGATCACTGCCACTGGAGAAGTGAAGGACATTGATCAAATTCCTTTGACTGAGCTTGTAGGGAACCTTTAAACCTACGAGATGGGATTAGGCTTAATGGGAAAAGGTGGAAAAAGTAAAAACTTGGATCTTAAGGGTATAGAGGAAGAGATTGAGGACTCTGAAGATGAAGATGAAAGTGAAGATGATGATAAAGATGATGATGAGGATGAGGATCTAACTTTTATAACTGATGAGATTATCAAGCTTTTTCAATTTAGGAAAAAAGATAAAGGCAAACCTCCTAGGAAATCTAAATCCTCTAGGAAGGGCAAGAATGAGAAACCCCCTATTCAATGCCATGAGTGCAAAGGTTTTGGTCATATGAGGATAGAGTGCCCAAACTACCTTATGAAAGAAAAAACCAAGAAGTCAAAAGATAAAGGGTTGATTGCTACCTAGAGTGATACTGAGAATGACTCTTCTAATGAGTATATGGATGAATGTGGTCACTTTATGGTTTTGTTGTCGCAACCGATAAGGTGATTGTGGAGAGTGCTAGTGACAGTGAGGATTCTTCTGATGATGAAGTACCCTAGAAGTTAACCTTTCAGGAAACCTATGATAAGCTATGAACTGAATTTATAAAATCTGAAAATACTTCTCATCTTTGTAGAAAAGAGCTTAATGAGGTAAAAATTGAGAAAGCTGAATTGTTAGTCAAACTAGATGAGACTACAAGGTTAGTTGAGACTCTTGTTGTGAAGAACACCTCATTAGAAGAGAAGGTCAAGAATCTCGAGGTTGAGCTCAGTTAAGCTAGAACTTAAATAGAGAGGATGTCTAGTGCAAAGGTTGATGAGGTATTGAGTGCTGAAAAGCCTAGTTCTAATAAGACTGGCTTAGGATATGCTGTTTCCTCTGACCCTTCCTCTTCCACGGCTTCTGGATCAAAGATTGTCGTTGTTCCCCAATCTTAGAAAGGTGATGAAGGTATGAAATCCAAAACTAATTTGGCTAATTCTAAATCCTTTGTTAGACCTCATATTTGTCACAATTGTAGTATTTCTAGACACATTCATTCTAATTGCTTTAAGTTGTATCCTCAAAAGCAAGTGTCCAAACGGTCACAAGTTTCCTCTCAAGGACCTACACCTTTGTTTGGAGAGTTATTAAAAGTCTTGAACTTTTTAACTCAATTTCAGGAGAATTATAATTCATCTTTGTCCTTTAGTAGACATACTAGGACACGTGTCTTTTCATCTTCACGGCCAAAGACTCGTGCTGTGTGGGTAAGAAATGAGCCTAAGGCTTAATTGTCTTTTCTGTTTGTCCTCTACTTTAATTCTTTCTATCTAAAGTAGGACTCTTTTTGCTTGATTTCTTATCTACTTTTGGAATCATGCTTTTATGCGTTTGCATTTTTCTATCATGCCTTCATGCATTTGCATCTTTCTTTCATTCTTTCATGTTGATTGTTTGTTTTTGTCTGGTTGTTTAGTTTTTATTTTGTTTTGTTTTCAAAATAAAAATAAAAAGGAAAAATTAGAAAAATACAAAAATAGTGTGTGTTTGTGTACATCGGTACTTGTGTACCTTGGATGACTATTGAAACAAAGTTTTCTAAACTTTGTATCTCTTGTAACTTAGATGAACATCTCTATGCACAACTAAGTAAGTAAGCTTTGTGGCTCTTGTTTGTGACGAGTAAGATTAAGTTATCTCTTGTACTTAATACTCATATCACTTTTTTTGACGGGAAGGACTAGAAAATCCTAAGAAAAAGGCATAAATAACCATCTCACCACTGTTGCCCGCCAATCATGAATGACATCTGTATGTTTCGGCATAGCAAAAGTGTGATGTCAATGACATCTGTGTGCTTCGGCATTCCAAAATTGGAATGTCAAATATCATTAAGTATTTCTTTTCTATCTCTTATATGTCCATGCATGAAATTCTTAAAAGAAATATGCAAAGAAAAATAAAAAGCAAAAAGATAAAAAATGTTTTTAAATATGATTGCAAGCGTGTATTCTAGGAGATGTAGGAATTATAGGATGTACCTCGAAGGTGATAGTCCCCATTAAGCAGTTATGATTGTGTGTGAGTTAAAATGATTTTCTCATATCTCAAATCGTCATAACATGTAGACGCTTGTGCAATCTTGCGATGTTTTTTACACACAACACGCAATATTCTTTGCTACTCTTGATACATGTGCAGGTACAATGTGATTTGGCCATCACAGGGTTTACATGTGTTTATGTATACTCACTAAACTGTCTTGACTTGTTTTTGAAATATAAAATTGGTTAAACTTGTTTAGTGTGTGTGTGTTTTGGGATCAATGTGCTTAACATTTTTCTTGTTGAGAGTTTTTGTTTTTCACATGTTTTGCATCTTTCTTTTATCTTGTCATCCATAGCATCTTATTTCATTACATTCATGCATTTATATGGATTTCTTGTGCCCCCTTGATCATCCTTGATCATTTTTATGTTTCTCGGGTGAAACTTTCTAGCTTTTTGTACTCTTTGTCAATCATGACAAAAAGGGGAAGAAATTGTGGAGAATGTGTGGTTTTTTTTTTAAGATTCTACATGTTAGGGGGAGAAATACATGCCTCTGTAAGGGGGAGATGTGTTTCATCTTGTTTAGGGGGAGTGCTTACTTCCTTGTTCTTGTACACCGGTCTTGCGACCATGTTTACATACATTGTGCTTATCTTTGATATATATATATATATATATATATATGATGTATGTCTTCTTCACCTACCTTTACATGTGTTGTTTCTTTTCTCTCTTTATGCACATGTTTCTTATTACTTGTATGCAATCTACTATTTCTGTTTCACATTAAGATGCATTGATGAGTTTTGTTTAAAGTGTTTCAGAAATACAGGTTGTCAAAGTCTACTTGCCATAAACTCTCTTCTTGCAAAATTTTTCAAGAGTTTGTGTAGGATAGATTTTATTGTATTCAACAAGTGAATATGAGTTGAGTAATTTATGACTTCTCTCATATGTTCATTTGTTTGTTGTGGTTTTTTCACGGATTTCCAAAGGAGGAGATTGTTAGGACATATGTGGATCATGTTAGGAACATATGTCAATATTTTATGTAGTTGACTAATTCTTTGACAAAACACACTTTACTTGTAATTTGGTAGATCTATGATGTGTTTAATACTTCAAGAAACATGTTGTTCAAGTCTAGTATTAAAGCCATGAAGATTGGACCAAGAAACAAGTGAAGAAAAGCTGTTCAATAAAGCTGGACAGATAGCTCGATAGCTGCTCGACACCTCTCGATCGATTGAGGTTACGGGAATTAAGATTTTCAGATTTGATTTTCGGCCCAAGCTTATGTATTTGTGTAGGGTTTCTTTTCTCACAATCCTAGATCTATATAAGGCTTATTTTATAGGCCGTCACATAAGAGAATATAAGGAGAACATATGCAAAAGGTGACCGATGCCTTATTCTCTCTGAAAGAAGCTACTGCGTTTTTGCGCCTTAGGGTTTTGTAACCAAGTGCTTCTTGATCTTCATTGTTGATGAAGTGAAGAACTTTTCAGCCAATAATCTTCTTTTAGTTGGTGATTAAGTTGCGTACTGGGATCCGTGCAATTGGTTAGTCACGTACTGGGATTCGTACATCAAAGGGTGGTGTTCATATATTGAAGAGATCAGAGGTTCTGAAATGGTAGAAGGTTTCTGCTGTGAGTTCATCTACGAGATTATAGAGTTTAGGAACAAAAGTTTTGTACTAGATCTGAAACTTCTCTTTAATATAGTGGATTGCTTTTCGGGAAGGTTTCCCCCAAGGTTTTTTACTGTAAAACTAATTTGTTTCATTGGTTTTCTTGGGTCATCATATCTTGTCTTATTTATTTTTTCGCTGCATGATTTTGACATGATATTGATGTTTGTTTGTTTTAACAAGTTTTATTAATAATATATCTAATTAACAACTTAGATTTAAAACTTGTTAATTCTATTAATCAGGGTCTAAATTTCCCAACACTAAGTTTCGAGCTACCAAACCTGAATTCTGAGACACTGACATGCAATCCAGATGACTTAAGAGCCTTAACTGGTTTCTCCAATTGTTTAGAATCAACAATTCCCGAATGGAACTGGAACAGCAGTGACTCTCCTGGTTGCTGCGCTTGGACTGGTGTCACCTGTGATAATTCCACTGGTTCCGACAGAAGGGTAGTTGGCTTAGAACTTGGCAGCAAAAGACTTGTTGGGAAGATTTGTAAATCTTTGGCAGACTTGAATCAATTGAGAGTTCTGAACTTCTCTCATAATTTCCTTGGGGGGTCCCTTCCAGATGACTTGTTTAATCTGCAAAACATAGAGATCATAGACATAAGCAACAATGCTTTTGTTGGGTCCATCAACAACAAAGGTATGTGTACAATATCTACAAAAATTCGAGTGCTAAATTTCTCTAATAACTATTTTTCTGGAGAAGTTCCAAAAGATTTGGCAAATTGTACTTCCCTACAACATCTCTCTTTTGATGAAAATATTTTGTCAGGGAGTTTGCCTGAGAGTCTCTTCCAGCTAAAAAATCTTAGTGAACTGAATCTTCAGAGTAATAACATATCTGGGTCACTGAGTAATACTTTGAGCAATTCTCAGCCGGGTCAAATTTATTCACTGGTCATTTGCCAACTTCTTTAGTAAACTCCCCATCACTTCAAATGTTAAATTTGAACAAAAACTCTCTAAGTGGTCCAATCAACCTCAACTGTTCTGCAATGAAAAATCTTGTCTCCTTAGGTCTTGGTACGAATCTGTTCCACGGCCCAATTCCTAATAGTCTTTCCTCCTGCAGAGGATTGAAAACACTCAATCTTGGGCGCAACAACCTTACCGGTGAACTCCCTAATAACTTCAAGAATTTGAAGTCTCTAACACAGCTTTCACTGTCAAACACTAGCCTTAGTAATATATTATCTACTCTTAGGATTCTACAACATTGTAGGAATTTAAGTATGTTGGCCCATACAAGGAACTTTCATGATTAACAAATTCCAAATGATGTGAGTCTGGAATTCAAAAACCTCAACAGTCTAATTCTTTCCAATTGTCAACTCAAAGGTCCAATCCCGCAATGGTTGAGTCGTTGCCACAAGTTGCAGTTTTTGGATTTGTCCTGGAATCATTTGGGTGGAAACATACCATCATGGGTTGGAAAGTTTGACTCTCTCTTTTACTTGGATTTGTCAAATAACTCTCTCAAAGGTGAAATTCCAAAGAGTTTGACTGAACTTCAGAGCCTAATAAGTGGGAAGGTCACAATAGAAGAGCCTGTCTCAAGCTTTGAACTTTATACTGCTCAACAAGGTGGAAGAGTTTTGAGTTATAGGCAAATTTCAAGTTTTCGACCAACTATAGACCTGAGTTACAACATTCTCCAAGGCCCAATCTGGCCAGGTTTTGGGAATTTGAAAAGGCTCCATGTTTTGAATCTTAAAGAGAATAAATTTTCTGGCCCTATTCCAAATAATTTATCAGGTATGACAGGCTTGGAAAAACTTGATTTGTCTCACAATAAACTATCAGGAGAGATACCTCATTCATTAATAAATCTTAACTTTCTGTCAAATTTCAACATATCCTATAATCAGCTGTGGGGGAAAATTCCTCGAGGAGGCCAGTTCGATACTTTTCCGAATACAAGCTTTGAGGGAAACAATGGTCTTTGTTATGCACAGTGTACTTACCAGTCTGAACAAATTCCTATTCTTCCTATAAGGGAGAGAAAAAGGACAATCATTGGTCTACCATTTAAAATTGGAGCTGCAACAGGTTTTGTTCTTACTGTCATATGTTGCTTCATATCCGGATTGGCACTGCCAAAGCCGCACAAAAGGAAGTACATAAGATTTGTTACCTCATAAGTGACAGTATGACCAGATTTCCTTGTGTTCATATGGAAATCGGATAGGTACAATAATGTTTATTTTTTAATCGTAGTACAGTTATATGTAGCTTCAATTGTGGTTGGAGCTTTAATTGTATTTCTCCTAATGTTAACCATGTAGCTTATTTGTTAGCTTCTTATCCTATATGAAAAATGAATGTGTCTAGTTTGAGGAATAGCCTGTCCAGCTTCTTCATATTGTGGTTACTGATGTACTCTTTTATTAATGATAACTGGTCGCGGATCTCGCGCATTGGGCGTGATAATTTTTTAAGGTGGTCTCATTAAATTTATTTATTATTTCATTTTGGACTAATTTGATAAATAGTAATGTAATTTATAATCATATTTTAATTTATTACAATGTGTGTGTGTATATATCCGTATCAAATCAAAACAATATAATTTTCTCAAGAATTCAGAAGGTAAGTTAGCAAAAATATTAATTTTTTAATAAAAGTTATCTATAAAATCTGAAAATTTTTCTTTTAGTTTTAAACAAACTTTCTCAAACCAGAAATTTTTTACCATACAATCAAAAACACTGAAAAACATATCTAAAAAATTAATAAAACTCAACAAAACTACAATTCAAAAAAATAAAAATAAAAGATTGCAACTCTTTTTCCTTAAAAAAAATAAACCAATTGAGTACAATTCCAAAGGGGAAAAAGTAGAGAAGTCTTTTTGAAAAAAGAAGTATTGTGTTAATGTTGTCATAATCTAATCTAAAATCTAATCCAACATATGAAAAAATGAATATATTAATAAATAATTTTAAACACAAAATAGAATTTGTTTTCTTAAAAATCTCAAAGAACACACTAATGAAATAAAGAAGATGAAAAACAATATAAAATATTTGTAAACGCTTAAAACAATTACTTAAGAATCTAAGAACATCATATAATAAAGACAACAATTTGCCGCTAACATATTAAACATAATATTTACAAAAAATGAAAATAAACTGCACAAATACCATTTTCTTCAACTACAATAACTGTTCTTCATCAACTTATCCAGATTATTTTGTTGTTTTCTAAGTAAACTAAAATTTGACAACAACACAAAATATGACATATTATAATATGATTTTCCCCAATTCAGATCAACATCAAACCCCATTCATTAAAAGTATTTAGTGTTGTTAATAAAATGATAAAAAAAAAACAAAAAAAAAACTTGCATCAAGGAAAACATATGAATTAGTTAATAATAGGACAATAAGGGAACGAACCTCTAGTAGGAGATTCTTCTATTGGCAGTGAATATTTTTTATAGAAAACTTTTAAAAAGTAGAATTCTAAAAAAAAAGGATTCATCAATCTAAGGTAGAGATACAGAAAAAATAAAATAAAATAAAAATCCAAAAAAAATGAGAGAGAGAGAGAGAGAGAGAGAGAGAAATAATCTTTTTTGTATAGGAAAAATATGCATAGAATGGGAGAGAGTAGCAAATTTATAGTAAGATGATGGGAATAAGAAGAGCCAAAATAAAGAAAAATGAAAAGGCAAAATAATATGTACAGTTAAAACCGCCCAAGATGAATATATATAGACAATACTTTTGTTTGATTTTCCATTTATTTATTATATAGATTATAACATCAAAATTAAAGTAGATGAATATGTAAAGTTAAAATCGCCTAAGATGAATTTGTAAAACCAATATATTTATATATTTAATATTGTAAAAAAATTAAAGGTAAAAAAGAAATATGAAAAAGACTAATTATGTGGCTAATGACGTGACGATAAGGAGGCTCAATAGGAGCGTAGCAATAATAAATACTACGCTTCATCTTTTAGATATATATAGATATAGATGTGCAGATTTTAAAACCTCATTTTTTTTCTCACTTTTTTCAAGGTACAAGTATACTTTAGCAAAGTTTCAGTAAAAAGTTAAATAAGCTATTCCCAAACTAACACTTAGTCTCTCTCACCTCTCAGATCTAAAACTCACTCCTATCCTCTCTCTCATCCCTGCCTCTCACTTCTCACATCTCTTTCATCCTAAACCTCTCTCTCCTCTCACATTTCTCTGAACCATCGTTGCCACCACTGCTCTTCTTCTTCTTCTTCTTCTTCTTCTTAGTAGCATCTCAAACTCGACCTAACCTCACCACCACCATCATCACACCGCCACCAACAACCCAAGCAAGCCCTAATTGCAACCATTGCCATTTCCAATCTTGACATTGCACTACCACGAACCTCACTTGTTTTCATCTGGATTTTTGTTAATTTTGGGTTTTGATTTCATCTGGTTCTATGCAAGGTTTTTAGACCCGGACCGTTCATTGAACCGTAAAAGAGAGAGGTTCAAGGTTTTTGAGGTCGAACCGTGATTAGGAATAGCAACGGGTCGAATTCGGGCCGGGTTTTTTCATACCCGGACCCAACCCGCTGGCCAAGACCCGTGGCCCGGACCCGACCTATTTACTAAGCGGGTTTTTTTCCTGGGGCCCAGACCTGCCCCAGCCTAGCCCCGTTAAAGGATTGGGCCCAATTCGTGGCCCAACCAAAAAAAAAAAAAAATTCAGCAAGCACAACATTGACTAAACACAAAAACACCCAAACAACAAATTTGAGCCTGTTTATGGTACAAACACCTGATGTTCTTAAACCTTTCCTTTGGACCTTCACTATGACCCACTTTGAATTTATTACATACCCAGTACCCACATGATAAACAACAAAACCAGGTGTAAAGAACCCGAAAATCCACGTAGTAAAAATTCTGAAGAGAGAAAGAAGAGGAGTACGGTGTTCCTGAGGAAGAGCATGGCTGCAGCAAAGCAAGAGAATGAGGAGGCGTGAGACTGTGAGAAGCAGAGGCAAGGCGTGAGGCTGTGTAGGAATGTGAGAGGCAGAGGCGAGGCATGAGATTGAGAGGCTGTGTAGGAATGGCTGTGACTAAAAGCATGTGAGGCCGTGTGCTTTTGTGAGGCAGTGAGGGTGAGGACTGAGGAGGCGAGGCGTGAGCACTGAGTTGCTGCTGAAATAAGGGAGGCGTGAACTGAGTTAGGGATTTAGGGTTAGTTATAGGTACATATATATATATGGGTTTTTTTTTTTTTGTAATTTCCTAATATCGGGCCTGGTTCGGGTCGGGTACCTGCCGAATTTTTTATAAAACCCGGACCCGACCCGGACCCGGATCGGATTTTTTTTTAAAACCTATACCCAACCCTATTCCTAATCGGATCGAGTAAAACCCGGTCCATTAGGGTTCGGCCAGGCTGGGTACCCGCGGGACGGGCGAAAATTGACATCCCTAATCGTGATGACGTCATAATTAATTTAATAATTAATTAAAGCCTAAATATAGATATTAAATTTATAAAACTAGCAAAATTGACTAATATATCTATATATGTGAGGAAAATTTAATGATTTTCAAGTATATATTTAATAATTAAATAAGAAAGTTAATAAAATAAAATAATAACCATGAAAACATTAAAATTTATGATTAATTTTTGAAGTAAAGTTGAATATCTTTAAAGGATTTTAATTATAATTTTTTTTTATTCCTTGTAAGAGATGGATAATTTAATTAAGTAGAATAAAATTGTGTTAAGTTGTTTTTATAAATAAATAAATAAATAAATTGCTAAGGGGTTGGACCACACGGTTCTTGCCACCAATTCGTGCGGTCCAACCCCGGTTTTAAGGGTTCACGGAATTGCCACATATGCCCGGTTCTTTATGCTTAAAAAATCGATTTTTATCCCGGTTCCCAATTTTCACGGTCCGACCTCTCGGTTCGGTCCGGTTTTGAGAACTATGGTTCTATGATGGGTTATTGCTAATTTTAGTTTTGAGGTTTTTGTATTTGGGTGGTATTGCTTGATCAGTGGTTGAGGCAGGGCCATGGGTGGTTTTGTTGTCAGAAGAAGATAAAGGAGAAGAGTAAGAAGAAGGGAAAGATGTCTATTATGAAGAGATAGAAAAAAAGAATTAAAAAAAAAATTTACACATGAACAATGACAATGGATATATGCATAGTTACTGTAGCAAGATTGTACATTTATACATTTATACACCTACTAATGTGGGTAATGTTTGGGTCAAAATGTGTAAATCTTACCACTTTTTCTATTTTAGACTCACTAATGTGAGTGCTTTAAAAGTAAAAATGCAAGATTGAATTAAAAATCCATCAAAACACACAGGCACGCACGCATGCACACACACACACATATATATATATTTACGAAGGGGGAGAGAGAGAGAGAGTAATTACCTTTTTGTGTGGAAAAAATATGGATTGAACTAAGAAGTTATACGGATTGAAAAATAAGAATTTAAAAATAAGAATTTATATAGATAGACCACTCTCTCTTGAAACCTCAACACCTTTGATGAACCTCCAACAAATGCTGCCTCACACCACGTTGGTGATATTCAGATAAGTTTCATTCATGTGTTCTTCTCAACCATTGCAAGCTTAGCTTAAAAAATTAAAGGTTCAAAGCCGTGAAAATCCCATGGTGGACGAACTAGTTGCGCTTGAGATAAAAAAAAGAATGAGTAGTAATGTCAAGTTGAATCGGATAGTTGGAAAGATGGGAAAGTGTTAAACGCTGCTAAGAAGAAGAAGAAACATGAGAATAATTCCTGGTTGAATACAATCAATTGGTTTTAATTTTCAGGAGAGGAAGAGACGAGAAATAAATAGAATAGGAGAAATACGAAATTACCAGTGTTGGATTTAGTCAATTGTATTGTTAAGAAAATAAGGAGTCCAAAATCCAGATACAATGCTTATTTGCTTTCAGCAAAGTGGACCAAATAGACCGAAATAGACAGAATAGACAAAACTAAACTGAACAACTAAAGTGGATCAAAATGAACAAAATGGAATGAAATGCTCCACTGATTCTATTTAATTTGCTCAAATCATATAATTTCAACTAAATATAATTATTAATTATTGACATTGATTTATGAACGGATAAAAACTTTTATTAATGATAGAAAGAATAAGTTAATCAAACTTGAACATGTAAGTCTAATTTATTGATGAGCTAAAGCTATGTTCAAAATTAAATCAAATAAACTAATCTTAAATTTTTACTTGGCTCCACTCAGCTCAACTTGTGACCTAACAGTCCATAAAATATAAAAAACAACCACCCCCCCCCCCCCCCCCCCCCAAAAAAAAAAAAGTTACAGTTCTCTTTCTTCAAAGAACCTCCTAGCTGATAAGACCATCATTTTCTACAAAATTCAGAAGCAGAATATTTTTGCTAACTTAATGCTACAACAGAGTATGCTCCTTTGCAAGGATTTACATACAATAGGAGCCAAAATTTATGAGGCTCTCACCAAAATCTTTCTCAAAAGAATTTGCAAATTATCATCAAGCTTATTTAGACAAAATTTACATGCCATCACATTTTCTGACCCTTATAATTCACACCATATTTTTGAGAAGTTGAGGATGAAGAGGAAGAAAATCTAGAGCGATTGAACTCAGCCTTGTCCTTATTAAATGCCTTTTGAACATCCTCTTTCAGCTCCATGAAGCGCCTCCTCTTGATTCTCTGCTCATCTTGGGAGCCCTTCTCCAGGTAAAACAAATCGGGTAGGTCGTCCTCCATGAACTTATCCAGCACTTCTGAGCAATGAGGAAAATAGCGTCGACCCATCTCCACTGTCAACATGGCAACCACAAAGCTTCAACAAGAGTAACTAAGAAAAAGAACCTTTTTACATACCAGACCATAAATTATTTCAGTTTTAATTAATCTTTGCAAAAACTCAGAAAGTGCAATTGCTCATTCCAAAAACTCTGACTTCTATATTTCATCAGGATGTGCTGCTTGGATAAATAAGCCAAGCCTAAGTTGCCTTTGGATTGAGAAACAAATGTGGAATAGTCTGTCATCCTAGATCTACATGTTCTTGAAGAGTTCATTGAACCAGAAATATTAAAAACGAAGGATTCATGACCCTATTGGAAAACTAAGTGCTCAAAGCCTCAAACAACTCAGGATATTCTGTCATAACATGTTTGCATAATTGTTGTAAGTTCAAATAACAACAACAAAAGTACTCCTGCTGGGATTGGCTTAGGGTTCACAATAAAGCCTTCATATGAATACAGGTGAGAGAATACTACACATATGTGATCAAAATCCATCCAAACTATAAGACAGGTTTTTAAGTTTTGTCATATGAATACAGAACACAATTTCAATTAACCAACAGATCAACTAAATTAAAGATAATACCACAAAAGGAGGGACTAAAGTCTAAAATTTCATCAGAGAAATCATGTACTAAATCAAACAGATAGCTGAGAGAACATTAACAATCTTTTACTCAAGGTAGCATCCAGTTATATATATGTACACACGCATTTAGTTTTTCATTAACATTGACCTTTAAATGAAACATAATAAACATGATTTAAACATAATTTACCGTACTTTACTTATTATCTAATTAATCCTAAACTACTAGAAAAGCTACAATATACATTAATCTGTTGTCTTTACCATCTTACAAAATATACATTAATCTGCTGTCTTTACCATCTTACAAATGCTAGGTGACCACCTGACATGAGATGTATGAAGGCACCTAGCTGAGAGAAAATTTCCCTACCCTATATATAAACCTTATCCAATCAAATTACCAGATGACTGCTCACTTGGGTAGAAATGAATAAATAAATAAAAATCTAGGTTTGCTAGACTACTCACTTGGGCAGAAATTTGATAACAATGATTTCATTGAGCAAAAAAAGAGAGGATTACCCAATAGGCTGCAATTCAATAGAACAAAAGAAGATAGGGCATCCAAATATACAGGACTCAAAAGCTTGCGATTACCTGTTTTCATAAGGGCTTCCAACCGGGAGCGCAGTCTCTTGTTCTGCATAATTGGAGTCTCATTCAAATCAACCTCCCTCAAATTCCCACTTGAACCTTTTGATGCAGAAAGACCAGAAAACTCAGATGTTGTCTCAGCATGTGCAATGTCCATGGCTAGCTTTGCTTCGGTAGGGAATAACAATCGTGCAAATGCCACTGCAATTTTTTAATATTTGATAAGTGCCACTTACTCTTAGGATTCATCTTTGCATGAATGTAATAATATTGATGAGTGTATGCACATTTACACCAGGTACTTTGCCATTGCCAACAAAATAGAAGAATTCAATAGCCCACACAAATTGGGTGGAACATCATAAGTTGAAAGTTCCATTACCTTCAGCCAAACCTCAAGGATATGAATCCAAAAATATTGTCTAAGACTAGTTAATTAAAATTTTTCTAAAGTACTACCACAAAGAAAAGGACAAACAAAACTTCTTAGCCATGTAAGATTTTCTTTTTTTACACAAACACAATATGTCAATATGTTAATTAATATATCATGTATTAACCAACTTCGGCAGTCATTTAAGGATTCAAATTAAGAGAAATGTCAATCATGATTCAATCGCTTGCTGATGCATGCAGTAGCTAATAGCAAAAGTAATATGGGACGGTTATTGACAACCATATGTATAAGTATCATGAAGTATGTCAGAAGTCTACGTTGAAAATTATTGTTCAATATCTTCAAATATCAAAAAAGAGATTCACATTAACTCCAACATTACAAATAGAATAACAGATTATAATATATAAATTAATCATAAGTAGAAAAGAATGAACTTTAAAATTTTTAGACTCCTTGGGGAAAGCTAAATATAATTTCAGAGGAATGGGAGAATCCAAGATTACCATCTGCAGAACAATACCTCGGTTTTCCAGGTATAGTAACTTCATGTGCAGATCATCAGCAGCTGTTTGGGAAGAAACAGAAGCATCCCCAGCCATTGGATTCCTTCGCATTTCTCTCTCTAGAACATCAATGCATATCCTGTCTTTGTTTGCTTCCTGTCCCTGCTCCGTTTTTGCATGATAATCCTTGGGCCTTGTCAACCTCCGGCAAATACTAACAGCACTCTGAGAATCCAATGCCAAATCTAATGCACAAGCCCCTTTGGTCAGAAGAGATACTATTATTGATGGTTCCTTACGCATTGCAGCTATGTGAAGTACTGTATAACCCCGATGATTTCGAAGGTTGACATTGGCCAAACCCAGACCAAGGACGTCAGTCACAACCTTTGGATCACAGTAGGCTACGGCATAATGGAGAGCATAGGCTTCGTCTAAGGTTATATCAGATTCAGTCAGGAGAAGTTTCACCAATTCAACATCATCAGAGTCTAATGCTTTGTGTATTCTCCTGATTCCCTTTTCACGCAACGGGTCCACAACTTCCATGTTATGTTCATCATCACTCCGAGACTTGAGACGAAGCAATTTGATGCTCTCTACAATTTCATGAGGGAGCTCTTTCTCGAGAGAGATGCTGTCAAGATCTGATCGAGCTACTCTATCAACACATTCAGTGACAAGTTGACTCAATTGACAATGGAAAGCAACTACAAGAATTGGGATCACATCTTCAACAAGAGCCTTCCCAACAAAGTTTAGAAGGCGCCGCTGCAAAAGTGGAGAATATCCATTTAGAATAATATAGTCTGATGAAAGCCTAAATTACAGATGAAACAATTGGAAAGAAATAGCATAAGCTTAAGATTTTTTTTTTTTTTTTTAATCACGATCAATCATCTGAATGTAATGGCATCTCATTATGAATACTAAAGAATGTGAAATCAATAATAATGCTGTATTCAATTCCAAAAAGTTTAAATCTTTTAAATTTTTAAGTATAATAGCAGAAAGCCTAGGAGTATCTTTCAAAGGGAGAGAATTAATGATAGTAATAGCTGAAAACAACTTGTTTGTCAAACAAATAGTATAGAATAACTAACTTAAGCAATTCCCAAGGAAAGGGAGATTCCCATTTATCTCACATACTTTTCATCACTCTTTTATGACTACACATCAATTTTGGTAGGATATTTCTTCCACTGATAAATGAGAAAAACCATAAGCGCAAATAAATTTTACTTAGAAACAAATTTATAATCCATGCACCACTGTCAGGAACAAAGCCAATGACAGCTAGCTCTAACAGCACCTTCTCCCATTGTAAAAGCAAGATAGAGGGAAAGTTTGTGGGCTCAAAACCCACTTGGGACTGCGTGTAACTTACCCAAAGAAAGAAAAAAGAAAAGAAAAGCTTGTAGGATCTTAATCTTAGCTATTCATTTGCATCTTCAAAGTTGTTCATCAGTGTTTTAATTTAAATGGATGATTTTTTTAAAAAATTAGTTCACAGTCCAGCACCTCCAAAATAAAAATGTTTAATTACTTTATAAACAAGTCATCCAGCATCTAGACACTTAGCATAAAGTCTTATACAAAGATTCTTAGTTTCAAGCTTGAGATGGATTAGTTTCTCAGCCTAAACATCAGGTAGCTTATTCAATATTCAGTTTATAAAATTGGGTTGCTGAATCCATGTTGGGTCCAATTAAAAAGTCCAAAGGGAAAAATAGCATTGAATTCCCCTTTCCACTTTAGGCTAATGGAAATTGTAGCTCAAAGGGGTTGAAGACCCAATCAGCAACAATGTGTAATTATCAACATTCAGCACAAAACCATATAACGAAATGATATGATACCAAAACAGAAGTTGAGCAGTCACTAAATCCACCACCATAGTTGTCACACTCACACCACAACAAAGAGTTAAAAGGCATATGCTTTATGCTACTAAGTGTCAAAATTCATGGGAAAAAAGAAGTTGACATGATGAGTTGGTTAATTTTGATTAATAAGTAGTTGACTCTAACCTGGAAAAGTGAAACCAGCTCTGGTATCTGAAAAATGGAAGAGGCATACATCAATTGGACAGCGAAATGAATGGCGGGTCTGCACGCATCATGGATGCAAACATTGTCAACACAAGTAGAGACCTCCATTGGAGAAGGCTTGAGCTTGGCTGTATACAAATAGTTCAAGAAAACCAGGAATGCCTCGTACCCAACTTTGCCATAAGGCAACAAATCATTGATCAAATACTTTGGTTTTCCATCCAAAGACTCAGCCTGTTTCTGAAACAGATCAAGAAAAAACTTACTTCTAGCAGCCAAAATACATCGGTGAACACCGACTGGAGTTCCCTCAACAATGAAAACCGCATCGCTATAATCACAACTTGGATCAACCAAGAGTTGCTCCAAATTAGAGCTCAGCTTGTTTAGACTAATCACTTCCAGATTAGCAGAAGGAGGAGGACCAGGAGGACCCAATTCAACACCAGAGTAGGAGGATGATTTATTAGCCTGCCTGTAGCTGTATGAACCATTTGATAAATGGGAAGATGAAGTAAAGCTCAAAGAGGAAGATGGTTCAGTGGAATGATTGGCCATTGATTATTACTATTAATTATACTACTTCCCTTTTATACAAATCACTATATATATATTTATAATATCATCATGTAACTTACTAATTCTAATTTATTTTCTCTCTGTTAAGATCTTGTGAGTTGTGTCTGTCTAAAAATGTAAAAGAAAAATTGGGAGAAATCAATACAAATGTGCCTATAAAGCCATAAAATTTTCAAATGGGCTTCATAGAAACAAAAAAACTAATTAATTCCCACAGTTGGAAGTTACTACTACTACTAAAAGTTGGAACAAAAGCTTCAAATCAAAATTCACAAAGGGGATCCATTTCTGGACAAAATCTTATGATTTTATGTATTTAAAAAACCCTCTGGTTTGAATTTCCAATACCATCTAATAAGCATAATTATAAAAAAAAAAAACAAAACAAAACTATACTACAACACAACCAAATCAAGCTTTTTGATGCTATCAAATCCTATGAAATTAACACTTAAGCAAAACAAGAAAAGAAAAAAAACAGAAGAAGATGGTAATAGTATATATTTACATACAGAGAGAAATGAGAGGGGAAATTTCCTAAGTTGACAGAAGGAAGAGACAGAGCAAAAGCGTGACAACTGAAGCGGAAGCTTCAATTTTCGCTTTCAGACACAGTTTTTGAGTCAGAAAAGAGAGAGAGAGAGAGAGATTGGATTGGTTAATAAAAGTAATAGTTTTTTTTGGTTTGTTAAGTAAGCAACAGTAATAGTAATACAAAGGTCGATGTTCCTACGTGTGAGTGTTTCGTTTGGAAGATGAAGTCGTGTCGGTGACGACATCCATGGCGTCAGATTTCTCAGCTGGGTTTTGCTGACGAACATGCCTGCGTCACCCTCATGGGAATGCCCCCATCAAAGTCTTGGCATCTTGGAAAATGGAAAGTTAAAGTAGGCTACCCTACAAACCCATCACCCTCATCGTACTGTTTCTCATTTTTTTTTACGTCTACAATCAAAGAATATATCTTTCTTTTGACTTCTCCTACTAAACATCTAGTGCTGAACCTTTTTACTTTTTGAACAAGAGATTTTAGATTTTAATTTTGTTGAATATAAAGATTTTAAATTTTAAATTTTCTCCAAACTTTTTATATATCTTTATATTGAGTGCAAATTTAAAAATTTAATCGTTAAATTACATGTTTATACTTGTAAAATTTCAAAAATATCAAAGATTAGTTGCTACGTTATTAAACGAATGTTAACATTTTAAGTTTTTTTGATCTAAAATTGTGTATAAAAAATAAATTTATTGATTGAATAGTAAATAATATTCAATTTAAATGAAATTTGATATGCATAGTAAGAACATAAGGACACATAAAACTCAACAGTTAGATTTCTAAAATTCACACCCAAAAAGAGATATATGAGAAGTATGAAGATTTTATCTTCAAACTAGTTTGAAGAGAAACTTGGAGAGAAACTCTATTCAAAAATTAATTAGTATTTTAATAATGTGATATAAAATAATAGGACAAAATTTGTTTACAAATTTGGTTGTAGCAAATAGCTACAAATTTTTTTCACTAAAAAAAATTAACATGACTACATATTTTGAAAATCTAACTGTTTGGATTGCATGTTCTTTATGTTCTTAACACACATGTCAAATTTTATGCAAAATGGATATTATTTACCATTTGATTCATAAACTTATTTTTTATATTTAATTTTCGATTATAAAAAAATTTAAACATTTAAATATTTGATTGATGACATAATTATTGATATTTAATCTTCTGAATATTTGACAAGCATAGATAATATAAGAAAAAAAAATGTAACCCAATTGTGAATTTGTTAAAATTTACATCAAATAAAAAGATATTGAGTGAAATTGTAATCAATAGTTATACCAAGCTTGTAACTAAACTTTGTTCAAAATATTGTATGATTCGTATCACGGAAAAAAGGTCATAAGTTCATAGTCATTATCTTAACAATGTGATAAAATAATTTATCATGAAAAGAGGTTATAAGTTCAAAATTCAAAACCATTATATCTATAATAATACTAAAAAGATAAAATACTATTTTAGTCGGTAGACTTTAAAAAGTTTGTTTTCCTTCTCTAAACTATTGAAAATTTCATCTTTTATCCCTAAACTATTGAAAATATTTCACTTTCTATACTTACACTTTTTATAATAATAAAAAAAAAAAATTCTTTCATCCTTAAACTATTGAAAAAAAAAAGTTTTTATTGAAAAAAAAAATGCTTAAAAAAGTTTAAGGATGAAAAAAAAGAACATTTTAAAGTTTAGGGATGAAAAATAAATTATATACCACATAATAAAAATTGGGCTTAGAAGCCGTGATTCCGCCAAGTGACTACTCTCATTAATTAGTAAATTAATTATATATTTTTTATTAGGATATATTTCCTTAATTAAAGGATAATATTTAACAACAGTTTAATTTAGGTAAAATTTTATAATTTAAATTTCAACAATTTAAACTCTATTCAAACTAAAAATTTATTATAAAAAATTTCTAAACTTGAATCTCACACAACAACCTATGTTTTTTTTTCTATAAAAAAAAAAAAAAAAATCATTTTGACTATTCAAACTAAAAATCTATTATCAAAATTTTCTAAAGTTCACATGACCCACGTTTTTGTTTTCGTTTTTTTTCTTAAGTTGCATGATTTAACAATAATTTAAAGTAAATTTAAATTATATTCAAACTAAAAGTCTATTATAAAAAATTTTCTAAACTTAAATCTCACACAACCCACGTTTTTTATTTTTTATTTTCTCAAGTTGCATCTCATTAAATTAATATTTTATTAGAATATTAAGCTACAAAGCTCTTGACTAGAGGATAATATTTAAAAATAATTTAATTTATATAAAGCATTATCATTTAAGTTTTAGAAATTTAAATTCTATTCTAACTTAATATATATTCAGCCATGACTTTTCAATACAATCCCTCCTAACTAATAAGTCATCCCTATAATTAAATCCCACACAACACACCCCATGTTGTTGTATTATTATTTTTTTTTTCAAAAAGCAACTTATGATTATGTTTTAATTTAATAAATTCATCTAATTGTTTTTTACTTCTAAATTTACACGCAGAATATTATGCTAAAGGAAGTTTACTATAAAGAAGCAAAAATATGGATACTCATTTAAGTTCTTGGTTCTCTTATATAAGTTTTTTTTTTTTTTTTTAATTCTCAATTTTTGAACTCTTTTGTGCATGTTTTGATTTTTGGTTTTGGTTTTGGTTATTGTATTTAATTTGTGAATGTTTTGATTTTTTCAATTAAACTATCACTAGGAAAAAATCAATATTGAAGAACTATTTTGTTTATTATTGTTTGTGCGACTAGGGTGTAGATTAAACATAAGCCAAATAGCAATGATCAAACTCATTCCGTATCTCATATTAAGCAATTGACACAAAACACAAAGAAAATTTTAAAATATAAAAATAGATAAACACTGGTAAAATATAAACTCTAAATAATCAAAACTTAAAGTAATTTTTTATTAAAATTATTTACTTGTTTTATAATTTATTATTACTATTTATTTAATAATTTAATTTTAATTATTTTAAAATTTTTGAACTTATGAATCTTTATCAAGCCATGCATTGCACGAGAATAATACTAGTAATTTTATAAATCACCACGTAGTGAAATAAAGAAAAAATTTTCAAATTAGTTTGGAAGAAAACTTTATCCACGAGACTATTCCACCTAATAGCATTGATGTTTACAATCATGATCTTATTATGATTGTGTAATAATATTCCTATCCCCTCGGGGGGTTTTCTCTTAAAAAAAAAAAAAAAAAACTTTATACTAAAAGAAAGGCCCAAATTTAGAGTAATCTAGTTTATTGAAAAGTTTAGAGACTAAAATAGTATTTTAGTCTAATAAAACTAAGTAGAATGGAAATAGCAGATAGTTGGGCAAATTTAAGAATTTTTTCTTCTCATTTATCTCAAGTTTAATAGAAAACTTTGCAATTGGGATGTTTGCCAAACCCACCTGGCAGTGAGACAATAGTCTCAGACGCCTGACGCTTAAACTATTTTTCCCACTCCTTGAATAGATCACTGTGCATAAAAGTGGAGCACACATGAAAGCATATATTTTAAGCTCGTCAAACCAAAAAACCTCCATTGACGCTAGACCCATCACCTTTAAAATTGATTTTCATAATCCCACAAATTTCATTGATTAAAACTTCATAAAACGCCTCAAAGTTAACAAGCCTCGAGGGCTGCATTGCCATGTAAGAAACAAATAAAATAATATAATTAAAACCAAAACAACCTAGCTTTTTATGCACTTACACTACTTTAGGCTAGTGTTCGAGCTAATACCCACTTACCACAATAGTTTTTCCCTTCAACTGGAGGATCTTGGTGATAGTACTAGTACCTCTACAGTCTACACTGCCATAAAAGCAAGGAAAATCCCAACGTTAGTGGGGAGGAAAACCAACAGTAGCTTCTCTAATTCTTGCACACTGCACACAGTTTCCTTAATATTTTGAAGCACAAGTAGATAATCCTCTTTATCCTTCATCACATCACTAAAAATTACATTTTCCTTCTCCTTAGCAAGTTTGCCAATTCAAATGCAATTTCGAGGCACACTGCTAGCCTTCCTCATTTTCTATATTGACTCAAAAGTGCTCTCGGCTTCCACTACTTGAAGATGGGTTCAAAAGGCAAGTCAATCAAATTTCGGCATGTGTTAAATCAACAAAAACGACCTTAACATTCTGGAGTCAAGTCGAGTTGCATCTTTGACAGTAACATGCCATCAAAACCAAAACCAAATACTAGAAAATTATGGTTGAAATTTTTAATAAAATTATATTTTTTATATGTCTAAATAATTTTGAATATAAATTTAATTACTAGTAATTAGTTATACATTTATTTAATTTTTTCACAAATATTTACGTTTTTGTTAACAACTAAAATATTATATACGATATTAAAGAAAGAAAAACAAAATTGAAAGTAAAATTTTATATAAAAAGTGTGGAAAAAAAACAAAAAACCTATGGTCCTATGCTACCCCCACGTCCTGTCCCCACCCCAATTTGTAAATGCAAAAAAACGAAAATGAGTTTACTCCTATTCTTGTCTGAATGTAAAGAAAGTATAGAGAATAGCCAAAGAGAAAGTAAAACAAATTGCCAAGAATAAAGTAAAGATAAGCTGAGAAACAGAGCTTTTGAAGAAGTGTCAAACCTGAAAGAACAGACTCAATGCCAACTGGAGAAGGTCTTAACTCTTTACTGTAACAGCTAAAAAGGAGCTTTAAAAAAAAAAAAAAAAAAAATCCCTTTTTTATTCTTTAAATGGAGAGTGGAAAATTTTCCAGCAATTTGTGCCAAAAAAATTGAGGTATGAAATCGAATTATTTTTGGAAGTTTGAATTCGGTTTAGTTTTGTTGTGATTTTTCGATTTCTTGTGTGGGAGATTAATGAGTTCTACACTCTTAAAAATTCATGAGAGGAAACGAACAGTTAGTAGCACATTCAACAAAAGATCTTCCTTTTTTTTTTTCTTTTTTTTTTTGAATGCTAAATTACTACGTCTTTTACCGCATAAAGTTGACAAATTGACATCCTAATAAATTTTTTATTTCTTTTAATAATGGGTAACACATTAATTTCAAAGCTCTGCATAGTAAAATTTGTAGTATCCATAACATTCTATTGGTTAAAATTTGGTGGCCTTAGGCAATTGTCTTGCTCGCCTAGTGCTTTGAACCGGTCTTGGATACCCTAGATTGCTATTGAATTATTTAAGTGTATTATGTGGGTGTGTGCTAAGTCTTACATCATGCACATTCTAGATTAATCTAGGCTTTATAAACAACTACAATGAGTCTTAATTGTGACTATACTAGTCTTTATGGAGTATTGCACATATGTGACTTGTGTTTTTCCTAGTTCGATACAAAAGGTATCAGAGCAAACCTGATAAGTCCTTGTGGGCTTAGAGACATTGTCTCACAATGTAGGCCTTAACATGGGCATCAGAGATTTAAATGGGGGAGATTTTGATTTCCTTGATTAATTGTGAATTAGTTGAGTGTGTGTTTTATGGGTATGTACTAATTAAGTTCCACATTAGACATATACTGAGTTGTTCTTAGCTTTATAAACAACTATAAGAAGCCACAATTGTAACTAAACTAATCCTTTTAGGGATGTTTTTCCTTGGGTCTTTACACTACTAGTAAATCAAAAACCAACAAAACACATTAATTGAAAACCACCAAAACCAAAACCGAAACAACAATGCAACTAACAAAAATTACACAATTGATGCACCACCAGACCAACACCTAGCCAACCAGCAGATCATTGGAGACCTAGACAGAAACCCACAACCTCTACTTCTCACAACCTCGATCTTTGCTTCTCTCTTCTATCGCCGTGGAGGCCCAACCACCAACATAAAAGGGGTAAATCAGAGAGAGAGAATAAAAAGGATTAAAAAACAAAATACAACTTGCTACAGTAATTCTTATAAGTACCATCTTACTATAGCAATGGGCTAAAAACTTTTAGCAATACAACCTCAAGTAAAGCTTCTTTTTAGTGTTTGGGGGTTGTAAAATAACAATTTAAGGCTTTTACAACCCTTAATACTAATGCTCAATCAAATTCAGGACATGAGATTTACCATCCTAAGATTGAAATCAGGTAACATATGAATTCATGGTAGTGGAAATTGTGAGTGCCCTCATTTTTGTAAACGGTTGTAGCGGCTCAATGTAGGCCCACCCTAGACATAGGTCCAAGAGTATGCAACCAACTGAGTGAGCTATGGCAAAGAGTTGGAGGCACCACCTACTTTAGGTCTAGAAACCAATCGTGACCCTTGTGTAGAACTCTAATGGACCAGACATTAAATTTGAAGTAAAAGTACAGGCCCCATAAATATAATGTGCTAGGCACCTAAGCCTACCGAGCCGTGTCGGCCAGCAGCCTCAATTTATATATCTTGTTCTTGTAGCTAAATTCCATGAATGATCCCTGTTTCTATTAATTGTAATCACCCGTTTACTTGCCTTATTTAAGGCAATATAACAAGTTAACAAAAACATCATGAAAAGAAACATCTTGATATTCGAATTAGTAAAAGAAAATCCAACTAATTAGTAACAATCAAATCAAATCACAACAAATATTCAAATTTGAAAAAAAAAAATAGATGGATTATGCAAAAAAAATACTTATTTGGATCATCCAATCTAAGAATGGATAAGTAAACAAAGCTAGAATCTCCCGTAGAGTGAATCAACATATTTTTCAGTCATGTGTATTGAGGAGATTCAAATCCTAAAATAAAGCCTGCAATGGAATCTAAGCCCAACATCAATGTTTTATTTTGAAATCTATCACTTATTATCTTATCTAAATCATGTGACTTCAACCCAAATTTATTAATTTATTTCTTTATTGCCTTATTCATTTTCATTATGAATCAATTACTTATTATAGCTTAATTTTGAACATGCGAATATTGACTTCAACACCTAATTTAAATTTGATTAGTCATCGTGGGTTTCAGTTAGCTCAACTGATAAAGTCTCTGATAGTTGAATAAGATATCTGGAGTTCAATCTCCACCTACATCAATAACCAATTGGTGTCTTGGTCTGATGATAAAGAGCATCATTAGGAATGGACGCCATAGGTTGAAACTCTCTCAAAATTTGATTAGTCATTCAAATATATTCCCTTACTTGGTGCAAAGTGATTCAAAGTCTTGGTCAGATGATAAAGAGCATCATCAGGAATAGATGTCATAGATTGAAACTCTCTAAAAAAATTGATTAGTCATCCAAATCTGATGATAAAGAGCATGATCAAAAATGGATGTCATAGATTGAAACTCTCTCAAAAATTTGATTAGCCATTCAAATATGTTCCCCTACTTGGTGCAAAGTGATTCAAAGTCTTAGTCTGATGATAAAGAGCATCATTAGGAATGAACATTATAGATTGAAACTCTTTAAAATATTTGATTAGTCATCCAAATATGTTCCCCTACTTGGTGCAAAGTGATTCAAAGTCAAATAACATGCGGTAGAATCTTCACTTTGAAAATCATTCATTTAATCATATCATCAAAAAGACCATACTAAAAAGAAAATCATATTCAAATTTTAGGTGGTCAATTATCACGCGCTTTGCATGTGAGATGAGGTTTTTTTTTGGTCTAGTGTCATAATTTCTCTTTTAAAAAAAAAAAATGGATAAGTTTGTTTTGAAGATATGGATTAGTAGGAGAGTGTCCAATTTTGTAGGCTTTTTAAGTGGAGTTGGAGATACATTTTTACTGGGTTGTCCTCAAGTTTTTTCCCGATTAAATGTAAGATTTAGGAGTATTTCTGAACCACATAAAAATCCAGTCCAAAAAGGGGAATCATCTTCTATACTATTTAAAAGAGGATTCTCCTCTTTATATTGAACTTTTATATGATTCAAAAATATCCATAAACCTTACGTTTTACCGGGGAAAAAAAATTGAGGACAACTAGGGGTGGCTCTACATAGAGTCCAGGGTGGTCACAGGACCACCCTAACCTGGAAAAAAAAAATCATTATGTATAAATTTTAAAAATCTATGATTTTTTTATCCTTAAAAAAACTTTGTGACCACCCTAAATTTGTTTTAGACCCAATATAATTAAATTTTGGACAAAATTTGGTGACAAGCTTGATTGTAAACTAAGGCTACAACTCCATTCAATATTTTTTATTGAATGTGAATTTTAACAAATCCACCATTTAATTACATTTTCTTCTTAAATCATCTATGCTTGCAAAATTCCAAGAAGAAAAAAGATCAATAACTATGTCGTCAATCAAATATTTAAATTTCGAGTTTTTGTAGTCTAAAATTATATATAAAAAATAATTTTATGGATCAAATGGTAAATAACATCCGATTGGCATGAAATTTTGACGTGTTTTAAGAACATAGAGAACATGCAATTCATCGATTAGATTTTTAAAATATGTAACAATATTTGTAAGGACTAGAAAATTTGTAGCCCATGCCCACTGAGAGTAATAGATTGTGCCTTTCAAACCTAGCCCAAATCAATAAAATTTGTAAGAGGAGGGTAAGAACAACAACAAATAGCTCTACCCGATGACAACTACAAGGAAAAATAAGGTTTGTATTCCAAAGCAAATGAGTATCAGCTCTACAAAAGTGCTCCCGAGGAGACTGAATTTGTATAAAAAGTAATATTGTTCACTCCCTTCTCTCAATGTTAATCCTTCTGTTTCTTTTCTCTTTTTTCCATCCCTTTTCCAGTGCTCTCCCCTTTCCTTATATACCTCTACCTCCATCACATCCTCACCATCCATTTTCACCTAACCTCCCTCTTTTTCTGACTCTTGTTACCTTTCACATCTAAAGAAGATGGTGGTAGGAACTTACTTAACTGTGGCTTACATTGTTCAGGTCACTTTCTCATCAATGCGGTTGATAAAGATGTTGTCCTCCATTTACTGCGAATGCCACAGGTTAAACCAGACCAGAAGCTTCCCTATTGTCCACTGACTTCCACGCTCTTCAGACTCCAGTTCCCACTTAGAATACCACAGAGTACCATGATTCATTTCTTCTCTTCCTTGGACAGCTTCCTTCCTCGAGCTCGTGGCTTGCAGCATTCCCACGTCCATGCTGCGACCTTTCAACTTCATCCTCGGTCCTCGGGCCAATGATGCGACCCTTCGACTTCATCCTTAGTCCTCGGGTGCCTACAATATTAATTTATTTAGTGAGAGTAACTACAACAAAGTTTGTAATCAAATTTTGTTCTTAAACTTTAGTTCCCTTAACAATATATTAGGTCCTTACAAATAAAAAGAAAAAGTCCAAGAAAAATCTTATTTAACTAAACTTTTGAAGAGATGTAGCTTGCAATATTGATAATGAGACTATCCTGTAACGATTTCAAAATGAAAAAAAAAAAAAAAAAATTGTAGAAGGAAATTGTAAGATTTTATGTATTTGTGTGTGTACGTGTTTTTTTTTTTTTTGGTCAATGTATGAAGTTCTCTTTTTATTGGATTTTGGATAATTTAAGTTTCTTAATGACTACCTTCAAAAAAATTTCTGAAGTCGCCACTAAAGACAACATGGTAAAAATATATCTCAAACTCTATTTAAAATGCCTACAAAATAGGACACTCTCCTACCAATCTATGTCTTCAAAGCAAACTTATCTAAAATTAAAAAAAAAGGGGGGTGGGAATTATGACACTAGAAAAAAAAAAAAAAAAACATTCTTGCACGTGCGCGTGATAAAGCTAGTATAAATATATGAATATAAAAAGTAAAAAAGAAAAAAAAAAAAAATAAAATAAAATAAAGAGAGCGACTTTCTACCTAAATTGGCGTAGGCCACACTCATTTGAGAAAAATTCCAAAAGACAACACAATTAGAGATCGTAAAAGAAAAAGAAATCTAGATTCTGGCCTTTGAATATAGCCGAAGTGTGACACTTTAATCAACGCGTACTTCACACGAAAGAAGGTGTACGCCTCTTCCGAAAAGGTTGACTGAAATCGAATTTCTCAACTCCAAATAGTTTTATCCTAAATTATGTGCTTGTGTGTACTTTGAATACATGAAAATTAGAATGAAAGCGACAACACAAGAAACTAAAATGCAATTATGCATTCTTCATGCCCAACACCAAAAAAGAAAAAAGAAAAAAAAGAGAGGTTAAAAATGGAACATTTGGCAATAGGACAAAGATTAAGCATGGGGAGAGAATCAATACCTCTTGTCTAAGCACTAGAAGCGTTACAATTGACCAACCCCTCAAATGATAATGGGTTCGAACTTCGAATTAGGCAAGACAATACTCAGAATAAAGATGATTAGCAACACCTTGATAAACACAGAATATAAAACAATTCTCTTGTTGAGAGGGAATTTCCAGATGATTTATAGATATCTTTCAAGAGGATTTCTAATTAAGGGAGTGGAATGGGAGAGAAGTTTCTGTTGGTGGGACAATTCTAGCTATAACTAGTTTGGTCATAATCAATCAATCAAAGAAATGGAATGGGACAGATGTTTCTGTTGTGACTTGTGAGTCATCCCCATGTTGCATATATGCACTTACCTGGGGGAGGTACTATCCACGCCAGGCAAGGTTTCTAATGGGAGAGGAATCTAGGCCTAGCCTAGCATCTAGGTGTGCTCTGTCGTCCTTCCTCATTGAGATTGGGGACTGTACACTAATTGCTACAAAATGGGGTGTCTCCATGTTCAATATTTTTTATTTATTTAAAATATGTGTTAGTTCGATTTTTGGTCTCTTAAACTTGAGGTTGTTTTGATTTTGGTCTCTTAATTATGCAGTAGCTCAACAATTCATTACTCACCTATACAAAATTTTAGGGACTAAATTGTAACATTTAAAAAAAAAATTGAAAGACCTAAATTGAATAGACCCATATTTGCGGGACAAAAAATATAATTTACCCTTCTTTTATATAACTTTTCTTCTCTGTAGACACGATTTTGAGCAATAACTTCCCCATTTAATTATGGTCATATATGTTATGGTTTCATATATAAATAATATGGAAAATTACACTTTATCACAAAAAATTATACATAATATTACACTTTGCACCTTAAACTATAACAATTGTTACACTTTGTACTCTGACTTTAAGTTTTCTGTTAACTTGGGTGGAAATTCAAAATTATGAGTGCAAAGTGTAATCATAAGTATAATTTAGGTTAGTAGAGTGTAATTTATCTTTTATTTTAAAAGTATTGAAAGAGGGGCAATTATGTATTCTCACATGATGCCGTATTTTTTTATCCAAGTTAACAGAAAACTTAATGTCGAGGTGCAAAGTGTAACAAGGTTCATAATTTAGGGTGCAAAACTATGACCCTTGTTACACTTTGTACCCCGACATTAAGTTTTCTGTTAACTTTGAAGGAAATTAAAAAATTTGGGTGCAAAGTGTAATCATGGGTATAATTTAGGTTAGTAAAGTGTAATTTATCTTTTATTTTTAAAGTATGGATAAGATGGGCAATTAGATCTTTTCATGTGGTGCCATATTTTTCTATCCAAGTTAATAGAAAACTTAACGTCGGGGTGTAAAGTGTAATAAGGGTCATAGTTTAGGGTGCAAAACATGTATTCGAAAAGTTTATAGTACAAAGTGTAATTAAAGGTATAGTTTAGGATGATAAAGTGTAATTTTCTTTAAATAATAGGAACTCAATGTATTCCCAAATGACTTACACGGTTTTTAAACCATAATAAATAAAAACTAAATGCCATCGTATGAATACAATTGATGATTGTGATAATCACATGTTTACATAAAATTTATATCGAAACCTCTTAAACATTTATTTAAATAACAATTTTATCATGATAAATTAATCTATATTTATTTCAAAGGTGTCTAATCATTCAATTTTATATAAGACACAAGGGTATAAACCTTAATTGGTATTCTAATCACAACTTCAAAATAAGAAACTTTAAAAGTGGGAGAAAATTGATGGCTAGGAAAAACTTATAGAAGTGGTGATGGAGTTAATTATCCTTATTTATTTTGAAGTGAAAGCTATTAACCTTGCCACTACCCCTTACCATATATCCCTTTAAACTTGATAGTTGTTGTGACATTTATCAATTGCCTTGTACAACAATTTGAGAAATTTAACAATTGTTTTAAAGGAATGGAAAAAAAGAAAAAAGAAAAGAAGAGAGCAATATATAAAATATGCTTTCTGAAATTTTGAACATTGTACTGAGAAAAACGGATTATCTTCGGACCATTAAATTTATCAACTTGCTGAAGATTGCCTAAAATCCTACACGAGTAAGCGTTTTACAAAACTTTTTCACTTGGAAGCTTGTTTCAGATAGTGTTACGAAGAGCTAAGCAAAGGGCATTGATTTACACCCAGAATCCAAGAGCAAAATTCAACTTTAGATTTGGTAAATTATTTTGTAAACTCTCCTTCTCTCTCTTAATGCATGTAAGAATGAACAATATATTCGTGAGTAACCATTACCTTTTCATAGGTCCAAGCCACTCCAAATTAGGGAGTGAGAAAAGATTTAGTACACAACCCCCTTTTTTTTAAACCATTTATTATCATACAATCTTGAAAATTGGTAAAGGTATTGCAAATTTTACTATATAAAGTTGTTAATGCCCAATTTTGACAAAAAGCCCAACAATAAAGGAAGGTGAGAGAAAAAGGGAATTGGAAGAACTAAAAGTAAAGTAAATGGGTCATAGAAGCCCAAACAAAGAGGTAATAGACCCAATGGGCCAACATGACATAAATGACAAATAGCAAGTCCATGGGCACAATAAGAGGTAAAAGTAAAGTAAATGGACCGTGAAAGCCCAAGAAAAAAGGTAATAAACTCAATAGGCCAACATGGCAGGAATGCCAGCCAGTAGGCCCATGAGCATAATAAGAGGTAAAAGTAAAGTAAATGAGCCGTAGAAGTTCAAGAAAAGAGGTAATAAACCCAATGGGCCAACATGGCAGAAATGACAACCAGCAGGCCCATGGGCGCAATAAGAAGTAAACGTAAAGTAAATAGGCCATGGAAGCCCAAGAAAAGAGGTAATAAATCCAATGGGCCAACATGGCAGGAATGACAGCCAGCAGGCCCATGAGCACAACAAGAGATAAAAGTAAAGTAAATGGGTCGTAAGAGTCCAAGGGAAGAGGCAACAAATCCAATGGGTCAACATGGCAAGAAAAGGAGCAACAGAAATGGAAGCCCAATAGGCTGGATGGGCAGGAGCTTCTACCAAGACACTGTCTAGGCCCACGAAGGGATAAAAGGAGGCAATACAATCCCAAGAGCCCACGCTTTTCACGCTGTGGGGGATTAGCACGAACCCAGGACATGCAACAAAATGAGACAAGGCAAGAACAGAAGAAATGGCATAGGAGTAAAAGAAGACAAACACAGAGGATAGTGGAACTCACACAAGGGCCGAAGCACCACTTACTTGTACCCTGCCAATACAGGAGAGATGGGCTTTCGATCAAGGGATTCAGAGGGTGTGGTTTGGTGGTGAGGAGAAAATGGGTTTATTTTGGGGTTCTTGCTAAGGCTCATTTTGGGGGAAAATGCCTTGCTTGGATGACAATTTACCCAAAAGAGGCAAGCAAAGAGCTGAGGCCACTGGATGCATGCCATAGGGGTAAGTAGAGAGAGAGCCTCCAATCCTTATCCATTCGGGTTAAGGCAGAAAGGGGGAGGGGGGAGGAACAGAACAAAGAGTTTTGTCCTGGAATGAAGAGTGGTGCAGCAAGCACACTCTAAGTAGAGGTAGTGGCTGGGCAACCAACGGGTTAGTGGGTAATCTTGGGGAGATGCCTACAAGAAACAAAAAATGGTTGGTGAAGCCTTAAGGACAAAATGGAGAAATCCCATGGAATCAAGCAATATAAAAGGAAGGGAGGTAGCCATGAATAAAAAACCCAACGAAGAGGACAGTAAGAAGAAAAAAAGGTAAGAATCAGAGAACAAAGGAAAAGAAAACGAAGTGATAAAAAAGGAAGAGATAAAACACGATAGAAATAGATGCTTGCATCGATACACCATCTTTTCTCTCCCTCTTGATATTCCCAGCCCCTGAAACTCTGTAAATCTAAACTCAAAACCATTTAGGCCATTTCTCTAGCACGAGTAACTTCAATGGCAAAAACCTGTAACGAGGTTACCCGTGTTGGCATTTGGTTCCCTTCTTGGACCCGTTCCTACTGAATGACTCAGCCCAGGACTGGGAAAGCGAGCTAACGCTATTGCACTTGCTTAGAATCGTAGTTATTCCCCCATTATGGCATATTTTAGATTATTTGATATTCTCGTTGTTATTCATTTTGCTACAGTGTTTCACATTATTAATTATTCTGTTGTGACATCCCTTACTCTATTTGCTGTATCAGTTGTTCTGTTGTATTATCTTTTATTTTATTCGCGGTATTAGTTGTTTTGCCGTAGTTTCTTTTGTCATACTTTATTATAAAAGTCGCGTTGCAGTAGTCTCTTTTATTGTGCTTGCTGTAACAGTTATTTTGTTGTAACTACATCTGCTGCATCCAACATGTCGTACCATTCCTGTGCCGTCTAAGTATTGGGTATGCCTGGCTTATGCACAAGCTGGCCTGTAGTATAACCCCATGAGGCTAGTCCCAACTCCCTTACCCACTAACTCACAGGCCTTGGTGTAGCAGATGAGCTTTGGCTCATTAACGTGAAAAGGCCCCCACAAAAGCATACAAATTAATGTGATAATGGTTGATGAATGTAATTAGCAGGTCTCAATTACCTAATAAATGAGTGTTTGAATTTTTTTTTTTTTTAATGATTAATAACATAAAAAATTGTAATATCCCTAACAGTACTCTACAATTTTATTTTATTATTTATTTATTTATATATATAATGAGATTTGGGTTTTTTATAAGGGGGTGAGATCATTAAAAAATGGGGGTCTTAGGTCAGGCCTAAATTGCCTATTTGCCTAGGCACATATGCTAAGTTGTCTGTGGCCTTCCCATTTAACTGGGTACATTCAAACCTTGAAACAGTAAAGCCAGGAAAGGACAATGTTCTATCAAAATGAAAGAATATAAACTCCATTTCTATGTTCTGTCTTGTTTAAGTAACAAATGCGGCACTGATTTACAAAGAATAGAAATAACACCCGCCATGATACAGAGGATCACCATGATGTGGTAAAAAGGATGTATTCAGGCCATCCTACTCTAGATGCTATTAAAGCGGTTATAAAACACAGGGAATTAAAATTATATAAAATCAAAATAAAACCTCTTTCTCATTATTTTATATGTCAAAAGTATCAATGTAGAATCTCTTGTGGCTTTATGAAAAATATTCATTGAGTGTCAAAAGGGAAGATAAAAATCTACATAACAAAGAGGCCATTATGGATTTAGATTGAACATAATGATGATGTCTAGCTCCTGAGTTTGGGGGAAGGGGTGGTCAAACTTTGCTTTTAGCTGCATTAAGGTAACTTTACATTGTTAATTGTGATACTCAAATGTCAATCTTAGATATGTGTCTTCATCAAAGTAAGAGGGGAGATTTCTGTGTTTTCAAGAGGAGGGAAGAAAACAATTACTAAATACACATATGAGCTTGTTTGAAAAATCTCACCAGCAGGATCTATGCGGAGTTTTTGCAGGTCTGTTGTTATACACACCACTTGAGGTAAGAAGTTGTGCATAGAACCATGCAATTGCAACTGTGAAGAGCACTGCAAATCGATCCCATATTGGGGGGAAATTTTCCAACTAGCATTATTTTTATCAACTATCTCGTTAGTAAGCATGGTTTTGAAACCATATAGGAAACTAACATCTAGAGTTTTCAAGACTCGAGTTCTTTGACAAACTCAAGCCTCCAAGACTCGAGTTCTAGTGTTGAGGTGGAACAGTTTATCCACGTGGAACTCGATGTCGATCTAGAAGACAGAAGAAGAAGAATAGAGGAACAGAGGACCAGATCCGGAAGGAAGAAGAAAAAGAAGAAGAGGAGAGGAAGAAGAACAGAGGACCAAATCAGGAAGGAAGAAGAAGAAGAAGAACCAGATTCGAAAGGAAGAAGAAAAGAACTGAGGAAGAAGAAGAAGAGGAACAGACGTATGTGGATTGCGGAGAAAGGG
Source organism: Quercus aquifolioides (assembly GCA_019022515.1). Classification (NCBI taxonomy): domain Eukaryota; kingdom Viridiplantae; phylum Streptophyta; class Magnoliopsida; order Fagales; family Fagaceae; genus Quercus; species Quercus aquifolioides. The sequence continues at coordinate 18,119,894 of CM032332.1, read as the reverse complement.
GAACTAGAGTCTTAAAAACTCGAGTTCCACGTGGATTTTATTTCCATGTCACATTGCCACCACTTGCAACTCGAGTCTTAGAAACTTGAGTTCCATCTTTGAACTCGAGCTTTAGACAATCGAGATGCTAGTTTGCTATATAGTTTTGTAAACTTGACAACTAATTAAAATGTAACAAAAATAATGCTAAATACAAAAAAAAATTCCCCATATTGGCCTCTATGGTTTCAAAAATTAAGGAAAATACTGCAAAAGTAATACATTGATGGATTTTCACAGCAACCAAACAGAGCATTAATGTGAGCTTTGAACTTCCAATACACTATAAAAAATAAAAGGAAATAAACTCAAATTCCATTCTATGAGAACTATTTAGTATTTACTAAAGCCATAGCTAGCTGCTATTCATTTAAATTGGTATAAATGCTTAAAAATAAATCTGATAAATTTAAATTATGCTTTCACATAAATGAGATTTACTAATTACATAGAAGCAAAATAAAGTTCAAAAATCAAACATGCAAACAATAACTCTGATTCAAAACCAAAGAAACTGAAAAAACTCACAAGAGCGAGCTTCGGTGGCCTAACTCCAATCCTCAGCTCCAATTGCAACAACTCGAGATCATTGCTTCTCGAAACCCTAGGCAACAAGAACTTCAATGTGCTACCGATCCTCAATCCTTCTCTATTCAACCTCCAGCCTCGCTCGTTTCCTTGCCTGAACACTGTTGTGATCAAGCTTAAGAAGCACAAACATGGACACAAGTACAAATACGGACATAGATATGATACGGTGACATGAACAATTTCTGATAAATTAACATAAAACAGCCAATACGAGATACGACATGGGTACAATTTATGACACAAGTACAATATGGATACGATACGGGTACGATATCCTAAATAAAGTAGGGTTGGCTCTACCCTAGATGCAATCGATGCAATTGCCTAAGGCCCTAAGTGAAACAAGGCCCCTAAATTTAAACCAATAAAACTATCTCTTTATGCGTAAAAGTATTAATTAAGCTCTAAATATTAATTAATGCATATAAATAATTTTTTTATCAAAGAAAAAACATTAAAAAATAAAATTGTGAGCTATGCAAGAGAACTGATAATCTCTCATCTATATCAAAGAAAAAATAGAGAAAAAAATCTCTTCGTGAGCTGGCTCTTGATGGTTCGATCTCTGTGTGGGAGTTTTAATTAGAGTGTACAACTCAGGGGCTGTTTGGTAAACAAACTCCAACACATGTTTTTAGTTTTTAAACAATATTATACATATTTCCATACACTTTTTCACCCACACGTATTTATACACATGTTTTCAAATAGCAAAACACATGTTTTCAAAACACATATACCAAACCAAAACACAAACAGGAAAAATCTTTCTTTCTCTCTTAACAACTCAACAAAGAAAAACTAAAAACAAAAGACCCAAAAAAATCAATCTTAAACCTTAGACTTTTATACTCATTGCTAGAAACTTTTCCATTCTCTCCATTTAAATTCTCTGTAGCAGCTTGAAATTTGTTGTGGTTCTGATCTTTCTCCCTTCAAGTTTGGCTTTAAAAACCTGTCAGATTTGTGTTAAGCTCTCACTCTATTTCTTTTTTCTCCTAAAATTTTGTTTTCTCGTGACAGTGGTAGAAGACAAAACAGAAGCCACATATTGAAAAAGTAGCTTCACTTATTGTCAAGGTGTCACCCCCTCACCCTTTTATTTCTAGCCATTATTCGGTCAAGTGTTCTAGTATTTGTAATATTTCTCTTTCTAAACCCAGGGGGTTGGCTGAGTTGGTTGGGCTCTCGGTCTTAAGGTACTTGTACTGGGCTCGATTGGGTGTGCTCCCCAGTTCAAGTCCTGCTACCTGCACTTTGAAAAGAATTTCCTGGGCCAGTGCTTTACCCCTTCGTGGGCCCACCCGACACGAACAGTGATTAGTCTTTGGTTGAAAGCCTTGAGGAAACACTGTGGGAAACCAAAAAAAAATAATATTTCTCTTTCTAAACTTATCACACAGCCACTATGACCCACACGATGTACAAAAAAAAATGCTTTATTTTTTTACTTTTTCTCTTTTATTACATCACATTAGCTAGTTGAATGCTGCTACAATTTTAGGGTGATGTAAACAATGGAGGCTAGAGATAGCTAAATTTCTTAGCTTACAGTAATGGACTGGAAAGCAAGTAGTGATATGGGCCAAGTACAAAATATCTCAATAACTTCCTTAGGAACAAAGAGAAGAGTAATAACTAGGCCCTGCTGCTGAAGATGGTCCAACTCTGAGATAAAGGTCTACTCAAGCCAACTTGGGTTCCTCCTCTGTTTGCAAATCTGCACGAGCCTCTTAGCATTTTCAAGAATCCTAGCTCCTTGGACTTGAAAATAGCCTCTTTCACAGCTTCCTGAGATGGCTGATAAGATGATTTCCTCCCATTGCTCTCCCATTTTAGTCGTTGATAGTGGTTAAAATACAATCTCTCTCTCTCTCTCACACACACACCCGATACTCTAATAAATGGTTTATATTTTTTGATAAAACAGGTTTTAATTCTTTTTACCAATAAATGAAAATTACTTCAATTGATGTATTAAACTATATAAAAAGATGCCCCATTGAATACTGTCGCCTTAGGCCACAAAATATCTCAAGTCGGCCCTGAAATGAAGTATCCGTGCTTTCTAGGATCGAGCTTTGCAATACAAATGATAACATTGTGTAGAGGAACACAGCAAGTCGCACCAAGAAGTAGAATGTCAGCTTCTCCTTTAGCCATGGTAGACTCTTGCGGTTGAATCAAGTCGATGAGATTGACTGCGAAGAAGAATTGGAATATTAAAGTCAGACTTGACTCGGTTCTGCTTCAGAGGGAAACGATTGCGGATCGAGTGGAAAGTGTCACCACCTTCTCCGCCTCCACCACCCTCGTCAGTTTCAGGCAAAGACTAACTTCGTCCCATGGAGAGATTATTTTTTTCTTGAGAAAGTGACCAAAAAAAAAAATAGTTTGAAAAGTTTAGTGATGGAAATTGGAAGATAAATTTTGAGATGCGAATAGTGATTGCCAAAGCTTTGAAATTTCCATGATTGAGAGCTATGAAATAGGGTTTGAAATTTCTAGGTTTTTTGTGAGAGAGATTTGAGCTACTAGAGAGAGAACCTGTGAGACTAATTATTGGTTCTATAGAACCTTGATTTGTACTGTAGCTCTATATAAGTTTCATGTTCTTGATTTTCAACATTTACAACAGTTGATAAAAGATGTAATTTATCTTCCACATTCATCAAGCTGTGGATAAAAATACTTTTCCCATTTAATTTTTTTTTAACACTTCTTTCAATATAGTTGTGCCAATCGTAAGAAACAAGTATGTCAATGTCCTTATTTTGATTAGCAGTTGAGTACAACTGTAAAAATTTAAGAGTTTTATTAATATTTTTTAGTGATCGTAGATAAAAATATGTTAAAAAAAACCTCAAGTTTATTGTAATGGGAGGCTTAATTTTTTTTGCTAAGAGCAGCTATCACTCTTCCTTCCTCATCTCGGATAATAACACCTACCCCAGCTTCCTTATGGTTCAAAAAAGCAGCCCCATCCATATTAATTTTATAGAAAGCTAGGAGCTGAAGGAGGGGACCATTTGACTTCAACCTGCTGAGATGGCTCCGTGGGAACTAGGGCTGTCCACGGGTCGGTCCGGGTCGGGTTTGTGCCCAACCCGGAACCGACCCGATGGAATCGGATTTTGGAAAAGCTCACCCGCCGCCGACCGCCGGAGTAAACGGGTCGGGCGGATCAGACTTCAACGGGTGGCGGACGGGTCGGTCGGCGTCAACGATCTGAGAAAACGGAGAGAAAACGGTGAGGCAACTGCGAAAAAAGGTGAGAAAAACCCAGGTCCGGCGAAAATCTCATCGGAATCTATGAGATTTCGCCAAATCCGGCTGTAATCTCACCGGATTCGATGAGATTTCGCTAGTTTCGGTCAAAATATCGTCGGATCTACGTGAAATAGCGCCTGAATCAGGGTTTTATCGCCGGGATCTGGGTTTTTTTATCGCCGGAACCTGGGTTTCTAACTGGAATCTGGGTTTTTCGCCGGAACCTGGGTTTTCGCCGGTCGGTTCAGATTTTTCGGGTTTTTGGGGAGAGAAACCGAAACCGACCCGCCGGAGTCGGTTTCTGGTGAAGAAAATCCGCCGCCGACCGCCGGAGTAGGTCGGGTCGGCCGGTTTCGGATCGGTTCCGGTCGGGTCTCCGGGTGGGTCGGGTCATCGGATATTTTTGGACAGCCCTAGTGGGAACCACTTGTGCTGCACGATATTCATCTAGATATATAATGACCACACCAATGTATTAGTTCTAGTCCCCTCTCCTTCTCTTACCACCATGCGAAATATATATGGCTGAATAAATAATCAGCATGTGAGTTTTAAGCTGGTGGTAGTTTCAAATTAGAATAAATAATAATTTACTATCAATCTATGATTTGTTATGAAAGTGTAGTAAAAATGTTGGAAATATAGCATTTTTCATATATATCTAAACTAGCCTCATCACTCCAAAAAAAAAAAAAAAAACCTAGCCTCATCACACGCGCTTTGCGAGTGCGATGAGGTTTTTTTTTTTTTTTTTTGGGTCAAGTATCATAATTTTCCTTTAAAAAAAAAATTGGATAAGTTTGTTTTGAAAATATGGATTAGTAGGAGAGTGTCCTATTTTGTACACATTTTAAGTGGGGTTGGAGATATATTTTTATCGGGTTGTCCTCAAGTTTTTTTCTTATTAAATGTAAGGTTTAGGGATATTTCTAAACCACAAAAAATAAAGTCCAGTCCAAAGAGAGAAATCCTCTTATAAATAATATAGACAACTTAAGATTTAAAATAAGAAGGCTGACGTGAGTAAAAGGAAAAAAGTGGTTACTCAAAAGAAAAAAAAAAGTTTTTATCTTAAAATAAGGAGAAAATTTAGGTAAACTAGTATAGAGTAAGTTTTTATTTTAGGATCTGTTTGGGATCAACTTATTTTACTGAAACTAAAATTTTTTTGTTGAAAGTATTATAGATAAAGGTAAAAGTTAGTTGAAATAATACAGTGAGACCCATGAATAGTACCAAAATTGCAGTGGAGTAAGCTGAATAGTAAAATAAATTAACAAAATTAATTATGCCAAACAAACACTTAAAATAAAGAGAAAATTTAGGTAAGTTAGTATAAATATTTGTGCTATTTATTTTATTATTCAATTTTAATTATTATATTATTAAAATATTATATATATTCTTTATTAAACTATGCATAATACTAGCTAGTTTTCATTTCAAAAAAGCAAAAAGACCCTAGGTCAGTTTTTATATTCCAAAGAGAGGCATCGGCGGTTATAAATACAGCCACCCTCCAAACTTTGGCTAAGCTATGCCAATCGCATAAAACATCCCCAAACAAACAAGAGTCATCTCTATTTACATTCCATTTATTTCGATAAAAAACCTTATATAAATATAGTTTTTTATATTTTCTAGTGTTTAGTAGCATAAAAAAATGTCAAAGAAAAATTATCTTTGATCAATAGAAAACTCTATTAAAAATAGAGCTTATTTTTTAGAGGTTGCTTTTCGCCAAATCTATTTTGGAAAACAATCTCTCTCTCTCTTGTAAGTGTAAGGCCTCCTTAGATAGTATCTAAAGAGGTTTCCAATCCAATTATCATTGCGTTCCACTGTCACAAAGCTCCTCAATGCCTTGTGTAGTAATAGATTCAAGGCGAAAAACACATTTTAGTCCCTACATTTTCAGGCGATTCCCATTTTAGTCCCTACATTTTATTTTTACCGCTTTTAGTCCCTATCCTGAAAAACGCTTCCCGTTTTGGTCCCTGCCGTTACTCATTTAACAGAATTATCCTACGTGGCAAACGGTCCAACAGTAAATGCTGACGTATTCATTAAAATAATATTAAAAAAATTATTTACATTTTTAAAAATGCCACGTCAGCAATTTAATTTTTAAAAAAAGCCACGTCAGATAAAAATAATATAAAAATTTCTAACCTAATTATTTTTTTAAAAAAGAAAAGAAATTAGTTAAATTAATTTTTTTGAAGAACATGAAGAACTCAGAAAACACAAACACAAAAAAACACAAAACTCAAACCCAGATTTTATCAGTAATGAAAGAAAATGACGAATAGGAAATGGATCCAAAGCAAAGGAGAGCCTTTGGCGATGTGGTTGATCGTCGTTTTGAAGAACTGGTCGTTGTTCAGAGAAGCGGTGCCGACGTAGAGGTTGATAGGGAGAATCAGGAAGATCGAGAGGAGAGCGCCGTCAACGCCGTCAACACCACCACTCAAGGTCTTCCCAATTCCCACCGCAAGATTGACCCTATTAGTGCTGTTAACTGACTCTCGCCCTTTCTCTCTCAAATCGGAACCCACATGATCGTGGTGGTGGTGCTTCGATCTAGATCTTGCCTTCAACGGACTCTCTCATCCCTTTAAGATGGCGTTGTGGATCGCGGCACGACATTTGGATTCCAGATTTTGGTACTGTCACTTCAAGAGACGATGAAGCTAATCTTGTGATATGGTGTGTTTTTTCTAGTTTCTTCAATGAGGTTGACAGTTGGGTTGTGCTGATTTTTTGTGTTGTTTGGCTGAGATTTTTGCTAGTTTTTTGGGTGGGTTTTGTTGGGATTTTTAGAAGATTTCATTGTGAATCTACAAAGGGATTTTTGTGTTGTTTCAGCAACAGACTTTAATTATATTTACTATTTTTTTTTGAATTATTTATTTTCAAAATTATTTGCTTTTTTTTTTTTTTTTCCTTTTGTAGTTTGATTTTTCTAGCTGAGATCTTGATCTCTTGAGCTTTAGCTTGAGCTTGCTTTTCTAGGTCCATAAAATCTGGGTTTGAGTTTTGTGTTTTTTTGTGTTTGTGTTTTCTGAGTTCTTCATGTTCTTCAAAAAAATTAATTTAACTAATTTCTTTTCTTTTTTTAAAAAATAATTAGGTTAGAAATTTTTATATTATTTTTATCTGACGTAACTTTTTTTTTAAATTAAATTGCTGATGTGACATTTTTTAAAATGTAAATAATTTTTTTAATATTATTTTAATGAACACGTCAACATTGACTGTTGGACCGTTTGCCACATAGGATAATTCTATTAAATGAGTAACGGCAGAGACCAAAACGGGAAGCGTTTTTCAGGATAGGGACTAAAAGCAGTAAAAATAAAATGTAGGGACTAAAATGAAAATCGCCTGAAAATGTAGGGATTAAAATGTGTTTTTTGCCTAGATTCAACAACTCACTTAGCAAGACTATTAGGCTAGTCTAGATTGTTTATACAACTACTGAGGAAGTGGCATCCCATAGAGCTATTACGTAAAGAGAGATGCTACGTCTACAACAATTTTACAACATTTTTACAACAAATCACAGGTGGTTAGTTGTTATTGGTTCAAATTTGAAACTAACACTAAGATTACTTTTTTGCCCCAACAATAACAACCAATAACAACCTGCCACTTAGGAAATGTTGTAGAAATGTTGTAAAAATGTTGTAGACATAGCATTTCTCATTACGTAAAAAGCTATTTCAACGTCATGGTGCTACGTTTGATAGAGGACAACAAATTTTTCTTTAAATTTTTTTTTTTTTTTTTTGCCTACTTAGATTACCTTAATTTGGCTACTACACATATTGTTATAAAAATTATACAAACTTTTTATAATTTGTTGTAATGTTTATGTGCTATACTGTAATATTATATATATATATATCGATAATTCGGGAGTTACAATAGGAAGGAGGTTGAATTATGGACGTCTTCGTTAAAAATACCAAGATCAATCAATTAAATTACTAGATTCTTGGTAACATACTATTTTATACTCCTATTAATTATGTAGTTGCTTTACACAATATACATGTTATACATGTTTTGAATTATACAAAAAATGTTAGTGATTTTTTGAGGATACCAAACACCAAAAAACGTTTTTAGCTCATTTTTAAAGTCAAAACCAAACACAAGAAAATAAATGATAAAGTTTTTTAGAAAATGTTTTCAAAAAATAACGAATTTTCTAAAAAACGTTTATGAAGAAACAAATAGACTAAAGAGAAATGCTATGTCTACAATATTTTTACATTTCTACAACATTTCCTAAGTGGCAGGTTGTTATTGGTTGTTATTGTTGGGGCAAAAAAGTAATCTTAGTGTTAGTTTCAAATTTGAACCAATAACAACTAACCACCTATAATTTGTTGTAAAAATGTTGTAAAATTGTTGTAGACGTAGCACCTCTCATAACTAAAACCAAAAGACAGAAAAACAAGGAGAAAGAGACGGACACCCCAAAATTGCGTTAAATCACAGAAAACACAACCACAAAAATCTCACCCACCAATTTTCCATAACTCTCTCTTCTTCTTTTTTATCCCGGGAACCTCAAAACTATCCTAGCTTTCCAGCTATATCCTTCTCTTCTCCCTTCTCTAACAGAAGGGTAGAGCAGAGGCCAGGCATCACCAAAGAAACTTTTTTTTTCTTTAAAAAAAAAAAAAAAAAAATCTCTCTTACAAACTTTCCAATATCATTTCCTTTACCCAATATACACACACACACACACGCACAAACCTGAAATGGAGGTTAAACCTTGGCTGATAATCCTCCTCCTTGCATTCGTCGTAGTGGTTGAATCATCTCCTTATTTCCACGACGTTAGCAGCTGGGGTCTGACCAAGTATGGCTCATGCGATGGTGCAGTTGGTGACTGCATTGGAGAGGAGAATGAGGTGTTGATGGATTCTCATCCTAGCCGAATACTTAGAGGCCGCAAGAGGTACATTAGCTATGGAGCTCTCAGGGCAAACTCCGTCCCATGTGGCCGCCGCGGTCACTCCTACTACAACTGTCAAAGGAGGCAGAGGGCTAATCCTTACAGGCGCGGTTGCAACATCATCACACACTGTGCCAGGATCACTGGCTAATTGAACAACAACATTGATTCATCTAAGTGCATGCATGGAAGTGAAAGAAAGCAGAATTGATAAAAGATACGTTATGCTGTTTGGTTATAATTATTAGTATTTATTATTTGATCAATCTGGGATATTCTTGAATATTCTTGCAAGATTTCCTCCGTTGTACCCTTAAACTTTGGTTTGGTGAAATTTTTTTTTTTATTTCTTGGTTTTTATTTGTTTTGTCTGTGTTATGTGTCATTGTGAGGTGGGTGCAAAAGGGCCTGTTTCCTTTGCTTCTGTAATCTCCCTCTTCTTCTTATGTGTATCTGATGGAGGAAATAAAAAGGCTTAGATTGTTTGGCGTGATTTGAATATAAAAAGGGTTCATTAGGTTTTTTTGTCTTCGCAGTTTTTTGTCTATGTTGTTTGCTGCTTCTTGAAACTTTTCCTTTTGTTATATATAATTCATGATCCAATCTTAACAATGTCAGGGGAAAAAAAATAAAAAAATGTGGGTCAATTTGTTGGGAATTTACGTTTGTGTTCAACATATTCTGATGTTGTGTCCTTTTGCATGAAATAGTACTGCGTATTCACATTATTTGATTTTCAGAAACACTATGGATCACCAGAAACGAAATGTCTGCAAGATTGGGAAACAAAATAAAAATGATCAAATAAACGACACTGACAATAACTAGCTTTTTTTGGTTTCTTTTTTTTACCAATCTCTGGCTACCTTCGCTATTTGACATTGTGACCTCTTTAAATTTGAAGATTATAAGGAAAAAAAATGTTCTAATCCCATTCATGAGCTTATGGATTTTGCAATGGAAGATAATTCTCTCTTTTTCAGAACCCTCTTCTCTTGACATAGGTAAGATCTAATACATTGTGACCTCTTTGAACTCTGATGAAGTTAAGTTTTGGATGCTAAGTAAATATATAGGTTAACTTTTAGTTACCCTTCATGTTAATGCAAATTAATTAGCTTCTTCTGTGTTTTTCTACTCTTTTTTTTGGTACAGTAAAAGTTTATTGAGCCTACGGACTACATTACATATATAAGAGAAAGAGAGAGAGTCTTCTTCCTTCCATTAGATCCTCCTCCCTTAGCATAGGTCTGTGATTGATCTCAGAATCTTTGTTAAATTTTAAAGGGCTTTATCAATTAAACCAACTGGTAGCACTAAGGAATAAAAAGAATTGTATGCTAAAAAAATTTCTGAAATTTCGATGCAATGCTGGGTTTTTTAAATTTATTTTTGATCATTTTATAATTTTCTTTTTTAGGTGCGTGGACATTTAATATTAGTCCGTGAAGAAGTCAAACTACAATGACAAGGAATTTTGGCTATATGTTCACAATATTTTCACAACACTTTTACAATAAATTTTAAGTGACAAGTTATTACGGGTTGTTATTAACGGAGAAACAAAATAATTTTAATGGTAGCTAGGTTCAAATTAGAACCAATAACAACTAACTACTTATAATTTGTTGTGAAAATGTTGTGAACACCACAAAGGATGTCATTCCCATTGGTCTATCATTTAAACACCATAAGAGTTAGAACTTAGAAGGCTTTGGTATAAATCATATGAAACTTTTTTCAAATAAAAATTGGGAATAACATACATGATTACAATTTAAGTCACACTCTATATTCTATTTTTATAAAATGAAAGGAAAAAATTTACATAAAAAACCCAGGGTTTATATCCTGTTTCATATTATTAGGTCCATGATATTGAAGAATTATCTCTATACCATTTTTGTTCAATTAATGGCAAACAAAATGATTTATAATTAAATAAATCCTAGGTGAAATGCAGAGTTTAATTAATGATTTCCAACTTTTTTTTCCCTCTCCATTACTTCCTAGGATAATATATATTAATATATAACATAGATGGATAGAGCCTTCCAATTGAACTGATATCATAAAAATGGGACCTAATTTGAAGTAGTGTATAAATCTTAGACCTTTCTTATAATTTCCTTATTAAGAGGGGGGGGAGTGGGATGCAATTTAAACGACTTGTCTTATATACATGAGGTCTAATGTCTTTTACTGACACTTCTTGATTACAAGAGTTAAAGCATTTCCAACAAAGCTGTTAAAATATTAAAAAATTATAATTTTATCAACACAAACAACAAAAGCATGATACATCAAAGATGCTAAACTTAAAAATTTTAACATCTAAGTTACAGTAAGCTGTCAAAGATAAAAGCTTACTATAGTTGCAATTTTATAAAAAAACATTAATTTTTTATTCCATTCTCTCTCTTCTTTTCTTAAAAAAATATTTATTTCTCTTTCTTTCTCTTTTTTCTCAATGCTCTCTTCTTCTCCTCCACCCATTTCCGTATCTATCACTTTCTTTCTCACTTCTTTCTTTATTTGCTCTCTCTTCTTCTCCTCTAGCTCAAACTCTCTCAATATATATATATCAGTGGTGGCACTACAAAAAGAAGGGGCCATCCCAGCGTTTGCGAAAGCGCTGGGATAGCCCCAAAAGCGCCGAAATAGGCCCAAAATGCCTATCTGGCGCTTTTTTTCCCAGCGCTTTAAACCGCTGCATAGTGATAGTCGGTATAGGGTCGTCGGACCTGTACCGGCGCTTTTGATGGATGTGGTGGTGATAAATGATTTTGGGTTGTGGGTTTGGGTTTTTGGTGTGGTGGCTAATGGTAGTTTGGGTTTTGGGTGGAGTGGCTGATTTTTATTTTTTATTTTTTTTATTTTCTGGTGGTGGCTGTGTGGGTTTGTTGGGTTGAAAGATAGGTGGGTTTGGTGTTTTTGGGTGTGGTGGCTAATGGTGGTTTAGGTTTTTGGGTGGGGTGGTTGATCTGATTTGTTTTTTAATATTCCAGTGGTGGCTGTGTGGGTTTGGTGTTTTGGGTGTGGTGGCTAATGGTAGTTTGGGTTTTGGGTGGGGTGGCTTATTATTATTATTATTTTAATATTCTGGTGGTGGTGGCTATGTGGGTTTGTTGGGTTGAGAAGAGATATCTGGATTTGGACCGTTTGGTGTTTGATGACTTTTTTGGTCATGCTTTAAAGAAGAGAGAGAGATATAGGTAGGAAGAGATAAATAAAGAATAAATAAAGAATATTTAAATGAGGTGCTAAAAAAATAGAAACTTTTATATTGGGTGTATTGTAAAGTGGTATGTTAAAATAGATAAAGTAGAGTTTTGAAATGTTAAAAGCTAAAACATTTGCATTCTTTGATAAGAATGCTCTTAGAGACTATTATTTGTTTCCCTTTACAAGAATAGTACTCATATTCTTATCAATGCAATGTACATAATTTTGTTTTGAGAAGAATGCAATGTACATACATAGTTAGCATTGTATATACTCAAAGAATATTGTCAGACAATTGTAGAAATAATTGTACTCTTCAAGCTTCAGGAAAAAATCTTTATTTTATGGATAAAGGATTTTCCTCGTCTAGGAGTACCATTCTTTTCTAAAGGGCAACGAATAATAGATCTCAAACCCGTCTATATCTTGTTTAGTATAGATCATGGGTTTGAGTCGTTTGACTCTAATAATGATATTAGGATCTTTTAATTTTAAGCTACAGTTACATGGTATCAAAGGATCTTCACTAAAATTTTCTTTTAAGAATTTTTTAGGTCCAATGAGATGAATCTAAAGTGTTAACTATTGTCTCATAATATTCTAACTATATACAATGCTTATTACGTTCATTGCATTGATAGGATGAAAACAAATATGTTTTCCTAATAGATATTTACTTTGTACAACTTTGAGGTCTAATGACTTCGAGTGGCACTTGTTGATTATAAGAATTCGCCGTAATTTCAATTTGGATTAGGCCAATATATATATAATTTCAGAATATTTTTTCTTCCATCTAGCTATTTTAGCCTCTTTTTTTTATAAGTATAATTTTTTTTTTAAAATTTTAAAAGAGAAGTGTGGCTTAATTAAGTATACTTGAAGTATACATAAAAAAAATAAAATCAAATATATAAAGTACAAATAGAAATTATCTCACTTTTTAGGCAAGGAATATATACTTTATTTATGTATAATAGAGTTTATAAATAAAGTTAAGCCCTTTTATAGTGGTACTTTGGGTTAAGTAATGTGTTTGAACTTAGTGAGAGAGTATATTTAAAATGTGTATGTGTTTAGCAATTAGTTTGTTTCTAAAAAAAATAAAAAATTCATAAATGGATAAAAGAACAATAACCTAACAATTGAATTAGTCATAAAGCCGTTATGACATGTTGGTCCCTTATGGGCTTCTTCTTTTTATTTTATTTATTTACTCAGGCATGTTAGCATCCTTTTCTAGCTAACGAGCACCGAGCTCCCCCCTCTCGTCGAATAGTTGCTCCTGTTCGTGCTATCTGTTCCACCTACCTTAAACTTCTATTCATTTTTATAATTCTTTTTCTCCTGTGCTTTGTGGCCTTGCTCTTTCCACTCTTTACATGCCCAGCATCCTTACAACCATTGACCATTACCTATTTGATGTTTTTGTCCAAGTTAAACTTATACTCCATATATAACCGTAAAGCTTGTCTTTCCTTCTAGTTGAGTGTTATGGCTGTAAAACTAGTCAAAGAGTTTGTGTCCGAAACTATCAATGGATTTCTCTAGGGTTTTCTCTTAAAAATAATCTTTACAATTTCGTAGAAAATGAGGGTATATATATAGTGTAGGAATAAAGAAGGGGGGCTGCATCTACAGAATTAGCTAGCAGTGCAACTTGCGGGTTGGCCAATTCGTGAGTCACCACAGGTCCACTGCTATTATTGACTTTTGAAATTCCTCACTTGTTCCTCGCATGTCCACTAGCGGGTGCTACAATCCTGAGCTACTAGCAAGACATTCCCAAGTTCCACTAAATGTGCAATTCTTCACCAACTCTAGACTAAACTCATGTACATTAAATCCCACAAAAATACAACTTGCTACCTCACGTAGAAATTACTAGCATGACTCCACACAACTCCAAAACAATGGATTCTTCTATAATTGAACCATGTTGAACATGAACACCCACTCATAACTTCAGGTGCCCTGTTATAAACTGAAAAATTAAAAAGATAACTTAGTCGATTCGAGGTGACTAGCCATCTGAACTTGAGAGGGATAATAGAGTTTTTGGTTTAATTTCTGCTTACTTCATTCATAATTCCTACGTACATAAATACTAGTGAGGAGATAATTAAGCTTCACCACAACTAAGTCCTAAAACATAGGATCCAACTCCTATTTAAATTTAAATACAAATTGAAATTAAATCCTAATCGTCATCCTAATCTACTGCATAATTCTATTAGAATTCTATTCAAATTCAAACTTTTTCAACTACTTTAGAATTATTTACCATTTGGCCTTGAGACACAACATTCCCTTCCCCTTTAGATGAATCTTGTCCTCAAGATTCTGCAACATAGAAATTAACCCTTGCTCACATTGATTGGAGAATACTCGGCCTCGAATTTTGAAGTGTTGACGGAAAATTATGACCGTGGAGACTACCACCAATTCTTTAACCATTTTTGTGAGAACTAGAAACAAAAATATCTTGCTTTTCATACCCTTGAACTCATTGGGAATGACGAATTCAATGTGTGGGATTGAGATCGGCTCATTTGAATTCATGAAAAGATCCTTTTGATCAATGTTTTCCACTTCATTGAACCTTTGATCTTCAAACTCAATTTTTGTAGAAAGTGCACCCTCTAACGTATTACTTTCTTGAATTGTTGGTGATGCTTAGAGCACATCACTTTGATTCTCCGACATTTCATGGGATCCTTGATCTTTTGATTGTTCTTTGAGTTCCAAAAGTAGATTGGATTGTTTATCTAAGACCTCTATCATTTGATCCCACAAACCTTGCATCCTTGCTATGCATTTGGACATGTCCTTGACAATCTCTAACATATGGTTAACATGCTTAGACATTGTCCGTTGTTCTTTGGGATTGAAGATTTGATATAGGCTAGACATGATTTACCTTGAGCTTGATGCAAAAACTGAATTTTCAAAAAAAAAAAAAATTTGGGTATGGGTCGTGGGGACTAGTGTGTTAGGTTTTCTTTTTGACTGGGTCAGGAACTATTTGGGGTTTTAAGGCAAGGGCTAATAAAAAGCAAGTTGGAGGTGGTATGATTACTGGTTGACAAGTTGGACTCTTGATGGAACGGGTTGTTTGGGGCTTGCAGATCTGGTGTTGTTTTGCCTTCTTCTTTTTTTTTTTTTTTTTTTTGGGTGGGTTATAGTTGGTAGCTAGCTGAGAAAGATAGTGGTGGTTGGCTCTGATACCAAATGTTATGAACTAAAAAATTAAAAAGATAACTTAGTAGATTCGAGGTGACTAGCCTGCTAAACTTGAGAGGGATAATAGAGTTTTTTGTTTAATTTTTGCTTACTTCATTCATAATTCCTACGCACATAAATACTAGTGAGGAGATAAGCTTCACCACAACTAAGTCCTAAAACATAGGATCCAACTCCTATTTAAATTTAAATACAAATTGAAATTAAATCCTAATCCTCATCCTAATCTACTGCATAATTTTATTAGAATTCTATTCAAATTCAAACTTTTTCAACTACTTTAGAATTATTTACCATTTGGCCTTGAGACACAAAATTTAATTGTTATGAACTGAAAAATTAAAAAGATAACTTAGTTGATTCGAGGTGACTAGCCTCCTGAACTTGAGAGGGATAATAGAGTTTTTGGTTTAATTTCTGCTTACTTCATTCATAATTCATATGTACATAAACACTAATGAGGAGATAAGCTTCACCACAACTAAGTCCTAAAACATAGGATCCAACTCCTATTTAAATTTAAATACAAATTGAAATTGAAATTAAATCCTAATCCTTATCCTAATCTACTGCATAATTTTATTAGAATTCTATTCAAATTCAAACTTTTTCAACTACTTTAGAATTATTTACCATTTGGCCTTGAGACACAACATGCCCACTTGAAAATTCACTCCAACAACTTGTTTGTATTCTAGGAGTAGCAACTTCACCTTTGATCAGTAGATTTTCAAAAACTTTGACTTCGAACTCTTGTTGATGCATTGAGAGAGCTTGAAAATCTCCAATTCATGTTCTCATATGCAATATCTTTTGTATTGTGTCGAAGTTTATTGACGAATCCATTGTTCACTTCTTCTTGATCAAATTGGTCAAACTTAGTAAAGAAATGGTAATTTTGGGATTTTAAACTCTTAGACCATCAAAATGATTTATCTTACATCCGATCGGGATAAATAAAATTACTCATGTAAACAAAATTGTAGGGACTAAATTGTAAATTTAAAAAAAAATTGGAAGACCGAAATTGAATAGACCAGGGAAGCCAATACCGTACCGTACCGGCCGGTATATATCGTACCGGCCAGTGCACCGGTACAGGTACACCCCCTGTTTCGTACCGGAAAAATTACCGGTCGTATCGGCTGCGTACCGGCCGTACCGGCAAAAACCGGCCGTACCGGCGCAATCCGGCTGTTTCGGCCGGTAAATGAAAACAACAGAAACCCAGATGAGAAAAATGAAAAACAAGACTACCCATTCGAAAACCCAGATGAGAAAAATGAAAAACAAGCCGAATCCTATGAAGCTACGCTGTGCTGCGCTGAGAGAGTGAAAACCAAAGACTTCAGACAGAGGCGGCAATGAGAATATGAGAGAAAAATGAAAAACAAGCCTGAATCCTGTGAAGCTAAGCTGTACTGCGCTGAGAGAGTAAAAACCATAGGCTTCAGACAAAGGCAGCAATGAGAGTATGAGACACAGGAGGCTACAAAAGTGTATTGTTGGCTTTTATATGGAGGTTGACCTAATAATGGACGGTATAGATTGGTTCAAGGGTTTTAAAGGTGCTTCTACACCATTGATCTATTTTTTGTTAATTGTGTTTGGTTACACGAATTGGTGGGCTCTGTTTGTCCAGAACTCATATCAAAGATATAGATTATCTTTGCAATATATAGACTTCGGCTAATATATATATATATATATATATCAAAGATAATTTATAGATTATCTTTGCTAACATATATATAATTTGTAATTTATATCTTTGCTAGATAATTTTTTTTTTTAACTTTAAACTTATAAATTTTCTTTGCTAATATATATATATATATATATATATATATATATATATAAATAAATTATTATGGTCCTAATGAGTGTGTGTTTATATATATATATATATATATATATATATATATATATATAAAATAGCGTTAAACCCGAAACGGTACACCGGTATTGACCGGTATCCGAAATATATCGTACCGCTGGCCAAACCGGTACAGCCTCCGGTACGGTATTGACTTCCTTGGAATAGACCCATTTTTGCGGGAAAAGAAATGTAATTTACCTTTCCTTTACATATCTTGTCTTCTCCATAAAAAAAATTTGAGCAGTGATTTGCCCATTTAATTATGATCATATATATTTATGCTTCATAAATAAATAATAGAATTCTTTGAACTCTATGTATTCTCAAATGACAAACACGCCTTCAAACCATAATAAATTAAAGCTAATTGCCCTCTTATGAATACAACTAATGGTTGTGAAGAATCAAATGTTTACGAAAACCTCATGACCCTAGCCAAAAGACATTACTCAATGACCCTAGCCAAAATACATTACTTAATTAGAAGCCACTTAACTTAAAAATACTCATATATATATAAAAGGGATTAAGCTTTATTGTTGTTCTAATCATAACTTCAAAATTAAAAAGATTAAAGGTGGGATAAAATTGATGGCTAGAAGAGCTACGAGAAAACATATAATAGTGATAATGGACTTAATTATCCTTATTCTTTTTCAAGTGAAAGTGATGTAGGACAAAATATTATGTAGGACAAAATATTCTAATTAATTTATGTAATCTTTTATATTTGGTATTTTTTTTGTAATTTTCGTTATTTTAGGTTTAGGTGAATTTATTTCCTTGTTTTTAGGTGCATTTAATGCTTCTTAGGTCAAATTTGATTCTTGTTATGGTTAGGTATCAATTAGGAGTTAATTTAGATTATATTTTCTTGTTAGTCAAGTTTTAAGGAGCCCTTAAATAGGCCCCTAAGTCTGTAAACGTTTTTCATAGTTTATTATCAATAAAAATTCAGACTTGTGTCTATTGTGTTCTCTGGTGGATTCCAGATCTATCACCTTGTGGATTCAAGGAACCCCTCGTGGATTCGAGGTTTACTACCCAGGAACTAACAGTTTAGTTTCTGTTCCATCAAGAGAGCATCGTGTGTGCTTTTCTTTAGGCTTCCGCGACATCAGTTGGTATTAGAGCCTTGACTTACCCTGGTCTAATGGCTAACCGGCGAGACGGTGACCACCACAACAATGACGGCGGTGACGACGTCAACAACCCAGTCCTCACTAGGGTTGAGTTCCTCAAGTTTCGTGAAGAGGCTCATGATGAGCAACAATTTCATGAAAAGAGTCAGAAAATTATGGGTGAAATCCAGCAAAAGATTGCTACTCTTCTTGCTAGGAAATCATCTCACAACAACAATGTTCAATATATTCAAAGACACACTCCTAACTACAAGAAAATTTCATTCTTTGACGGAGATATGTGTAGGATGGATTTTATTGACTGGCTTCTTGATTTAGAAGAGTATTTTAATTTTTGGAAGATTTGTGATGAAGAAAAGGTGCGGCTTGCATCTAATAAATTAGACAATGAAGCAGAAGAATGGTGGGAAGACATTCAAATTGATAGAAAGAGACGAGGTAAGCATCCAATTTGCTCTTGGCAAAGAATGAAAAAGTTATTAATTGATTTATGGTTTCCTAATGACTATTATGATATACTAGATTATACAAGTGTTGATTATAAATCTGTGTATTCATATGAAAGGCAATATATTCGAAACCAAAATTATGACAGCCAAGTCCATGTGTCAAGTAAAGGAAAGGGTTTGAGGGTTGAGAAGAAGCAGCCTATTTCTAAAGAAAATTTTGAAGTGGTTAAAAAAGATCAAGATTTGCTACAAGTTATTGAATTGAAGATTGAAAATACCACTTGTCAAAAATTTGAAGAAGAGGTCAAAGAAACAAAGGTTGAGTTGATTGTGAATAATGACAGGAATGAAGAGACGGTAATTATTGAGAATATTGTGGAAGATCCACTTGGGGTCAAAGGTGAGGATGAGTCCATTACCCACAACCCCCAGGTTCCGATTGATTTATTGAAGACGACTACACAATATGTTGATTTTCTTGGAGTAGAAAATTTTAATTTCATTATCAACCCATTTTTGATTGATGTTGCAAATAAATTGAAAGTAGATGAGAAGAAATTTTATGCTACATTTTATGAAGAATTCAAGTTTCAGAGCCTAATCAAGTTATTAAAGCATTCGAAGTATTTGTTTATTTGGAGCGGAAGATTTCAGATTTCAAAGATGAACTCGAGGATGAGTTTGTTTCAAGTGGAGTGGTCTGATGTAGGACAAAATATTCTAATTAATTTCTGTAATATTTTATATTTGGTATTTTTATGTAAAAAAAACGTTATTTTGTGTTAGTAGTGTTATCTCTGTGTTCTGATTCTTGTGTCCCTCATGGCAACTATGGAAGACCTGTGGGCTCGTTTTTCCCTTACTGAGGAAGAGGAGGGTGGTGCTGAAGTACTAAGACAGAAAGAGGAAGTAGTGCATCGACTGGCTGGAAAATTCTTCACGAAGCGAGTGTTGAACGTAGACACGGTGGCTCGCACATTCAAACCGCTGTGGAGAGTCAGTGGGGAACTTAAGATTAGAGACTTGGGTGAGAATATACTGCTGTTTGAGTTTGATGATAATTTAGACATGGAGCGAGTACTTGAATTCGAACCATGGTCTTACGACAAAAGCATTGTGACGTTCCAGCGAGTTCAGAGTATAGAGTCAATACCTTTTCTTGAATATGCCAATGTCACTTTTTGGGTGCAATTCCATAATATCCCGTTGAAGAACCCAACGTATGAAACTGGTGAACTGATTGGTAGGACGATTGGAATAGTGATGGCAGTGGCTGACCCGGAGGACGACGGGTCTGGTGGGGAGTTCTTGAGAGTCCGTATAACCATGGACATAATAAAACCGCTCCCTCGTTGCTCTAAACTGTGGTCTGAGGCAAGCAACTGGGTTTGGTGGGCATCAAATATGAAAGGTTGCCCAACT
The DNA here is from genome assembly GCA_019022515.1 of Quercus aquifolioides. NCBI lineage: Eukaryota > Viridiplantae > Streptophyta > Magnoliopsida > Fagales > Fagaceae > Quercus > Quercus aquifolioides. Next base: position 18,099,662 of record CM032332.1, on the reverse strand, counting down.
TTTGTTATTGGCGCGGTCAGGTTACGCATGGTGAACGGGACTGCGAAGCTTGGCTCTGTGGTAAAGGTAAACTTCGTCGGGAGGACCAACAATATGGAGAATGGCTGCGAGCTGACCCCATCCGCCCAAGCCGAAAAACAGTGGCAGTGATTTCTGGTGCAGCCCGCAGCCGAGCTCCATGGTGGAGAAAGAACACTCAACGTGATCCACCAAGTTGCCAAGCTGACACGGAGGGTTCTAGGTCGATAGGTAATGATCAGCACAGTGATGGTGATTCGGGAACTGGGCAAGAAAAATCTGTGAGTAATTTTGAAGTGATGAAAAATAATACTCCCGTGGAGGATCATGTGGTGCACCAAGATAGCAATGTTGATACTACCAGACGGCAAGGTGATATTAGGGGGGTGGGGCCACATGTGCATTGTCTAGAGGAGGTGGTGGTGGGATTAACAAACAAGGAGTCTTTGGGGTTGGAAAATAACGCTGTTATGGAGCAAGGAATTCCAACTATCCCAGCTGCCAAGGTGCTGAGTGCTTCCCCAAAGCCACGAAGTGATTGCATGATTGTGAATAGTCTGTCCCTTAGCCCAAGAAAATGGAAGAGATTGGCTCGTCAAGTGGGCATCCCTACCTCAGACAGTGATCCTCTGCACATTGATAGACGTCCTACTCTAGAAGTTAATGAGGAATCTTGAGGTAAAAAACAATGCATGGTTTTTAGTAGCAGTTTTGATAACGAAAATTTTGAGGTGGTTGCTGGGTCCCAGCACCACCGACTACAATGAGTTGCTTAAGCTGGAACTGTCGTGGGCTTGGGAACCCACAGACAGAAGATGAACTCGTTGCTTTAGTCCGCAACAAAGATCCCAGGTTAGTTTTCTTGATGGAAACAAAGGTTGATAAAGCTGTCTTGGATAGAGTTGGCAGGAAAATTCAGTTCCCTAATCTTTTTGTGGTTCCTCGTCATAATTTAGGGGGCGGTTTAGCATTGTTTTGGCCATAAAATATGAAAGTTGATGTGCAATCCTTCTTGGACCGCCATATTGATGCTATTATTGACCTTGGAGAGGATGACGCCTGGCGGTTTACGGGTTTCTATGGAGATCCTGAAACCGCCAGCCGGGAAGTCTCCTGGTCATTGCTTAGAACCTTAAGTACTCGGTTCAATTTTCCATGGATCTGTATTGGTGAGTTTAATGAAATTTTGTTTGCAGACGAAAAACAGGGGTGGCTAGATAGACCGGAGAGACAAATGCAGGGATTCCGGGATGCTCTTGATTTTTGCAGACTAAAGGATTTGGGGTATTCTGGTTTCCCTTTTACTTGGTGTAATAGGCGACCTGGTGATCAAAATGTTTGGATTCGATTGGATAGAAGGGTTGCCTCGGTGGAGTGGATTTTGCGGTTCCCTTCTTCTCGTATCCACCATCTGGATGCTTTTCACTCTGATCATAAACCTCTGTTATTATGTTTTGACTCTGAGTTTAACAAGTTTTATAAAAAAGGCAGGCCTTTCCGGTTTGAAGCCATGTGGTTGAAAGAAAATTCTTGTGAAACTGTGATTCGAGAATCTTGGGGGGTAGTGCAACATGCAACCACGGTTAGAGAGTTTATCCAAAAAATTGATGCTTGTCAGGAAAATCTTAAAGTTTGGAACAGGAAGACTTTCGGTCATGTCCGAAACACACTAAGGAGGAAATTGGAACAATTGAAGGAAGCCGAAGAGGGTGGGCTGTATAGAAGCTGTCCAAGTCAGATTCATGTTTTGAGAGAAGAAATTCAAAGATTGCAGTCTAAGGAGGAATGTATGTGGAAGCAAAGAGCTCGAGTTGATTGGCTGAAGGAGGGCGACAGAAATACAAAATTCTTCCATTGTAGAGCAAATCAGAGGAATCGACGTAACTTGATCTTGGGATTGGAGGATGACGATGGCAACTAGCTTGAAAGGGAGGCTGACTTAGGGGGGGTATTGGAAAGGTATTTTAAAAATATTTTTACCAGTACAAACCCTTTAGATTTTGACCAGATTCTCAATGGCATTCGCATTAATGTGGGGGAGGATTCCAATGATGGTATGGGAAGAGAATTTCATGCTAATGAGGTTCAACAAGCACTAAAGCAAATGGCTCCGCTCACTGCTCCAGGTCCGAATGGTATGTCGCCTATTTTTTATAAAACTTTTGGCATATTGTGGGTGATGATGTTACTACAGTAGTTCTTAATGCACTAAATTCTGGGGTAGTGCCTGAAGCTATTAATACCACTTTTATCTCCTTGATTCCAAAAATTAAAAATCCAAGGAAAGCCTCTGATTTTAGACCTATTAGTTTATGCAATGTTATTTATAAACTAATTGCTAAAGTAGTGGCTAACCATTTGAAGAAGTTTTTGATGAATACTATTCCAGACTCTCAAAGTGCATTCCTTTCAGGGCGACTCATCACTGATAATATTTTGGTGGCTTTTGAGACCCTTCACTACCTGAAACAGAGAACCAAAGGGAAGGAGGGGTACATGGCTCTTAAATTGGAAATGAGCAAGGCTTACGACAGGGTAGAGTGGAGTTTTTTGGAGAAATTAATGGTCCATGTGGGTTTGGATAGTAAGATGATCTGTATTATCATGTCATGCTTGCAAACTGTATCCTACTCTGTGCTTCTTAATGGTCAACCGGTGGGAAATGTCAAACCTTCAAGGGGCCTCCGCCAAGGTGATCCCTTATCACCCTACTTGTTCCTTTTGTGTGCCATGGGTCTTCAAAGCTTGATTCAGCAGGCGGAGGTTGATGGGAGTATTAGGGGGTTGCTATATGTAGAAATGGCCCTCGAGTTTCTCACTTATTTTTTGCAGATGATAGTGTGTTGTTCTGTAGGGCTTCAGAAACGGAATGCCAACGAGTCTTGAACATCTTGGCTACCTATGAGAGAGGATCGGGCCAAAAGATTAACCGGGAAAAAACTAATATTTTTTTTAGTTCTAACACCCCCCTCCCCCAACCTCCAAACTCGAATTCAGCAGCTATTGGGTGTTCCAGCAATTAGGCAGTATGAGAAATACCTGGGGTTGCCAGCGTTAGTGGGGAGGGCGAAGAAGAGAAGCTTCAATTACATTAAAGAGAGGGTGTGGAAAAAGCTTCAAGGATGGAAGGAAAAGTTGTTATCTCAAGCAGGGAGGGAAGTACTCATTAAGTCAGTCATCCAAGCCATCCCTACGTATACAATGAGTTGCTTTAAACTTCCAAAAGGTTTGATTACAGAAATCGAAATTCTCATTCGCAAATTTTGGTGGGGCTATAGTGGAGATGTTAAAAAGGTGCATTAGGTGAGCTGGGAAAGATTATGTGAAGCAAAGGAAGTGGGAGGCATGGGATTCAAAGATATTGAAAAATTTAATAATGCTCTCTTGGCAAAACAGGTGTGGAGAATGATGAATAATCCAGATTCTTTGTGTTTTCGAGTTTTCAAAGCGCGTTTCTTTCCCAATTGCTCAATTCTTGATGTGGAGGAAAAGGCCGCGGGGTCCTATGCATGGAAAAGTATCCTAAGTGCGAGAGATGTCATTAGGAAAGGCATGGTCTGGCGAATTGGAGATGGCCAGTCAGTGCGGATTAAGGAAGATAAATGGATTCCAACAAGGCCTGGTAGGGTCCTTGCCTCTCCGCTAACTGTTGCGCTACCTGATCCTAGGGTGGGTGTTTTAATTAATCATGATCTGGGCATATGGAAATCCGACTTGGTGCATCAACATTTCCTACCCCATGAAGCACGGTTGATTCTGGGCATCCCTCTTAGCTCAAGATTTCCAGCTGACCGTGTGGCTTGGTCCCTCACGCCATCTGGTAAATTCTCCACTAGCAGTGCTTACAAATTATTGGCTGCCACGGCTTCAGCTAGTCAAGCAGGGAGCTCCAGCTCTGATCAGTTACATCTCTTTTGGAGAAGAATTTGGCGATTACGTGTCCCTAATAAAATAATACACTTTATTTGGAGAGCTTGCAACAATGCTCAGCCAACCAAGTGTAATTTAAGGAGACGGCAAATCATTAGCTCGGATACTTGTGAGCTGTGTCATGGTGCTGCCGAGGATGTTATCCATGCACTCTGGCTTTGCAAAGGGCTAGAGGATGTGTGGAAAGCTTACCACTGGACTCAATCCGTGGCATCTCCCCCTCCCCTGACTTTTTGTGAACTAATGGATCGGTTTTTGCAGGTACAAGATGACTACCGTAAGGAAATTTTTGTGATTTCTACTTGGCTAATATGGAATAGGCGTAATGCCTCCCATTTTGGTCGTTCTTCTCATCCTCTGGAGTCGGTCAGCATCAGAGCTAGTGCCTTGCTGCAGGAGTTCATAGCGGTCCAAGACGATGATCCCAGCTTACCCGAGTTAGCTGTGATGCACCAGTGGCGCCCTCCGGAATATGGAACCTATAAGGTGAATTTCGATGCAGCGATCTTCAAGTCTTCTAATACGGCTGGAATAGGAGTCATTATTCGTGACTGGGGTGGCCAAGCCATTGGAGCATTATCCATGTCAATGCCGTTGGCTAACTCAGTTTCGGATATGGAAGCCTTAGCGTGCCGTCGGGCGGTTCAATTCGCTGTAAATCTTGGTCTTCACAGAGTTATCTTCGAAGGAGAATCGGCGATTGTTATCAATGCGGTTTCACAGGAAAATGCAGCATTGTCTTCGTATGGTTTTATTGTGGAGGATATTCATAGTCTTGTGTCAGCTTTCCTGTCCTTTGAGTTTGTTCATGTACCTCGTAGTGGTAATATTGTGGCTGATGCCTTGGCCAAAAAAGCTAAGGAGTTGGTTGGTTGTCAAGTATGGTCTGATGTTATGCCTGCTGACATTGCCCCTCTGGTGGGTTTTGATGTTCATTAACTTTTTGCTTTTAATATAAGCCCAGACTGAGGGTCTGGTTTCTCAACAAAAAAAAAAAAGGTTTAGGTGATTTATTTTCTTGTTTTTAGGTGCATTTAATGCTTTTTAGGTCAAATTTAGTTCCTGTTATGATTAGGTATCAATTAGGAGTTATTTTAAATTATATTTTTTTGTTTGTCAAGTTTTAAGGAGCCCTTAAATAGGCTCCTAAGTCTGTAAACGTTTTTCATAGACTATTATCAATAAACACAGATATTTTGTCAAATTTTCTTCTGGTGGATTCCAGTTTTATTCTTCTTGTGGATTCAGGGAAACCCCTCGTGGATTCGAGGTTTACTACCAGGAACTAACAGTTTAGTTTCTGTTCCATCAAGAGAGAATCGTGTGTGCTTTTCTTCAGGCTTCCGCGACATCAGAAAGCTATTGACCTTGCCGCTACCCCTTACCATGCCTTTAAACTTGATATTGTTCAAATATCATTTATCAATTGCCTTGTACAACAATTTGAGAAATTTCAAAACAATTATAAAGGAATGGAACATAAGAGAAAGTATGAAAAAAATGCTTTCCGAAGTTTTGAAATTTGTGCACAGAAAAATGGGTTATCTTCAAACAATTCAATTTATTTGGTTGCTAAAAACTGCCTAGAATCCTGCATAAATAAGCGTTTTACAAAACTTTTTCGTATGGAAGCTTGTTTCATACAGTGTTACGAAGATCAAGCTAAAAGGCATTGAGATTTGATCTACACGCAAAATCCAAGAGCTAGCTTGGACTTTAGATTTGGTAAATTATTTCAAAATCTCTCTCTCTCTCTCTCTATGAAGGAAAAATATATTTGTGTGTAACTATAATTACCTTTTCATAGGTCCAAGACTCCAAGTCACTCCAAATTTGGGAGTTAGACATGATTTCCTACCTTTTTTTTCCTCGATGAATAATGGATATCCTATCTGACCTGATTTATATTGTAAGAGCCAAATTTGACTTCATGAACAGAAGTATAATCCTAAATCATCTAACCTGGGCGTGAAATTAGACCACGAGAATAGGAAGGTTCTAAGAAAAAATTATAAAAGATTTTGCAATATTTGTAGAGCAACAGATCCCAAAATGGATGTATATATACTATAAATATTGGAAAGAAATATAAAAACACATATATGAGACCACCACGGTGTGCTTGACTTTTTGGCAAGCATACATAGTTTCTAAAACCGTATATGTGGTTTTATTCAAAGATATATCATTCATTATAAATTACTCATTTTCATTTGTCAAAAAACATTGAACATTGTTTCTTCTACATTGATCCTAACATTGTACTAAAAGTTTTTTTTTTTTTTTTTTTTTTAGAGATAGCAATGGAGATGTAATTGGTGCTTTATTTATGCAAATCCCGCTTTCTCAATTGGTGGCAGAATTGGAGGCTCTTGCTTGTCGAAGGGTAGTGCAATTTGCGTTGGAAATTGGCTTAAGGAGGGTGACATTTGAGGGTGATTTGGTGACTGTCATTAATGCAATTGTTCGTAGGTCTCCAGAATTCTTGCCTTATGAGAATGTTATTGATGACATTCGATTTGAAACTTCAGGTTTTCAATTTTCAGATTTTTGTCATGTTAAACACAGTTGTAATATTGTGGCTGATACTCTAGCAAAAAAGGCTAAACATTGTATGGGGTTGCGGTCTAGTTGGAAGACCTACCTGAGGATATTACCCCCTTAGTCTTATTTGATGTTCATTGAGTTATTTGAATAAAATTCTAAGCTGTTTCCAGTTTAGTTTCTCGAAAAAAAAAAAGCATTGTACTAAAAGTTGATATTCATAGAAATTTGACAGTTTATGGTGCATTAAAGTTTTAATTTACAATATTAAAAAGGTGCTAAAATTTTCACCATTTTCACAACCAATGATTGTTAATTTTTTACTTCAAAAGAAATTATTTTTCTTATCTTTTTCCCTCAATCTCAATAAGCCATGTATCACATAGATTGTTATAATGAACTAAGATCATGGTTTAGGGTCAAGATTCAGATTCTAGCTATTTACTTTCATGCTTATCGCAGATGTTCTAGATCTCATATTCATTCTAGATTCAATGTAGTCGAACTTGTTGAATGATTTGAAAGGCAAGGATTATCAATTAATTACATTAGAAGTAGTTTTTCCACCAATTTAATTTAGTCATGTTTCATGTGACCTTAAAAGGCACATGCTTCAATTCATCCATCAATTTCTTATCAAATTTAATATTTGACGTTAATTTTTTTTTTTTAAAGTTGATATGAAGTGAGTTAAGTAGGTAGCATAATATGGATTTGTTTTTTAAAATGCTTTTTATTTCATAATTTCTTTCGTAGGTAATAAATGAATTCAACTACTCTTAAAATTGATTTTTGTGAAAAGTTATTTTTTGGTTCATACGGTCCTATCTATGATATCGGTGAAAATTATAGAAATTCAAATTCTCATTTCTACAAACAACGTGTATGAGATTCTTAATTGATTTAATTCTTAGTTTGATGGAATGTTTCTAAGTCATTATACTAATATATATTTTATTTTAATTTTTATAGCTAAAAAGAATATTAAAATATGTTAGTTTAAACTTATTGAACGCATCATCTTTTTTTATTTAATCATTTAAAAAAACCTAATATAAAACAAATTAACAAATCACTAAATTGGCTTTTATCTTCTACGAACAAATTATAATTAAATTATATAATCTTTTATTTCTTATAAATTGTCTAATTCGATTTTTATTGATTTTTGTTTTTTTTTAACAATTATGGGCCTATCAAAATACCAATTTCAATAAATATACAAAATCCAAACGCATGGCCAAGCCCATGTGTACTTTATCTAAAGGAAAATTTGGGAGTTGTGAGGTGGAGGGGGAGGGCAAAATAAGATTTTTATTATCATATGTCTTCAGTTTAATGCTAAACTTCGCAAATGGGCTTAGGTTGTTTGCAAAACCACCAGTCCATGAATAGTCAACTGTGCATAAATCCAAATACACACACCAAAAAAAAAAGCCCCTTTGAATCTACTGGATAAACTCCATATCTGTCAAACTGGAAAACCTCCATAGATGATAGGCCCATCACCTTTAACATTGATTTTCACAATCCCACAAATTTAACAGGTAATGAGGGTTGTATTTCCATTAAAGGAACTAACCAGATGTGATTGAGTCAACTGAATTGCCTTAAACAACACAAAACCATAACAATCGAGCTTGTTATGAAATCCCATTACTATAGGCTGGTGTTTTTGCTAATACCCACTAACCAAAACAGTTTTTCCCTTCAATTGAAGATTCTTGGCTGTACCTCTAAACTACCATAATATGCCAAATAAAATCGTTGTCTTAGGGAGGAGAAAAAACTAATGTTTGTTTCTCTAAACCTACAGTCAAAGTTTATGTCCTATACATCAGCAAATGCCAAAACTAGTTTTCTCCATGTTTTGAAGCACAAATAGCTAGACAGTCCTCCTTATCTCTCACCTGACTCACCACATAACTGCAAATATATGCACTTTCTTAAATCGAAATCATACATCTCTATGTCTTCATTCTTTTCTTTTTTTTCCTAACTCAAGCGCAATTTAGAGGCACACCGCTAACCTTCCTCACTTTATTTGTTGCTGCAAATAGCGTACTTTACTTCCCTGGCTTGAACCCGAGTCTGAGAGGCAATCCAATAAAATTTTGATGTGTGGCAAGGCAAGATAATGACCCCAACATTTTGGAGACTTTGAATGGAGAATCGATTAAGAGTCTGACAGAAATATGACACCAAAGCCACGTAGCCTGTGTAAAGAATGAACCTTTGATATATACATGCTTTCTCAAATGTCAACTCAATCAAAATGATTGAATATGCATGCCTATATCCAATCTTACACACATTTTTATTGCAATGACAAGTCTAAATTAATGAGAACTCCCTTATGATCCTCATCTAAGCCATCTTCATTATGTTTCTTTGTTTATCAAATCCAAACAAAGTGAGCTCTGATACTATAAGAACAAAGAAATTATATGAAGTGAATCTTATGCTCCCACACACTCAACGTTGGGAGTTGCTTTCATATATATAATCAAATTAGTTACATAGGATAAGATGTTTGAATACGAAAGAATCCATTTGAAATACAAATTGTAGATGAGATAGAAAAGTAGATGAGATATGAAAGTGCTCTGGCTTATCTTGAACTGTTCTTATCTACTGCAATATTTGAATTTGAATTAATCTGATCTGCTGCAGTGTTTGATTCCTTATCAGATTGGTATGCTTCAATATCCCCCCGCGAGCTCAACGGGGAAGGACACACGTGGAGCTTGGAAACAAGCGGTTTGGTGAAGACATCCGCTAATTGATCCTTGCCAGAAATAAACCAGACATCCAAGGCCTTAGCAGCAACTTTATCTCGAACAAAATGGAAATTAATTTCCACATGCTTGGTTTTTGCATGAAAGATTGGATTAGCAGTGAGATACGTTGCACCGATATTGTCACACCACAACTGAGGAGGATGGGATTGATGGAGACCAAGATCACGCAACAGAAACTGGAGCCAAAGCAATTCAGCAATGGTATTAGCAATAGCCTTGTATTCAGCCTCTGTGCTCGATCAGGCCATAGTAGGTTGCTTCTTAGAGCTCCAAGAAATCAAGTTGTCACCAAGATAAACACAAAAGCCACTAGTGGACCGCCTATCATCTGGACATCCAGCCCAATCGGCATCGGAAAAGGCACCAAGGCGAGTGGATGAAGAGCGTTTTAGTAAGAGACCATGAGAGATAGTATGCTTAAGATACCTCAGAATTCTCTTTACTACTTGCCAGTGAGTGGTAGTTGGTCTGTGCATAAATTGACAAACACGATTAACTGCAAATGACAAATCGGGTCGAGTGATTGAAAGATATTGTAGAGAGCCAATAGTGCTACGAAACAGAGTAAGATCAGGAAAGATAGCACCATCAAATGCAGAAAGTGGCTTGGCATGCAACATATTTGTGCGGTTAAGAAGATCAATGATGTAACAGCGTTGAGATAACAAAACACCATCTGGATGCTTAAGAACTTCAATGCCGAGAAAAAAATTTAACTCACCAAGATCTTTAACAGCAAAATCTCGCCGAAGGAGATTGAGAAGATCATCAATTGCCAAATGATTTGAGCTGGTGATAATGATAGCATCTGTTAAGGACATATTTTATGTAATTGACTGACAAAATGCACTTTACTTGTAATTAGGTAGATCTGGGATGGATTTAGTACTTCAAGAAACAAGAGTTTAAGTCAAGTATTAAAGCTATGAAGATCGGACCAAGAAACAAGTGAAGAAAAGTTGTTCATTAAAACTCGACAGATACCTCAACAGAAACAATATCTATCTAGATTTAAGAACGAAACTTGACAGAAGCTGAATCTGTTGAGATCTACAAAATCAGAATTTCTAGATTTGATTTTTGACCCTAGCTGACATGTATATGTATGGTTTCTTTTCTCACAACCCTAGACATATATAAGACTTATTTTGAAGGCCGTTATACAAGGAGAACACATGTAGACTATGACCTAGTACCTTATTCTCTCTACAAGAAGTTACTGCATCTTTTATGTTTTAGGGTTTTGTAACCAAGTACTTCTTGATCTTCATTGTTGATGAAGTGAAAAACCTTGCAGCCAACAACATCTTCAAGTTGCTAGAGTTAGTCACGTACTGGGATCCGTGCAAAAGGGTGGCGTTCATATATTGAAGAGTTCAGAGATTCTAAAGCGGTTGAACGTTTTTGCTGTAAGTTCATTTACTGGGATTGTAGAGTCTAAGGACAAAGATTTTTTACTATATCTGAAATTTCTCTTTACTATAGTGAATTACTTTTCGGGAAGGTTTCCCCTCAGGTTTTTTAATGTGAAACTAGTTTGTTTCATTAGTTTTCCTCGGTCATTATATCTTGTCTTATTTACTGACATGATGCTGATGTTTGTTTGTTTTAACAAGGTTTATTCATAATAAATCTAACTAACAACTTAGGTTTAAAATTTATTAATTCTATCAACCGGAGTCTAAATTTCCCAACAAGTGGTATCAGAGTGGATACACTCTGATTGGATTAATTTTCTAAATGTGATCCTTGACCCCCGTTGTCATGGATCGGGGACAATCTCTTTTGATTCCTCCTTTGTCTGATGGTACTAATTATGCGTATTGAAAAATTCGTATGAAAGCTTTTTTGCAGACTATAGATGAAAAAGTATGGCAAGCTATTGAAGTTGGCTGGATTAAGCCAAAGGAAGCGCTGGTGGATTGGGATGAAGCAACAATCAAAGTGGAAAATTTCAATAGTAGGGCCTTGAATGCTCTGTTTTGTGGAGTGACCAATGAGGAATTCAAGAAAATATCATCCACGGAAGTTGTCAAGGAAGCATGGACTATTCTTGAGACCACCTATGAAGGTACCAAGACAGTAAAAACTGTGAAACTTCAAAAACTCACTAATAGTTTTAAAGAAATAAGGATTAAGGAGGATAAGACCTTTGATGAATTCTATGTTAAACCCAAGGATATTGTGAATTCTGCCTTCAACCTTGGAGAATCTATAGCAAAATCCAAAATTGTTAGGAAAATCCTTAGGTCCTTACCTGAAAGATTCCATACCAAGATCACTGTCATTGAAGAAGTGAAGGACATTAATCAAATTCTTTTGACTGAACTGGTAGAAAACCTTTAAACCTATGAGATGGGATTAGGTTTAATGGGAAAAGGTGGAAAGAGTAGAAACTTGGCTCTTAGGGGTATAGAGGAAGAGATTGATGACTTTGACGATGAAGATGAAAACAAAGATAAAGATGAAGATGAAGACGATGATGAGGATGAGGATAAGGATCTAACCTTCATAGCTAATGAGATTATCAAACTTCTTCAATATAGGAAAAAGGATAAGGACAAACCTCCTAAGAAATCTAAATCCTCTAGGAAGGGTAAGAGTGAGAAACCCCTTATCCAGTGCCATGAGTGCAAAGGTTTTGGTCATATGAGGATAGAGTGCCCAAACCATCTTATGAAGAAAAAGACTAAGAATTCAAAAGGTAAAGGGTTGGTTGCTACCTTGAGTGATACTGAGAATGACTCTTCTAATGAGTATATGAATGAATGTGATCATTATATGGCTTTTGCTGCCACAACCGATAAGGTGATTGTGGAAAGTGCTAGTGACAGTGAGGATTCTTTTGATGATGAAGTACCTAAGAAGTTGACCCTTCAGGAAGCCTATGATAAGCTATGCACTGAATTTATAAAATCTGAAAAGACTTCTCATCTTTGTAGAAAAGAGCTTAATGAGGTAAAAAACTGAAAAAGTTAAACTGTTAGTCAAACAAGATAAGACTACAAGGTTAGTTAATACTCTTGTTTTGGAGAACATCTCATTAGAAGAGAAGGTCAAGAATCTCGAGGTTGAGCTTAGTCAAGCTAGAACTCAAATAGAGAGGATGTCTAATGCAAAGCTTGATGAGGTATTGAGTGCCCAAAAGCCTAGTTCTGATAAGATTGGCTTAGGATATGCTATTTCCTCCGGTCCTTCCTCTTCCATGACTTCTGGATCAAAGACTGTCTTCGTGCCCTAATCTGAGAAAGGTGATAAAGGTATGAAATCCATAACTGATTTTTCTAATTCTAAATCCTTTGTTAGACCTCACTTTAGGAAGTCTGGTAGTCCTAAACTGCTCGTGTTTGTCATCATTGTGGTGTTTCTGAACACATTCGTCCTAATTGCTTCAAGTTGTATCCTCATAAGCAAGCGTCCAAACGGTTACAGGTTCCTTCTCAAGGTTCAACACTTTTGTTTGGAGAGTTATTAAAAACTTTAAGCTTTTTAACTCAATTTCACGAGAATTCTAATTCTTCTATGTCCTTTAGTAGACATACTAGAACACATGCCTTTTCATCTTCATGGCCAAAGACTTGTGCTGTGTAGGTGAGAAAGAAGCCTAAGACTTAATTGTCTTTTCTATCTATCCTTTACTTTAATTCTTTCTATCTAAAGTAGGACTTTCTTGCTTGATTTCTTATCTATTTTTGGAATCATGCTTTCTTACTTTGTATCTCTTGTAGTTTAGACAAGCATCTCAATGCACAACTAAACAAGTGAACTTTGTGGCTTATGTTTGTGATGAGTATGATTAAGATGATCTCTTATATCTCATGCTCATATCATTCTTTTTGACGAGAAAGACTAGTAAATCCTAAGAGAAAAGCATAAATAACCATCTGACCACTAAAGCCTGCCAATCATGAATAACATCTATGTGCTTTGGCATAGCAAAATTGTGATGTTTTGGCTTACATAATTGAGTATTTCTTTTCTCTCTTATATGCCTATGCATGCTATGCTTAAAAGAAAAATATACAAAGAAAAATAAAAACAAAAAGAATCAAAATACTTTTAATATGGTTGCAAGCGTGTTTTTAGGAGATGTGGGAGTTATAGGATGTACCTCGAAGGTGATAGTCCCAATCAAACAGTTATGATTGTGTGTGAGTGCATTTGGTTTTCTCATATCTCAAATCTTCATAATATGATGCACTTTTATTATGTTTCACACACAACACGCAAATTTTTTGCTACTTTTGATCATGTGCATATACAACGTGATTTGACCATCACAAGGGATACATGTGTTAATATATTCTTGCTAAACTATCTTAACTTGTTTTTGAAATATAAAATTGGTTAGACTTATTTAGTGTGTTTGTGGATCTAGGAATGCTTTGCATCTAGAGTTAAGGTGTAGTTTGAGTGCTTAACATGTTGCTTGGATGCTTGTTTGAGTAGCCATCTTGTTGCTTTCTCATCTTATGTGTTTTCCCCCCCTTGAAAAACCTCTTTTCTTCAAGCTCGACAGCTCCTCAACACATCCTCGACAGAGATCCTTCTTATCGAGCTTTCTTCTTGTGATCTCGACAGATCCTTGATAGCTTCTCAATCCATCAAGGAAATTTTCTAAGCTCTCTGTTTGCCCAATAAATTCTCGACAGATCCTCGATCCATCAAGATTTCTAGGTTTTCTCTCGATAACAGCTCGACGACTTCTTAATCTGTCGAGACCCTCTTGCATGCATTGTTTTTCACATGGTTTGCATCTTTCTATTATCTTGTCATCCATAGCATCTTGTTTCATTACATTCATACATTTATATGGATTCTTTGTGCCCCCTTTGATCATCTTTATGTTTCTCGGGTGAAGTTTTATAGCCTCTTCTACCCTTTGTCAATCATGATAAAAAAAAAGGGAGAAAATGTGGTTTCTTTTTAAGATTCTTCATGTTAGGGAGAGAAATACATGTCTTTGTAAGGAGGAGTTGTGTTTCATCTTGTTAAGGGGAGTGTTTACCTCCTTGTTGTTTTAGGACCTTCTTTTAGCTTCTTGTACACCGATCTTGTGACCATTTTTACATACATTGTGCTTATCTTTGATATATATATGATGATGATGTATGTTTTCTTCACCTACCTCTACATATGTTGTTTCTTCTCTATCTTTTTACACATGTTTCTTTTTGTACGCAATCTTTATTTTTGTTTCACACATGATGCCTTTATGAGTTTTGTTTAAGTGTTTCAGAATGACAGATTGTGAAAGTCTATCTTGCCATGAATTCTTTTCTTGCAAAGTTTTTCAAGAGTTTGTAGTAAGGATAGATTTATTTTGTAATACAACAAGTGGTTATGAGTTAAGTAATTTAAGACTTCTCTCATGATTAGTTGTTTTGTTGTGGTTTGTTATGGACTGCCAAATGTGGAGATTGTTAAGGACATATTTTATGAAATTAGTTAATCCTTTGTCAAAATGCACTTTACTTGTAATTGGATAGATCTATGATGGATTTAGTACTTTAAGAAATAAGAGTTCAAGTCAAGTATTAAAGCCATGAATATTGGACCAAAAAACAAGTGAAGAAAAGTTGTTCATTAAATCTCGATAGATACCTCGACAGAAACAATATCTATCGAGATTTAAGAACGAAACTCGACAAAAGCTCGATAGAAGCTGAATTTGTCAAGATTTACAAAATCAGAATTTCCAAATCTAATTTTTGGCCCTAGCTGACATATATGTGTAGGATTTCTTTTCTCACGACCCTAGACATATATAAGGCTTATTTTAAAGGTCGTTATACAAGAAGAACACATGCAGACTATGACCTAGTGCCTTATTCTCTTTTTTCAAGAAGTTACTGCATCTTTTACGCCTTAGGATTTTGTAACCAAGTACTTCTTAATCTTCATTGTTAATGAAGTGAAGAACTTTGCAGCCAACAACATATTCAAGTTATTGGAGTTAGTCACTTACTCGGATCCGTACAAAAGGATGGCGTTCATATATTGAAGATTTCAGAGGTTCTGAAGTAATAGAAGGTTTCTGCTGTAAATTCATCTACCGGGATTGTAGAGTGTAGGGACAAAGGTTTTGTACTAGATCTGAAACTTCTCTTTACTATAGTGAATTGCTTTTCGGGAAGGTTTCCCCCCAAGTTTTTTACTGTGAAACTAGTTTGTTTCATTGGTTTTCCTGAGTCATCATATCTTGTCTTATTTACTATTCCGTTGTGCATGATATTGATGTTTGTTTGTTTTAACAAGGTTTATTCATAATAAATCTAATTAACAACTTGGATTTAAAACTTGTTAATTCTATCAACCGGGGTCTAAATTTCCCAACATCATCCATGTATATGAGTACATACATAGTGAGGGAATTTGAGAGGAAAGTGAAGAGGGATGAGTCAGCTCTAGAGGCAGTAAAGCCAAGCTCCAACAATTTGCCACTCAAGTGAGAAAACCATGCACGAGGCGCTTGTTTGAGACCGTAGATGGCCTTGTTCAACTTGCATATGTGGTTAGGCAGGGATGGATGATGAAAACCCGAAGGTTGGAGCATGTATACTTCTTCAGATAAGTTGCCATGAAGAAAGGCATTTTGTATGTCAATTTGGCGCATAGACCAACCAGCTGAGACAGCAAGTGAGAGAACAACCCGAATAGTTGTGGGTTTGACAACGGGACTAAAAGTTTCACTAAAATCAATTCCGGCTTGTTGGTGAAATCCTTTGGCTACAAGGCGAGCCTTATAACGCTCAATTGTGCCATCAGCTCTCCTTTTGATTTGGAAAACCCATTTACAACCCACTATATTATGAGCTCTTGAAGAAGGAACAAGACTCCAAGTGTTATTTTTCAACAAGGCATTAAACTCCGCTTCAAATGGAGACATCAAAGACATTAGAGCTCGAGGAACTGGGTACTGTATAACACCATCATGAAATTGTTTCGGCTTGGTGATCAAATTCTGTGACCGAGTCACCATTGGATGAGTACGAAGTGGAGCTGAAACAGAGGACTGAACTGATGGAGGTTTAGTGTGATTTGATGAGCTGTTGGTTGGAGAAGCATCACTGATCCTGGCACGATCAGAACATGACGGACTGGTATTGTTGGTTTGAGAGTTGAGATGTGAAGTAGGAGATGTATTAGTAACCTGCAAAGATGTTAGTGGGACAGTAATAGAAAGTGGAATGACATCAGAAGTAGTGGGTTGTAAAGAAGTAGGTGAAAGTAGTTTATTGGCAAAGGGAAAAGTAAATTCATCAAAGAGCACATCACATGAAATATAAATGCGACTAGTGGGTATATGTAAACATTTGTAACCTTTATGATGTGAACTATAGCCAAGAAAAATGCATTGAAGAGAACGAAATTGCAGCTTGTTATTATTGTAGGGATGAAGATGAGGGTAACATACACACCCAAAAACCTTTAAAAATTTGTAGTTAGGTTCTTGATGAAACAATTTGTGAAAAGGTGATTGGTGACCCAGATTAGGAGTGGGCATGCGATTAATGAGATAACAAGCTGTAAGACAAGCATCATCCCAAAAGGAGGTAGGAAGAGAACTGTGTGCAAGTAAAGCAAGGGCAATTTCAATAATATGACGATGTTTTCTTTCACCACAACCATTTTGTTGATGAGTATGTGGGCATGAAACACGATGAGTGATGCCAATTTGTTTAAACAAAGTGTTTAAAGATCTAAATTCACCTTCCCAATCAATTTGAACACTGAGAATTTTAGCATTAAAGCGATGTTCAACTTGACTTTGAAATTGCTTTAAAACATGAAAAACATTAGATTTTATTTGAATGGGATTGTTGAGGACCAAAATTTGACAAGAAAGCCCATTCCATGAAAAGTAAGGAAAGACCATGGGCTTAACAAAAGAAGTCCCAATTCATGAAGTTAAGAATGACCATGAAGGCCCAAAGTCCCAAAAAGAAGGAAAAAGAAAGAAATAATAATAATAATAATAATAATAAAAAGAAGAGGACCCAGACTTGGTCAGGCCAGAGGACATGCAGCAAGAAAAGGGATCTCGGTCAGGCCAAAGGACATGCAGCAAGAAGAATCAACATCAAGGCCCTAGGACCTTGATGTGTCCTTTTGAAGCCTTAAGAAGAGGACCTTAGTTGACATATGAGAAAGCCAATGTGTATATTCAAATTTCCAACAAAAGCCATTAAAAAATCCAGTAAACTAGGTATTATCTGTATAACCCATGGTCCAAGCCCATGGGATCCTGAGTTGGTAGTAAGGGAGAAGTGGTTTAGTCGGTAGGAGAGTGAATTTTGGTTAAAGGAGGATCCCGAAGGTTTCCTTTGGTTCATATATTTGCTTGGAATTCATGAACCAATGGAAAACTTAGTTCCTCCATGTGCATTACATCTCCCCACAATTTCCTCTCAATTGTCATTTTCAATCAAAGTTGTCATCCATTGCATTGAGCAGCCCACCCACTCCTTTGACTTTCCAAGAAGGAATCTTCTATTTATAGCTAAAGCCAAATACCCTTTTTGAGTTATAATTGCCTAATTAAACTAAACATTTGCCCAATGTACTTTTTCAAGTTCCAGAGGACATGGTTATACCCAGCAGACCAAAGACGTCCTCACTTAGGGTACCAGACCATGTCCACTGTAAAAGGAACACTAAAGCATAGTAGATGGGGGGGGGGGAGAGAAAAATGGGGATTCAAGTGGAGGAAAAAGGGGAGAGTTCAGAGGTTCAAAATGATAATTCTTAGAGCTTTAAGAGCCCGGCAAGGGAGAGGGGAGAGAAAATGAACAAAAATAAGAGAGCCAAGGAGGAGGAATTCGTCCTATATCATTGAGATCATTCAAAATATCACTTAGCCTCCAAAGAAACATATGCCGAAACATGCACACATCAAATATTACTCTCTCCCACAAAATCCTCCTCACCTGACTATCTTGGAAGGCAATGCCCAAGCAAAGCTACTTAGACTTGAGTTCCAAATCCCACAAGTCTTGTGCAAAAGCACTAAGTCTATGAGAATTGGGGCCAGGATCCTCGTGGCTAACTCATTCTTCTGAAATTCATTTACATATATGTATATGTATTGGAGTGTATATCCTAATCTAAGGAACTAACAATTATTTGAAGATATGTGTATTGTATAGTTGTTCTTGTGTAGGACCTAAAGAGGTAAAGGGAAAGGACAAAATTTCATTGCATAATAAGCCTGGAGAAATATCCTATAGTTCAAGGTGTAGACACTCGATTTTGCACCCATGATTTAATCAAGAAGAATGAATAAAGTGACCATCCAAGTACCTCAAAAATCATGATTGCATTACATGCATTAATTCATTCATTGCATATCATAAAAATAATCTTGGGATTCTAATGGTCGCAACAGTATGTCCGGTTCTTGAATTGGACTGTCGGATTGAAAGATATCACATGATCAAGTTTGCACGGTCAGCATGCATTGTGTCTAGGTAGAGTCAACCATGCATGATTAATTTAAATTAATTCTAATTGGTTAAAAAATTAAAATTAATTAAATAATTTTTTAATTGGTTGATAATTAGTGTCTAAAATAGGATTACTTGCATAGGAATAAAGGGGATAAATGGATAACAATAAAATTGTGGATAATCTGGACTTTATCAAGATTTATTTTAGAATATTTATCTACAAGATAATTGTTGCTGAAGAGACATGAATTATCCAAAAAAGAGGTAAAAATCTTAGAATACAAATTCAAAACATGTCTAAGTGCAAGGCCCGACTCAAGAAAACCTAAAAAAAGAAGTCCAAAAAACACCCGAGCACAAAAGTGCGTTTGGTGTCCAAAAGTACCAATTGGCA
Source organism: Quercus aquifolioides (assembly GCA_019022515.1). Lineage (NCBI taxonomy): Eukaryota > Viridiplantae > Streptophyta > Magnoliopsida > Fagales > Fagaceae > Quercus > Quercus aquifolioides. Next base: position 18,080,526 of record CM032332.1, on the reverse strand, counting down.
CTTTTGGAGTGCCAATTGGCACTTTCAAAGTGCCGAATGGCACCCTTTGGGGCTTTGGCCCAACTCTCTTCGAGTGCCGATAAAACGCAACCTTTTCGACTTTTTCGTAGAAAGACGCGTCCCGATTCACATTCTACTCATCGTTGCTTATTTTTTAAGCATCCCAATCTCTATAAATAGAGATTGGATCTCAAAATTTAGCACATTGTTTGACGCTCTAGGAGAGACACATTTTCACACTCTCAAATTTCTCACCCCTTTTTTGGTATTCTCTCTTAAACTTGGGTTTTTAGGTTTCAAAGATAATTGCATAAATTTCTTTGAACCCTAAAACATCCTCTCAAGAAGAAGAAGTGCTCCATGCAAGAGGTTGTTTCCGATTACTCTTTTCTTTTCTTTATGCTTTTCTTGTAGTAAAGATGCATGTTTGTATATATTTTTTTAGTGTAGTTCTTTCAAGTATCTGTAAAATGAATTGTTAATTTATATTGTTAAAGCATGTTCTTGATTCTTTTATTATGGTTATGATCTCTTTCTTGATTTCAAAGATCTGCATATAATCAATTCTTTTTCTTAAAATAAAAATGGATTTGCATCTTCCTTACATGTAGATCTGAATTTTTATTAAAATAAAAACAGATTTGCATCTTCCTTAGATGTAGACCTGATTTTTTTTCTTAAAATAAAAACGAATCTGCATCTTCCTTAGATGTAGATCTGAATTTTTTTTTAAATAAAAACGGATCTGTATCTTCCTTAGATGCAAATCTGAATTTTTCTCAAAATAAAAATTGATTTGTATCTTCCTTAGGTACAAATCTGAATTTTTCTTAAAACAAAAACGGATCTGTATCTTCCTTAGATGCAGATCTAAATTTTTCTTAAAACAAAAACAGATCTGTATCTTCCTTAGATATAGATCTGATTTTTTTAACATAGTAGATTTTGAAATAAATAAATAATTAATTAATTAAAAAAAATTTTAAAAAAAATCATGAATGGTTGTGTTTGCTGTTTTTGTTTTATTCAATATATGTAGCATAAATTTACTTCATAAATGAAATCCTCTTCTCAAGCAATCTTTTTCATACTTTTTGAACATATAAAAACAGATCTGATTTTTCTATCATAAAAAAATCATTTTCTTTAAGTTCTTAAAAACAGATCTGATATTTTTTAAAACCAAAAGACTTTGTTTTATTGAATAAAAATAGATCTGAATTTTCTCTCTAAAAACCACCTTCTTTTTACACAACAAAAACAAATCTGTTTTTGTGGGGTCATGGGTCCAGATCATACAACTGGATTTTTGGGCTTAGGGCCCAAGCCGAGAATAAGGGGTCGTCCGATGATGGGTAAGTATAGCCAAGGAAACTCATGCTAGTGGATAAGGAAGACAATATTGAACATAATGACCTAGGAGTTTTTGCCGAGGATGAATTTGTCATCGGCTAGCCAAGGCCGAGGTCTGTAAAGGATGCTTGCCATCTAGAGGTGCGATCCATGAAGTTCTGGAAATATGGATAAGCATTGCAGGAACAAAAGACAGAAGAATCCCAAAATATATTGGGAAAAGCTGTTATCACCGCATTGAATGCACCCCAGCTAACTCCCTGACCGCATTAATGAGGAAGTGACCTCTGCACAGTATTATTGCAGCCTTGCAACCACCCCAAAAGACTTCTAGAGGGGGCTGATGGGACAAGTATCAGGATAAACTATCAACTGTCCACGTGTTGGGTAAAGGTGAAGGAATAGATGTAGTATAAATAAGGGTAGAAACTTAGAGAAAAGGGGGCCGACAATTGAGAGAGAAAGCACTGTAGCAATCTCAAGAACTCTTGTAACCATTCTCATCCAATATTTACCAAAACAAAGCCCCTCTGATTGTGCCGAGGACAAACCTTCTTTGATAAACTCAGGTCATCTCTGTTTGATTGTCATGAACACCATATTAACTGTTATCCATACACTAAAGCCTAGCTCTTTGACCCACTCTCTACAAATTCATTGTACTGGGCTCACTGGGCCAAGATCCCATACATTTTGGGGCCTGGCCTGAAAATCGTGTCCCTACAATTGGCGTCGTCTGTGGGAAGAGCTTGTGTGATAGTGAGTGCAACGGTTAGTCATGGTAGGATCAAGCTCCCATCAGCAAGAGTCCTTGGAGAATGCCAATTTGGCGGTGGTGCATGCTATACAAAAGCTTCCCCATTATTTCCAAGAACACATATAGTTGTTGTCATAACTCCACTTTCGCTCAGGTCTACATTTTAAAGTATTGATTACGCGGGGAGGATTGCTAAATGGGGCACAGTTTTAGGGGCTCTTGACATCAAGTGTATGCCCCGTACCTATGTCACGGGGCTAGTTCTTGCGAATCTGGTGGCTGAGTTTGCTGAACCTCCACGAGAGGAAGTGGCAGCAACACAGAGCAAAATCCAAAGAGGACAATACCTGCTACTCGGGGCTGAGCCTTATAAGGCACCCAGGGAAAGTGTTTAAATGTGAACGTTAGTCATGCCTGTAATCCTCGAACCAGATCCTAAGGGGAAGTTAAACACTTTGTGACAAAAACTACACATGCGAAGTAGAGCAAGTCTCAAAAACTACTACCTCATGATGTGGTAGTGCACTCGGGGCTGAGCCTTATAAGGCACCCGGGGAAAGTGTTTAAATGTGAACCTTAGTCATGCCTGTAGTCCTCGGACCAGATGCTAAGGGGAAGTTAACACTCTGTTACTACTGCTACACATGCGAAGTAGAGCAAGTCTCAAAAACTGCTACCTCATGCTGTGGTAGTGCACTCGGGGCTGAGCCTTATAAGGCACCCGGGAAAAGTGTTTAAATGTGAACCTTAGTCATGCCTGTAGTCCTCGGACCAGATGCTAAGGGGAAGTTAACACTCTGTTACTACTGCTACACATGCGAAGTAGAGCAAGTCTCAAAAACTGCTACCTCATGCTGTGGTAGTGCACTCGGGGCTGAGCCTTATAAGGCACCCGGGGAAAGTGTTTAAACTTAAACTCAATCATGCCTGTAGTCCTCGGACCAGATGATATGAGTTGGTTAACACTCAGTGGCAACTTTCTCAAGTGTTTAAACTTAAACTCAATCATGTCTGTAGTCCTCAGACCAGATGATATGAGTTGGTTAACACTCAGTGACAACTTTCTCAAGTGTTTAAACTTAAACTCAATCATGCCTGTAGTCCTCGGACCAGATGATATGAGTTGGTTAACACTCAGTGGCAACTTTCTCAAGTGTTTAAACTTAAACTCAATCATGCCTGTAGTCCTCGGACCAGATGATATGAGTTGGTTAACACTCAGTGGCAACTTTCTCAAGTGTTTAAACTTAAACTCAATCATGCCTGTAGTCCTCAGACCAGATGATATGAGTTGGTTAACACTCAGTGACAACTTTCTCAAGTGTTTAAACTTAAACTCAATCATGCCTGTAGTTCTCGGACCAGATGATATGAGTTGGTTAACACTCAGTGGCAACTTTCTCAAGTGTTTAAACTTAAACTCAATCATGCCTGTAGTTCTCGGACCAGATGATATGAGTTGGTTAACACTCAGTGGCATCTTTCTTAAGTGTTTAAACTTAAACTCAATCATGCCTGTAGTCCTCGGACCAGATGATATGAGTTGGTTAACACTCAGTGGCAACTTTCTCAAGTGTTTAAACTTAAACTCAATCATGCCTATAGTCGATGATATGAGTTGGTTAACACTCAGTGGCATCTTTCTCAAGTGTTTAAACTTAAACTCAATCATGCATGTAGTCCTCGGACCAGATGATATGAGTTGGTTAACACTCAGTGGCAACTTTCTCAAGTGTTTAAACTTAAACTCAATCATGCCTGTAGTCCTCGGACCAGATGATATGAGTTGGTTAACACTCAGTGGCATTTTTGCACTCGAGGCCGAGCCTTTTAAGGCACCCGGGAGTAGTGCTTAAACAGAGCCTTAGCTTTGTTGGGTCCCTCAGACCTCCTGCTAAGAACCTTAGCCATGCATGGGTCCTCGGACCACATGCTTTGGGAAAATTAACACACATGGCATCTTTCTATAAATGTCAAGACAGACCCAAAATTATAACCAACTCCTCAGATTGGTAGCTCTGAAAGGAGCGATTTACAGTACAAATATGGGGCGCGTGAAACGGCACTCCTCCGGGTGTAAATCAAAGGATCAAAGCAGAATTAACTCTTAAGAATTCAAAACCCCACCTTTTTTCTCGGATGAGAGGAAAAAACCGGAGTTTTGAGGGGCTATTGTGGGGTCATGGGTCCAGATCATACAACTGGATTTTTGGGCTTAGGGCCCAAGCCGAGAATAAGGGGTCGTCCGAGGATGGGTAAGTATAGCCAAGGAAACCCATGCTAGTGGATAAGGAAGACAATATTGAACATAATGACCTAGGAGTTTTTGCCGAGGATGAATTTATCCTCGGCTAGCCAAGGCCGAGGTCTGTAAAGGATGCTTGCCATCTAGAGGTGCGATCCATGAAGTTCTGGAAATATGGATAAGCATTGCAGGAACAAAAGACAGAAGAATCCCAAAATATCTTGGGAAAAGCTGCTGTCACCGCATTGAATGCACCCCAGCTAACTCCCTGGCCGCATTAATGAGGAAGTGACCTCTGCACAGTATTATTGCAGCCTTACAACCACCCCAGAAGACTTCTAGAGGGGGCTGATGGGACAAGTATCAGGATAAACCATCAACTGTCCACGTGTTGGGTAAAGGTGAAGGAATAGATGTAGTATAAATAAGGGTAGAAACTTAGAGAAAATGGGGCCGGCAATTGAGAGAGAAAGCACTATAGCAATCTCAAGAACTCTTGTAACCATTCTCATCCAATATTTACTAAAACAAAGCCCCTCTGATTGTGCCGAGGACAAACCTTCTTAGATAAACTCAGTTCATCTCTGTTTGATTGTCATGAACACCATATTAACTGTTATCCATGCACTAAAGCCTAGCTCTTTGACCCACTCTCTACAAATTCATTGTACTGGGCTCACTGGGCCAAGATCCCATACATTTTGGGGCCTGGTCTGAAAATCGTGTCCCTACAGTTTTTTTTATAAACCAAATTCAATTTTTTTTTTCACTCACAACAACAGATCTGAATTTTTTAACAAAGGAGAGGATACATTCATAAATAAATTTGTGTGATTTAGTTTATTTCACATGTGCAACATATCATTCATCTCATGCATAAAAAAGGGGTACATTGGTCACAAGAGTCTAGAAGACCAGACTCTGTCTGGGCAGAATGGGTGCCTAACACCTTCCCATTTCGTAACCTAGCCTCCGAATGTAGTTTCTTTGGATAGGTAGACCTAGGTCTTATCTTTGCTTTTATTTTGGGTAGATTGTAACTAGGACAAAAAAGCATGTACTTATTTGGTAGTTTGTAACTAGGACCCAAAGCCATGTAATTTTCAATTTTTCAAACATGTATTTTTTTAATCAATGAAAGGAAACAATCCAGTCATGTATTTTTTATATTTAGTTTTTCATTTTTTTTTTGTATAAAAAAAATAAGTGGCGACTCTACACCACTTACCCAAAAAAAGAGGTGCCATTAAAAGCACTCAAAATTCTCTCTTTTTTTTAGAGGCACTTTTCCGATCTCTCACACAAGGAACCAAAGATTCTGGGTTTCATGGATTACAGACCTAGTACCCTTGGGAGCCACGACATCACGTTCGAGGTACCACAACATCACGCTCGGGGAACCAAGTGAATGAACTCTTTTAAATGTTCACACAATAAAAGATAAGCCCTAAATATTCTATTTTAACCTCCTCCTCATTATGAACATTATGACTAATTATTTTAATTATTTCGTAAGAGTAAAAGGTCATTTTATGACACTAAAACACTTACAATGGTATTTTATTGCTTAGGAGGAAATCACATTTTTTCCTTGAGGAGTTTTATGTGACTTGCGCACAAACCGGTTCATATAACGACCCCAATAGGCCATGGAGAACCGGACCCACCAACCATCCATCCTTGGAGGCCCAGGATCCCTTGTCATCAATGGACTTAGGTACTATCCAAAAAAAGAACCCACAGGGATACAACCAAGTGAATCGACTATAGGCATCAACAAAAGAGACATAATATTTATTGCCTGAAAAGGAAACAGTTGGGGATGGACCCCATACATCTGAAAATAGTAATTCTAAAGGCCTAGATGCAACAAAGGTAGAAGAATTAAAAGATAACTGATGACTTTTGGCTTGAGAGCATGCTGAACACATTGCCAAAGTTTTATTTGCAGAAACTGGAAGTTGAAACTTGGATAACACTTGACGAACAATACGAAAGTTGGGATGTCCCAAACGATGATGCTAATTTGCAGCAGATGTTCTTTCTCCAAGCAGAGCATGTGGTGGAGTGGTTGGAGATGAATGTGAAAAGAAAGGATATAGCCCTTGCCTAAGAGGTCTGCGGTGGAGGATTCTCCTGGTTGTGAGATCCTTAATCAAAAAGAAGTTAGCATAGAACTCAAAAAATACAGAATTGTCTTTAGCAAATTGACTAACAGAGAGAAGATTTTTGCAAGCATTGGGAACATATAAAACATGTTTTAAAGAAAATGAGTGATTAGGTGTAGAGAGAGATGCATTTCCAATATGTGAAATAGGCAAACCTTGACCATTGCCGATCGTGATCTGATCAGTGCCAGAATATGCTTCAGAGCTCACATTGAGATTAGAGAAATCTGGTGTAAGATGGTGTGAGGCACCGGTATCAGGATACCAATTGTCATCTTGAATGGCAGATGGTGAGGAGTAAAAAGCTTGGGCAGTTGCAGGTGGATCAGCTTGATAAGAATGATCAAATCTGTGGTAGCAACTTATAGCAGCGTGACCAGGTTTGTTGCAAACTTGGCAGACAACACGTGGAGTCCCAGAGGAAAAGGGATTGCTGGATGACTTTGAGGAGCCACGACCACGTCCTCTTGTGCCTCGACCATTTTGATTTGAAGAAGATCCACGTCCATAGGAACCACGACCACCACGACCACGATTTGTGGTATTCCGAGTTGCCATATTGGCAGTTGAGAATGCTAACTCAGCAGCTGATTGCTGCTGTTCCAAGCGCTGCTCATGAGCAAGGAGATGCCCATATAATTCATCAAGAGAAAGAGGGTCCACCCGAGTGGTGACAGAAGTGACAAATGGGTCGTATTCAATTCCTAAGCCAGCAAGAATATAGGAGCTCATTTCAGTATCTGAGAGAGCTTGTCCAACTGTAGCGAGTGTGTCTCCAAGACTATGCATTCTCTGAAAATAATCAGTCACATTTGAGTTACCTTTCTTTGAGGTAGCTAATTGGTATTGGATTTGCATCACACGAGCCCGAGATTGGGAGATAAACATACATTCAAGAGCCACCCATAGAGTGCGAGAGGTATTGCAGCCAAGAACCTGAGATAAAATGGACTCTGAGAGGGATGCAATCAATGTGCTGAGAATAAGTTGATCTTGTTGTGACCAAGCAACATATTCAGGATTTGGAATAAGAATAGGCTGATTTGATCCAGTGACAGGATTAGAAATAGTGGAAGAAGGCGCTGTTTTGGATCCATCAATATAGCCAAATAAGTTTTGAGCATTGAGATGAGTAACAACTTGGTATTTCCAAAGAAGATAGTTGTCCTTGGTGAGAGTAAGGCGAATTGGATGATTTGGTAGTGTATGAACAGGGAGAGAGAGAGTGGTGACAGTGGAGGAGTTGGTTTGATTTGTGGAGGAGCTGGAATTAGAGGAACTCATGACGTTAGTCGTAAAAGCTCTGATACCATATAAGAACAGAGATATTATATGAAGTGAATCTTATGCTCCCACACACTCAACGTTGGGAGTTGCTTTCATATATATAATCAGATTAGTTACATAGGATAAGATGTTTGAATACGAAAGAATACATTTAAAATACAAATTGTAGATGAGATAGAAAAGTAGATGAGATATGAAAGTGCTCCGGCTTATCTTGAACTGTTCTTATCTACTGCAATATTTGAATTTGAATTAATCTAATCTGCTGCAGTATTTGATTCCTTATCAGATTGGTATGCTTCAATAGATACCAATTGTTAGGAAGACATCATACACCTTACTCATGAAATACGCAATAGAAAATAATATGGATCTACTTCATATGATGTATAAACACATGTTCCTCATAAATATAAAATTAGGGTTCAAAAGAAAACATAAATTGATGCTCAAGATCGAAAGTTTTGATTTTATTTATTTATTTTTAAAAATCCAACAACTTGATCCTCTTGAAACCTCCTTGATCTTCAACTCAATAACTTTTCACTTGACCAAGAGTGTGGACTCTTATTGATAATCCAAACCCTAGCTATGTGGTGTCGAGAAAGAAAGAGAAAAACTATTTTTTCTCCTTTTCTTTTTCAATCATGTAACCTATCATCAAATATATGGTTAGTACTTTTAGGTGGTGTTTGGTACAAGGGAATCCACATTATTCCTGGCATTCATATTCCTAGAAATGTGATGACGGGCAATCTGAATATCTAAAAATGTAACTTTTTCTATATTTGGTTTGATTTTGAATCTAATAAAAAAATCCTTAAAATATGAGATTTTTGTATTTAGTTTATTTCTAAAAATTTTATAAGAATGATTTATTTTTCCCAAAATGCCATTTGATATATAAATACAACATCAGGTCTTTTTTCTTTTTTTCTTTTTAAATCTTCCTCCAAATAAATTATGAGAAACAAAATGTAAACTATAAAATCATGGAAAATTCAAAAAAAAAAAAAAACTATAATATAACATTTTTTTAAAGACATATATTATAAAAAATAATTATTTAAGTTGTCAATTTATAATAATAATATTTTTATTTTCTTTCTATTAGTTTAAGGGTAGAGAAAATAGGTAAAATTATCATTTTATACAAAATGTAACTTTATTCAGGGATAGGAATGTGAATACTCACATTTTTAAAAGGGAAGTTGAATGGCAAATACGAAATTTTAGATCTCTATGGTCTCTCACAATTATTTCCCATCTTCACAGACGAACCCAACCCAAACTTGGGCTTCACTTCTAACTTCTTTGAGCCACCACCACCAAGCACATCACTTTCCTACTTCCAAGATCAAGCCCAACCCGTTACTTGTTTCAATGATTAAGAAGCATTCTTGGAATTAAAATCAAATACATATGATTGTGAATCATTAATTAGTCTCAAAATCATAGTTAGAAAAATACGGTACATGTTTAATACAGTAAATATATTGATGGGTATAATTCGGTATATTTTTAAAAATTATGTTTCAAAAATTTGGCATAAAAATACGGAATTGGAGAAAAAACGATATGTATATAGTACGAGTATGTTACGTTTATCTTTAAAAAAATCGTAACAAAAAAGGGGAGACATTTACCCTTTTTTTTCAAATAAATAGAATAATCTTTGTATCATGACCTTTACATTTAGTCATATGTGATTAAATCTAACATCTCAAACAAATTTCTTTTAGAGTGATACTACAGATACTACAAATTTTATTATATAAATCTTATGTTAATGTGTCATTCATAAAAGATAATTCAAGCTCTTATTTCATGTTAAAATGAAGCCAATTACATTCATTATCATATCAGTTTATAATTTATATTTGTAATAATTTTAGCATTTTTTATGAACTAAGCAGTGATTATCTTAGTGTTGGCAGCATAAGGCATAGACTCAATAGCAACAAACAAAATTGGGATGTGTTTTTTCGCAAATTTTTTTTTTATTTTTTATTTTTTTGGGTTTATAATTTGGGTCATCCATTAACATTACTTTTTTACCCACCATTTACAATATGCTACCTAAAATTTGTTGTGAAATTATTGTAAAAATTTTGTGAACATATCATTAATTTACTTATCTTTTTAGTAAATTAAATTATATACATGACACTTTTTTATTAAAAGAGGGGGAAAAAAAAACATGACTCTTGTATTTGATAGGAATTCGTTTCCTTTAGTTGTATTATACATGGGTTTGAACTTTGAACTTTTATGTCACTGCCAAATTAACAGCCATCAAGTTTTATAACTTTTATCTTTTATACAAGCGGTATTTAAGAAACCAAAATTTATCAGTTTTGTAATACTCGTGTATTGGACTTTTAGGGTCTGTTTGGATACCGTTTATTTTGCTAAAAACTGAAAATTGAAAACACTGTAGCAAAATAATTTTTAAATGTGTGAATAGTACCGTGGGAGCCATTTTAAATGAAAAAGTTGTTGAAAAAAGAGGTTTGTGGGTCTCGTGAATAGTGCATGGGACCTATTGAACAGTGTCATTCTAGTGCAAATTTGTTTGTCAACGAGGTGGTGAGTCCCATGCATAGTGCACGAGACCCACTGGCAAATCTGTGTTCACGTGCTTCTCAATTAAAAAAATAAAAAGGCGTGAAACACCAGAAACGCAGACGCAGGTTAGAATAATTTCTATCCAAACGCATACCTAATCTCAAAATCACGCGCAAAATTCTGTACATTTGACAATAGTTCAGTGGATGCAAGTTTTTTTAATTATTACAGACATACCCGTAAAATACATGTATTTACTAACTAAGCTCAAAATAAGTATTTATAATTAATTTAGTGTCAAAATTCCATTGGTTTAAACCTAAAGACAAATAATTAATCATCAATATATATATATATATAAAAGCAGAGACCTTATGCAAGAGAGCATGAGGTCCTGCCAAGTGGCACCCTTCTTTGATAACTTAGCCATCTTTTTTTTTTTTAATAGTTACACCTTATCATTTAACAGTACTCCTCTCTCTCTCTCTCTCTCTCTTTCAACTCTTCCACTTTCCTCATCAATTCAATTAGCCATTCAGAATTTCAAACTTTTCAATTGCCTCCCATCAATTCAATTGGCTATTTAGAATTTCTGACCCTTCAATTGCCCGCCCTTTTCAATTCCCTTCTCTTTTCTTCTTTACACAACTATATCTTAGCATACTTCCAGCATAGACTAAATCACTATTATAAATGCTCACAATTTTCGAAGTGACTCTTTATCAGTATAAACGCTCTCACCAATCAAGCAGAAAATACATCAAATGATCAGCCATCTCAAAGAGGATGCAAAGCTTGCTTAATCAGATTTAAAAGCATGGAAATCTGATCACAGCAACCTCAAGTTAACAAGGCTGCACACTGGTTAGCTAACAAGGCTGCACTATTTCTAGATAGTCCTTCCATTTGGTTTAAGGATGTGTCTAATTGTATTGCTAACATTGCTAAAGCTTAGTCTAATGGCCATCTGTTGTTTTGTCTTTTCTTTTATGCAATGAATTTCTTCTCAAATTATTTATATATATATTAAAAAAAAAAAAAAAAAACTAAATCGTAGTTACAGTATGCCCTCTACCATCACTTCTTTTTTCTTTTTAAGTTTCTCCTTTTTATGTTTTTTTTTTTTCCTTTTTAAAATTTTAAAATTTTCAATATGATTTCTAGCTTTGCATGATTAATCACAAGCAATGACAAGGGCAATGGCAAGGAATCCATGCATATCCAATTGTTCTCTCTCCTTTCCTTTTCAAAAATCACCAATGTATTAGCATAATGGAAATTTCCCTTTGAGATGCCAATTTTTCCTTTAATTTCTTTCATTTTTACGTTATTCTTCAACTATTCCATGTCAATGTTGATGGTTTGTGACTAATATATTTTTGGTTGGTTGGTTAGGATTTAGTTTGCCCATGATTAGAAAGGGTGTTTGGCATTTATAAATCTCTACAAGTTTCAATTTTTCAATTGCTAGGAATATTCTTCATTTCATGTTTTACAATTTTTATTTTGTAATTGTGTTTTATCCCTTTAATTTGTTTACATCTTACATTTTTAAGATAACCAAATGTAACTATGTAAAAAATGAAAAAGAGGAGATTTGATGTATTTATTTATTCATTGTAAACATCATGGGTAATGGGTTGAATTGTAATGAATAGATATATATTATTTCTAATTAATAAACATCATGGATGGTGGTACTTCCTTTCTTTTATGTTGATGTCTATAATTTCTCAAACATTGTAAATGTATTTGTCTCCATCCCCTTCTTACACTACGTAACAAAGCATACCAAATTTTGGAATTGAAAATATGACTAGAGACTATGGTTTAGTTTAAATTTAGTTTTACTAGCAAACTTCGTTAATTACCTGTGACTATGGTAACTAAAATAATATTATTGATGAACCCAATGAGTTAAAGATAATTTTTCACAAAAGTTTTGAAAATGCACCGCGCATCGCATAGGATATCGGCTAGTTATTCTTAAAAGTTAATCTCAGAAATCAATTTCATAATTATGGAAACCTCAAAGTTTTTTTTTTTTTTTTTTAATTTTAAATTCAGTAGATTTGCAAATTGCAATTGATCCAAACCCAAATAGTAACTATTATTATTTGTTACAATAAAAGAAGGGACTTTGTTGTAGATAGTCTTGAAACTCAAGTTCACTAGTAGTGAGGGAACCGAATATACGCCAATCATATGATTCATTCACCATTGGCAAATTCAAATACTACTAAAAGCATTTTGTTGTTTGTATGAAAATATCCATATAGGTTTGGTTTCTCACGTGAATGAAAAGTTGATGGGTCGCCATCCATCCAACGGTCAATCTCTCTCCTACACTACACTACAACATATATATATTCTATCAACTCAATTTCATTTTTAATAACCACAAGAAAAATGATGATAGCATATATGACCGACGACCGACCTGATCAACAAATATGAGCTTACCATCCTTCTTCCCATCACCCATCTAAGTTTGATTAATTTACCTCTGCTCTGTTCTGCTATGCTATCTTCCAAATTCCCCAATCCCCATATTAAACAAAGAATGAAACTTTTTTCCAAATCAGTGGGTCCCAAATATTGCAAAGACAAAATTCACATTGCTCCAAAGTCCAAATACCCACCTATTCTCTTGCATTATTCTTGTTTGTTACCTTGGTTTTTCTAAAGACATCACATAGGTTTTATATTTTAATCAAAAATCAAAACTTACTCCTTCACATTCACATATCTGGTCCAGAACTGAACCTGATTCTACAGATTGCGGGAGGTTTTATTAACAGTTATCAACCGGACTGGTCCAACTGTTTACCTGAAACAGACAGAAAGCACTGACGGTTAAATACACAGAAGGAAAGAAAAATTACTACCCAAATTCCATTTTGCCTTTTACTTCGTATTTTTGTGCTGATTCTGATTGGTCGTGTCTTTTCTTCACCTTATTCTCTTCTCCTAATAGCAACAGCTAGCTGTCTTCTTGTTATCTCCTACTCTTTTTTGGGTTTTGAAAAGAATGTCAGTGAACCTTTTCAAGCTCTCTACTTTGCTTCATTACCAAAACCAATACCAAACCCAACCCTGTACCACCAACAAACATGGCTTCCTTACAAGAACTGCTTGCCAAGGAAGGATATTTTGGTAAGGCTCCAAAGCCTGTGAAGCTTATCAGAGACAGTGGACAAGTAGATGACTCAATAGCTCTGCCTATATACATCTGCCATGACCACCGAAAAACTGCCCATCTCTCTGCTACCAAAAAAGGGTCTTCCATATTGTCATCATCTAAATGGGTGGGTTCGGTATCAAAGAGATCGAATACTAATATATCATTGGCGACAGTGAGTGAGAGTTCAAGAGCAGATGAGCCTCCAATTGATGAAGTTGCTATTAAAGCAGTGATTTCCATCCTCAGCGGATACATTGGCCGGTACGTGAAAGACGTGAATTTCCAGGAAACAATTCGAGACAAGTGCAACTCTTGCTTGGTGAGAAGAAAAAAGGAACCAGATAATGGGATTTTCGCAAACATGGAACTTGTTATCGACAACATTGACAAGTTGGTAGTTGAACAAGGGACTAGGAAGGAGCTAAGCATGAAGACACTAAGGAACTCCATTCGGCTTCTAAGTGTTGTTGATTCCTTAAATTCTAAAAAGACTAAGAATGGTTCAACATGTGGAATACCCAATTCTCATATCTCTGCAGTTGCTCAGCTTTTATTAGCAATTCTCTACAAGCTTGAGAAAAATGATAGGATTTGTGCTAGGCACCTACTTCAAGTTTTCTGTGATTCTCCATTTCTAGCTCGAAATGACTTGCTTGCTGATCTTTGGGAGCATTTCTTTCTTCCCCACCTTCTCCATCTTAAGATCTGGTACACTAAGGAGCTTGAAACTATTTCAAACTCCAACTACATTGATAAGGAGAGGAAAGTGAAGGCCTTGAGCAAGGTGTACAATGACCAAATGGATAAGGGGACTATTGAGTTTGCTCTGTACTATAAAGGGTGGCTTAAAGTTGGGGTTAAAGCCCCTCCTGTTCCTACTGTGCATTTGCCATCAAAACCCAGTTATGGATCATCAAGTAGGAGATCCTCAGGTTCTTACACTTTGCAGTCTTCCATGAACAACAACTTGTAAGTCTATAAACAATATAATTTGTTGAAAATTTAATCCCCAATTTTTTTTTTTTTTTTGACATTTGGTTTATGTGCTAATTGTGAATTTTGCTTTATGGTTGCCTAAATCATAAAAGATACCGAGCTGTATTTGGGACCTCACTTGAGCGAAAATCTATGGACCACAGTGATCAAAATGGAGCTTCAATCAATATGTGGCATTTAGAGGAAAAGGATAAACTATGCACAGATGAAGATAGCTATAACTGCAGTTTTGTTTATGTGGGTATTTCTCTCTACATTATATTAAAGTCAGTTTATTTTTTTGGCTTTTGCTTTTTCTGTTTTATGAAAAAGTGACTGTTGCATTGCAGATGATCGTCTTTTTTCTGACTTGTACAGAAAGGATATGGGACTCATCGAAGGTCATCAAGCCAAAACAATAGAGATTCGAGAGCTGAATCATGGCCTGAAACACAAAAATCAGACTATTTCCAGATCTTTACCTGCCGAAGTCAGCCAAAAGAGTGCTTAGTGAAAGGCAACCCTGCAGCCAAGAATCGTTCAGTCAGAACGGAAGAGAATGCCAATTCAAGTGAGTTAATCAGAGCTATTAATACTGTTTGCTCCTCAGATATTCTTAGCGAATGTGAATTTGCAATTCGAATAATCTCCAAAGCGTGGTTGGACTCACATGGTGATCCCGCCATTGAAGTTGCATTATCAGAAGCATCCATCATTGAGGGGATGCTAGAGGTTTTGTCTGCTTCTGATGATGATGAAATTTTAGAGTTAATAATATCAATTTTAGCAGAATTTGTAGGGACGAATGACGTGATTAGGCAGATTATACTGAATTTGGATCCACAGCTAGAAATCTTCATGAGACTTCTGAGAAGCACTTCTCTGTTTCTAAAAGCCGCTGTTCTGCTTTATTTAGCAAAGCCAAAGGCAAAACAGATGATATCAGTTCACTGGGTGCCATTATTCCTTCGAGTGTTAGAGTTTGGAGATCAGTTGCAGACCCTCTTCACAGTACAGTGCAGTCCTCAAGCAGCAGCAATTTACTTTATAGACCAACTTCTGACAGGTTTTGATGAAGATAGGAACTTAGAAAATGCTAGACAAGTGGTTTCTCTTGGGGGATTGAATCTGCTGGCACAACAAATTGAGAGAGGGGATACTCATGAAAGGACCAATGCTGCTTTGATCATGTCCTGTTGCATTCGAGCTGATGGCAGCTGTAGAAATTTCTTGGCTGAAAATTTGAACAAGGCTTCTCTTCTTGAACTTATTGTCCTTGAGAACTGCAAGAATTCTAATAGCTATGCTTTTTCTTTACTAACCGAGTTACTCTGCCTTAATAGGTATGAACTTTTACCTATTACATTCTCTTCTATAAGCTCAATCCATATTATATTAATTCAAGAAATTCTTACCAGAAGAACACGGATAATAGAATTCTTATGTGGACTAAAAGAAGGATGGAGTGGCTTGAACACCATGCACATTTTATTAGCCCGTCTCCACAGAGCACCAGAAGAAGAATACCCACTGGTTGCGGCAATCTTATTGCAGCTTGATCTTCTGGTAATTCCATATAATTTCTTTCTTGTTTTTTTATTTTTATTCAGTAGGATAATTTTTTAATGGTTGCTGAGAAATCTTTTAAAAAAAAGGAGTTATCATATTTCTGACTCCTTAGTTCCTCAAATTTCTCAGCGAGCAAACAGACCAATTGTATAATATCTGGTTGTGCATTCTTGAGCAATCACCATAACAAATTGCACAAAAATTGCAGGGTAATACTATGAAGTGCAGTGTATACAGAGAAGAAGCAGTTGAGGCAATCATAACAGCTTTAAGTTGTCAAATATGTCACGAAAAGGTTCAAGAACAATCAGCAAGAGCTCTTCTGATGTTGGCAGGCCGGTTTTCTTATACTGGAGAGGCATCAGCAGAAAAATGGCTTTTACAACAAGCAGGTTTCCATGAGAGTTCAGGGGATTCATTTCATAGCAAGGAAATTATCATAGATGGTTTCATGCACTCAGTAAGCTTACAATTACATTACATGAGCAATATAGAATTAATCAGGAAGAAACTAGATAAATGACAGAAATTTCTTTTTGCTGTGAGAATGGGGCTTGACTACTCCCCCTGCTAATTATAAATCTGATCTTAGCCACTCTTTTCTAATGAATTATTCGTTACGTGGTCTTTATTACATTACTAGGATGAAGAGGAAGAAGCAACAGAAAACTGGCAAAGGAAAGCAGCTAGTATGTTGTTCAACAGTGGGAACAAGAGATTGTTAGTCGCCCTTTCAGATTGCATAGCCAATGGCATCCCAAGGTTAGCACGAGCAAGTATCATTACTGTTACTTGGATGACCAGCCTTCTCCATTCAGTTGGAGATGAAAATTTGCAGTCTATGGCATGCTCAATTCTCATGCCACAGTTGCTAGAATCCTTGAATTATGAAAAAGATCTCGAGGAAAGAGTGCTGGCTTCATACTCACTACTGAGTCTCATGAAGAGCTCAGGTATGAAATATTTCACATCTTTGAAAGTACTTTTAAGAAGAATGACATAATGGTATCTGTACTCCTTAAAAACGTCTTTCTTCTATGACTAGGGAATTACCAAATGTGTTCTGTATCAGAAACCTGAAGTCATGATCCTTTCTCCTCACTGTAGGGGCAGCTAATTTGGCCAACATGTTTGACCAGCCAAGCAGATAAACGATTCTTTCATTTCTCCCACATTTTGATTTATATAAAATTTTTATCTGATGCCCCACCCAACAGAGACCCAAGTCCTAGTATCCCTTCTCAATGGTGATTCAACATAGATTCTACATCTGCTAACCAAGCCAATTTTAGAGCAGCTTTACTGTTGGATAATAAATTTGACTAGATGTCATTACTCTTCCAAGTTTCTTTACAAATGGGCATTAAAATCAATATTTTGATATCTGAGGTTCTGATTAGCTGAGTACCTTCAGTTGGTTGCCTCTCTCATTACTAATTTTTTCACTTTTTCCAAACAGAATGTGTTTCTATGCTCCCATCATACGACAAAGAGTTGCTTGGCCATCTCCATAATCTTTCCCTGGTGACATGGACAGCTAGTGAGCTTATGTCAATCATCCCAAGTAGCTCGAGACATTAGTATTGGCCGATTACAGAAATGCAAGCAAATCATCAAATATTAAAACTGCCCTCTTCTGGACATCCACCAATGTCTGAATCTCTTTATCTCTTCGTTAAGAAAAAATGTATGTGGAGAAGATTATGAGGGTTGTATGGTAGTGTGTGCAGTATATTTCCACATTAGGATTATCTTTTTTCCTTTTCCTCCATTTTTGTATACTGGAGCATATCTTAGAAAAAATTACATACTAAAATTATCCAGATAATAGTGAAACTGCACACTCTAGTATCTTTAGATGAAGATGTATTTGAACCATAGGAGCTAGAAGTTGACAACGCACTCATATAGGTGATGTTATTGTTGATGCAATCAAGAAAGCAGTACCAAATACCAAAAACACTTGTGGAAAGATTCCAAGTGATCAAAGCTGTAGTTGTACATACTTGTAAAGAACTTAAACGAGACATGGGTGTGATAATATGGTAGAATGACAATGGTAGAATTGTAATTGGCGAAGTAATTCCCAAGGAAACTTGTATAATTTTTGTGCTATTGCCCAGGTCCCAGCAGATTGATTAGTAAATATTGCTATAATATATCATGTTTCTGCTGAATTACATATGTTTTTTTAAAAATAAAATAAAATAAAATCTTTGACTACATACTTTTTAAGGTCATTTACAATCAGTTAATTAGAATTGAAATCTAAGATAGAAAAAAACAAATATTGATATTTTTAAGTTAATTCAAAATAAAAACATTCTATAATGTCTTTGAAAAATCAAGGCACACATAAAACATTTTAAAATTTTCATGTATATGATCATATTGTTAATACTTCTAAGTTTTTTTTTTTTCATTTTAATTTTAAGTATTCAAATGATTTTTTTTTTTTTTTTGGAATATCTTATATTTAGATTAATATTTCAACTTAATATATTAATGATTATTTATTTTTATTTTTATTTTTATTTTTTACTTATTTGAAATATGTATTTATAGTCAACTTAGTTAATGAAGAAGTTTAGGTGTAACATTGATTGTACTAACTCTAATACTAGGCTTGTAAAAATAAATTGAAATCAAGCATGAAAAAAAAATATATATATATATATATATATAACTTACATTTACATTATATTTTTTAAGTTAATCACTTTTTTAATAAATTAAGTGATTTTTCTTTCTATTAATAAAAAAAAATTGAATTAATTTTGTCTTCATATATATATATATGTGTGTGTGTGTGTGTGTGTGTGTATTAATCTTGCCACCCTTGAATCAGAATCGTTGCTCCGCCACAAGTAAAAGGTATAAGCCAGCAAAAATAATGTTACTATCTGTATCAAGCTCTAGTTAATATAGCATTCACGGATGAGACTTTTAGAGGAAAGTTTTTTTTTTTTTTTGATAGATTTAGAGGAAAGCTTTTAAGTTGTGGTAAATAAAAATAAAATCTTGTGTGTTCTTTGAATGACATTATCTAGAAACGTTGGGTCATTTGACATCCCCCTTAAGGGAATTTTTAATTTTTTTTCATGTGGAATATTCTAGTAATCAAACGAGCATGGGGGTATTTGCTTATTTTCAATAGTTAAGGCCTTAAGGGGGGTATTGCATTCTATAGTTTAGAGGGGAAATGTGAAATACCCCACAGATTTAGGGGGGAAGTGTTTTTTTTTCCCCAAAAAACAATTTTAAAAATATATATCTTTTCTAAAAAATGTAAATAAAAATGATGTAATCAAGTATGTTAAAGTGTATCGAGTGATAAACAAGATAGCAATATTATGTATTGTATAGTATCACAGTACACTTAAAAGATATATATCGAGTGAGTTTCAATTAGTTCAACTAGTAGAGTCTCTTGTTGTCAAATAAGAGATCTAAGGTTCTATCCCCGCTTGTACTAAAAACCAATTAATGTCTCAGTTTGATGATAAATGATACATATCGAAATAATAAAAAATATTAATCATATATCAAAAAATATGGTGTGTTATAAAATACTAACAACTAACCTAAGGCTAAATGACCAAAATAGAATTTTGTGAGTGCCCAAGTGTGGCATGATTTTCTCTCCCAAATTCATTTTCAAGTTTTCTATGAACCTATAGACGATCCATGTATAAAGAGCTTAATGGATTTTTGGGGACCATCTTGTAGTTGAGGTTCAAAACTAAGGATGCCAATAACTCTCTACCATTATTTTTGTAAAATCTATATGCAAGTGCTGGGTTGAGCTGGACTTCATCATCTTCTAGTGTTTTTTCCTCATAGAATTAGTCACCATCAAAAGCTTCATTGGCATAATAATTGATTGGCTACGATGACCTGGCATACTGCTCTATCCAACCATACTATCTCAAATCTTTTTATCACATTTTTCTACCAATAACCTTGCTGATACATACATTTTATGATATCTTTTGAATTTCTGTCATTTTGCTGGTATTTCCAACCAAGTGTATTAGTTGTTGTTTCTCTCAGTGGTCCTTTAGTAACAGCTGCAGAATCAACTAACAGAAAGAACAACCTATTTTCAACTTTATGTTCATGTAGATAGTCTTCCCATGTTCTCTTGTCCCCACCCACCTTCTCTGTTGACAATTTCAAAATTGTCTTAAGCAAGAGGGAAATGAAAAATCCGCCACAATTTTTAATACACAATGTGCAAACTAAGAGATCAATGAGAATCCAAAGATATGGACAACAAATATGTCAAATAAATCATTTCTGGTGGGCCATTTAGTACAAGGAGGAAAGGAAACAAAGTAATTGAAATTTCTCCTTTTTAGAATATATCATCGAATCCGAGTAGATACATGGCTGTATGAACTATGAGCCTAATTTGTTTAGTTATATCATAAAAGTAACAATAAGAGGATCGATCTCTTCTAAATTTTACCAAGTACATTTTTCCCTTTAATCGACTTATATAATTGAGGCTTGCCCACCTGATAATATCCACCGCTCTTCCTTAGTATGGATATGTACCACACACCAAAACTCTGCACAATCCTGAAACATACTCCATCTGGCGAGTGATAATTGACAATGATGCCAGCTGAAATGCACGAGCAAAAAGGATCACCATATCTTGTTTTTTACCCAAAAGAGGAGAAGAACGACAGCAATGACAATCCCAACTGGCGCCCACTTCCGGATCAACGCCTAAAATTAGATCAATAGAATGGGATAAGAAAACACAACTAGAAGCCAAATCCCTCATTCTAATTTGTTTTCAAGAATTCAAAAGATATCAAAAGAGTATAACACATTTAAAACTTGGAACAGAATTTTGCATGGCTAAATAACCTCTTAAATCCCCGCGGGGGGTAGGGTGGGGGGAGGACATAATAAATCAAATCAAGGAAATTGGAACTAGTTTTAAAATATTAAATATAATACTACACTAATTGATTGTGCAGAAAAAATTGTTCATGAAAACAAAATTCCAGTGCATGTTTTTAAAAGTTTTAAATTCATGCTGTGCTGAGTTGCTAAAATAGTTTTAAAAACCGGACCGGATCAGACCAGCAGGTTCAACTGGGTACCAGACCTAAGTCCAATTCATTCTCTTTTGGAACAACATGCTCAGCTTCCTTTAAGTACTTCTTTGCTACTTCTAGAGAATGCAGTCGCTTTATTGCTTCTAAAAGTAAAATATCTACACTTCCCTTCTCTTTTTTCTACGAGTAACACATTCATTAAAATATATAAGGGAGATCTCCAAATGTTACAATCCGAAATTAAGGAGATCTACAAAATATTTTATAATAATAATAATAAAAGCAACAAACACCAGATTTTGCCTAAAACAACCACTCAGTTAAAAAGATTTTACAAAAATGGACCAAAAGTTAATTGGAAAGAAGTTCAACACCATTAAATTTGTGGTTTTTTTGTTCTATCCAAAAATCCACGAAATGCATAAGGTTGCATTTGAATATGATAGTTTAAAATCAAGGACTTTGAACAATTGCTAATATCAATTGCTTTATATAAATTTCACACCAGAAAATTATTTGAGCTTTGGAGATTTTGTTCCAACAAAACATTCATGATGTTATGAATTTGAAATAATAGTTTACATCAAATCATTTCAAATCCATCCATAAATTTCATCAATACCAAAAAAATAAATTCTCTCTCATACTTTTGAATGTCATTTAAACTAAAAATTCAAATTCAAATTCAAATCCCTCCTTTTAAATACACCTATTTAAATGAAGCATTTAGGAACTGCACTCCAAATTTTTCCACTTACAGGATTCCCAAACATCCCTTGCAAACATTGATGCAGTAGTAAAGAGTATAAGTAACAACAACACTTAATACCAAAATATTCAAGAATTGTTGCCTAGTTTCAAACTTTCAATGTTGAGCCTTCTTGGCACCTTTCATAGGCTACTTTATTTTTTTATATACAAGTAAAAATATCCTATTGAAATAAAGTGGCATAAAACCCAAGTATACAGGATGTATACAATAGGCACACCCAAAATCAAGCAAAATTACAATGAAAAATCAAATCTAATAAGTGTGATTATGAAATAGTAAATAATCCTAATGATGTCATACATTCAAACAAGGCTCTAAAGAACATCAGTTTGAAAACTAAGATGGTCCTTTCCCTCCCATTAAAATTTCTACTATTCCTTTTTCAGCATACATTGATACACACCTCATTAAGTAGTGAGGAATCGCCTTCCAAAATTTTCTATTCCAATGTCTACCAAATCGAAATTGCCTACAAGCTAATAAATCCAAAACACCTTTAAGCATCGCCTATTGAACCCCAAAAGACTGAAAACCATAGTCCACAATTCTTTAGCAGTAGAGCAATGGAGGGGTAAATGATCAACTGTCTCCCCATTCCTTTTACAGTTTTACACATGTAGCACCAACTTACCACAATGATATTCCTTTTTCTCATATTGTCTATTGTTAAGATTCTCCCCAATGCAGCAATCCACAAAAAGAAAACAAATTTTTCTTGGAAATTTAGGCTTCCAGATGCATTTCTAGGGGAAACTCATATTGCCATTAGATGCTATAAATCAATAGTATGATTTAACATCAAATCCTTTTTGTGCATATGGCTTCTAACAAAGCTTATCCTCTCCACTGCCTTGCACTGAAGTACAATAAATTACATCCAAAAAAGAAAATAAGGCCTCCAACTCCTTGTCATGTATCCGTCTCATAAAATTCAAAGCCCATTGCACAGAGTTATTACGAAACAACATATGATCTGGTATTGAAGCTTCCCCATCACACCAGATATCATACTAGCGGAGACCCATGAGTTTTATTTTCTGTTTTGGGTCCTTTCTTTATTTGGTTTAGAATTTCTTAACCAACTTTATTCGTTATCAGGAATCCTAGTCTTTCTAGGAAAACACTATTTACGAGTCCTAGTCCTTATTGGATTAGAATTGGAAATAGTCTATAAAGAATCTTTATGTACTCAATAAAGGACATATAGATGATTTTAATAAAATTCCAGCAACTTATTTTAAGTGTGTGGTTACATTCTCCTTCCTTAGTGTGATTGATTAGGAAAACTTAGGTGTTTTTGCCTAGGATTTATCTTACTTTGTTTCTCATTCAATTCACCATTTTAACACTAACCAGCCATCAAACTTATTAGAACTATGGTTAAATGATTAAATTCACCATTTCCTAACATCTTAAGCTCTTAGGACAATCGATAATTTAAATTATATCAGAGCAAGAGATCCTGATTTCAATCTCTGGCTTACTCTACCACCCATTTAACTAAGCTTTTAGGACATTCGGTAATTTAACAAAATTAATACAAGATTCAATCTTATTATACCTAAACTCTTAGACATTAAACCCTCATCAAGAACCTTAATTTAATGTTTAACTCATAAAGGTCCTATATCAAAATTGGTGTCAAAACTCATTAAGGCTTATTTTGTGCGTCAAACATGTAAGTACCTTACTAAATGGTCAATTAAAAAGAAGAAATCACCAATTTTTTATTCAAGTGCTAAAATTACTTCACAAAAAAGTTCTCCATCCATGAAAACTTTCAGATTTCTTAAATCCCAAGGAATTTTTCCTTCTAAAATTAAACTTCCAGAGTATCTCCTCAAAATTAATAATTCTGAAGTAAAACGCAATCCCAAAATACGCACAATATTTCACAAATGCGTTGCTACTACCCAACATTTCATAGTTTGGATAAAGCGGTGACAGAAGGTCGATTTTTTGGATTTAGTGTGGGTACCTCCACAGGTGATCACTTACAGGTAACTCATCTTCTCTTTACAGATGATATGTTGGTTATGTGCGATGCTGATATTGACCAGATGTTTTTGCACCTGATTTTGTCATGGTTTGAGATTGTATCGAGATTGAAAATTAATTTGGATAAGTCTGAACTAGTTCCTATGGGAGTGGTTCCAAATTTTGAGATGCTAGCAGATGCGTTGGGTTGTAAGCAGAATTCACTTCCTATGAGATATTTAGGTCTTCCATTGGGTGCAAAATGGAAAGATAGAGTAGTTTGGAATCCCATCATTGAGAAGGTGGAAAGGAGGTTAGCAGGATGGAAAAGATTGAATCTATCCAAAGGGGGGAGACTTACTCTCATAAAAAGTACTTAATACAATTTACCTACTTATCTCCTCCCCCTTTTTCCAATTCCGGCAGATATAGCATACCATAGAGAACAACTTCAACGAAATTTTCTTTGAGGTGGTCTAGGAGATGATTCTAAATGTCACTTGGTGAATTGGTCCAAGGTATGCTCTCCTATCCAGTCTGGGGGTCTAGCAATTCGAAATATGAGATACTTTAATGAAGCACTGTTGGGAAAATGATTGTGGAGATTTGGGTATGAGAGAGAAGCGTTATGAAGAAGGGTTATAAGGGCTAAATATGGAGTTGAGGAGGGAGATTGGTGCTCTAATTCTGTTCCAGGCTCCTATGGGGTGAGTTTATAGAAAACTATTAGTGGTGGTTGGTCTACTTTTTCTCACTACATTCAGTTTCAGATTAGAGATGGGACGGTGAAATTTTGGCATGATGTCTGGTGTGGGGATAATCCTTTGAGTACGTGTTTTCCAGATTTATTTAGAATCAGTAATGATAAGGAGGCTTATGTGGCTGATCTCATGCAATTTCCTAACAGGGTTCTTTTTTGGGACTTAGAATTCCTACGAGAAATTCATGATAGGGAATCAGATTCTTTGTCTGTTTTTTGGAATGTTATATATGGAGTCTCATTGAGAGGTATTGATGAGGATAAGATGTGTTGGACACCTGCTAAGAGCAAGGGCGTTGAGGTAAGCAGTTACTATCAAGCTTTCTTGGGTGTATGTACTCAATCCTTCCCCTGGAGAAGTATTTGGAAGCAAAAGGTTCCTTCCAGAGTTGCATTTTTTGTTTGGACTGCAGCTTTAGGAACTATCTTGACTATTGATAATTTACATAAGAAGAAGGCGTTGATACTAGATTGGTGTTAAATGTGCAAAAGTAATGGAAAATCGATAGACCATCTTTTACTACATTGTCCTATTGTTTATGAGTTGTGGTCTATGGTGTTCACCTTGTTTGGTATCCACTAGGCTATGCCAAAGACTGTGGTTGAGCTCCTTGCTTGTTGGCAAGGAAATTTTGGTCATCATCGTAATTGTGTTATTGGGATGGATGTCCCTCATTGTTTGATGTGGTGCATTTGGCAGGAGAGAAACAACCAGTATTTTGAAGATTCTGAAAGGACTATAGCTGATTTAAAACTTTTCTTCTTTAAAACTCTATCGGACTATATGTCTATAATAGGAAGTCATTCTATTTTTTCGGTTTATGATTTGATGGATGCTTGTAATTTATGTAT
This sequence comes from Quercus aquifolioides, assembly GCA_019022515.1. Taxonomy (NCBI): domain Eukaryota; kingdom Viridiplantae; phylum Streptophyta; class Magnoliopsida; order Fagales; family Fagaceae; genus Quercus; species Quercus aquifolioides. The sequence continues at coordinate 18,054,984 of CM032332.1, read as the reverse complement.
TTGATTATTTTGGTCCCCAGCTATATACTTCTTGTATACTCGGGTGACTCATTATTAAGTGTTTGAATAAAATTTCCTTTACTTATCAAAAAAAAAAACATTTCATAGTTTAATTCAATTGGCAATGTTTCAACAGGTTCAACCTCAAGCGAGTGTAAATTAGTAACAGATTAGTTCTTAATGGAGTCACTAGACTATGCTATTTTGGTGTTGATGACACACCACAAATACTTGCAAAGAATAAAACTCCATTATTTCAAAACTTCTGAAAACATTACTTACATGCCAAGCATGGTCCACAACTTCCAGAACTTGTTGATCTTACAAGAAAACACTAAGGGTATGTTTGGTAACTGTTTTTTCGCCTTATTTTCTGTTTTCAAAAATAATTTTCTATTTTTGAGACTAAAAAACTTGTTTGACAACCAAAAATGGACAGACAACAAAAAATGTTTTCAAAACTCAATTTGTGAAAGAAATTGAAAACATGCAAAAGACTGTTTTCAATTTCTAATTTTCCAAAGTCAATGAAAACACGCATTTGATTTAATGAATCTGTCTCATTTAATGAGTTAGTATTTGAGTTCAAATCCTAGTAACAACATATTTTAGTATTTCTATTTTTTTCTTCAAAAAATTATTTTTGGGTAAAATATCATTTTCGTCCCTAAACTATTACAAAAGTTCGTTTTTCGTCCCCAAACTTTCAAAAATTTTATTTTCGTCCCTAAACTATCACAAAAGTTCGTTTTTCGTCCCTAAACTTCCAAAAGTTCTATTTTCGTCCCTAAACTTTTCCAAATGTATTGATTTTCGTCCCTAAACTTCCAAAAGTTCTTGACAGAGTGCTAATGTGGGAAAGACGAAAATCAATACATTTGAAAAAATTTAGGGACGAAAATAGAACTTTTGGAAGTTTAGGGACGAAAAACGAACTTTTGTGATAGTTTAGGGACGAAAATGATATTTTACCCATTATTTTTTTAATTTCAACTAACCAAACATGTTTTTTATTTCAAAAATACAAGAAATTTTTTTTTTCTTTATATTCCCAAAAACAAGATTTTGAAAATAGAAAACAAAAACTATTACCAAACATAACCTAAGTTTTGATCACAGAGCAGGTAAGGATTAATATGCATCAGAAGAACCTTTTTTTTCCTTAATTTAAACAAGCTTTGACAGAAACAACAAGACTAAGTCCAGGGTGAATCCTTACTAATCCCGTGTAAAGCAGACAGTGGAAAACTAAGCGCAAAAAAAAAGCATTAAAGAAACATAAATGGTAGCACAAGTACTAGTACTACTATGTTGTCACAATAAAACTACCAATAAAAGATGAAAGATTAGAACATGGTATTTGTGTAGCAGCAAATGGGAAAAATGAGCAATAAAGAAAAGACTGACCTGTCGATTTAGATCTCTTGCCTTATCAGCATATATGCGAGATTCAGAAGTCAAACGACTGGACATCTCACTCACATCTGCATAATGAGAAAAAGAAAAGCATACAATCAGTATATGCAATATAATTAGTACATTAAATGGTAACTCTTTTTTTCTCTCACTAACATCTGCATAATTAGAAAAAGAAAAACATACAATCAGGGTATGCATTATAATTAATACTTCAAATGATAACTGATTTTTTTTGGCTAGGTAAAAGAGGGGTGCTGATGGGAACCCCAGTGCCCAGCACCACAAGAGGTGCTGGAACCACTGGGGAATCCCTCAAACCCCATCAAATGATAACTGAAAATCATATTAGAAAAACATAAAGTGTTAGCATCGGCCAGTGGCGGAGACAAAAAGTTTTTTAGGAGCCAAACATATCAATAAATTTTTTTTTTTTTTTGATAAGTAATAAACTTCATTGAAAATCAATAATAGGGAAAAATAAAACAAGGCACACAGGCAGTGTGCTAAAAGCCAACATATCAATAATTTTTAAATCCACAAAATAACACAAACACATTATCCATGCCTTTCTATATCCCTCTTTAAATGGAAAAGGAGCTTTTACTAAAGAGATTTACTCATATATTTTTGGAAACATATACTTTTAATGCTCCTAAAGTTAATGAGTTATATATGACTACAAAAGTGAATATTAAAAGAAACAATGAGACATTAATACTTTAAATGAGTGATTGTATAATTTTCTTTTAATATGAAGGGGAGGATCAAGTAAAATTTACACATATTCTAAAACTTTTATTAGTAAAATAGATGGGAGGGAGAAATTTGAAAAGCCATGGGTCATGGGCCCCCCTCCCTCCACCCTTGGACAGTCACATATATTCTTTTATGCCATAGTATTCTGTCCAAATTCATACTCTTTGTTACCTTGAAAATCAAACTAATGGCTTTCTTCTTAAATTAAGTTTTAATAGGAATGGTAAGATATTCCATCCAACGCTAAACAAACCAAGAGATAATATTGCTCATGGTTGTAAGCTAACACTTCCTTTTTTTGTTTTTTGTGTTTTTTTTTAATAGGTAAGAAAACTTGTATTAAGAGAAGACTACTTCATTATGTTCAAACAAGAGAAAAGAAACAGAAAACAAAACAAAAACTATGTACAAGAAGAAAGGGAATCTAAAAACAATGGAATGGATTCACTAGAAGTAAAACCCACGCATGAGACTAATCAAACAAGGTCCCTGCAAATAAAGCTAAAAGCTGATCCCCGTTAAGCTCCATCTCCTCAAAAATATGACTATTGTGCTCCCCCCAAATAATCCACATCACACAATGTGGTACCAAATTCCAAATATTCGAACACTGCTTCCCCAACCAGTTTTTCCATCCTGCTAATAAATTAATAACCTTCTTGGGTAAAACCCAAGCAACACCAAACAGTCGAAGAGCAAGACTCCATAACCAAGAAACTTCACCACAATGCAACAAAAGGTGAACAACACTCTCCCCACTACACCGGCATAGACAACACCAATCCACAATTGGAACGCCCCTTTTCAAATAATCACCTGTAAAAATCTTCCCCCATGCAGCTGGCCAAACAAAGGACACTTGACGTGGGGCCTTCACACCCCAAATGCTTTTCAAAGGACAAGAAAAGTGGTAGAGTTAGAACCCCTCAAAGCACCAAAAAAGGATTGTGTGTTAAAATCCCCCTTTGACTTCAACCCCAACCTCATCCTATCCCCATCCTCATTTAAAGGATTTTGTGACTCCAAAGCATGAAAAAAAACTACATTGGAACTGTATATTCCAACTCTGCCCTTCCTCACCGTATGACTCACCAACATATCAGCCACAAAAGCCTCCCAATAAGTAGCAATCTCAAATAAAATCGGGAAAGTTATTTTCAATAGCTGCTCCCCACACCAGCAATCATGCCAAAACCGAAACCTACTCCCCAACCCAACCTCAAAATAAGTGAACTTACTGAAAATCTCCCACCCCATCGGTATAACTTTCCATAAACCACACCAATGTGAAACTCTTTGCAACATGGAGTACCAGCCCCCCCATTCCTCCCCAAATTTCAAGGCTATCACACACATAAACGCTTCTCCTCAACCCCAAACCGCCACAACCACTTACCTAGAAGGGCTTTATTAAAGGTATTAATTTTCCTGATACCCAACTCACCATCAACCATATGATAACACACCTTATCTCGCCCTACCAAATAAATTTTTTGCTCATCCGCTAAACCTCACCAGAGAAAATCTCCCTGTAACTTCTCAATCCTATTAGCCACTCCAATAGAAATGGTGAACAAAGACAAATAAGTGGGAATGCTCGATAGCGTACTCTTAAGGAGGGTCAAGCAACCCCCCTTAGAAGGATACATTTTCTTCCATCTTGCCAACCGTCTTTCCAATTTCTCCAAAATCGGATTCCAAACAAAGGATGACTTATAGGAAGCTCCCAATGGCATACCGAGGTATGACATAGGCAAACTCCCAACCTTGCAGCCCAATATATCAACTAGAATGTCTAGATTATCCACATCACTAATCTGAACCATCTCACTTTTACTAACATTAATCCTTAGCCCTGTAACCATTGTGAACCAAGTCAGCAACATCCTACTATGAAAAATGTGCTAACACTGGTATCACCGAAAAGTATAGTATCATCTGCAAATAATAGATGAGATACACATAACTCGTCACCTCCCACTCCATGCACCTTGAAAACCCTGATAATACTAGCCCCCTCCATCCGTCTAAGTATTCTAGTAAACACTTCCATCATTAAGAGAGATAACATAGGAGAAAAAGGATCCCCTTGTCTTTAGCCTCTCGTACTATGTAAAAAACCGGCTAGAGAACCATTAACTAATACTGAAAATTGGACGGAAGATATACATGTATGTATCCATTGCCACCATCTAGCTCCAAAACCCATCCTCTCTAACAAGTAAAGCAACTCCTCCAATTTACATGATCATAGGCTTTTTCTATGTCCAGTTTACAAATTACACCCAAAATCTTACTCCAAATCCGACTGTCAACACACTCATTTGAACCAAAACTGAATCCAAAATCTGACGACCCCCCCATAAAAGCATTTTGAAATTCAGAAATGAGGCCATCCAACACCCCTCTCAAACAATATGCCCTTGGCCAAGATCTTATAGACACTACCCACCAAACTTATTGATCTAAAATCAATTATATTAGAGGCTTTATGTTTCTTCGGAATAAGAGAAATAAATGAAGCATTCAGGGACTTCTCAAATTACCATATTCGTAAAACTCCTCAAAGAGAGCTAAAATATCACTCTCCACAACCCTCCAGTAATGATGAAAAAAAGTCATCGTGAACCCATCTAGTCCTGAAGCTTTATCCCCCTCCATATCATGCATAACTTGTAGAATTTCCTCCTCAAATCTCCGTTGAAGCAACCCATTCTCCACTACCCCAATATTATCAAAATTCAAGTCATCCACCACTAGTCTCCACGTCTCTGTCTCCATATACAACTTCTAATAAAATCTCACCACCTGGTCAATCACCTCTGACTCCTCTTCATATACCACATCAACCGCCTCTAAATTACCCAAATGATCATTCCTTCTATGAGAATTTTCCATCCAATGGAAAGACTTCTTGTTATCTCCCTCCTTAAGCCACAAAACTCTAGATTTCTGTCTCAACGATATTTCCTCCAATGACGCCAACTGCTTCACTTCTAATGTCACTCCATTCCTTTCCATCTTCTCTGCTAGTGTGAGCCCATTAACCCCATCCTTCTCATATAGCCTCACCAACTCCTCCAACAACCTCTTCTTATTCACCCCTACAGTTCCAATTTCTCTTATATTCCACCAACAAACGTCTTCCTTCAAAGCTTTCAACTTCTTAGCTAGCATAAAACTAGGCATGCCCTGGAAAGAATATCAACTCCAAGAATAAGATGATTTCATTACCAAAGATATACAATACAGCACAAAACCCAGAACAAGCAGCTAAGCTGCTAACAAGGAAACGAAAAAATCAACACTGGTCAAGACAGCATACTACCAGACCAGAAACTACCCAACCCAACTACAAAAATATACCTACAGTCAACACACAGAACAAACCAGCCCAAATCAACCAGAACTTCAAGTTAATTTTCAAGTCAGTACAAAGCTTCTTAACTCTAGCAGAACATTTCTCAGGAATGAAAGCACCAGCTCTCCAACTAACCTCATTAAGGATAGTTCTAACCAACTCTTCCTTTGAGACCAGAGGGCCTTGATGCCTTAATTGGCTAGTTATTATGAGCCAGGATTTCTCTTCTCATATTTGTTTAGATTATGTTCAAGGTGACAAATATAAATTGTCAAGTGCAACATTTGCTCTTCCATGTTGATACAAGTAAAAATTAAGACTAAAAATGCCAGCAGTTCCTTCCTTTTCAACCCCAAACCACAACCCTTCTCTCATACATTTTAAAACTCTTCAAAAGATTTTCTCAAACTTTTGACAGCAACTAACTCTTCCAAACCAACCTTAAAACCCCCAATCTGTTGCTGCCAGGAAATTTCCAGCAACCAGTTCCTCTAAAAACATAACCCACCACTTATTATTATGTACAACATCCATAATCTGAATGATACAAAGCTTCAAGAAAAATAAATACAAAAAGCTTCCCTACATCACTGGTTGTGTCACCTTGGCATCTTTTAGGGAGATTGAGAATACTTATCAGGAGAACAAATCAAATAACCAGGGAAAGGCCAGCTGGAGAATTGAAATAAAGTCAGGTCCAAGAACTCATCAAGGAAAGAAGAAAAGTGGCAGTGAAATGTTTTAAGATTCAAAAGCAAACTGTGAATGGGGTTCAATAAAACAATTTTTTGCTTTATGATGAAAGCTTGCCAAATCATAGCCACATGCAATGCAATACAAATTGTTTTTCATTTAATTTGGCACAACCCGCAAATTTAACTAAGTGTTTATTAAATGCAGCAGTCCATGTTGGGGAAAAAAGAAGTCAACCAACAACCTAGTAATGAACAAGACCTCGCTTCAACATTAATCATATAAACAGGAAGTTTCATAGTAAGAGTTAGAGAGAGAGAAGAAGAAAGCAAGGGAACTTACAGTCCAACTTTTCACCAACACCAAGAACTTCCTGCACATTCCGGGTCATTATTTGCTGAACTTCATAGAGTTCATCATTCAACTTTGCAATATTCCGTTGAGAGCGGGTGTCCAAATACAATTTCTTAATTTTCTGTATATATGTATCTAATAAACACCCCCCCCCCCAAAAAAAAAATAATAATAAAATTAGAGATGAAGGAAGAGATATCTAGCAACAAACACATACAAATTCATGAAGAACTATTTTAACTTAGAAAAATAGTACTAAGGAAAGGAAACATGGTTAGTTTCCACTGAAGTAATACCAAATTTAATGAATGCGTAAGGTCTAGCTGCAGTTTCAATTTGATCCCCATTGACTCTCTCAAACTCATTCTTGAGCTCTTCCAAGTACTGAAAAGCTAATTTTTTTGGATAAGAACGATCACACATAGTCAGATAACAAACACGGCCTTCAATGATATAGCTGAATGCTTGTGTCAAGGTGTCCAAGTTACAAATGGTATAGAAGGCAAGAAGGTATAATCTCATGAAACTCAAATGTTTAGAAAACTATATGTCATGGGTTTTTCATAGATTAAAAGGCAACATGTTCTTAATATAGAAAATATCGTCATGCTGTGGCAGTTTTGACCTGTCAAGGAAACTGCACAACCGCTGAGCCCAACCCACTACCAAACAATAGTTTTCAACAAGCCAACAATCCACCACTCTTTTAGATATAGCCCACCACACCCCAAACAAACATAGAATCATGTCCAAAGTTCTTTGTTTGCATTAAAATGGAGGAGGAAATCATTAGAGGTTTCCCCCCTCTTCTTACACCTGCAGCACCAATCTACCACTATTATATGATTGTCAGGATTAGGATTTTCCCTAATGCTACTGAGCAACAACAGTCACTCTCATAGGAGCCTTGGTCTTCTAAATACTCTTCCACGGGAATGCGGAGCCTTCACTAGAGCTCTCAAAACTTCATAGAAATTTGTAGCCTTTGGATGGAATCCAGCACAGTTTGTCTTCTCCACCCCACCCTTTATGGGATTTTACCATTTCCTTTCACACCCCTCTAACTGTGCTCTGGCATCTAAAAGGTCATAACCATTGCAAACCTTTTTTCAACCAAAAAAAAAGCCAGACTCTAACAAGTGGAGACATTACAGTACCAACTTAGTCCCAAGATATTCTATTCTTGGTAAAGAACATCATTATATTTGACTGGCATGCAATTTCAAAGCAAATAGAAAAGACACTTAAGACAGATAATTAAGTTGAAATCAGAATGAAAAAAGAGATTAGAAAAATAAACAAGAAAATGGACAAAGTAAGGGATGGTGGTTCCATCCATATGACACAACTTGTAAATTTTTAACAATATAATAAGTGACAACAAAAATCAGGATACTGGAATATATAGGGACCAGTTTCTATCGACATTCTTGAGGATTCGTTATGGCCCTTTGACAAATTTTTGAATATGGATTTAGCCTGCTGCTTGTAGAATTCATCTTGTGGATCCCGACCTGCATCCAGCCCTTCTGCTAATGGTAGGCCATCAGTAACACGAGCTATCATGGTTAACTTCACCATATCTCTAGCCTCTCCAAACTAAGTCCAAATCAGTAACCCTCTGCCAGACAGGAAGTACGACAGTTTAGGGTGGAAGATAAGCACTTTAAAGTCAAATAGTAACATGGGTTAGCCAATCAAATACCGAGAACATAAACCACTTCAAGATGAGTAAACGCTCACCAAATGAATATCCAACTAGTAAAATTGCTTCTCTCCCTTTCCTAGAAAATAAGGACTAAATCATAAACGTTTTTAAAATAAAAACTTAAACAAGGAATAATTCCCTAATAACACCATCTAAAACTTACATGGATTCACACATATAAAAAATTTATAAAAAAAAAAATCTACAAAATTTACCTAAGAAAGTATACAACTAATTATTGTCTAATTATTCAAGTTAAAAAGGCAAACATATTTCTTCCATCAGTTTGACTAAGAAGAGAGAACTTGAGGCAAAGAGATGGAGCAAGTAATAGGTGAATATCCAAAGGTTATGTCAAGGATTGAATGGAAACATGATAACCACATTCATAGCCAATCTCATAAAACCTTCAAAATTCGAAGTTAATGTACAATATGACACACACAGATATGTGGCAGTTGATTGGTTGGATACCCCTCAGTTTCTTAATTCTGTATACCGCAAAGTGAACCAATATTCTCAGTTTTGGATTATTTATTTGTCAACCCCCATCAGAGAATAAAATAGAACACAAAATTGTAAGCTCTCAAGAGCGAAGGGCTCTGACTGCATGCCTGTTGAAGAATGAGCCAACAACTCATAGGCAATGGCTTGGTCAAGGGAACCCACTGGAGCACTAAATTAGAATGGGAGGTTCACCACCACATGATCGCATTTCTTTGGTTGGTTCTTTTGGTTGATTAGACTTTGTCTACACCCCCTACTACTACTTCATGAAGATAAAGATCATCACAAGGAAGGTTTGGATATTGGATTGGTATTATATGTGCAAGTGTAATGGTGAATCGGTTGACCATCTCTTTCTTCATTGTCCAGTTGCTATGGATTTGTGGTCTACAGTTTTGGGTTTATTTGGAGTAAGCTAGGTTATGCCGTAGTCAATTGTGGGGCTCATAGCTTGTTGGCAAGGCAGGCTTGGACATCATCGAAATAGTCATATATGGTTAATTGTTCCCCATTGTTTAATGTGGTGTCTTTGGAGGGAAAGAAATAGTAGGTGTCTTAAAGATAATGAGAGATCCATACCAGACCTCAAGTTATTTTTCTTTAAAACTTTATTGGATTGGTTTTCTACTTTGCAAAACCAATCATTCTCTTCTTTCTTTCTTTTTTCTTGATTCTTGTAATTTTTGTACTTGATTTGTTGACCCCTGTACACTCCTTGTATTCTAGGGTGTCCCTTTTTTGATATCAATAAAACTTATTACTTATCAAAAAGATCATCACAAGAACAAAGAATATAAATCATTCTTATCGGTCTCTAACTTTTTCAATCTTAAACAACCGCTATTTCATCCCACAACTCCATAAATATCTGCCACACCTTCCCCCCAAAAAAGAGTTAGTTCCACAAAGCATCTCACCGTAATTTAAGATAGTACGAGAACTAAAATGTAACTTATGGGGCACTTAAGGGTTACTTACAGACCAGTTTAATTTCCATGAAGATCCTATTCAATATCCCAAGGTTGATGGTACCTTATGCATTACTGAGAATTGACAATAATAAGGCATTTCAAAATGGTATAGAAAGTAGTTCTACACTCACTCAAATATTCTATGTAAACAAAGACAAGAAGAATTTGAAAAGAGAGAGAGGTGAGCACTAGAAAATAAAAAGTTGTATCTAGTGCACAAAGCTCCCGCTTCTGTAGGTTTTGGGAGATATAATTGGTACACAACCTTATCTCTTTCTTTAAAAGGCTGATTTCAGACTCAAACCCTCGACATTTGCTTTGGGTGAAAGGCACTTGCCATTGCACCAAGGCCCAACCTCAAGGTGAGCACTAAAAAATGAATAATAACATTACATTTTAAGTTAATACCAAGGATTATAGAAAATAAATATATCATTGGATCAGTCACAAATTATCTAGTCCATGTAAGGATCAATGAAAAGAGCATAGAAAGAGCATTATATTAATTTTATTTTGATCTTCTTTAAGGTAGGTTTCTGACTGTCAACCCCACAATTCAGACCTCTTACACTCTAGGAAATGATCTTTATATTCATGGACTCAATTGTATTCCCTCTCCTTTCTATTACTATTCCTCTCTAATCCTTTGGCATCATAGTCCAAACTAGTTTTTTTTATAGTTAATAAAAATTTTATTGATAAGAAAAGTACAATGTGTTTACAATAGTAAACCCACTGCACTTGAAATGGATACAAACAAATCAAAGGGAAGAGCTAACAGAAATAAGGAAATTAGACATGGAAATACAATGCGTAAAACCCCAAATACGAGACCACTCAAACAAAATCCCAGCTAGCAAAGACTTCAAAAGATCTACAGGTCTCTCAATATCTTCAAACGTTCAAGAATTGTGTTCCCTCCAAATTAAAACCCCATATATATTATATTTTGGAGAAAATATTGTGTTAGGTTAATTTGATTAACCCTAACACCGATTCTATTATACTCAAATCATAGCATGCAAATTACGCATGAACCCCCACAAGGGTTAAAAATTGCAAATTTAAATAAGATCTGGACTATATATTTCACTACTCCCCTCAAGTTGAGGTGAAGATATGGCACACGCACAGCTTGCTTAAAATGGTATAAAAAATCTACTTGAGAGTCCTTTGCTATTCAAGTAAAGGCCCGTCATACGCAATTGAGTTTTAATACTGTATACTGTTCTAGAATGAATCAATAAAAACCTATCAAAAAGAGCAAAAATAATGTTTAGGAGGTATTTATCGATTGATACAGTTATGGTCAGGGTTCATGTTCATTTCATAATGAGTTGGTGTGGCAATGTGCAGACTGGGTTTTTCCATTTTCATTCATAGAACATGATTCAGGTGGGCCTTTCTCTTCGTGATTTGTGTTCAATTCTATCAACCTCAGCCTTGTCCCAAATGCTAATTTTGTGATTATAATGTTTATTTTGTATTGCTTCTGGTTTTGTTTTGTTTCTAATTACCTTATGTATTAAGTTTTTATAGGGCTGGACTTGGGTTCAGATGGATAATATAGGAAATTTGGCAAAATATAAGGGGCATCATGAGGAATTAGATAAAAAATTTCAAGTATTAGTAATCCATTCCCCTCCTTTCCCTCCTACTTAAACTCTCAAATAAGGTATGGACTTCCATTTCATTCTTTATAAACTCTCAAATGTGATTATGGAAGGAATATTCTTTAAAAACTCTATTTGTTCCATTCCTCCCCCCTCCCCCCTTTTGATGAGGACAAGGAAGAGCTCAAGGAAAAAGAAGATTAAATATATAAAGATTCAAGAATTGTGGTCTAGTTTTGATGTCGGCCCTTCTTTGCACCTTTGATAGGTCATTTTAGTTATTAGTAGAGTCTTTTAGGTTGAGAAGCTGCTGGATCAGTTTTAATTAAGTTCTATTAGAATAAGGGCAATTTGGTAATTTCCAGAAATCTGGAAATGGCTGTCCTTGGCAGTACCAAAGGCCCATGAGTCTTATTTTATGTTTACGTATTATTAAGTCTTTTATTTAATTATTATTAGTATTTCTATTCATTCTAGGAATAGGTTATTTAGAGTCCAAGTCCTACTAGGAAAAGGATAACTATAGCCTCTATATAAAGGCTCTTTTGTAGTTATGTTATTTCAGAATATTTTGATTAATAAAATTCAGCAGCTTATTTTAAGCTTTGTTTGTGTGATGCAAACTTCTCCAAGATGTGATGCCAAGGAACCCTAGGTGTGATGCTTAGGAAGACCTAGGCATGATTGCCTGGTGTTTTATTTATGTTATTTTATGTTTATCCCCTGTTTCAGCCCCAAACAGCCGTCAACATTCATACTTTTCTAACCTAAACTCTTAAACAATAATCCTTATTCAAGAATTCATCAAGAAACCTAGTATAGTGCTGAACTTCTTAACGGTCCTGCATCACCTTTCCCCCTCCCAAACGAAGTGGAAGCTTTTTATTTTGCCACTACCACAGTCTTTTTTTAACACAAATGTAAAGAGGAAACAAGAATAGACAAGTATACACATGGACATTAAACATAAAAACAATAATAATAATAATAATTTTACATTTTGCTGCATTTCAAATTCGCTCTGCATGGATTATTCCATTTTCATGTTTTCATGGAAACTTTACATCCTTTAAGTTACCTTGCTCCCTATCCTTTCTACTCTGCTTCATTTAGAGTTATAATAGCCCAAGCCCACTTGCAGGCTCAAGCCTGTGAAACTTACATCCTACCCTTGTACATGTTGTACTAGCATTATTTGACCTAGGAATTTGTGCCTATATATGGAGGCCTCTCTCTATACAGTTGAATGTGTAATGAAGGATCTTAGCCCTCTCATTTACATTCTTAAACTTGAAATTACATCCTCCTTGATTGGATATTATCTAAAACAGCTAAGTATTGGATATTATATAAAATAGCTAAGTATTGGATATTATCTAGCACAACTAAGTATGCCTTAGATCTACTTTTTCATGCATGTCTCTCTAATAGAAAGATTGCTGATACTCCTATAAAGACTAATGCATGCCTCACTACTCATGATGGTACAAGATGTCACATTGTGCCAACAACTGGTTGGAACCTTGTGTATCATATTGTCACTTGAGCTGATATCTCTCCTATGTTGTTCATCAAGTCCGTCAATATATGGAGTTCCTCACTCCACACACTTTGCAACTGTTCTCTGTATTCTCATCTATGTCAAGCGTAAATTGTTTCACAGCCTCCATTTCTCCCCTTGGTCCTCTTTGGTACTTCAAGCTTACACCTATGCTAACTAGGTATGAGACCCTATCAATTGCCATTCCACCATGGGGCTCTGTTTCCTCCTTGTTGAATCTCTTATCTATTGGTGTAGAAAGAAATAAATGATTGTTGCCCATTCTAACACTGGGACTGAGTATCAAGCCTTAGCTGTTACTACCTCTAAACTTTTTTAGTTTCACTAGCTACTATAGGATATAGGTGTCTCTCTCTCTCTCTCTCTCTCTCTCTTCAGCCATTATAGTGCATTGTAGTAGCAGAATTGTCATCAGATCGTCCATAACAATGTCTTTCATGAGCGAACAATACATATTGAGATCAACTTTCAGTTTGTTCACATCATCTACTTCAGGGCACTCAATAGCTTTGTTCGATCTCCCCCTAGAATGAGCTTGTTATCCGCCAGGCCGATTTCATCATCCTGTCAGTAAAACTCACCTTGAGTTTGAGGGGGGTTGTTCGAGTTATATTAGCTCGAGCCCACTTATGGGCCCAAGCCTGTTGTACTTGTTGTACTACCCTTATATTTGTTGAAGTAGCATTATAAGACTTTAAAAGATTTGTGTCTATATACATACAGGCTTCTCTCTCTCTCTCTCTCTCTCTCTCTCTCTAGAATTGAATGTGTGCTTAATATAAACAATTTTACAATTTTCACATAGTAAAAATGAACACAGATGACCCTTTCCAAAATGCATATAGTAACACCGAATTGTTTCATTTTGCAATCAAATTTTTCTACAGAATTAAGAAAAGCGTGGACCAACACTGATAACCCATAATGGAGAATAACAAAAAGCAGCATGAATAGCCTTTTTAATCTGATGAAAACATATACATGAGCAAACAAACAAACAAAAAAACAAAGGGAATTTGACATAAATTGCATAGTAAAATGCATGTGCAACAAACAATATTGAAAACCAGATTTCGTTAATAAAATATGAAAACCCACTTCTTCATCATCATCATCCAATGCCTTAATATTTTTCAATTCTTCATTTTTCTATAACATACATCGTTTCGTCCATAGCAATTTGGAAAACTAATCAGACACTCAAGAAAAATATTAAATAAAAAAAAAATATATATATATATATATATATATTGATAGATAGCATGAGATGGAATGGAATCAAAATTTATAAAACAATTAATTTTGAGAGGAATTATAAAATTAATTAATAGCGAGAAAGAGAAAAAAATAAATATATATATATAAATTGAGGAAAACCTGGTGACCTTGACCGCGACGCGTTTCAAAATCAAAATTTCGCTTTCTTTTCTTATTTCGTCAATTTGAATTTTGGTAGAAACCACACCCAGTAGAGAGAGAAAGAGGGTTCAATTTGAATTTATATATAGCTTTCGACTTTTTCACTTTTAACTGCAAACTCTCTTTTAATTGGCTTACTCACGCAAAAAAGGATGGACAGCTTGTGATTAATGTCACCCTTGTCGGCAAGTCAAAAGTAGCGGAGCGCCACTTACTCATGATTTGATACGTGTGCAAATTTTAGCAAAATTTATTTATTATTTTGTACTGTTCACTCATGTGCTTCCTGTACTGTTCACTCATGTGCTTTTTCTTCATTTCTTTTTTCTTTTTTTTTTCCCTTTTTTTTCTTCTTTTTCTTTTTTGGTAAAATATGTGGCATTTTATTACTTTTCATACAATGAATTATTGATATCTTCAAGAGTTTTATAACTTTTTTTTTTTATAAAGTTTTAACTTATAGTTGAAAAAGTGTAGGCGAGAATTGAATCTTAAGTGTGCGTTTGGGAAGCGCGTTTTGCGCTTCCCAAACGCGTTTGCGTTTTTCTTTTTCTTTTTTCTTTTTTTTTTTCTTTTCAGCTTTCCCAGCCGGCTTTTTGTACTGTTCATTACTGTTGCGGCTACTGTTCATTGAACAATAGCCGCAACATTTGACTTTTCCAGACAAATTTTACTGTTCACGGACCCACAAATTTCACTTTTCAGCAACTTTTTCATTAAAAATAGATCCCACGGTACTATTTACACATTTAAAAATTATTTTGCTACAGTGTTTTCAGTTTTCAGCTATATCCAAACGGACTATAAATCTCTTATTCAACTATCAAATATTTTACCAGTTAAACTAACAAAACCCATAAGAGTTTTATAACTCAATGAGGCTGCTTGCACCAAAACCATAACTAAGGATTCGTCACAAGCACAAAGAGGTAGTACAACCAGCCTACTTGTATATCCCATGACATGTTTCCCTATGTGGTTATCTCCACAATAGCAAGTGGTTACACTTATCTGTTATTCCAAGGAAAATAAAAAGTAATTACTCTTTATTAAAAAATTGGAAACTTTTATCAAAAAAAAAAAAATTAGAAACTTTACTTTGATACAAAATAAACACTAAATTTTAATAATCCAATTAAAAACAAGACTTTAAAACCCTTTAAATTCATAAACTCAATGAGTCTATTAACTAAATGTAATAGAAATTCAAATAAATTGTGACTTAAACCAAGCACCCAAACAAAAAAAAATCCTTCCACGTGAAATTTAATGATCTCTAGTTTTTTACTATATAAGAGTTTGTGAAAAATTATAATAATTACCTATTAAGTTTTTTTTTTTTTTTGAAACCAAATCCAATTTTTATTAATTCTCAAGAACTGTCAAAATACAAAGCTTCTAAAGCAACTGGGGGGGAGTCATCCATCCATACAATTTCATCATCCATATTTTTTGCAAATCGAGCTAGAGAATGCGCTACAAAGTTAGTTGTACGTTGCACACAGCTCACTGTCAGAGTGGTAATCCCTGCTGCCAAACATTTCACATCCTCATACAGGTGTCCCAGCCGAGAAAACTCAGTCCGTGAACTCAGTATAGCCTTCATGACCACTGAGTTGTCTCCCTCTACCACTATATCCGTGAACCCCGTGTCTACAGCAAACTCTAATGCTTTTCTACATGCGAGAAGTTCAGCCTCCTTACTATCTGCAACTGATGGTCCTCTATCTGACAAAGACGCCATAACTTCCCCCCTCTCATTCCAAATTATAGCCCCGAATCCCGATGCATGAATTTCCTGGAAAATGGCTGCATCGAAATTGAGTTTAAATTGGTTTTCAAGCGGTGACACCCATCTCGAGCTCCTCTCTACCACATCCGGTACAGTAAAGTGGTCCTGTGATGCTCTGTACTCCTCCAGAAAAACAGAGGCCCGCTGCACCAGTTGAGCCGGGTCTTGAATTGCCCCTCCTGTCATGACTTTATTTCGCTGTGTCCACAACATCCAAGCTTGCACCAGAAACATTTCAACTTCCTCCAAAGGCAACCTATTAGTCAACACCTCCAGTAGTTGCAGAAAACCATCTTGGCCTCCTCCACACTTTTGTATTCTCTTCATACTCCCTGCCCATACATCCACCGCCACATTGCATTCTTGTAAAACATGTAGAACCGATTCCATTTCTCTTTGACACAACTCACAGGTACTATCATCAATCACTCGTCTCCAGACAAGATTTTCCCTGGTAGGGAGGATATTATGACAAGCCCTCCACCCGAAAATTTTTATCTTATTCAGAAGTTTGAGTTTCCACAGCTTGCTCCACACCAGGTTGACATCCATTCCTTTAGAACACTCCCCTTGGGATTCCACTTCCCTCCCCAGCTGTTTCGCTAAATGATATCCAGATTTAACAGTATACTTCCCCTCCCTGTTATGTAACCAAAACAGCTTATCACTACTTAGCCTCCTGCTTAGTGGTATTTGGAGAATGGCATCAGCATCTTCTGGATGGAATTTCATTTCCACCAATTGTCTGTCCCAGGTCCAAGTTGTCCAGTCAATCAACTCCACCACCCTCCACTCCCACTCATCATTTTGTGGTGGGTGAATCACCATGTTGGTTGGGTGATTGGGAATCCATTTATCCCGAGTAACCCGAATTGCCAACCCATCTCCCACTCTCCAGCAGCTTCCTCTTCTTAAAATTTCTTAAGCAGCCATGATGTTTCTCCAAACATAGGAGCTGTTTGGAGTCTCACCCGCTTCCAAGAAATTGCACCTAGGAAAATATCTTGCCTTAAAGCACCCATACAGTAGTGAGTTTGTTTCCTGCATTAACCTTTATCCCTGTTTGGCTAACATTGCGAGATTAAAACTCTGGATATCTCTAAAACCCATCCCTCTCTTCCTTTTTGGTTTGGACAACAAATCCCAATTCTGCCAATGAATTTTCCTTTCATTGCCCACTTGTCCCCACTAGAATCTTGCACACATGGCATTTAGCTCATTACACAACTTCACTGGTAACTGAAACACCCCCATCGTGTAGGTAGGCACAGATTATGCAACTGCTTTAATGAGCACTTCCTTCCCCACTCTAGACAATAACTTGCCCTTCCAGCCTTGTAATTTTTTCCAAACTCTATCCTTGAGAAAGGAGAAAGTTTGGTACTTTGAACGCCCAATCAAGGTAGGTAGACCCAAGTATGACTCGAATCTGTCAACCTCCTTAACCCCCAATGTGCCTTTAATCCAATCCCTTTGCCTTGCCACCGTATTGCTACTAAAAAACACCGATGATTTTTCAAGGTTGATGCATTTTCCAAATGCCAATGCATACAGCTGCAAAATCTCCATAATCACTCTAACCTCATCTCTAGTAGCACGGCCAAAGAGCAAGGAATCATCCGCAAAAAGGAGGTGGGAGATACTAGGAGCTCTACGGCATATTTTTACACCATGTAGCCTATCTTCCAATTCAGCTTTTGTCAGTAATGATGTAAATCCTTCTGCACATAGAAGAAACAAATAAGGAGACAACGGGTCTCCTTGGCGGAGCCCCCTAGAGGGTTTAATATTACCATATGATTTACCATTAATACAAACAGAGAAAGAAGGCGTGGAGATACAACTTATTACCCGGTCAATCCAAAACTTGGAAAAACCCAATTTTGTCATAACGCCTTTTAGAAAGGCCCACTCCACCATGTCGTAAGCTTTACTAACATCCAGCTTCAAAGCAAAGGAACCATTTTTTCCTTTTTTATGGGAGTGCATGGCATGTAGCTATTCATAGGCAACTAAAATATTATCTGTAATAAGTCTCCCGGGTACAAAGGCACTCTGAGTGGGAGAGATCAACTGGGGGAGAACTTGCTTCAATCTGTTCGCCAAAACTTTTGAGATTGTTTTGTAAATTACGTTACACAAGCTGATGGGTCTAAAATTTGACATTTTTTTCGGGGATTTAATTTTTGGAATGAGAACAATTTGAGTAACATTAACATCAGGTAACATAATCCCATTATTTAGAAAATCTAACACTGCATTAATCACATCATCACCAACCACATGCCAAAATTTTTGATAAAAGAGAGCATTCATACCGTCTGGACAAGATATTCTGCATTTCAGGAGTAATTCTGTGATGAATGGCCTCAAGACATTCCTCCATCTGGTCACAATCACCTGCTTTGAACATGTTCTCAAAATAATTCATCGCCACTTCTGCAATCCCATCATTCTCCGTCACCCAGTTATTTGCCTGGTCCCTTATCCCCTCAATAAAATTCCTCATTTTTCTCTGTGATGCTTTAGAATGAAAAAACTTCGTGTTCTTGTCTCCATGTTTCAACCAAGAAATTCTTGAACGTTGCGCCCAATAGATTTCTTGTTTTAACAAGAGATCATCCAACTCTTTGCTAGCTGCCAAAAGGACAATTTTGCTATCTTCAGTTAACTCTCCCTTCCCAAGTGCCTCCACCTTAGCTTGGAGTCTTTTAATTTTTTCCACGTCTGGGTGAGTTCTAGTTGAACCCCAAGCATGCAAATCAACACCACACGTTGCTATTTTCTCCCTTATTCTTGCCAAACCCAAATCTGCCCTTGCTTCTTTATTCCATGCATTGTGAATCACTTGCTCACAATCCTCCCATAGAAGCCACGCCTCCTTGAATTTGAAACTTCTTGAAAATCTTGGACAAATTTTATTGGCTTTCTTTATATGAAGGATTATTGGTGCATGGTCTGATGCATAAGAAAATAGGTGTGTTAGAGAGCTTGCTGGAAACTTTGCTCTCCAACTCTCCATGGCCACAACCCGATCAAGACGTTGCCTAGTGTTGGCAGCACCTGGCCTTTTGTTGTTCCATGTGTAGGGATACCCATGAAACCCCAAGTCATGTAATTGGCATCGCTCCAACGCCTCCCTAAACTCCTCCATTTGCTTGTATGGTGGTGGCCTCCTACTTAGTTTCTCTGAAGAGTGCAAGATTGCATTGAAATCTCCTATGCACATCCAAGGACCATCTACAAAAGACAACAAATGAGTTAGCAAAGCCCAAGATTTAAACTTCTGATTCGATTTCGGCCACCCATAGAAACCGTTCAGATACCAAACAAACCCATCTTCCTCTATCACCTTCGCTAATACATGGTTTTCCGTGAAATTAATTACATCAAGTACCACCTCCTCTTTCCATAGTAGTGCTAAACCTCCCCCTGAATCAAGTTTCTTGACTATGAAATTACCTATTAAGTTATTCATAATAAAATTACATATTATGTTAACTTATATCTAAATTTAGTAAATTATATTAAAAGTTTTTTCATACAAGTCTTGGTTGCATAAGGTAGACAACCTCTCCTTATTTTCTCCTCTATTCCAATATCCACTTGTCATGCAATGCATTCTATTATTATAAAAAAAAATTTGGTAGAAAAAAGAAATTCATACATCACAAAATTATTGGTTTGATTAGCACCCATCCTTGCCAAACCATAAACACAGATGTTTGTTTCGCAAATGTAATGACTAATTCAAATATGGGGAAGCTAGGAAATCAACAACCTACAATCATCCATAATGGAAGAGACAGCATTATTAGAGAAATTTAGAATTAGCTAACAAGTCAACAATAGCTTTTGCATCTAACTCTATTTCTAAGGCTGTTAACTAGAGATTTGAGTATTTAAAAAATGATTCATGTTTCCGTACTAGACAATCTGATAAGAACTGTAGTGTAGGCCGCCAAATCTGACAATCCTATGTCATTCTTATGATACTATCCTATCCAATTCCAACTTACATCCTACAAAATCTTCAAAACTAAACTAAAAGTATTAAACCATACCAACGTCAACTTCTGTTGTTCTTACGCTCTATTTGTTTCATCGGAAAACCTTCTATAAAGATAATTTTTCACATTTTTCAATGTTTGGTAGTATAAAAAAAGATTGGTTAATGGAAAACTATCTTTAGTCAATGGAAAACTCTTATAAAAATAAGACTTATTTTTTTGTAGGTTGTTTTCCAAAAAAAAAAAAATTTGGAAAACAATCTCTCTCTCACAAAGTGCATAGCTCCTATAAATACTATTGTAAGGACTAGATAAGCTGGCAGCCTAAGCCCACTTAGAAGAGTGAGTTGTATAGTTCAACTTTGGCCCAAATCAATAAAATTTGTAAGAGATGGAAACAAATAACAAGAGAGGGCTCTGCTCGAGGATGAAAATAAGGAAGAAAAAGCTGATATTATTGAATAGATGAGTTAATATCTCAATACAAGCTAGCCCGAGGAGGCCAAAGTCATACAAAAATGGTACTGTTCACTCTCTCCTCTCAGTGCTCTTCTTGTTTCTTTTTCTATTTTTTGATACTTATCCCTCGATCTCTTTCTTTGAAAACCCTATCTTTCTTACATACTCCTCCCTCCTTCACATTCTAGCTTTCCATCTTTACCAAACAAATCTCCCCTCATGACACTTGTCTCTTTTTGCATCTGAAGAAGGTGGTAGAAGAAGTTTGCTTAGCTATGATTTACACTATTCAGGTCACTTTCTCATCAATGCAACTGATAAATCTATTGCCCACCATTTAATGCGGAGGCAAGAGGCTACCCCAAACTAGAAACTTCCCATATTATCATTGATTCTCTCTCTTCAGACTCTTCTTCCCACTTGGAACGTCTTAGAGTCCATTGTCTCATCCCTTCCTCTCCTCGGGCGAATTTCCTCCTCGGGCCCGTGATATCCCCACATCAGTACTGCAACTCTTCAACTTCATCCTCGGTCCTCAAGCACCCACAACTATCTTCTTCTAACCTAGGAAAAAATATTTTATTTCGCTCATTTAGCCTCTCTCACAATAAACTCTCACTTTTTTTCCTCCCTTTGTTTTTTCTCTCTTCTCACACCCTCACTATCACCCCTACTGGCTTCTTCTCTTCCCACAAATTTCTCTCTCTATTTGCCTCTCTTCTCTCTCTTCTCCCTATTTCTTCTCCCCTCTATAACACTGTTCTTTAGTAAGGTTTTTTTTTTTTTTTCTTCTCACAGATCGGTCAACGGTTTTATAAAATTTTTTGGCATATTTATCAAACTATTTGTACTACATTAGTTTGCCAGTAAAACTATTTGGCCTATGTGGCATTTTGAACTATTTAAAATGGAACTTAAGGTTATAATGGTTATTTTGAATTATGAAAAGTATGGTTTATATATATATATATATATATATATATATTATGTATGTTACTGTTCATATACATGAGCAAGATGAGTATTTGAGATCATGAAAATTGGATAGCTAATTTTGATTGTATCCGTTATCAAAATTTTAGTTTGAAAACCAAATTCAATCTTGGTTTATATATATATATATATATATTAATTACATTAGGTGGGTTTACACAATACACATATTATACATGTTTTAAATTATACAAGAAATGTTATAAAAACTGTGGATACCAAACATTAGAAAAACATTCTCAAGCCCATTTTCAAGGTTATTACCAAATACCAAAAAATAAGATAGTTTTCTAGAAAATACTCTCTGAAAAATGAATCATTTTCCAGAAAACATTAATACCGAAACAAACAGAGCGTTAATGATAGTGTTGGGTGACAAGGAATTTTATAGTCTCTAATGCACTAAAAAAAGTAGGTCAGTAAACAAGTTGAGCTTTGTCGAGTAGTGCATGTTCAAGCTTGGCTCGTTAAGAAAATTCAAAAGCTCAAGCTTGGCTGAAGCTCATGACAAGCCTAAAAATAGTGTTTGAGTTTGAGCTAGTGAGAAAGCCAAAAAGCTTGAACTTGGCTTGGCTTGGCTTGGCTTGATTAATTTGTCAAGTCAAACTCAAGTTTAGTATCAAGCTCAAACTCGAGCTCAGATCAAGCTTTTGAGCTTGAGATCTAAAAAACTTAAATTATCAAATGCTTAAATCTCTAAAATTAAGAAAAAAGAAAAAGAAAAAGAAAATTATATACTTATTTTATCATGCATCTAGTCCTATTTATGATTAGTCATTATTCAGATTAAAAATTTATATAATTAAATTTATACATTCATCATTCGTTGTCTACCGCTTCAGAAATTGTTTAAAAAACAATTTTTATATTCATGTTAGATGGTGAAGAACTAGAAAAATACTTGTTTATAACTATTATGAATGAGAAAATACTAACATGTTTCATAACTTTATTTTAGATGATTGATAGGAAAGAATCATTCGTGGCCCACTTGATTAATTAATTTATTTTTAAATATAACTATAGTCTAAAGTGATTCTTAGTCAATTTAGAGGGATGAAAAAAATTAAGGTAGTAAGTAATAGTCTCATATTGGTCATGTCATTATTAAGATATGGGTAATGAGTATATTTAACAAACACATATAAACTTATAAATGAGTCTATACTTGAATTGTTTTGTATCAAGCCTAATAGCTCATAAGCTTGTTTGTGAACAAATTTGTTTGCTTGGGCTCAGCTTGTTTATTAAACGAGCCTAAAGCTAAGGCTCAAGCTTGGCTTATTTATAAACAAACAAACATGAACGAGTTTTTTATCGAGTCGAGCCCAAGTTGTTCATGATCGGCTTGGTTTATTTATAGCCCTAGAAAAAAGGGACACCAGTCTATTGGCTCAACAGTTTGCTTCTCCAATTCAGACAGGTTGGCAATTTAATCCAATCAATTCAAAATCAATTAACCTACATCAAATTGATCACCCCTACTACAATGTGAAGGAATGCAACCTTTTTTTTTTTTTTTAATTTGATTAATAATATCTCTTCAAAGCTGTTTGGCAAGAGCAAGCAGCAAGCTACTCCACTTCAGCTAAATAATCATCATTTTTAGCTGGGGTTCCTACTCTGGAAAAAAGCAAGCACAGCAGATTTATTAGTATCAGTTACACAGTAAAAAAGAAATTTCACAATCAGAGAATCATAAAGGACTCGAAATGATTGAAAAATCTGAATATAATGAGGACAGTATCAATAATAAGTTGGGAAACATAAAGGATAATTTTTGAAGGGAAGGAGGCTAATTAGATAGGAGAGCAAGGAAAAGAGGCTTATGTTGCCGTTCTTAAATTGGTAATGACAGAGAAGCAGCATTCATCGTCATTCTGAAAAGGTATGCTCAACATAGCCCATTCTTGCCCAAAGCAAATTGAGGCCTGGCTTGAACTTCTCTAGCACCAGTCATGGGCTTTCTCACCTGAATCAACCAGCCCAAGCGAGCCAGTCCTAAGCTCAGAGCTGGATTATTCCTATCTCAATTTCCTCTCTATAAACTAAGCAACTAACCGTTGCATTTCAACCATTCCATTTAAGAGACAACTCACAATCACAAAACGAAATCTCCTTTCTCCAGGATTGGCTCCATGTAATACCCATTCTGGCAGGAATGCAAATTGGTTTCTCCAAGAAGCCAATGTCTTAGACCGACGCATCGCATCATGAAGTTAGACCATTCCAAAAAATTACTCAGCAATTCTCAGCCTCAATCATCATCCACATCTTCTCTAACAAGCATCACCCCATAAGCATATTCACATCAAGAATGCCATAAGTTTTATCATTCTAGCTGTTCCCCACGAAAGCTTTTTAAATATATTTATTTCAAAAAGTAAGAAGCTTAACAATTAGTTACCTCTCCTTCAGCATCAAAATAGCCGTATGCACAGCATCATCAAGCTCCATATCATCTGTGTACAGTGTACTATAATGGATAGGGGAACATAGTCAAGTGACAGAAGAATTGGCAAAACTTAACAACAAAAAAAATTTGGGGATAAAGAGTGGGGTGGGAGTGGTTTTGACAGATAATAAAGTTAAGTGAAAATATTGTACATCGGTTATTGCAAAACACATAAATATATCAATGCAAGTCGATATATTAACTCTATGATGGATCAGTAAGAAAATGGTATAGGATGTGCAATGTTTATCTTCGGGAAAACCATGTTGCTAGATGAATGTACTCGGTCCAGCATGCATATAAGGCTAAATTCTCCTAGAACCAGATCATGTAATTGCATCATAAAAAGTCACAAACTGAGTGTATGTGAAAGGATTACATTCTTTGATCTCAACTTATTGTTAATATTAACAACATAAAAAATTTAGAATAAGGAAGCAACAGCTCTTAAACCAGTTTGAAATGTAAGTGGCAACAAAATTCTAAATCAAATACCTCTTCTCTAGGAATATTTTTGCGATTGAAACATTCTTCCCCATTGCCAAGGCCTTCCATGAGAAATAGGAATCCACCTACAGAAAAATATATAATAACAATCAATATTTGTAGAATTAACTTATATGCCAAAGTACTAGAAGAAAAGATATAATTTTACTTTCATCAAATAATTATACTCTCTTACAGCTGGCCAAAATGCTTAAATTGATTAAAATTTTCAATTTTTGATTGAATCAAATTAGTTTACTTATTAAAAATCCCCCTAAAAAGATTTTGCTAAACAGTAAACTCTTGCAATCCAGCTATGATCAAATTGTAACTCAGCCAGCCATATGACAAGGCATCCGTAGAGAGCTAATATTGTATAAGTGGTACTATTGGGTTGTACTCCTCTAAAAGAGTCTAGAATACTCTAGTGGTGAGGTGTCTCCACCAACTGCCAAGAATATTCTTATCCATTTGTAACTAACTCTCCTATATAAGTGAATAATAGAGGCTGAAGGCTGTACAATTTTCCTCAGCTCCTCTTTATGAATACCCTTCTAAAGATTCTTCACTAACAGCATCAAACTAATCTCTTAAAGAGTAAACTATATTGCAATTAAGACAAGGCAAAGACAAAAGAATTTTATAAATTTAGTGCAAAAGAAGGTTTCTGTATGCCAACAAGTTCAGAGGTGCAACCTATTAGATGATCTAGACATAAATTGCAGCCAGTTAGTAACTATAATTTAAAGCATATCAGGGAAACATTACCTGGTATAATTGTGGCCCATAGTCATCAAATCCAGTAACCAGCAGAAATACTCCGGAGGGCCTTACACCACTGTCATGATCTCATTGCATGTTATGTGATCTAAAGCAAATCCAACACCTCTAGTCGTTAATTCTTTATATCCAATCTTGCAATGTAGAAGATTCAGAAACGTTGTCTCATTAAGGTAGCATAAAAAGCAAGGAGCTGCTTACAAAGGACCAAGTTGGGCTTTTGTGACTTTGACATGAAGTAGCTTAGAGTTCTCAGTGTATAAACTTTCTTTTCTTACAAACTGCATGTGGATGGAGAAATCCATTTTAAATGCGCATGTAGCCATGTACATTCCCTTTGGTCTCCCTCTTAAGTTGTAAATACCATGCCACAATTCAGCTAGATTGTTATTGCATAAGTTATTACTCTTTCCACTAGGATAGTCCACAAAAGCCCAAAATACAAACATCTTCAGGATGCTAATCCCTTCAAGCTCAGGATCACTCCAATAAGCTACATGATGGAGCACTTCATCCTACAATAGCTCAGGAGATCAAAAGCTTGGCCTTTTGAGGGTGTTAATTACCACCATCTTTCCTCTTAATCGGTCATGAGAAGCATGAAGTGTCAGGCACATAACCAACCCCTTTGATCTGCAGAATTAAATTGTCCAAAACTGAATAAATAAGATTGGCCTTGCTGTGAGCTTTGTCCCTTGCAATAAATGAATGAACGTCTTTATTCAATTCAATCCAACTGCTTCCGGGTTCTTTTACCACCCCATTAAAGTCCATTCTTTTCCTCAGCCTTTTGACATCTTCCCACATACCTTTAGATGCAAAAATGTTAGAAAGTAAAATATATGATCCACTATCTGTTGGATCAACTGAAATTGCCATCTCTGCTGCATATCTCCCAATATCAACATTACCAGCAACTCTACACGCACTGAGCAAGCTCCTCCATACTACTGCTGCTGGTTTTATTGGCATTTTATCAATAAATTCCCTTGCCTCAGTGAGTCTACCTGCTCGACCCAAGAGAGAAACTATGCAAGTATAATGATCTGTTCCCGGTTCAATTCCAAAATGTGCCATTGATTCAAAGTAACGAAGCCCATCTTCTACAAGCCCCGCATGGCTACATGCTGAGAGCACACCCACAAATGTGACATAATTGGGTTTTACTCCCTCATCTATCATCCCTTTAAACATCTGAAGAGCGTCTTCTGCTTCCCCGTGCTGTGCATATGTCGAGATTATGGAATTCCAACACACAACGTCTCTCCAAAATGTGGAAGTAAACGTTTTGTGGGCCTCTTTTATACATCCACACTTAGCATACATATCCACGAGGGAATTTGTGACAAAAGGGTCAGAGTCTACTCCCAACTTTATGACTTGGTTATGTAACTGTTGACCATGCTGGAGACTTGCTAGGTTACTGGCTGCAGTGATCAATGCAGCAAAAGTGAATTCATTAGGTGTTTTCTTTGACAACTGTAATTCTGAGTAGAGTTTGAGAGCCTCTTCATTTTCCAACTGTTGAGTATATCCGAAAAACATTGCATTCCATACTACAATATCTTTTTCATTTATCTCATTAAATACAAGCCTAGCATCCCTTATACAAGAACACTTGGAATAAACATCTATCAGAGCACTGCCAGCAAATACATCCAGGGAGACCCCATACTTGATGATCAGGCTGTGAATTTGCTTACTCAGTTCTAATGTCAATAGTGCAGCCGATGCACCAAGAAGGCTTACAAACGTCAAGAGGCTTGGTGGTAACAATCTAAGCCTCATCTCGTGGAAAAGATCCAATGCTTCATGCAACTTCTCTTCACTTGAGTATCCTTCTATCATAGCATTGTAAGATACCACGTTATGATCAGCCATACCTTCAAAAACTCTTCTTGCATCAGTCAATGAATTGCATTTTGCATACATATCAATCAAACCATTTTTCACAAAATTATCATACTCAAGGTTTGCCTTAATAGTGTAACCATGCACTTGTCTCCCACGTTCTAAAGCCTCAAGTGAACCACACGAAGTGAGAACACTAGTACAAGCAAATCCATCAGGCTTCCAACCCAATTCGGCCATTTCAGCAAACAGCTTCATGGCCTCCAAATTGAATGAATTTTTCATGTACCCTGCAATCATTGTGGTCCAGGCTATCATATTCTTGACCACCATCTGATCAAATAAATTTCGTGCTGTATACACTAAGCCACACTTTGCATAGAAATCTATAAGCACATTAGTTACCGAAACATCCATCTCTGTTCCCCTCCTCAACACATAAGCATGAATTTGCTTCCCTCCATCAAGAAACTCAAGCATTGAACACGCACTCAAAACACTCGAGAGCACATATTTATCAGGAACAACATCAGTTTCTCTCATTTGTTCAAACAACTGCAAAGATACTTCACCTCTTCCACTTTTCGTGTACCCTGCTATGATTGTAGTCCAAGTAACCGCAGTCTTCTCTGCTAAAACATCAAAAACCAATCTTGCTTCATCCAGATCACCATTCTTTGCATAAAAATCAATCAAAGAGGTACCCACATAGATATCTTGTTCAAAACCAGTCTTAACAACAAAACCATGCAGCTGGGCACCTTCATAAACTCCACCCAATTGCGAACAAGCCCGAAAAACGCTAGCTAAAATATACTCATTGGGATTCTCATCACAACTAGTGAGAAATTGGGTAAACACAATGAAGGCCTGTTGATTAAACCCATGTCGGGTGTACATAGATACCAACGAAGACCAAGAAATCAAATTCCTTTGAGACATTACATCGAACAACGAGCGTGCATCACGTAGACGACTGCATTTAGAGTAGCAGTGGAGGAGAATGTTGGCAAGAAAGACTTGGTTGTGAAAGCCAGAGACGACAAGTTGAGCGTGAAGTGTCTGGTAATACAAAATGGGGTTGTGTGAGTGTGATGGGGGTATTGGCAACTGCAAAAGGTGGGCAAATTGGTGGCTTTTGGCTCGGCGTGGAAGAGGTTGCAGAAGATGAGGTGGTGGTGATAAGGTGGTGGAAGAGTGGAAGTGGAAAGCATGATGCTTGTGAGAACAATGTCTTAATGTTAGGTGGTAGTGCTGGTATGTCAATTGCCAATGCTTTCTCATACTCGTACTCATACTCTCTCTATATAAGCATAAACTACTGCTCTCTTTCTTTCTTTTCTTTCTGTGTGTCTTGGCCAGAGAGAGAGTCAGAGAGGTACCCAAGATTAAGAAGAAAACTACTAGAATTTGCAGACATGGGTCCAGCCCAATCAACTCTTGGACCACAAGGTCTCATGATCTCTAGGAAGAGATTGGGCTAAATTGGCTTCTTTAAAAATAGGAGTCCAAAAAAAATAAGCCAAGGCAAGGCTGGGCCTAGTGAGTTGTAGTTGTTGTCAATTTTATCATTTTATGATGATTCCATTCCATATCAAACAAAACAGTACCAAAAGTGTTTGATATGAATGGTGATGGAATCATTTCTTGAGGTGTTGTCAAGGCTAGGGCTGCGGGAATGGAATGAGAGTAGTGGGCGGTAGGGATTGTAGAGTTATGATTCACGTCTATTTATTACACCAACTTGGAAAATATCATTGGTACAATTTGTAACTTTAATCTTTACTTTCTAGTTTTTTTTTTTTTTTAACAAGACAGAAAACGACACTACCGAATTATCCATTACATAATAGTCTCAAATAGCAGATGGGGGATTGCCCCCGTTGGCTCCTATTGGGTTCTACTGAAACACTAGAATTGATCCCAATGTTACGAGCGAAACCACACCTATCCAAGCTCCAACGAATCTTTAACGAGACCACCACCGCTAGTCATACTGGGGTTTTTGACAGAGGATCTATCAAGACAACTTTCACACCCACACACACATATATACACACACGCGCGCTTTTTTATTATATATACACACATATATATATATACACACTTTTTTATTTGATAAGTTATATATATACACACACCCAAAAACAAAAACAAAAAAAAAGATCTTAGTATTTTCAATCAAAATTATTTTTGACGGCAATCTTTCATAAAATAAAATTCATTTTTTCCATTTTCATAGTCAAAATCTTAAAAAGTTTCATTTTAAACACAAATTATCAAATTTTATGCTAAAGTAAGTAAAAAATCTTTCAATTGAACTAATGAAATTTTCAAAAACATGAATGATCTAAAACTTGAAGAAATAAGTTAGGCTCCAAACATATTTAAAGCTACCTTGCTTTAACACATTATATGGCAACTAAAGACACATTTCATGTGTAGTTTTAGTGACAAATTTTTTTTAATGAGTCAATGACTTATTAATCGTCACATAACGGGTTAAAAAATATAGATTTAAACATGTTTGATACCAAATTTTATCAAATATTTAACAGATATAAAAACACTTTTTACAATAAAAAATAGAATTGCGAAAAATAAAGTTATATATTTATAACTATTAGACCAATTATTTTTTTTAAGAGCATTATTGGACTAATTCAAATATTTGGGGGGGCCAACTCTTATTTTTTAGATTAAATTTTGAAAACATAAAAATAATTGTATATATATTTTAAAAAATTTTAAAATTTTGGGGGGGCATGCCCCCCCACCCTTGTACGTGCCTCCACCCCTAAGCTTAAACCAGTCCGGAGAAGGACATCCATTTGATATCTATAAGCTAGTGGCTGTTTGGTAGCGTATTTTAAGTAATAATTTTCAATGTTTAAATAATATTATATGTATTTTTATACACTTTTTACTCACACGTATATTCATAAAATACAAACAACATTACTAAACGTCCCCTTATTTTCTAGTTTATTGAGGACATTTTAGATTCCTAACAGTTCTTTTTCTTTTTGTATTTTTAAGCATGTACCAAGGGATTATATTTATAACCCCTTCCCCACTCTTTGCCCCAGTGGTCCTCCCTTAACCTTCGAGGAAGAATTCTCATCTCTTATGTTCTAGATTTTATTCTAAATCCTTTTAGAGGAGACGGTAGCTCTATCATCAAAAAGAAAAATAATCACTCTCCTCCTCAAATCAATACAATGTTGGATGAGCCTTCCAAAGCCTTAAGGCCAATTATCAGCCGCATATAAGGCTGTAAGATATGATATCAATTGAAAAATAATGTTTAGACCCCAAACACTTATGCAACATTAATTTATTTATTTAACAAATTAAGGGTATTTCAAACATATAATCCAGCCAAGAATTTCAACACAATAATCAATCACTAAATCTAAAACAATAATAATGAAAGCTATAAATAGGCACACAAATTTCATAACGAAGTGAAAAACCAATGAAGAACATCTTCAAAAGAAAACCACTCGAAGGATCCAATCCTATACTAAATCACTGTATGTTTTGAGAATCTACTATTGCCTTCAATGTCAGTTTAGTGCTTGTCACAATTTTTGTTCAAGTGAGCATCTATTAAGATTTAAGGAAATTCTCGGTGACACAATTTTGTTAATTTCAAACAGTCATATCTCTCTCATTTTTCAAATTCAAATTAGGTCTAATTTGATTTAGACAAAGGATCATATTAACTCATCATATTTGAGCAAATCAAAACCTTATGATCTTTAATCACCTCTTAATCATACCCAACTATAACACTATTCAAATTATTCAACCCAAATACATCCATAAAAGCCTAACAAAATTTGATTCAAAAGAGCAAGCACTTTAGTTTTTCAAAATTACCTTATTTAAACTCTAATCTACAAAATTACTTCAAATTTAATTCAAACTCTAGCTTAAGAGTAGGCAACAACCACTTAAAAAGACTAAAACTAATCATACCGAGTCAATAGAAGTTAATAATATGTAACATCATAGAACCTTTATTTCCTTTGCATAATTGGCAATACTTGTTGTCTTCTTTATCAAGGGTAGGTCCATTAATTTTGTGTTCCATGAATTGGAAGGCAATTGTTGTCTTCTTTATCAAGGTAGGTACATTAAGTTTTATCTCTAGCGGAGGAAGCAGCCAGAGCCAGGTTCCCAAGTCCCAAGAGTGGAGAACCGGATATACCTATATGTACTCAACTTTATTGACTGTCACGCATAGATGCTTATGACATTTCAATATAAAGTCCAAACTCCAAAGGCAGTAACATAGGTTCGTGAGCTAGAAAAGCACCTGTAAAAGCTGTTTGGGTTTGGCCCTTTTGGCTTTTGGGTTGGAAATTGCTCTAGAGAGAGCACATACGACAAAGTGAGGGAAAAAATTAGGCGCTTCGAAAGTAATACTCCTCTTTTTTTACCATAAGACCTACTTCTCAGGTGAGAAGATAGAATATTACGTCCAGAACATTTAAGAACTACTCAAAGTGAGAATATTATGTCTATGTTTGTTAGTTTTTATTTTGAAAAATGTTAGAATTATAATTTTTATCATAATTTATTCACATGAAGTTATAAATAGTGGAGTAAAAATGATGAATGTACAACTCCACCGCTGTGGCAAAATTTGTAATCCTTGCTCTTTTATTCTATTAGGGGTGTATTAACAGGCACCGCACGGTGTCCGTTAACCATAATTTTTTTTTTCTCTTTTCTACAAATTTTTTTTGTTTTTTCTGCACTTAACCACCACCAGGCGGTGCTGGTTAACATTCTCCATTTTATAATAACTAGTGTGATTCGCAACACTGCAACAGTGATGACTGAACAGTGAACACCCGCCCTACACGCTACACCTACAATACAATGCTCCGTATTCCATAATAACACAGACAGGTACAGCACACGTGAGATGTGTGAGCTTGATTGCGATTGTGATGTGGCAGCGGCTTTGGCTTTGGCTTTGGCTTTGGCATAAGGGCATGGACCACGTGGTACTAGTACTGTAGCAATTGTCACTCACCCGACACTCATTGTCTCATATTATTTTCCTGACACCATACTTTTTGTTCCTTTTCGATCGGCTATTCTCGTTTTTATATGCCGTCAACGGTACCCTATCCCTCCCATTTCCCTTATCTTTTCTGGACAGGTTCCTTCTTCCAACTTTTATGTGCATCTGACTGCTTGTGCATGCTGTTCAAATACTACTAAGAGCATTCTTATCAACGGGAGTAAAATTTTTAGCATCTACCACCTTAAAACTTAAAATTTTAGTTTTTAACAACTCATTTTACAATATTCTCAACATCAAAACTTCTATATTTTTTAACATTTTATTTAAATATTCTTTTTTTATTATTTCTTTATTCTTCAATTATATCTCTCTCTCTCTCTCTCTCTGTCACTCTCAACCCACCCCATCCACCACCACCGAAAAAAAACACCAACCCAGCAAACCATATCCATCCCAGCCACCACCACTGAAAAGAAAAAAGAAAAAAAAAACACTAGCAGATGCAGAAAAACCCACGGAGACCCACAGAGATTCACCACAAAACCCAGAAAACAACAGCATCCACAAAACCCAAAATCGGTGACCGACGGAGACCCACAAATTCACCACAAAACCCAGAAAAACAACAGCCACAATCCACCAAATCAGACCAAATCGGACCAAATCAGAGATTCGAAGACAACACCACAAAACCCAAAATTGGACCAAATCTCAGCCACCACCGGAGATTCCAGAGAAGAAATCAAACCGAATCTCAACCACAATCCACCAAATCAGACCAACAACATCCATCAATCGAAGCAAATCTCAGCCATGATCCACGATCCACCACCACCACGATCCATCGGTGAGAAGAAGGAGAGAGAACCGGTGAGAAGAGAGGGAAAAAAAAAAAAACCACACAACCACGCTGATCTACCCTCAACGCCGATGCCCACGCCGGCCAAATCCATAACCCACACAACCACTGCCGAATCAACCATCAAATCACAAACTAAAAAAAAAAAAAAAAAAAAAAAACCCACTGCGATAGAGATTGGCTTTCCTTGATGCTCCGGCCTGGGTTTCGTCGCAGAGGGAGGCAGAACGCCTTCGGGTTTTTTTCCGCTTCTCCGGAGAGGAGACTGCGGAGGAGCGAACGGTGAGTAGAGGGAGAGGGAGAGAGAGAACAGAGAAGTGGTTGGAGAGCAAAAATGGCAGACAGAAGAAAGACCAGGAAAGGAGAAAGAAAAGAATAAGAAGAAAAAGAAAGCGGGCCCATGAAATAAAAAAATAATAAAACTTTTACAATGGGTGAACAGTGCGGTCTCAAATCTGAGACCGCACTGTTCATCAATGCCAAAAATTATGGCATTTGCTATCTTTGATGGAAGTGATTTTTAAGGTTATGGGGTGTCAAATGCCAAATATTTGGCATTTGACACCCTTAATAAGAATGCTCTAAGATTTTACTAATGGGTGCGGCGTTCGTTAATAAACTATTTTAGTAAGGGTTCGGTTAATGTGTGCCCTTAGGGCACACATTAAACTATCCACTTTTGGAAATATTTTTTTGGAAATTGAAAAAGCTGTAAATACTTTTTCAATTTTTAAGAAATTTTTTTTCATAAATGAAAATTATTGTGTGCCCTTAGGGCACACACATTAACAAAATCCTTTTAGTAAATTTTTCATGGAAAGATGAAAAAATAACTATAATTTTTTTTTATAAAAAATATTTAAAAAATAATTTATTAATAAATGGAATTTGTTAACCGAACTCTTACTAATAGAACATTTTTTATTATATATATATAAACTAATAGAACATTTCTGTCTCTCTTTTTTCAATTTTTTTATTGGGTTAAAGATAATAAAAAATGCGTAAGTATGAGACTCTATATGCTCAAGACAATCAAAAAGGAGATGGACACACCAACGCGCTCATTAGTGGGAGGGAGACTCAAACTCAAGACGAAAGTCTTGTTGATTCAAGTTCTTTACCACTAGGCCATTTGCCGTGTTGACAGATATTTCTTTCTATTTACTATATTCTACTTTTATTAATATGTTCATTCGTGAATAAGTGTATTGCTACAACTGATAAAGGAATGGATAACTACTTTTATGGGAGTGTTGGGGCTAAGGTTTGCGTTTCCTAAGATTTCATAAGACCTACTATAAGATATTGTGTTTAAAATTTCTAGTAAGCATCTTGAAATTAATTCTAAAAAATTCTTTTTTATAATTACCTAATTTCTATGGGTTAGAGTTGGCTCATATTTGATATTGGACTATTGACTTGGAGGCATAGCGGGTGCAGCCCAGTGGAGTAGAGCGCAATGAGCAAAACAATACTTTTCTCATATAATAAATTATATAAACACGATTGTAACCCTATTTTTTCATATAGTAAATTATTAGCTACTTCCTTCCTTGAATGTAAATATATTACCAAACCACGTAAATTATATGTGTTGATTTCTCTCATTTATTCTTAAATCCTGTAAACATATTACAACAACATCGAACGATGGGACTAAACATACCCAGAAGTATAAATAGGTATTTAAAGAGTTTTAAATTTCCATGTTAGGGGGAACAAAGCAATGGATTGTCTCTTTGAAAATTGTAACATAATCAAGAAGTGAAATCTATACAAAATTTGAAAGAAAATATTATGAGTGAAGGAGGAATTATATGAGTATTTTTTTTTATAAATGGAATTTATAAATTAAGTAGAAATTAGGTATGTGGGGGGTGAAAATCCCAACCTAAAGTATTGGGCCCAAGGCCCTATTTGAAGACCACTGCTGGTCCGAAGAGATGAAAACACTCGAGCAGAAGCCCATGTAAAAGGAGCATGTCTGGGGAGGAGTATGGTCATGATCCGAGGAGATGTTCAATTGTCCGAGGAGTCCAATATCCTCAGATCCGAAGAATCTTGGTCCGACAGGTGTCTGGGAAGCTCAAATGATCCTCCTGACAAATGTAATGATGGAAATGAACCTCAGACACGCATGAGGATAACAGGAACGGAGAAATATATAGGAGACAGACTTCAACCACCGCATTAAATGCACTGTACCTACTTCCCTAGCCGCATTAATGTGGAGAAGACACCTGAACAGTGCACTCTCAGCTACCGCCACTCACACAAGGCTAAATGGGGTACATGATGGGACATGCACTCAAGTGGACGTCTAGATGATGAACAAGTGGACAATGAAGATGAAGAGAGGGGGTACTATATAAGAGGGAAAGCCCTCTGATAAGGGGGGGATCGAAAAACTGAAAGTGAAAAAGGAGAGAACTCCATTACTGTAGCTCCAAGAATTGTAACCCAAGTTTATTCAATACAGACTCCTCTTCGGACGTTACGTTTGCATCTGTCCGAGCACGTTTGAATACAAATTTATCCACAAACACTGCAGTCTTATACTGTTAATTCATTGCTAGCCTAGCTCTTTCACCCACTCTCTACAAATTTATTGTCTTGGGTTCATTGGGCTCACAATCCAAACCTTTTTGGGCTTGGGCTACAAAAGTTGACCCTACAAGGTACATGACAGTTTGGGGTTTCAAACTCCCCAAATATTCGCAAGTATCAAGTTACCTACTTCCATCGCTAAAGATAATTTCTTTCTGGAAAATTCTCAATTGAATTGATGTCAAAGTTCTCTCTATTTTAGAGAGTAAACCCTTGAAATACAGCTCCAACAGAATCTCTAAATTGCAAAAAGTTTTTTCTCATGAATAATCACTCTCTTGGTCTCAAAAGTTAATGTTCATTAGCAAAATAATTTTTCAGGATAAAAAAACTAAAATATTAGTTTCTCTTTCACTCTCTCCTTTCAAAAGAATGGAGAGAGATTAAAAATAAAAAATAAAGGGAGATTAAAGTAAGAATAAAGAAATGATATTTAAATACGATAAAAAAAATTAATTAAATGATAGAGTGTTTGTTGGAAAGTAAAAAGAGTAGGTGGTCAGAATATTAAAAAAAAAAAAAAAATTACTCTCCAAATTGGATGAAAATATGGCTAGACCGCTAGAAATGCTCTCAACCTAGCTAAACTCACATCACATCCTCTCAAGCTTGAGATCGTCTGGATAGATATCTTCTGGATGGATACAATTTTCCAATTTCACTTAATGTTCTGATTTATTTTAAGGATCCATGCACAGTTTAGAATCCTTTAATTTACTATAACTTTCCTTTAAAACAACTTTAGCTGCCCATCTAATTCATTGGGCTTCCAATACAAGTGGAAAGTACGAATTATTTTGGAAGTGGCTTTAACTAACTATCTTGATTGCCAAAAGTTTTGTAGTTTAACTGGCAGCTTCTCATGTATAAAGTACTTGGAGATCTAGGGAAAAAATGTACGAGCTGCTGAGTTAGTAGCATATTATAATCATCTAAAAAATAATAATAATAATAATAATTACCTCTTTTTATGTGCTCCTCAATTGAGTTATTTTTAAACAAAGTGGTGTTTTTTGAAGTGAGTTTTTTGCCTACTTTGTTCCTTGATTTTCCGAATCATATTGCAAACAATAGTGAAAACAAGGTGATATGTTATTTTAGGAACTTCATGTAGTCCATACAAAATTCGAGTTCGACCCCTTTTTTTTTTGAATAAAAAAAAAAGTTTTTGGCATGAACTTATCAATCTCAATATACGACTGTATGGTAAGGTCTCAAGTTTATTGAGGTAGGTTTTTGGTAGTTTCCAATCCTAGATGGTGAAATGAAATATCTACAAATCATTGAAGTAGACAGCGGTGGATCTAAGGTTTAGAAGGGGGCCTAGCTAGGCCGTCCTCTACAGGTAACAATATTCTAGTCTTGTCAAGAAGAAAGAGATGTAAAGTTCATGTGATCCATAATGGCATTAGGTTATTAGATCTTAGATCCAGTCTTGAGGGGAACGACATTCCTCCAACTACGAGTTACACTAGTGTTTTATGTACTAGTCTCATATTAACTGGGAGAATGGGGTTTATAATTAAGAGAAGAAAATAGACTGTTATATACATCATCCAGTAATTAAGGTAATTTAAAAGAATTGAGATGAGCACAAGTCTTGAGGAAATTATTGCAACTGTGTAATCATCAGTCATCAGTCATCATATATTGAGTTGTACTGCCATAAAATTGTTTGTCTCTCTGTTGTTTTGAAATTTATAAGTTTGCCTTCATAAAAAACGAAATTTTCCAACAATGAGTGATGAGTTTGCCTTCATTAAAGCAACTACTACCTGTCCAATAACTTTCCAACTTGCAAATTGATGAGTGATGACAATGACAACAAATAATCTCTATATCTTTCTTTTAAAAAAATTAAGTTAAAATTCAAAACTGACTTTCTATATTTCTTTAGATTTCATTTTAGTTTTCTAATTTTACTTTCGTTTATTTCAGTCTTTTAAATTTCAGATTTATTCAATTAAAATTTTTTCGTCAACTTTTGTTAAAAAAAAAAAAATTTAAAAAATCTGAAAAATGTTTTTCAATCATTAATTGAGTTTTTTTAATTTAAAAAATTTGAAGAAAAATTTTTAAAATTAATCACAACATATAGCAAATGTTGATAGATAAACCTTAACTGAATAAACTTGAAAGTTAAAAGACTGAAATAAATGAAAACAAATTTAGAGGATTGAAATAAAATCTAAAAAACCTTAAAAAAACCAATTTTTTTGGATTTTAACCAAAAAAAAAAAAAAAAAAAAAAAAATTCTATGTGAAAACGTGCCAAGAGTTCGATTAACGTGTGCCCTTAGGACACACACTAACAAATCTATTTTTGAAAAAATTTTATTAAAAATTGAAAAAATTGTCAAAACTTTTTTGATTTTCGATAAAAATTTCTAAAATTAGTTTATTATTGTGTGCTTTTAAGATACATATTAATAAGGGTCCGAACAAAATCCTATTAATAAGGATACACATTAACAAAATCCTATTGATAAAATCCATAGGATTTATATCACTCACAACTTTGCATGAAAGTAGGATAAAATAAACACGTACGACGTACCAGCTTCAATAAATAGCGGTTAAACATTTAATTTTGTAAACTTTAAGGTAAGAATGTCAAAAGGGGTATTGGTGGAAATCCACGTAAAGGACCACCCTCCCCTTCATCAACTGCCCTCCCTACATCACAAGGGACAGCACAGCAACCCGGCTGTGAGCTGTGAATGTCCTTTTTCATGTGCAAGTAGCTATTTATTATTATTAACAATTAATTATTACAATAAAATAAATAATAATCACGTGCTCACATTATTTGAAAGGATGGATGAATTGGAAACTTGCAATTGCAATGTCATGGAGGTATAGAACTCTTGCTATTCAGCTCTCTTCGACTATATGAGAATCAAGATTATGTGTGACCATTGCAAAACATTCATCTCACTATTTTGGTACATTTTAGAATTCATTTCCCTTCCTCTTATTGGATTCAGGAATATGCTTTGATGAGTCATTCACTATTTTGGTGCATTTTAGAATTCTTTTCCCTTCCTCGAATTGTTGCAACTATATATTGGAAAGTGTTACGACCATAACATTTTTACAATAATTCATAGATAATTAGTTGTTATTGGTTTTAATTTAAATCTACCACTAAAATTATTTTTTTGTCAATCAATAACAATCGGTAATAACCTGTCACGTTTTGTTGTGAATATGTTGTAAACATAACATTTCTCACTATGCATTTGCTCTATCTCATTTCTTTTAATTAATTACTTTATAATTTTGTAAAACTTCATTTTTTTATTTATAATCCTATTTTTATTCATTTTTAATAAATATGTAAATAGACATGCTTACTATTTGTTGCTTAAAGATTTCAGTAAGTTTGCCTCTATTTATTATATATATATATATATATATATATAGTGAAAAATGTTAGTGCTAGTTTGGGTATTTACTCCAATCTCTCATGACATGTAAGCCCTACACATATTAATGAGACATAAATCTCATATCCTGAGCGCATGAGATACCGGTTCCATACCAAGAGGGGTAATATTCCTAAATGGAAAATTATTAGGTACTTTCGGAGTACTATAAATGCATACTCTCCCCTCTCACATAAACAGTGAGTCCCATCATGAATTAGTGGGACCCACTATTCATGTGAAAGGAGGGAATACGCATTTATGATATTCCGATAGTACACAATAATTTCCCGACCTAAATAATGACAGCTAATAATCTGAAATAATGAGCATAATTAATAGCAACATGGCATAATATTTTTGTATATGATATTAATAAGGAAAATGATAACGAGTGCCCTTAGGGCACTGGTTAGTAATCCATTTAAAAAAAGTTTTTATGGAAAATGAAAAAAAAGTAATTAATATTTTGACAGTTTTTTTCATTTCCTATAAAAGTGGTATTAAAACTTTCTTAAAATGAATTATTAATGAGTGCCCTAAGGGCACTCATTAACATAACCCTATTAATAATATGTCATGCTAATTGGTGCCTTTATGAGAATGATTATTAATCAATTTTAGAAAAATTTTGACACCACTCTTTTGGAAAATGGAAAAAACTGTCAAAAATTTAATTACTTTTTTTTTTCTTTTTTTATAAAAACTTTTTTTTAAATTGGATTGTTAAATATTACCCAAGGAAAAATTATTGTGTACTCTCGGAGTACTCTAAATGCGTACTCTTTCCATTCATATAAAATCTACCATAAATTAAATTAGTGATACCCACCATTTATGTGAGAGGAAAAACTACATATTTATAATACTTTAAGAGTACCTAATAATTTTCTTACCTTAAGGACATAGTTAACATTTCTCAATAATCATTTAACAACTTTTACTTCTTGCTCAATTATAAAATTTATTAAATAAAAATAAAAATAAAAAAACAACGACAACGACAACGACAACGACAGCTTCCTTGAGAATTGAGAATTAAGAATTAAGAAAACGTGTGGATCGAAAATTATATATATATTTGTGAACATCAAATTGAAGGCAAAACCGCAAAAGACGGACCATATGTTATATTATATTTTAGTGAGAAATGTAACTAGTTTCTATTTAAACAGCTCAAAAGGGGGAGGGCCAGGCTCACATGCATCAAGTGGCCAAGTGAGTACCAACTGTCAAAGACACCTTTTTAGGCATACAATACAATACAATACTTTATAGGAGTAGTTGCTTTGTTTAAAAAAAACTCATAATTAGGAGCTCACGGTTCCCTTCCAACTTTGGCTTTTTGTCAAGTTTTGTGGGACTGACTGACTGGTACAGGTATTCCTCTGGTCTGACTGTGAATGAAATCTCAATATGTCCTTTTGCCTCACCCTGATTAGACAATTACCCTTCAATCTCTCTCTCTCTCTCTCTCTCTGCTTTCTCTCTCATCTGTACACATCCCTTATTTCTTCTGACTCCTTTTCACTTCCCCTTTACTTTTCTTGTTATTTCCTCTTCTGTTTAAACCATCATCCCAATATTTCTTTTCGGGTTTTACTTAAAAAAAGGAAAAAAAAGGTTGTAGTTTTGATTTTTTGGGTTGTTATTTAAAGTCTTTATCATATTGGTTTTGATTTTTTGTTTGACATTGATGGGTTTGGCTGGTTGCTTTTGGTTTGCGTGAATCCAGGCTTTTGTGGATTCCTTTTCTTCATGCATGATTATTTTTCTTTTTGTCTTTTTCGTTCTCTCTCTTTTTGGGTCTCTGTGTTTTGGCTCAGAATCCAGAAAAAAATTCAGATTCCTTTTTCTCATAAGCTAATTTGGATTCACAAGGTATTGCGTTCTAAAAAGGTGAGATTTTTTTTGTTGTTGCAGTTTTTGGTTTTTTCATTGGAAACAAACACAGACACAACAACACACACCCAGACTCCCTCTTTCTCGTGACACCTCGAAGTTCTTCGGCATTGCACGCGATACTTTCTCATTCCTAGTACTTTGTTGTTTTCTTGTGAATTCTGGTGTTTGAAAAGAGATGGTTTGGACTTTTGATGATGCTTTACCTGAACGCAGTTTGATGAGAGTATCACGAGGGAATCTCTTGGCGCTTTCTGCCTTGAGTTTGGCATCTGGGTTTGGATGCATTTTGCTTCTTTCGCCCATTTCATTTCCCATTTGAATTAAGGTGCAATGCAAAGCCTGTCAATTTTTTTTCATCCCTAGTCCTGTTTTAGATCAACCCCTTTTTTTCTTTGGATCTTTTTATTGATTTATGGTTCTGTTAATTTTCAGGGTTAGGCCGATTGTGTGCAACTTTTCTCTGGATTGATGTGGATTTCTTGTGGTGGTGGTGTTGGACTTGAACCCATAGGATTGAGTATTTACAAGTGAATCTTAAATGGACATATCATCGTCCAATTGTAAGCAATCCAAATCCTTTGGCCGGCATTTGAATTCAATAGCATGCAAATGTGTTATTTTGGTTGTGATTTCTCTGGTTATTAGAGCTGCTCTGCTTCCTAGTATTACATTCTCTGGCTCTAGTGGAATTGAGCAGAAAGGCTTGGTCTTACTCCACAACCGCTCTTTGTCAGTGAATTCTGACTTGGGAATTCGAAAAGATAAGTTCTTGGAGGTTCCTCAGATTGTATGGGGTTTAAACAATCAAAAGATTGCATTTGCAAGAGCTTGTCTAACTGCTAGAATGCTGAACCGAACTCTTTTGATGCCTAGCTTAAGTGCTTCCTTGTTTTACAAAGAAGTTGATCTCTTGAAACCAATTTCCTTGGATAAAGTGTTCCAATTTGACAAGTTCAATTCACTCTGCGCTGGATTTGTTCGATTGGGTCGATACTCGGATCTTTTGAATCAGACCGGAGTGTTTGAGCTTCATAAAGGAAGTGGTAGGAAGTGGACAATTGAGAGAGATTTAGATCAGTTGAGACAGCATACAGAGGACCCTATTGATGGATATGAGGTGATACGCATAGTTGGGAAGAACCCCTTTTTGTGGCATGATCATTGGCCTGTTAAGGACTATGCCAAGGTCTTTGAGTGCTTAGTTTTGGTGGATGAGATTACCAAAGAAGCAGATAAAGTTGTAACAAAGATTAGAGAGAAAGTAATGGAGTTGAGAAGCAATACCGAGCCTGTACAAGATGGGGCTAATTCTGAGGGGTCTACATTGCAGCTAGTGCCTTATGTAGCTGTCCATATGAGGATAGAGATAGATTGGATGATTCACTGTAAGAAGTTAGAGCAGAGATTAAACATAAGCCAAATCTGTAGCAGCAAGGAGGAGATTATTGAAAGAGTGGGGAACATTGTGGGCCTGAAGACTCCAACTGTAGTTTACCTTGCTGTGGCTGATAGTCTTCTTGAAGATTCTTCTATATTGAATGGTTGGAAGGAAGGCTTGCTTCCTTTGGAGAAGAAGAAATTGGGTGTTGATGGAATTTACAAGAAGTATCCCTATCTCATTCAATCAGCAATTGATTATGAAGTGTGTTTAAGGGCTGATGTCTTTGTTGGCAACAGCTTTTCTACATTTTCAAGTCTCATAGCTCTTGAGAGAACACAGAAGATGATCAAAATGGGCGTCACAAGCTCGTGCGGGATGCATGTAAGGTGGCCATCATATGCGTATAACATATTAGGGGAATCGAAGGGCCCTCGAAGCTGGATGACAAATATGTCAGATTCAAGCCTTCAAGCTATTAGCTATGGCTCTAATGACATCTCTTGTTGATGGTCATGGTATGTGATTCTGCTGCAATCTTTCCCATTTGATGGAGTTATTGAGGTTGTTTTCCTTTTTGAAATATATAGATAGTTACACTGTCATACACTGGCAGAATTGGTTGGTATAGTTACAAGTTAACAGGGATTTTTATTTATTTATTTTTTGTAGACAAAATCAGTGATAGATAATGTCCAGATAGCAGTTTGATACTGAATTGGTACATTTTGCCTTTATGTAATTTTGTGTATTGCTTTTTTTTTTCTTCAACTCAGTGGCTACATCTTTTGTAGATTTTCCTACAGCACACTAATGTAATCACTTATACATTTATTATTCAGTAATAGAGATCCCTTCAGATTTCACATTACTTGTTGGATTTTCTATGTTGTTGAAGGTAAATATGTTGTGCTTTTTGGAAAAGTTGGATCCCAGTAATTATAATGATCTTGGGGAACCTTAAATTTTGTGCAGGCTGCTATTTAGAGTACAAACGTCCTAACTATTTCTCTG
Organism: Quercus aquifolioides; assembly: GCA_019022515.1. Taxonomy (NCBI): domain Eukaryota; kingdom Viridiplantae; phylum Streptophyta; class Magnoliopsida; order Fagales; family Fagaceae; genus Quercus; species Quercus aquifolioides. The sequence continues at coordinate 18,011,558 of CM032332.1, read as the reverse complement.
TTTGTGGGCAATACTGTGAGTCTGAGGGAAATGAAAAGAAAATTTGAATTGAGTGGCACTGGTATGCTAGGTCTGTCTCAGTTTGCTGATCTTCCAAGAACTCAAACACAGGGTTTCCTCTCTCTCTCTTCAAACCCCCCCAACCCCCCTTGGCGCCTGCTTTTTTTTTTTCTTCTAATTTCCATTTTAGAACCTTCATTTTCATAGTTAATTTGACGTTCAGAGGCAGTCTATTGTGCTGAGGATCCAACTTTTACTCTTGATGGATTTGATTCTTAAGTTACTTACATTCATCTTTGTCCTAAACTTTCATTTAGAAAATGTCATTGTCACCTGTTCTTGCCAAATGGAAGTCAAACTTCATCTTATAAAGTTGCAAAATTTTCCTGATCTTGCACATGCAATTATGCAAATTAGCCCCCTTATGCAAATGTCATCTTTACCTGTTTTTGCCAAATGGAAGTCAAAGTTCATCTTATAAAGTTGCAACATTTCCTGATTTTGCACATGCAAATTAGCCCCCATGTGCAAAATGTCATCTTTACCTGTTCATGCCCAATGGAAGTCAAAGTTAATCTTATAAAGTCGCAAAATTTCTTGATCTTGCACATGCAATTAGATTTAGACCCCATATGCAAAATGTCATCTTTACCTGTTCTTGCCCAATGAAGTCAGTTAATCTTATAAAGTTGCAAAATTTCTCAGATCTTGCATATGCAAATTAGCCCCCATAAGCGAAATACATCTTTCTCTGTTCTTGCATAATAAAAGTCAAAGTTAATCTTATAAAGTTGCAAAATTTCCCTGATCGTGCAATTGCAAATTTCCTGAACTTGCATATATAAATTGTTATGCGTTTCGTTTTGCATTTTTAAAGTACATTTGTTATGCGTAATTATCTATTACAAATGGTACGATTAATGTTGCATTTATGCCATCATTTTCATTGATAAAGGACTTGGTGAATCAAAGAGTCTAGTATATATTTTGTACTTAAGCAAATGCATTGATTTTAAATTGATTAGACATTATTATTGTAAGAGAAAATCATATCATAGTCATAGGAGTTCAGCAAAATGACAATTGGAATATGGGGGATCTCCAGGTTGCTTACTTCTCAATGATCCTCTGCTTTCTGATCTTTTCTCTTCCTCTTTATTCCTTCTTTCTTTTACTTGAAGGTTGGTGCAGCTACGAAAAGGTTTAGCCAGTCACCCACTTTGTCACCTCCACATTAATTAAGGAATTATGGTCCCTCCTGATAGTCAAATGTAAAGATTCTTTTGGCGTATCCTCTTTGTTTTATTTTATGGTATAGTGCTTTTACTGAACATTTAGATAATCCTAAAGTCCTTGAGTGGAAGTGGAAAACATTTACTGCTAGAAGTTTAGGAAATGTGGAGTGTGGACTTTAATGGTGTGTCTTGCTATTTATCTTGAGTAGCTGCTCTGAACAGGCTGTTCTCATAATTGAACTAGGCATCACTTATGAGCATTTATTTGTTTAGCTTTTTAGTTAAATTTGAGGTCACGATAGCCACACTCTTCCATTAAATGTCAACATTGGGGCTTGAATAATTTAACTAGAGCAGTTTATGACATGACTGCAGATAAAATCATAAAGATAAAATAAATAAATGCAGTCCTAACTTAGTAAGGTATAAGACTGAACCAGTCAACCAGGCCTTTAATTTTAGGCTTTTACTAATGAGTTTACATCATACTTGAAATGATTAGTACTAAAAGCTATTTGAATGACCTTTGAGTTGGGTGAGTAAAGTACTTGAGTCTACTCTTCAATTGTTTTTTGTTTCTTGCTGTTTATATTATATAAGAATCTTTAAATTGTGTTCTTAGCGCATTTTCAGCAGATTTATTAAATTTTTGTACTGTTTGGAAAATGAACAGTGACTTTTACCTTTATCTATTCATTTTTTCAAATACACATTTTAACAGATTCTCTATCTCATTTAAATATTATTTTTTCATTCATTATTTATTCTTTTTTTAACAACTACATATCTTTCAACATTTTTTTTTTGATAAATATAATATGGTAAGTAACATCTTCCAACATTTTTTTATTCAACACATCATTATTATAATAGAAAAAATATATTTGAAGAATTAACAGTAGCCCATCAGACTTGGTGGGCTACTGTTCATAAGCCACAAAAAAAAAAAAAAGAGGTATAAATAAGCCGCTGGAGCATCCACAGTGCACAAGTTCTCCAAATTATAGCTAAAATACCCAGATGGCTATGCTCCTGAAAATGCACACAATACAGGATGGAGATTCTTTTTTTTGGCACTCTGTCATTAGTGCAAATAAAAGTGTTGTTAGTGTGAAAGTGATTTTCTAATCACAATTTTCCATGTTAACAGTTGTGAAAAAATTTGTGTGCCTAGCATAATTCATGAATAATGGAACCCATTTCTTTGTCTGTTGGTAGGTGTAGCCTTTTGATAAAAGCTTCAACTTTCAGGGCCACTGACCTGCGTGACAATTTTTCCCTAAGGCACTAAATGCAATTGCATGTTTTCTTTGGGTTAGTTATGCCAAGACTATTCAGCCTTTTAGTACCTGACCTCTATGCATTATATTTGTTGAAGGAAGCTATGAGTGGGAGTCAATGGGAGGTGTTAGGAATTAGGATACCCCGTTGAAATGAAATTCATGGTAGGTACTATAACTCTATAAGATTATGATGTGAATATGGAAGTGGTAGATCGGGTATCCAATGTTTTGCCGCTGTATTTAGTATCTATATTCTATACTTAGGCCCCGAGCTTGTGATTACTGTTTTAGATTGTAGCCAACCGGCTCCCTTGACTTGCTTGTTAATAATAAAGATTGTATTTAGGAATTGGGTAATGAATATTTGTACTTTGCAGTCTGGTTATTTGTAATTGGCAATTTCTGGGTTGTTGTTACTTGTTAAGCACGTCTCATCATTTCTTCAAATCAGCATCTACAATTAGGAATCCGGTAGTAGTGTTGGGCGTAACTCGCAAAGACTTCACTACAGCCACAGAAATAATTACTGGATTTTCATCAAATGATGCATGATTCTTTCTGAATTCACATGTATATTAGGTTATGAACTATAGCCTGTTTATAGGACTCGATAACAAGAATATGGTTGTGCAATGCAAGCAAAGTCATATCACCCCCAAATTCACCCACAAAAATTTGCATAAATAACACTACAATAATCATCACTCTTGTTACACCCTTTGTTTTTTCAGCTTTTTAAGCATTGGCTGTTTGAAAAAGCCATGCCTATAATAAAAATTCCAAGGTGTTTGGTACATGTGTTTAAAAACATGTGTTTTGTTGTTTGAAAACATATGTGAAAATACATGTGGGTAAAAAAGTGTATAGAAATACGTATAATATGTATTTAAAAATTGAAAAAGCGTGAGTGGATGTACCAAACACGCCCGAGTTTTTAAAAGTTGTTACTTTGAAAATATACAATTTCAAACGGAGCATGATATTGCTACACACTAGTAAATGAACATACCACCAAGCTAAACTAATTAGCAAATACAACTGAGACACCTATCTGATGCCATTTGGTCCAAAACAACTGGTTATAAGAAGCTCAACAATGTAAATTTCAGCAACTCCTATAAGATAACATAGAACAGCACCAGTTTTGAATGATTTACCAAAACATTGCTCGTCTAACCACAGATGTCAGTCTTTAAAATGGAAATATATGTTTCATTAGCTTTACTTTTAAATTAAGTGACATAGTAAATATTCTCAGTTCACTGACATAAGAAATGTTCTCTATTCTATTTCCTTTTCTTTCGAGAAGAAAGCAATGGATCAAGCATAAATTCTGCTTCTCAATTTTATGCAAGGACCATCAGGATCACAATTTTCCAGTATGTAACGACTAGGAAAACTACATAGAAAGAAAGGAGCCAATTTCTGCATGGGGCTGTGAATGAAGTTGGAGTGAGTAGAGTGAGAAACTCTCTCCCTCCCCCATTAAGCATTGTTGGGAAGCTGCAACTTATTTTCCTAATTTCAAGAGGAATCCTGTCTTTGCTTCATTGGATATAGTCTTCATAGTAGTTGTCACTTATCACAGAAACAAACCTCTCAAGCCAAGGAAGCTGATGGATATCTTTCATAGCATCTACATAGGAGTCTGTACAGCGGGGTGGGGATTGGTAAGGGTTATGGTCACTCAGACTAAAACCTCCGGCAAGGAACCTTTGGATCAATGCCAGCTGTGATCTTTCTTGGTCCGAGTATGCATCCATAATCATAGGGAGTGAATTGAAAGTCTCCCATGCCCATTGTTCCGATTCTTGCATAGAGTGGGTAAAGTCTTCAGAGTTGTCTTCATCCCAAAAGGCACATTGACAGGTCTGTTGGCCTTCACTATATTCCGCACCACAAGAATAACAGAACTCATGTCCACACCTGAAAATGAGAGATGTTAACAAAATTGTCTCTGGCAACTTAAAATCATGCCATCAAAGTTGAATATAAATATAATCCATAATTCAGCACTATAATGCAGTGCATTTGTGCATACAAAATATTGAAAGAATACCAAGCAAAGTGACGTAACAATCCTAAATCTTTCCTAAGGTACCAGAATCAAAATAATTAGTTTTTACACTTATTGTCTTTACCTTAAAAAATCATCATACTTGGTTTACACTTTTATAAGGGTTTGGCTGGGTTATTTTGAGTTTAATTATAAGAAATAAACATTTTGAACTTTATGGTTGCAGCTGTGCTTTGAGTGTTAACATGAATCATCAACAGCTTACTCCCATCTTAATCAAATCGTAAGATGCAGTCAACAGAAAATTCCACTCCATTTGTTAAATTAAAAGAAAGCTTCCAAGTATGGAAGGAAATTCAACTAGTAAAGATCTAAATTTAGTTCACCCCAGGTGTCATCTCCCAGCAGAAAGAGAACAAAATGAATCCAGGTTAATCTTAACAAATACAAAGGCGAATATGATGTACATCGAAATCAACTTTCTTAAAAATTAGTATCTAAATTTTCTAATCCAATCACTTATCCAGAGAGCTAAGAAAAATATGGGCATCAAAAGAACTTGAGAAGTTAGATTCACCGCATCAAGAAAAATCTGCATCTCTCTCTCTCAGCTTTCAATTCCTTTCTTGGTTGTGGAGCATCATTAAGGCCAATATTTATACTCCTAAGCATGTGTGATGCCAAATTGGGGCTCAATAGGACTCAGGCACATTGGTTCTCTTACTATTATAAACGAAACACCAACACTATAATTTATACATGATTTGTGGAAAAGATCTGATGTTACCAAACCTGGAGTAAAAATTTAATTATCAAGAAAGATTGATTATCATTTTTTAATTGGCTGGACTGATATTTGGATCAGCTGCACTGGATACCTTAAAATCCCTGCAGGAACTGTTGCACTGTCTGAAGTTTAATAATCACAAAAAGAAAATTCTATTCTTAAAGCTTTGACTGCATGAACATTGAGAGTTTCGAAATTGACTTAATATTTTACTTATTATCTATTCAGCTTTTGTTAGGATACTTTTTAGTAATAATAATATAATCTATACAAGTACAAGACGATGGTAAGGGAAATGTAGGTGAGAGAGAATGATTATATTGTTTTTCATGGCTGGATTGAATAAGATGAAGGAAAAGAATAGATGTGGCTGACCCTAACTAATCTGTAGAGGATCCATAGCTGGCCCCAAAAAATTTGGGACTAGGCCTTTGTTGTTGCTGTAACTTGTAAGCGTAGTCACAATACTTTCTATTTGGGTTGGATCTGGGCAATAAATTATTTGTTCTGTCATCAATAAAGGTAGGTTTGTAGGCTACTGATGCATTTAATTTATAAGGTCAATATCTAAAACACACTGCTACTACATCAAAAATCAGTTTCTAAGATTCCAAGAATAAATCATGGTCTGATCAGCTTTACATCATTCAATAAATGAACTTCTCTAAAATAAGAATCTCAGAAAAAAGTAGAAAGAAAGTCCCATACCGGCAGGTCATGTGGTAGCAACCTTGAGTAAGTTCAATCATTCTACGGCACTGCTGACATTGTTTCCACCTTTGATTTTGTGCCAAGCGATGCAAGGTAATGTCTGCAGCATCTCTCTCTTCCAATGGGAGGTTTTGGTAGTCTTCACATCTCATCGAAGAATGCCAAGGAACACCACATACCCAGCAGATAAGCCTATGGCAAACTGGGCAGTCAACACAGCTATTATCTGATTGACTAGATGAACTTGCTCTAGTTGACAAACATTCACGAGGATCAAGCAGGACAGAACAATTTGAATACGGGCAGTAGATTCTATCTGAATGGAGAACATTTACTTCAGCAAGTGCTCTCTCTAAAGATTCAAAGGAAGTGACTGGAAGAAAGGATCTGCACTCAGAGGTAGAGATGTAATATTTGCATCCCATCTGAGGGCATTTTATTGGGACTTGAGAGGACTGCACTTTCCCATCAACATAGGTTCTCATACAACTCGAGCAGAACTTGTGAGAACATTTCATAGTAATCATCATCAGTGATTGCTTGTCATCACGACAGATAAAACAGTTTTCAAGTGATTTATCACCCTGGGAAGGAAAAGAAACAACCCCAATTGCCACTTGGGCTAATTGCAAAGGCTGCTCAAGATCAATACTAGGAACAAGTTTCAAATCAAAAGCTTCAAGATTACTGGCATGTTCTAGAATCCTTTCCCTAAGTGCCATCAGAAGCGGGATCTCAAGCTTTTCCTCATGTGATAACTGTAAGAGATTCACACCACATCACCAAATCACATTTAAAAACTCAAAAAATAAAAAATATATATATACACATTATTTTTGTTGTTAGCTATCAATCACATGCAATAACAGTCATGCTGAAAAATGCATTATTGCAATTAAATCCATGTAAGGTAAAATTAAGAAATTCCCCATAAGCAATGACATGACAGCATCTTTTATTCCAGAAACAGATAAATTATCTAGCAAACCAAAACTTTGGAGTTTTCAGACTTTACATCTTCTCCCTAAATTTTCAATCTTATCAATGTCCCCTCTCTACCTCTTGTCTCAAAATTGTCCTTCCATTAGAGACAACCATTGGTATTAATGTAGTAGGCTCCATGTGACATATGATCTTATTTATTCCAAATTAGAAAAGATCAAGTTTAGTGCCAGTTTAACCATTTGTGAGCAAGCTGTAGTGCTATCTTAGTTTGTCCGGAGAAAACATACCTCATGCAACTATGGGTTGATAGAAAATCCATTGTTTATTTATTTTTTTAGATTAATAAATACTACCAACTTCATATCCAGACCAAATCAAAGAAGCCCATGCTTAACAACGATGTTAATGACAGGTTCATAATTCATGGGTTCAAGTAAATCCACAAAGAGATAATTGTGATTATTTCTCTTCATACTTGGTTCTAAAGGTTCACTTTTGCACCATTTTTTCACTAAAAAATAATTCTCCAGTTCAATGTCAATGACAACAACTGATTCAATTATTAAGCCAGAAGAATACTTCGATACTTTCCCTGCCATCCCTTGTCACCAAATCCCAAATTCCTTCTTATATTGTCTTTTAAGTAAGAGCTAATGCTGAGATTCATTTAGAACCGTGTTTACAAGATTATCCACTATTCTTCTGCCCCAAGAAGCATAGGAGTTACAACCCAAAGGAACAACTTTGCCAAGGCAATTCATCATTAGAGGAAAGTTATAGACGCATGAAAAATATAAACTGGTCTCATTTTTCTTAAGTGGAATACATAATGCTGAAATTGCATTTCGTAATGAACCCGTAAAATTGTCCCTCAAAAGAAAGAAACAACCCCCCTTATAACAAATGAAAGTAAACCAGAATTAATTAAAAAAAAAAACACACACACACACACAATTAAATTTCAGAGTATAGAAATTAAAAAAGCAACAAAACTGAAAAAGAAAATAATAAAATTCTATGTTTTGCATCAAGAAATTCTGAAGAATGACAAACTATAAAATGATAAAACAATGCCAATATACTCATATAACAATGCCAATTTCTAAAACCTCATGCAAAACTTATATCAACAATGGCAACGATTTTCAAATTTGATTATGCAAACCTTATCATCTGAGATTGAGAAATTTTTAAGAATTTTAGAAGAGCAATGCCAATTTCAGAATGAATGAATGACTCACCTGGTCAAACAACAACTCGGAATCGGTAAAAGCATATACCCTCCTGATGTTATTTTGGGCAGCCTCCACCAGACCATCCATTAGAGCTAAGTATTCAGCCACAGATTCCTCAACATAAAGATCAAGCTTTTTCTGCACCTGAATAACAGGAACATTGGCTGATCTTTCCATGACCACTCCAATTCCTGAAATCCCAGAGCCAGAGTCCTCAACATCAGATATTGAGATGCCCTTGAAGAACATCTTCACTGAAAATTCATCAAGATCTTCTTTTGACTCTTCCTTCACCAATTCTTCAGTCTCCTTCCACACTTCCTCATCTTCACAACAACTACAAAAATCTTCTTCATCTTCTTCCCTGACGATATTCACATGAACTGCCTGATTCTCCATTTCCAATACCACTTTCTCAATTCTCAACTAATCCACAACTGCTTATACTTCAAGATGTGACTTATATCAAAATCTAAGCTTGACCCATGAGCAAATCGATCTGAAACTACGTATTTCGTCAACTATATCTCCCAAAATCACAAAGAAAAATCCTTGTCAAGCAGTGATCTTTCAGCCCCTACTTCTAGATTAATATACAAGAAAAACCCATCAAAGACAAAGTCCACCCAAAACTGCAAACTCCTCCAAAAATCACAAAGGAAGATTCATATCAAAACAGTGATCTTTAAGCTCCTCTTACAAAATCAACACCTGAAAATAAAAACCCATCAAGGAATCAATCCAAAATTCAATATTTAAGCTTATTTATCCCCAACAAAAAAATGACAAAACAGAGTAATCCCAAAACTTGTAGGCAAAAAAAAAAAAAAACCAGGAAAATAATATATTTGATATATAAAAGTGTGCAAATTGAATTGAAAGGCGAGAAGTAAAGCTTCCATACCATGGTGGGTTTGACCCAATCTGCAATTTGTGTGTGTGTGTGTGACAGTGTGAGTAAATAAAAAGAAAAAGAAAACCCTAATCTGACAAGTAAAGAACAGTAACAGCTTCCTTACCAAAATGTTGTTTTTTTTTTTCTTTGTTTAGAGTTCAGAGTTTAGATTAAGATTAGGATGTGGAGAGAGAATCATCAGTTATTACTAATTGGCGTAAGCGGAAAGGGAGGTCCTCTCTGTCTCTGTCTGTCTCTCTCTCTCTGCTTTGCTGGCATTCTTCTCTGTGCTTCATTTACATACAGTTTGGGTTTGTACAATTCTCCACATTTCTACTAAATTCACCTCTCTTCCCGAGTATAAAAATAAATAAATAAATATATTTTTAGCAAGTGAATAATCATATTTAATTATATAAAAAGTTTCTCAAAAAAAAATTATATAAAAAAGTGAATAATCATATATATCATATAATAAAAAATTGAAAAATTCATATTAGGTCCATATTTTTCATCGAGATTAAATTTTGTAAAGATGTGAAATAAAATCTATGTTTTACCCCGCCAATTCCAACATGCCATATTATCTTATCACATATTTAAGAATAAATACAATCATACTCAATTAATTCTAATACCCATATAATTCAGCTAAATTAGGAGTTTATTGAGATGTTATTAAATGCGGTAAGATGTATTGAATTCCAAGTATAATGCTGATGTGGTAATGTTTTATTAGATGGTGTAAAATATGAGTTTTGTACTCCATCTTTACCAAATTCAGACTCTTTTTTATCTTCCCAATTAAAATCCCAATCTTTGTTATTCCAAGTTGTAATAGAGTATAGAAAATAATGAAAACACTTTATAAAACTTTGCATTTCACATAAGTAATTGAGTTCGAATTTGGTAAGGATCCAATAAGAGATTACCATATCAGCATTTTACTTAAAATTTAATGCATCTTACCACACCTAATAACATTTCAATAAACTCTTAATTTGGTTGGATTTATATATGAGTATTAGAATTGATTGAGTGTGGTAATGCTTATTCTTAAACATGTAATAAGATGATGTGGTATGTTGAGGTTGGAGGGATAAAACATGAGTTTTACACCATATCTTTGCAGGATTTAATCTATAAGTAATTAGCATCTTATGGCATAAAAGATTTATTTTCACTTTCTTAGTCTAAATGAAGCAATCTCTCTCTAAGCGGAGCTTTCTTTCTTTATACCCTATGTTCAATGGTACTAATTTGAGTTATGAACAAGCCTCAAGTAAAATGCAATGTTTTATCAACAATTTTCCACCTTTTTTATATTCAGTTAATGTTAAAAATAACAAAGACTAAAAACAAAAAGAGATGGACGTTTCAAATTGAAACGATTTCATAACTTTGGGACTTTAATTGAAAAAATTAAACAACTGAGACCTAATATCATCTCGCGAGAGTACTTTGATTTGGAGTTAATGGAGTATTAGATGGGATAACCTACAATTATCCTCTATATCTTAGTTGATTGAAATACTACTTGACCCACCAAATTTGTTGCGGTTCAACGAGGAAAATAACCAAGTCATGACTCCTTCAAACTTAATTGTGATGCTGTAGTTAAGCAAAGTTTTTCTTCCATGGTTGTGGTAGTTAGAGACTGAAGAGTGAAGAGGGAAATTGGTTTTTGCTCACTCAAAGAAGGTAAATACCAACGTCCCTCTTTAAGCAGAGTTGCAGAGGCCAAGACAATTATTTTGGCACATCATATTGCTACTCCAAGATATGCATAGATTCTATAAGGGCTCCTATTTGTCAAGTTTCATGGAGATTGCTTAATTTTGTATTGGCAGTTAACTATGCATTTGTTGATCTTGATTCTTTATCCTTTAGCTAGGTTTATCGTGAGGTGAATCCAGCAGCCTATAAATTAGCTAAATGGTATTGTAGTCTAGTCTTTCACTAAAATTTTTCATCCTGATTTGATAAAATTTAAGTAATATTTCTATAAAAAGAATAACTCAATTGCAATTGCAATTGTTGCGACTGTTTTTATAAATGTTCCATGAGTGAACAACTAGCCACCGTATTCATGAGATATGACTTGGATGAGATTTCTTAAAGAGTGAACAATTTAAAATTTATGTGGAGAAAGCAACTACTTTAAGCAAAAGATATGATTTGGGAATATATATATATATATATATAGCCTTATTGAAGTTATTTTTCATTGGTCACAAAAAAATCAATACTATCATCTTTAATAATATTTTGTGTGGATTCAAAATCAAAGTATTTTTGTAGGTCTTACTCTTGATTCATAGATGGCTCTTGTGAATATAAGTAGAGCCTATCATGAACACTTGGCAGCTTCATCTGCACTAAAATCTCTCCCAGCTTCACTAGTGGCAACTTTCTCAACTAGGGTGGGTGGGTAAAGATTAATTTTGACGTGACCATTAGACCTCTCTCCATAGCTATTGCGATCGGCAAAAATGATGTTGGTGAAATCATTTTAGCTCAAACCTCCATATTGCCTCATTCTCAGCCAATTATTGGTGAAGTCAATGCTGTCCTCTTAGCTTTGAAATTGATAGTTCATTGCCAGCTTAAGTTTGTTTAGTTTAAAGGAGACTCTAAATCGGTGATTGACAACTTACAATCTCCTCCGCTATGTTGTTTGTTTCTTTAGCTATAAAATCTGTTTCATGCTAGGATTTTTGTTTTGTAAACAGGAACTTGAATTATTTAGCGCAAAGCCTTGCTTGTTGGGGCGCACATTGTAATTGGGATGGACCTTTATCTATTCCAACTATTCTAGTTTAGGTTTTCAACTCTAGAGATAGAGATGGTCCAAGGTCCTCCTCCTCAGCTTTTGATTAATATATGCTAGCAAGTTATTTGTGTGATGCACGGATAATATTGTAATGTTTTATGTAAGATGATTTTAGAGTGTTGTATAAGTATTATAGCATAATTGTTGTAGAACTTTATTAGTAATAAGTTCATCATAAAAAACGGTAATTATAAATTGTACACATATATCCATTATAATTATTCAACTGAAATAATGAGGAGAAAAAAACAACTTTAGAGGAATATTATAAAATAAAAATTGATATGGAATGTGTCTTTCTCTTTCTCCGTAATTCTAAAACAAAATACACGTTCTAAACATCCGCAGTTAATCACTTCATTTACATAATCCACAAATTTGCAGTGTCCGACCTTAACATCAAAATTGTATTTGCCATTGTCACTCAATATAAAATTCAATCACCCTTTCCTTGGTTGTAGCCAATTCATACGAGTTAGGATTAAATGAGACAACAATGTTAAAGCTAGGTATGTGTCGTTCAAAGATTGAAGGTAAATGATATCGTTTTTGGTTTGTGTGTATTCGACATGAGATGACATGAAAGACTGTGGGTAGGTATATATAAAGAAGTAGAAGTGTAAGAAGTGAAAATTGTGAATTAAAATGTAAAGAGACTTGTGTGTATGTGTGAGAGGTGAAAAGTCTTGAAACATTTTTTTTTGCTGAGTAATTGTTTATGCAGGGGCTCGAACCCTGAGTTGAAGGTCACTAAGGAGACCGGGTACCACTTGGGCTAACAGGCTCGGTAAAAGTCTTGAAACATTGAACCAAATGATACAAAAAATATTTATTTTTTAATTAGAAAAGTCTTGAAATATTGAACCAAATGAAACAAAAAGTCAATATTGAATTTGTTCTTATCCTTTATGTGACACTTGAGAATATTTTAATTTTCTATGCATAAAATGTGCCACTTGGCAGAACCTCATGTTTTCTCATGTGAAGTCTCTATTTATATATATATATATATATATATATTTTTTTTTTTGACGTGTGTGTAAAAATTGCATCCCATCCATGGAATGAGCTTTGATCATTAAGAGGATATTAAATTATTAATCTATGCTATTAAAAAAAAAATCCATATGGAATTATAAATATAGGATATGTACTTGGTTTTGAACTGTAGAGGTTGAACCGGTTTGAAAGCCAGTACAATACACAAAGCATATAGGGTTGAAATATTAAATGTATAGTAAACTACTACGCCCCTTCCAAGTTATTCCCTCAATTAAAAAATAAAAATAATAAGGCGTTAAAATCAAAATAATAATAATGTTAGATTCTCAGTCAGAAAGCTTGGTTTTAAAGAAAACCAATGCTATGCTGCACAATCACATGGGTCTTTCATCATTGTCTGTCTAATTGGAGGAAAATATGTGGACTTTGTTTTTTACTTTTCAACGCCATTAACATTTCCTTTTTTTTTTCTTTTTTTTTAATAAAAAATTATCTCACTGACAATGAGGTCGGAAAATGAGACAATAATGATTGCCCACTGTCTCCTTCTATTTTTTTTTAATAAAAAAAAAATGATATTTTGATATCTCATTTCTATATTCTTTTAGCAGTGTGAACACTATAGGTTTTTGTCTTGTCTCTTATGTCCCACCAATTTGGATGTTTTGGACTATCAATACAAGACCAATTCCACATTAATTAATCGGTTACTTTATTGTATGTGTATATATATATCTTGCACTTTCATCAAAAAATATATAAGTCTTGCACTCAAAATCTACCTTTTAATGACATTTCCATGTCTTACAAATTGCCACTATAAATCTGTATGTGTCATAATCAGGAATTCTATTCTATAGTAACACCTATGAGAAACCAAACAATATTCCCTTGTCCAACAGATCCATATAACATGCATGTTTATGTTAATGCAAGCAAAAAAAAAAAAGAGTACCTACTTATGTTTCTCCCCTTTCAGTAATGAGCTTATGTCATTTTTTTTTTGTTTTGTTTTTGTTTTTAATGCTTTCTTTTTATTGACTTAAAATATTACAGTTAACGATACTTCAAGAATACTTAATAATTATCGATGTTTATTGAGTATGAAAGAAGAGCACACACAGTCAAAGACGTCAAAATAATATTTCCAAGTGTTATTCAATATAAATTAATTTCAAGCCAAAATATTACTGTGTTTTTGTTGGAAGGTCAGTCAGTATTTTTCTTTTATTTTTATTTGTCCCTAACCCTTGTTTGTTTGGCCAAATTGTTTTTTTTTTTTTTTTTTTAATCTCTAAATTATATATTAATTAGTCATTGATTTTTGAGAATATATACCACAAAATTACCTTTGAATAAAAAGGTAACTACTTTTGGGATTTAGCCCTCCAAGTTTTGTTAACTTTTAGGGTATATCTGTTTGAAATGGTGGGAAATGGAAAGAATGAAGCCTCCATCCAAACATAAGGTTAATCCTGAAGGAGATTACTCAGGTTGCTTTGTAATGTGCTATGTTCTGTCTTTAATAAAAAATTTTCATTCAGCAAAAGAAAGAAAGAAAGAAATATTGAGAGTCAACAATTTAACCAGTGAACCTTTGGGGTCTAGATCATAATAATATAGCATGGGATTGGTATTTGTTGCTTCTACTGAATGATCAACCTAAATTATTAAAGCAGAATTGGGCTGATGCTGATGCATCTTTTGGATTCAAGTCACTTTCTTGTGCAACCTACCGATGCCATTCCCATTATCAATAGAAATTAATTGTTTAATTCACATCTTTTGGTAGGGTGGGTATGGTAGGTAACGTGGTTAATTGGAATATGAAACCAGGATATATAATAGTGATGAAGACAGGAATCCTATGATTTTCATGAATTGAATCATCAGGACTCTAATGATTGATTGCCATCAAAAATTGACTGGGCAACAAAAAACATTGGTAATGTTTCATTACATTACATTTAAGAAAGTTGATAGGTTAGGTGTCGAAGCGATAGTCGAAATGACATCTTTTTTGTAAAGTTATTACATATGTTTATTGTTTAAATCTCCTTTTCTCCTTCAAGTAAAATGCTGAGCAAACTTTTGTTAAGTTGGTTAAGAATTATTAATATACAAATAAGTAAAAGACATTTAATAAATTGAAAACACGAAACATCCAACTTTAAACAATAAGATAGTACGTTTGTTAAAAAGGATACATGAAAAACTGAAAGGAAAAGAAAAAAAATAAAATTTTAAATTACAAATTACACATTCTAACTTTAATATGTTTTTTAATTAGTTTTTGAGTTTTATATATGTGTGTGTATATATATATATATATATATATTTTTTTTTTTTTTTCTTATTTCAATTTTTAACTTTTATTCATTTTCTATGTAGTCCTTTAATTAAATTTTTTTTTTGAGAAAGTATTCCTTTAATTAATTTATTCTATTCAATACACAACGTTTTGTTTTTTTGTTTTTTTTTTTGATAATTCGATAGCAGGTGGTGGGAGGATGTAAATTCCTAGATGTGTCTCCATTAGATACACTAAAAAAATCCACAATGTTAAGTGTGCCAAAATGATGTCGTTATGAAAAGTGAACAAAATACTAAAACAAAAAGCAAGATTTGGATGGAACTAAATAGAAGTATTAAATTGAAATTGTTAAAAGACTAAAAATGGAAAAATAAATCAAACTTGAATGTCTGAATTAAAAACATGTCAAAGTTAAATGGTGTGATTTATAATTTAGTCAAAATAAAATAAAGAGAAAATAGTTTAAGAACAAGGAGATGGTACTTGGTTGCAAGGACGTGTAATAACAAATTTGTATAATATTATTGTAAATGAGATACACTATCCCCTAATTAACTATGGTACAGTTGCAAGATTTTCCCTAAATTTCAAAACTGATTAATAAATTCCTTAACTCTTAGTAGTAAGCACTGTGGTTCATATCATTTGGATTTTTATCAAGGTTGCATTTGTTTCAACATGAAATGATTTCTGATCATTAAATATTTTCAGCCAAAGACATTTTCAGAAAAAAAAAATTGTGTTTTGGTGTTTGATTGCATTTCTAAAAATGCTCTATTATCAATTATATTCAATAATATGGATTTTTTTTTTTTGGGTATTTTGCAAAAAAAAAAAAAGTTCTTTTTTGTCTAATAAAAAATCTTACTAGAGAAGGAAGGGTTAAAGGATAGAGATTTGAAGTGATTACTTTTGTTTATTTATGTAGTTGTAGGTTCAATGTGTTTTTAGTAACAAGGGAAAACAATAAGGATTTGCAAATCTTTCCTCTCCCTTTGTTGTAACAATGAATTTAAAAAAGAAAAAGAAAAAGAAAAAAAGCCGACTTGAAAGTTGAAACAAGGGAAAACAACCAATGGAATGAAATAAGATGAAAGGAAGAAAGTAACAGTAGACAATGGACATGGAATTGGGCCAAGCACATTATAGATTAAGTAATGTTTCTGGGCGACCAGTCTTCGGGCTTTTCACAATTGATAATGGTTGTTGGTGGGTTACTTAATGTTTAGTATTGGAGTAGTATTTCAAAGATTGCACACTTTTTAGATTACTATTAGTATTAATTACTAGCACAAGAGTTATGTTTGAAAATAATTGGATTACTGGGAATTTATTTATTTATTTTTATTTTATAAATTTCAGCGTTTAGAATGAACTTGCAGTTTTTAATCGGTTGGTATGAATAATCTATGCTATGATAACCAATATCAAGATTTATAGGATTATAGGACCATATATATAACATAAAATAGTAGTTACCTCTCCCCCCTCCCCCAATTCAAGTCGTTCAATTGGTAAAGGATGGGCTAAAAACTTTGTAACTTAACTCATACATTTTAGTATTTCTAACAAAGACGTCCATGGTTCAAATCTCTTTTCCTCAACTATTAAAATTTTTATTAAAAAAATTATGAAATCCACTCTTACAAATGAGATAATAAAATTTGAAAAAAAAAAAAAAAAAATCTGCCTTTTGGTTTTGGCTCACACACTCACAACTAATTGTTAAAAATAGAAGGTAAGTTGCTTAACTGATTTCAATTAATATTTCAAAAATCTCAGCCATTATAATTTACTGATCTATTTGTAGAATTTGGACTAATTAATAATTCTATAATTATATAAAAGAATGAAAAGAAAACCTTATAACTTATAAGTCACACGTGCAACAACTTTATAAATCCCATTGCAATTCTCTCTCTCTCTCTCTCTCTCTCTCTCTGGGGTTAATCTCATTATTTTCTCTTATTTGAGTATTTTTTACATTTCTATCATACATACATGAATAGCTAGATATGAAATCATCTTTCTTAAGAGTGTTTGGTAGGAGTGGTTTTAGAAATGATGGAAAAGACAGGAGAGAATGGATAAAAGACTATTTCCACTTATTTGGTAGGAGCGAAAAGAGAGATAATTGGGGTTTTTTTTTTCTCCCCTAACTCACTCATGCTTTGGTTAGAAGTTGATTTGAAACAATCTAACCATTTGATATTGATTAGATCCATGATTTAACAAATGTTGGGGGTCATAAGAATGTCAATCCTTAATACAAGTTATTGATTGTATTATCAAGAGTTTTGTAGTATATTGAAACTTTCTAATCTTTTCAATACAGACGTTCAAAGTTCAAATTCTTTCTTCCCTATAGTAACTATCAAATTCTATAATTGAAGAAAATGTCATTGTATAGCACGCTCAAATAATTGATCATGATGTCATTAATTGTGGTTGATTTTAGGAAAAAAAAAGAGTAAGTCTGGTACCGCAACTAATTTTACAACTTTGTTACAACTTTACCATTTGGCACCTCGTGAATAGTAGAATCATGAACTCACATGGACCCATCATTTTATTTCCACCACTTACAACTCGCCACTTAGGCAAGTTGTGGCAAAATAGTGGAAATTGTTGTAACACAAGACTTACTAATCAAAAAATAAGCAAAATATAATACATTTTGTTAAGGATAAGGTTGCCAGCCCAAAATAATGGTGCCGTGATGTAGCTGCATAAATTCAAATTTGAATCAAATCCATGTAGCAACTATAGATAGATATTTAAGTTCTTGATTTGAATTGTAACAGAGTTTTAGATTGAGATATGATAAGATAGGATATGGTAGAGTTATTTATATTTTGAACTTCCTTTGTATAGTTGTATAACTCTATAAATGATAAGTCCCAAATCAGATTAGATTGGGTTTGCAAATTATATTAGATAACTATTGTCTTTACACATTTTATTGAACACATGTATCTTTCAATTTGTTACATAGATTTTCTCAACATTATTTTATCCATATATAATTAATTATCTCATGCCCATTTTGCCATTAAAGACATGCCACCAGCACCCAAAAAAACAGCCACGAAACATTTAATCTGGAGCTTAATGCTAGCTTGCCTTTGGAGCCATAAAATCTGCAGAAAGAAGATCAACCAGAGCCATGTAGATCAAAAGGCCAGCTGATGATGCATTAAGTAGTCCAACGGTGATCAAAGCACTAGTGCTATTTTCTTTGTACGTTTTTGACAACGCAATCCCTAAGGCAACTCCAAATTAAATGGGGTTGTCACTGAGAAGAAGAACACCATAATTGCCTTCTTTAATAGCTTGTATTCTGCCTGTATAAGAACAATTAATGTCAAGAGAATTGTTTGAGTGAAAGTGGTATTTTATAATTCAAGTATATGAAATTAAGGAATAAGATAGACAGCATAGAATTTTGAAGGACCTGGAGAATGCAACCACCAAGACTCATCCCTTCAAACATTTGATGGAAGCAAAGTGCAGCCACAAGACCTTTTATTGTGCAAGTATTGTTTGAGGCACCTAATTAAAGCCCTATTACAACTGAATGAACAACAATTCCCAGTTCTAATACCTGCATTTCATTTTATAATAAAAACATATTCTTTTGAAGAAATCTACAGGTTTATGTAAATTGTATCGAGACTCGAGAGGGGATCGGTGGTGCCTTTTTTTTAGTGTTTTGTATTCAAAATGGTAACTGGTAAGGTATCTAAACCATGGTTTTAAAAACCGAACCGGTCATCGAACCATTTTTTTTAAATTTTCGGTTCAACTCCGGTTTTTGACCGGTTATTGACCAGTTTTGAGACTTTTAACCGGACCGGATTGGCTCCCGGTTCCCAATTGAACTGGTCGGACCGGCCAGTCCGGTCCGATTTTTAAAACAGTGATCTAAACACATATACCAGCTGCTTGCTTGTAATAATAAAGTAGAAAGTCTTCCACCTCCTGCATATTTTAAAGAAAAAATCCTTTCCACTTTGCATATGTTAAATGGAGTTTTTTATTTTTATTTATTATTTATTTAAGAAAAGAAAATGCTAAAGTCGAGTGTTAATTCAATCTTATATATGCATTAAATATAGGGATATATTTTGTCACAAATTTTATTAACTTTTTATTGTATCAATATTTTAAAAATATTTTAGGTGAATTATATGTTTTATTAATTTAGTTTTAATATACATGTTAAATTTTATGTTAATCGAATGCCTTTTTTCTTATATCCACTCCATAAAATTTTGTTATATAATTTTAAATACAAAATTTTTTATATTAAACATTTATAGACTGAAAAACTATTTATCTTTAATTATTTTTATATCTTACAAGCATATATACATAGTCTAAACATAGTTGTCTTTAAAAAAAAAAAGAAAAAAAAAGTTGTCAGCATTGTACGATGCGCGATATGTATCGTATCGTATGTAAAAAGTTCCGTATTGTATTGGCGTATCATAAGTACTCATGAATCGTACGATACAGTGTACGTATCGTATGAATCGTATCGTATCGTAAAATCGTATGTATCGTACGATATATAGATAAATGCTTTAAAATAAAATTTTTTGTTAAAATTTGTACTTTTATTTGAATCTAACAAATTGTTAGACTTGTTTTTAACACACAATTATTAGTTTACTTAATTTTGCCTACTAAAATAACATATTTATAAGTTTTTTCTCCACCTCTCCTACAATTGGACTACAGAGTACACACTTACTTTTTACTTTAATATTTAAAATTTTATTTAATTTTTTTTTAATTTTATCATTATTGTTACAAGTCCAAGAAACTAGAATGCCAAAATATATACACACACATATATATATATATATATATATATATATTTATTAAAATAAAAAGAACAAGAAGAGATAATAAATGTTAATAACGAATGACGATGAAGAAAAGTTTAATAAATAAATAAATTTGCAAAATTATAAACATGATGATAGCCTAGACTTAGATGGGGTTGATGTAATTTGATGAATATGATGAAAATAAATTGTTATTTTGGGTCATTTGTAACATATTATCACATTTGAGTTTAATTAATTTGAATGTATATGTTATAAACACATGCTAGTTTGATTTATTTAGTTAGCTTGTTAAATATTATTGCATAAGTGATGAATAAATTAGTTATTAGTTAAATTCAAAATTTATAATGAATATACCATTTATATATGTATATTTATAATTTTTTATAAATTTTATTAAGCGTTTGTGTATCTTACGATATACGATACAATACGATACACGATACGAAAAAATAAAAAATCGATTCACAATATGATTCACGTTTTGACAACTATGAGTCTAAAAATGCAATATAATGCAAATGTAGATTTATCATAACATAAAACTATTAAGTGATGTAATTTTAACCAGAGTAACACTTTGTAATGTTGTCCTATTTCCAAATTAATATATATATATATATATATATAAAACATAAATTGTTAAACTATTTTCTATCTCATATATATGATGGATGCACCTAAGTATGTATTACATATATAAACTTGATTTTTAAAAAAAAAGCATATATAAACATGAATTTATATAATCCAATTATCATTACGTATAGATATTCCAAGGAATAGAATCAAATATAAGGATAATTAAATTTCTTTTTTTGGATACAAGATATAAATTTTATTTTAGAATAATCTAAGAGTCTATTTGAGAACAGTTTATTTAGCTGAAACTGAAAATTTTTACTGAAAATACTGTAAATAAAGCTAAAAAGTAGCTGAAATAGTACAGTGGGACCATAAATAGTACAAAAAAGTGCAATGAGACTTATAAATAAGAGCAAAAATAAGTTAAATAGTAAAAAAAAAAGTAACTTTTTAAGTCAATGTCAAACGCACACTAAGTATATATGTATTCTTACCGTCGTGTCAAGTGTGTGCAGTGGTAAGAATTTAAAGAAACCTAAATATATTCTTACCATGGCTATCACACGATAACGTAAAAGTTGTGAGCCTCCGGTACTTATCCCTGCCTTTATAACTACTTGATGGTGAGAATGCAAATGCCCCGTGCTGGCCACTGCAATTACTTGCTCTCCTTCATTCACACTACTACCACTACTATCTTTATCTGCAGTGATAAATCCGGCATTACAATAATTCCGGCTATAGATACTAGTGGCCATGGAATCCACCATTAGTGTTACTATTGCAGACAGCATAGCCACAAAGCCTTAAAAGGGGAAGTTGTGCCATAGGTTATGTTTGAGGCAATTAGACCTCAACATATCAAAAGAGTCAGGCAAAACGTGCACGCGCGAACCCAGTTGCGAGTATAATGCCACTGGTGAAAGACTTAACGATAATAAATAGATCTTGATCGGGCTGTAAGGCTTGGACTGAACGTGTAACACTAGGTAATTAAGCTCACGCCAATCATGCTAGTTACTAAGATGGACACAATGGCTATGATCTTGAGGGGTAATGCTCTAATTGCCTTATCATTGCAAGACTTGGATTCTGTATTGCATTGGTTGGACTCTGAAAGAGCTTGTGGTATGATCATGAAGATGGAGACGAGCTTGAAAAGTGAAATCGCCATTGACTCTATCCTGCAAGAGATTGGTCTCTTGGGCTTAGCTATTTAGCATTTCATGGAGCGATGGAGATGAGCTTGAGAAGTGAAATGGCCATTCACTCTGTCCTGCAAGATTGGTCTCTTGGGCTTAGCTATTTAGCATTTCATAGAGCTTCTTAATATATATATATATATATATATAAAGTTATTGTTATTCTTCTTAATAAATATATATAAAGAAACTAAATTTATCCATATAATACTATAATATTATGGGTGTTATGAATTTATCTATGGTTCAATTATAAATTAATAACATGATTGTTTTGATGTTCTTAAATGTAATGGTGATGTAAAATAGTGCGTCAAAATTGAAAATTTATAGGGATGAGATCATTAATGGTGTCATGTTCACCTTTAAATTAAAAGAAAAAAAAAACACCATAAAGTGGCTTTTGCCTCTTTCAAAATAAGGAAATTAAGCTTGAGTTATTATCTGAGAAAATCTTAACTACTTTTTGACAGGTCACAATAAAGTGATAAGAAACCATAAATCTCAATAAAAAGGGGTAAACTATTATATTTTGAAAACGTTTTGATATTATTCTTGCACTCACTTGACCTGAAAACTAACCATCGAAATCTTATCAATCTTGAATCCTTTGAGATTTTAGGTCTTACTAAAAAGATTTTAAGTTAACTACAAAGATTCTAAGTTAACCATCGAAAGTAGCTTTTGCCTCTTTCAAAAAGAAATTAAGCTTGAGTTATTATCTGAGAAAATCTTAACTATTTTTTGACAGGTCACAATAAGGTGATAAAGAAACAATAAATCTCAATAAAAAGGGGTAAACTATTATATTTTGAAAATGTTTTGATATTATTCTTGCACATGAAAATATCAAATTAATTTGCTGGCATTAGAAGTAGTTTTAGCTAAGGATTAGTTGTGGCAGAAACAAATCTTAACCAAAAGAATCAATAAGTCCTGGTATTACTCTATGACGTTTTTTTTTTTTTTTTTTTGATGGACATATATGACATGTTATTTAATATGATAGAGATTACTCATTTGCATTATCACATCAAACTTCGCAGTGGAATATATATGACTTTGATAATAATGAGAGCTCAACACTTTCTATTAAGTTCCAATTAACACGAGCACGCCATAAATTTTTTCCAGAAGGGCAAGACTAAAATAACAAGACAAAATTCTATATAAATTTTTTATATATATTGTAGGGGGTGGATTCGAGCGCTCTCTAAGGATTGAGAGAGTGGGCCCAAGCCCAGCTAACCCTTCAATAAATTTGTAGAGTATGGACTCAAGAGCTAGGCCTTAGTAAAGAAGGCAACGGCCATGCATGGTCATACGTGATTGCTAACAACTAAAACGTGGGTTTGAACACACAACGAGGCTCCTCGGACGTGCCTTATGGAGTTGGAAATTCTTATTATCTCTTTTCAGGAAGGTTATAAGGGTTGAGAGAAAATACTTTGCTACAGTATTCCTTTTCCTCTGGTTTTTCATCCGTCCCCTTCACAAGAGGGATTTTTACATTATATACTCCTCACTCAGTTGATCCTAGCCCTACATTTGTTGATCAATCCGGTTTCTACTCGAGTGCCTGTTCCATCAGCCGCATTCCCATACCTCCAGTGGGTTGCAGCGCTCAAGACGGCACTGTTCAGAGGTCCTGTCCTCATTAATGCGGCCAGAGCGTTAGTTGAGGGCATTTAATGTGGAGGTGACAGTTCGCCTGGGACTTGCTCCTCCGCCATGCTTCAATGTCCGGTGATTGGTTCTTGCTATTTGCTCCTTGGATGCTTGGGGAGACTCCCCTTAAAGGTATGCCGTATGCCCACTTTCTATCCTCGGCCTACCGAGGATGTAACCATCCTCGGCAATGCTCCTTGAATCCTGGGCTCTAAACTTTCGTCCTCGGGCCTCGGATCGTGGAGGCATCCTCGGCGTGGGCCTCTGGGCTTGGCTTGGAGTGGGCCGGGGTTGCTGACTTATTCTGGCCCCACATATATATATATCCATTTTATAATATTTTTTTACATCTAAAAAAATTTTCAAAATAAAAACACAAATTATAAAAAGAATCCTGCAAATTATAGTGTATATAAATGATATATAATGACCTATATATAAAAATTTATTAAGTGTGTAGTTTTGAGATATTTATTCTTGTAAAATATAGAACAATTAGATTCAGTTTGTAATGTGGATTTACCCTAAAATATTGTAGGGGCTCGTTTTGTCGTAGATCCCCTAACAATACATTTCTTTAGAGAGTGGGACGTAGGGTTTGGTGCTAACAGGCTTGCCACCGGTTCGCCGGAAGCGTTCTTCCTTCCTGAGGGCTTAGCCCCGTTCTTTTTGGCTTGGGGGTTGCTCCTCGGACGGCCGAGGAGCCCCTCATTCTGAAGGGCACCTTGCATTATATACCTTCTTTGGTCAATCCTAGCCTTCCAACTGTCAATCATCTAGACCACTGCTTAAGGACCTGTCCCATCAGCCACGTTCCCCACCTTACTGTGGGTCGCAGCACCCAAGGTTCCGCCGTTCAGGAGTCCTCTCAGCATTAAGATTGCCAGGGGAGTTAGGTAGATGCATTAAGTGTGGATGTGACCGCCTATACTGGGCTTGTCCCCCACCTGGGATTAGGATAGGTATGCCGAGGAAAGGGTCGTCCTCGGCGTGGCCCAGAGGGCTAAAAGCCCCTAGACAACTGCCTGGGACAGCCATCGATCCTCGGCGTGGGCCTTGGGCCAGCCTAGAGGTGGGCCGAGACTTCCAGGCCCACGGGCCCCACAATAGCCTCTCAAAATCCTGCTGCACATTCCCTTGAACGGGGAGGAGGGTTTTGATATCCACGGCCCTCATACCCCAGAAGGCCTTCCGCTGGTTGGTTCTTCCCCAAATAGTCAGCTCGGCGCTTCAATCCTTCGGTAAGCAGTTAATCTCCTATAGAAGATTCTGGTGCTGCTTTAAAGATAGTGGCAAGCTCCCCGTAGGCTTGGGTCCGAGGACCATGCAAGGCCTAGGTACAGTTGCTGCCTTCGAGAGTAGTGGCTAGCTCTCCGTAGGCTTGGGTCCTGAGGACCATGCAAGACCTAGGCACAGGTGCTGCCTTCAAGAGTAGTGGCTAGCTCTCCGTAGGCTTGGGTCTGAGGACCATGCAAGACCTAGGCACAGGGCTGCCTTCAAGAGTAGTGGCTAGCTCTCCGTAGGCTTGGGTCCGAGGACAATGCAAGACCTAGGCATAGGCGCTGCCTTCAAGAGTAGTGGCTAGCTCTCCGTAGGCTTGGGTCCGAGGACCATGCAAGACCTAGGCACAGGTGCTGCCTTCAAGAGTAGTGGCTAGCTCTCCGTAGGCTTGGGTCCTGAGGACCATGCAAGACCTAGGCACAGGTGCTGCCTTCAAGAGTAGTGGCTAGCTCTCCGTAGGCTTGGGTCCGAGGACAATGCAAGACCTAGGCACAGGTGCTGCCTTCAAGAGTAGTGGCTAGCTCTCCGTAGGCTTGGGTCCTGAGGACCATGCAAGACCTAGGCACAGGTGCTGCCTTCAAGAGTAGTGGCTAGCTCTCCGTAGGCTTGGGTCCGAGGACCATGCAAGACCTAGGCACAGGTGCTGCCTTCAAGAGTAGTGGCTAGCTCTTCGTAGGCTTGGGTCCTGAGGACCATGCAAGACCTAGGCACAGGTGCTGCCTTCAAGAGTAGTGGCTAGCTCTCCGTAGGCTTGGGTCCGAGGACAATGCAAGACCTAGGCACAGGTGCTGCCTTCAAGAGTAGTGGCTAGCTCTCCGTAGGCTTGGGTCCGAGGACCATGCAAGACCTAAGCACAGGTGCTGCCTCCAAGAGTAGTGGCTAGCTCTCCGTAGGCTTGGGTCCTGAGGACCATGCAAGACCTAGGCACAGGTGCTGCCTTCAAGAGTAGGTAAGTGGCTAGTTTCCCCATAGGCCTGAGTCCGAGGACCATGCAGAGCCTTGGTTCTGTCTAACACTTGGTCTTCTGAAGTAATTAGTTTCCCCATAGGCCTGAGTCCGAGGACCATGCAGAGCCTTGGTTCTGTCTAACACTTGGTCTTCTGAAGTAATTAGTTTCCCCATAGGCCTGAGTCCGAGGACCATGCAGAGCCTTGGTTCTGTCTAACACTTGGTCTTCTGAAGTAATTAGTTTCCCCATAGGCCTGAGTCCGAGGATCATGCAGAGCCTTGGTTCTGTCTAACACTTGGTCTTCTGAAATAATTAGTTTCCCCATAGGCCTGAGTCCGAGGACCATGCAGAGCCTTGGTTCTGTCTAACACTTGGTCTTCTGAAGTAATTAGTTTCCCCATAGAGGACCATGCAGAGCCTTGGTTCTGTCTAACACTTTCATTTTTCTGTAAGTAGGGGTTTGTCCTCGGACCGTTTTTCTGGGGACGATTCTTCCTTCGGTCGGACAGTGATTTTACACGTGGCGTTGATCTCGCCTCCAGCTCGAGTCCCCATCTTCTATCTGGGAAGCGTTTCTTGGCTGTTTGTGTTCTGCGCCTGACGCTTCGGTGCGCGAGACGCGCCTTCATTAATGGTCTCGTGAATCAACAGAAGTACAACGGTCTGCGGCTCCCTTGGAATTTGGTGGCTTCATTATTGTCCGCCGCTTCGGTAACTCACTTTTCGAATTCTGCGTGAATTAATTCTCACCAACCCTCCTCCTCTATATAAGGCCTTCTGGGGGGATGGTTTCTCCTCATTCCATGGACCTTCCACCACAACCAGAAATACGTCCTTCTGCCTCTCTGAGCCCCCTTAACACCACCGCCAGGATTGTGACCAAAGTTGGGAGATATGGGATCGAGGGCCGCTGTGGCCGCAGCCCCCACTGGGCTTCCGGCGCGGCAGAGTCCGGGCGTAACCCTGGCAGTGCCGTATGCGGTGGCCAGGTGGGACGTTGTTGAAGTACCTAACGTCTCTCCCCGGGGCGCACCTCCGGTGGAGGAGACACGCGAACTCATGTCATGGCTGGCGCCTGAGTGTTGCCGTCTCCAACGGCCAACGCTCGGGCGGATTGGAGAGCGTCAAGGGAACATCACGGGGGAGGACATTCCGGTGCCCCTGCATCTGCTCCTCACTTTGTTCAAGCTTCCGCCTTGAAGTGAGCCAGCCTCAGCCCCCTTCCCCGCTTTTTTTGTCAAGCTCTCCCCTTCTCCTGATGCCAATAAAAGCACGGGTTGACACTTCCTCCTCACTCTAGCTAGTTGTAGAATCGGACTGCCTGAGCCTCCGATTGTAGGATTAGCTTGTAATAAAGCTTGTAAAACAAGCCTGCCTGAGCCTCTGATTGTATTTTGTAACTTTCTTTTTCATGAAATAATATCAGACTCTTTTCTCTTTTTTTTTTTTTTTTTTTGCTGTTGAATCTTCCATTTTGCTGCGACTGTACTTATTTATTTATTTTTTTTTGCGAAGTGACTGTTTAGAACGATCGCCGGTTGCGCCGGTCGGCGCACTAACCCTCCCCACAGACGGCGCCAATTGTAGGGGCTCGTTTTGTCGTAGATCCCCCAACAATACATTTCTTTAGAGAGTGGGACGTAGGGTTTGGCGCTAACAGGCTTGCCACCGGTTCGCCGGAAGCGTTCTTCCTTCCTGAGGGCTTAGCCCTGTTCTTTTTGGCTTGGGGGTTGCTCCTCGGACGGCCGAGGAGCCCCTCATTCTGAAGGGCACCTTGCATTATATACCTTCTTTGGTCAATCCTAGCCTTCCAACTGTCAATCATCTAGACCACTGCTTAAGGACCTGTCCCATCAGCCACGTTCCCCACCTTACTGTGGGTCGCAGCACCCAAGGTTCCGCCGTTCAGGAGTCCTCTCAGCATTAAGATTGCCAGGGGAGTTAGGTAGATGCATTAAGTGTGGATGTGACCGCCTATACTGGGCTTGTCCCCCACCTGGGATTAGGATAGGTATGCCGAGGAAAGGGTCGTCCTCGGCGTGGCCCAGAGGGCTAAAAGCCCCTAGACAACTGCCTGGGACAGCCATCGATCCTCGGCGTGGGCCTTGGGTCAGCCTAGAGGTGGGCCGAGACTTCCAGGCCCACGGGCCCCACATATATAATTAACGTTAAGTCAATAAAGTTGTACTCTTCCCTCTTTCATGGTTATATAAATCTTGAACTAAATTTTTTACTAATCTTTTTTTTTTTTTTGACATATATAGTTAAACAATTACTCAAAAACTCATTCCCATATATATCATCGTTGTTTATGATCATGTTCAATGAAAGTGATATCTATTTTTTTAAGTTCACATCTTTTAACTTATTTAAGTATTTTTGAACAATAGCCTCCAAATTTCGAACTTTTTTTTTACATATAAAATATGCATAAATTGTGAATGATTTCCTTCATTGAATTACTCATTCTTTTATCTTACTCACAAAGACTACTTGATGAACTATAAATATGTAATAAAAAAACATATAACATTTACAAACTTTAATTACTTAAACGAATTTCAAATAAACAAACACTCAACAGAAGGAAACTACTGTTATTAAATTTAAATATGACATAAAATAATAGGACATAAAAAGGCTTATAAATTTTAAATTTGACATAAAATAGTAGAACATAAAAAGGGCAAGCTGCATGTGAACCACTAATAAAACATATAATAATTAAGCGCAAAGTATATAAAATATAAAATATAATAAATAAATGTCACTAAACTAATGTAATAGTTGTGTACTGTGGTACACTTCCTGGCATCATCTACCAGACTACTACAGTACTACTTCATCAAAGGGAAGATTTTGTTTTACTCAATTTAAAAAAAAAAAAAAAAATCTTTTTGTATTTAAAGGAATCCTGATGAAAATAGGATTGATTTATTTTTTATCCTTGTTTAGCTAATTTGGGAATTTGTTATCGATTTTTTGGTGTTTGGAATTGGAGGATTTTTGAGTCTTTGTATCAATTGGATTTTATTTTATTCTGTTTTTTGGGGGGTTTTCTTTAGGAAATTTAAGATTTAAATGAGAGCAAAGTACATTTTCAAATGTTCAAAACCCAATAATTCAATAATTATATAAAAGAATGAAAAGAAAACCTTATAACTTATAACGCTCTGTTTGTTTTGACGTAAAATATTTGCAGGAAAATATTTTCTCATTTTACCGTGTTTGTTTTGCAGTAAAACATTTAGTCAAAAGTAAAATATTTTTAGTCAACTAAATCAACCTAAGCAAATTTGTGTAAAATATTTTATACTTAAAATTTTGGTAAAATATTTTACAATTTCTCTCTAACTCTCACCCGACAACTCTCAGGCTAATATTCATTCCCTTCCATGCTATCTCTTCTCTCCCTCTCAATTTTCTTTTCAACCTGAACCTCTCTCCCAAAACCTGGTGGTGCCACCCACTGACTGGCGCAACCCAACAGCGGCACCACCCACCGACCGGAGCCACTCACCGACTGGAGTTACCCACCAGCGGCGCCACCCACCTTCGTCTCTCTCACGAAGTCCATCGGGTTGTTGGTGGCTGTTGCGATCTTGCTCTGATCTTGCTGGTGGTTGTTTTGATCTTGCTGCCACTAGATTTGCTAGGTTGTTGGAGTTTCATATTAGATTCTTTGTTTATGGATTTTCTTTTCAGGTTTTTGATCTGGTTTTATGGGTGATTTAGCTTTTCTGATATGGATTTATGGGTTGTTAATGGTTGTTTTTTGGGTGGTTGGTGATGATTTGGTGGTTGATGGTTGTTTTTTTTGGTAGTTGGTGGCAGTTTTTTGAAGCTTTGGTGGTGGTTTTAATGGCTGTGTTTTGAATGGTTGGTGGTGATTCTGATGGCTCTTGGGTGTTTGGGTAGATGGTGGTGGCTGATGGAAGGGGATTACAGTGGGTATATTTTTGCAATGGTTGGTGGTGGCTGGGTATGTGGTGGCTGGTGGTGGCCGATTTATATTTGCAATATTTAGGTCACAACACTTGCCAAACACTTGCAAATATTTTACATTTGAAAATATTTTTCATTGAAACAAACAGAGCGTAAGTCACACGTGCAACAACTTTATAAATCCCATTGCAACTCTCTCTCTCTCTCTCTCTCTGTGGGGTTATCTCATTATTTTCTCTTATTTGAGTATTTTTTTACATTTCTATCATACATACATGAATAGCTAGATATGAAATCATCTTTATTAAGAGTGTTTGGTAGGAGTGGTTTTAGAAATGATGGAAAAGACAAGAGAAAATGGATAAAAGATTATTTGCACTTACTTGATAGAGCGAAAAGAGAGATAATTGGGGTGGTTTTTTTTTTTTCTCACCTAACTCACTCATGCTTAGGTTAGAAGTTGATTTGAAACCATCTAACCATTTGATATTGATTAGATCCCATGATTTAACAAATGTTGGGGGTCATAAGAATGTCAATCCTTAATACAAGTTATTAATTGTATTACCAAGAGTTTTGTAGTCTATTGAAACTTTCTAGTCTTTTCAATAAAGATGTTCAAGGTTCAAATTCTTTCTTTCCTATAGTAACTATCAAATTCTATAATTAAAGAAAATGTCATTGTATAGCACGCTCGGATAATTGGTCATGATGTCATTAAGTGTGGTTGATTTTAGGATAAAAAAAAGAGTAAGTCTGGTACCACAACTAATTTCACAACTTTGCTATATGGCGACTTGTGAGTAATAGAATTATGGACTCACATGGACCCATCATTTTATTTCCACCACTTACAACTCGCCACTTAAGCAAGTTGTGGCAAAATAAGCCTTACTCATCAAAAAATTGTTGTGACACAAGACTGACTCATCATAAAAATAAGCAAAATATAATACATTTTGTTAAGGATAAGGTTGCCAGCCCAAAATAATGGTGCCGTGTAGCTGTGATGTAGCATAAATTCAAATTTGAATCAGATCCATGTAGCAGCTGTAGATAGATATTTAAGTTCTTGATTTGAATTGTAACAGAGTTTTAGATTGAGATATGATAAGATAGGATATGGTAGAGTTATTTATATTTTGAACTTCCTTTGTATTTGAATTTGTATAGTTGTATAACTCTATAAATGATAAGTCCCAAATCAGATTAGATTGGGTTTGCAAATTATATTAGATAACTATTGTCTTTACACATTTTATTGAACACATATGTATCTTTCAATTTGTTACATAGATTTTCTCAACATTATTTTATCCATATATAATTAATTATCTCATGCCCATTTTGCCATCAAAGACATGCCACCAGCACCCAAAAGAACAGCCACGAAACATTTAATCTGGAGCTTAATGCTAGCTTGCAACTTTGGAGCCATAAAATCTGCAGAAAGAAGATCAATCAGAGCCATGTAGATCAAAAGGCCAGCTGATGATGCATTAAGTAGTCCAACGGTGATCGAAGCACTAGTGCTATTTTCTTTGTACGTTTTTGGCAACGCAATCCCTAAGGCAACTCCAAATGGGGTTGTCACTGAGAAGAAGAACACCATAATTGCCTTCTTCAATAGCTTGTATTCTGCCTGTACAAGAACGATTAATGTAAAGAGAATTGTTTGAGTGAAAGTGGTATTTTATAAGTCAAGTATATGAAATTAAGGAATAAGATAGACAGCATAGAATTTTTAAGGACCTGGAGAATGCAACCACCAAGACTCATCCCTTCAAACATTTGATGGAAGCTAAGTGCAGCCACAAGACCTTTTATTGTGCAAGTATTGTTTGAGGCACCTAATTAAAGCCCTATCACAACTGAATGAACAACAATTCCCAGTTCTAATACCTGCATTTCATTTTATAATAAAACATATTCTTTTGAAGAAATCTACAGGTTTATGTAAATTGTATCGAGAGGGGATCTGTGGTGCCTTTTTTTTTAGTGTTTTGTATTCAAAATGGTAACTGGTAAGGTATCTAAACACACATACCAACTGCTTGCTTGTAATAATAAAGTAGAAAGTCTTCCACCTCCGACATATTTTAAAGAAAAAATCCTTTCGACATTGCATATGTTAAATGGAGTTTTTTTTTTTAAAGAAAGAAAATGCTAAAGTCAGTTTTAATTCAATCTTATATATGCATAAAATATAGGGATATATTTTGTTACAAATTTTATTAACTTTTTATTGTATCAATATTTTAAAAATCTTTTAGGTGAATTATATGTTTTATTAATTTAGTTTTAATATACATGTTAAATTTTATGTTAATCGAATACCTTTTTTCTTATATCCACTTCATAAAATTTTGTTATATAATTTTAAATACAAAAAATTTTATATTAAACATTTATACTGAAAAACTATTTATCTTTAATTATTTTTATATCTTACAAACATATATACATAGTCTAAAAATGCAATATAATGCAAATGTAGATTTATCATAACATAAAACTATTAAGTGATGTAATTTTAACCAGAGTAACACTTTGTAATGTTGTCCTATTTCCAAATTAATATATATATATATATATTTATTTATTTATTAACATAAATTGTTAAACTATTTTCTATCTCATATATATGATGGATACACCTAAGTATGTATTTCATATATAAACTTGATTTTTTTTTTAAAGCATATTTAAACATGAATTTATATAATCCAATTATCAGAACGTATATTTATTTCAAGGAATAGAATCAAATATAAGGATAATTAATGAATTAATTTTTTTTTTACAAGATAGAAATTCTATTCTAGAATAATCTAAGAATTCGTTTAGGAATAGCTTATTTAGATGAAACTAAATTTTTGTTGTTGAAAGTACTATAAATAAAGCTAAAAAGTAGCTGAAATAGTACAGTGGAGCTATGAATAGTACTAAAAAATGAAGTATATATGTATTTGAAATACCCTCTTATAGACTTGAATCTCGACCTTTACCCCTTACACCCCACAAGCACTTATATTTGTGAAGTAACCATCGTGTCAAGTGTGTGCGGTGATAAGAATAATTAATTTAAAGGAACCTAAATATATTCTTAATTACCATGGCTATCACACGATAACGTAAAAGTTGTGAGCCTTCGGTACTTCTCCCTGCCTTTATAACTACTTGATGGTGAGAATGCAAATGCCCTGTGCTGGCCACTGCAATTGCTTGCTCTCCTTCATTCACACTACTACCACTACTATCTTTATCTGCAGTGATAAATCCGGCATTACAATAATTCCGGCTATAGATACTAGTGGCCATGGAATCCACCATTTGTGTTACTATTGTAGGCAACATAGCCACAAAGCCTAAAAAGGAGAAGTTGTGCCATAGGTTATGTTTGAGGCAATTAGACCTCAACATATCAAAAGAGTCAGGCAAAACATGCACGAACCCAGTTGCGAGTATAATGCCACTGGCGAAGCCGCGAAAGACTCAACGATAATAAATAGATCTTGATCGGGCAGTAAGGCTTGGACTGAACGTGTAACACTAGGTAATTAAGCTCACGCCAATCATGCTAGTTACTAAGATGGACACAATGACTATGATCTTGAGGGGTAATGCTCTAATTGCCTTATCATTGCAAGACTTGGATTCTGTATTGCATTGGTTGGACTCTGATAGAGCTATTGTACGTATGATCATGAAGATGGAGATGAGCTTGAAAAGTGAAATGGCCATTGACTCTATCCTGCAAGATTGGTCTCTTGGGCTTAGCTATTTAGCATTTCATGGAGCGATGGAGATGAGCTTAAGAAGTGAAATGGCCATTCACTCTGTCCTGCAAGATTGGTCTCTTGGGCTTAGCTATTTAGCATTTCATGGAGCTTCTTAATATATATATATATATATATATATATATAAAGTTATTGTTATTCTTCTTAATAAATATATATATAAAGAAACTAAATTTATCCATATAATACTAGAATATTATGGGTGTTATGAATTTATCTATGGTTCAATTATAAATTAATAACATGATTGTTTTGATGTTCTTAAATGTAATGGTGATGTAAACTAGTGCGTCAGAATTGAAAATTTATAGGGATGAGATCGTTAATTGTGTCATGTTCACCCTTAGATTAAAAGAAAAAAAAAATCACCATAAAGTGGCTTTTGCCTCTTTCAAAAGGAAATTAAACTCAAGTTATTATCTGAGAAAATCTTAACTACTTTTTGACAGGTCACAATAAGGTGATAAAGAAACCATAAATCTCAATAAAAAGGGGTAAACTATTATATTTTGAAAACGTTTTGATTTTATTCTTGCACCCACTTGACATGAAAACTAACCATCGAAATCTTATCAATCTTAAATCCTTTGAGATTTTAGGTCTTACTAAAAAATTCTAAGTTAACTACAAAGATTCTAATTTAACCATCGAAAGTGGCTTTTGCCTATTTCAAAAGGAAATTAAGCTTGAGTTATTATCTGAGAAAATCTTAACTACTTTTTGACAAGTCACAATAAGGTGATAAAGAAACCATAAATCTCAATAAAATGGGGAAAACTATTATATTTTGAAAACGTTTTGATATTATTCTTGCACCCACTTGACATGAAAACTAACCATCGAAATCTTATCAATCTTAAATCCTTTGAGATTTTAGGTCTTACTAAAAAGATTCTAAGTTAACTACAAGGATTAAGCACTTCATTTGAAAGAAAGAAAGGAAAAAAAGAAGAAGATTTAAGAAAGGAGCAAAGGGCTTAATGTTTTAAAAAGGAGGAATATTGTTTCTGTAGGGGGTGGATTCGAGCGCTCTCTAAGGATTGAGAGAGTGGGTCCAAGCCCAGCTAACCCTTCAATAAATTTGTAGAGTATGGGCTCAAGAGCTAGGCCTTAGTAAAGAAGGCAACGGCTATGCATGGTTGTACGTGATTGCTAACAACTAAAACGTGGGTTTTAACACACAATGAGGCTCCTCGGACGTGCCTTATGGAGCTGGAAATTCTTATTATCTCTTTTCAGGAAGGTTACAAGGGTTGAGAGAAAATACTTTGCTACAGTATTCCTTTTTCTCTGGTTTTTCGTCCGTCCCCTTCACAAGAGGGATTTTTACATTATATACTCCTCACTCAGTTGATCCTAGCCCTACATTTGTTGATCAATCCGGTTTCTACTCGAGTGCCTGTCCCATCAGCCGCATTCCCATACCTCCAGTGGGTTGCAGCGCTCAAGACGGCACTGTTCAGAGGTCATGTCCTCATTAATGCGGCCAGAGCGTTAGTTGAGGGCATTTAATGTGGAGGTGACAGTTCGCTTGGGACTTGCTCCTCCGCCATGCTTCAATGTCCGGTGATTGGTTCTTGCTATTTGCTCCTTGGATGCTTGGGGAGACTCCCCTTAAAGGTATGCCGTATGCCCACTTTCTGTCCTCGGCCTACCGAGGATGTAACCATCCTCGGCAATGCTCCTTGAATCTTGGGCTCTAAACTTTCGTCCTCGGGCCTCGGATTGTGGAGGCGTCCTCGGCGTGGGCCTCTGGGCTTGGCTTGGAGTGGGCCGGGGTTGCTGACTTATTCTGGCCCCACAGTTTCCATTTGCTACTTGCATTTTCTTTAATTAATGTTTCAATTAAAGTTATAAATTTCTTACCATCATTTATTTTATTGACGTTGTGAAGGAATTTTCCTTAAGCTGTGTTCCTTTACAATTTTCCTTCGGGGATGTATTAGATCTAATACATAGATTTCAATTTATAAAATAAAAAGGGTCAGAATGCAACTTTTACTCCTTAAATTATATATAGATTTCTTTCATCTTCGAATTATCGAATTTTCAATTTAGTCCTTAAATTGTTACCCTTACCTTGTGTTATTCTTACTAATCAGAATGATAATTGGTGATGTTATGTAGCAAATATTTTGTTTACATATGTTCTTACTTTTTATAGTACTGACCTAAGATGTTATGCGATATATATGCTGGTCTCACAAAATAAGAAAGTTTTAGGGTCATATTTTGTATAATTTAGTAATGGTAAATTGTATCTAAAACATGTCCAATTATATTTGAGTTGAAAGTCTTTCGTGTTCTAGCTAGAATTTGTTGTTGAAAATCAAGTTGAAGTTGCAAGCTCGATTACAGGCTCAATTGCGCACTTGACCGATCCAACATCACTTAAGCCTAACTGCAGTCTCGATACTACTCGACGAATTGAGAGGGATTTATTTTTTTATTTTTTTGGTATGGCAATCTAGATGTTTACGATAACTAGAATTAGCCGCTAAGCACGTGTTCACACGTGTGTTCAGAGGCTCTTATATTTTTTGGATAAATATTAATAATTTGCATCCATTATAATTTGGAATTACTACATTTTCTATCACAGAAAATTCCTAGGGATGTGATGAGTATTATACATTTGTGGATGAAATAATTTTTTCATTACACCCCTAGGTTTTTTTATGATTGAAAAATGTAGTAATCTCAAATTATAATGAATGCAAATTATTAAAATTTATCCAAAAAATAGAAGAGCCTCTGAGCATGCCTGAGTATGCGTGTGAGCATGTGCTCAGAGGCTAGTTTATAGGATGCACTTGTGTATTTCTAGAACTCATATCTAGGTAATACAAATTTGATTAAAAATTTAAATCAATGCTTCCCATTAGTGAATTAAGAGACAACAGAAGTGTCATATTTTGTGGTAGTTTATAAAAATTTGATGGTAGATAACAAAATATTATACAGATTTGCAACAATTAAAAAAAAAGAAAAAAGAAAGAAGAAGCAATAGATGGACTTTAAATAAATAGCAAACACTAAATAAAGCAATTATTTATTTTACAAAACAAAGAATTACTAAGGAGTTGTGCATGATTGCACGCCAAATTGTGATGCTTTGGCCTTTATGCAATCCACTAAAAAAGTCACTCTGTTGTATTAAAAAAAAAAAAAAAATTATATGAGTTAAATTTGTTTTATGTTTTTGGACATTGAAACAAATACATGCATGGTTGTTATGTTTTTTTATTTTTATTTTTATTTTTATTTTTTGACCACGTTAGAAATTAGTGTAGAGAAGAGTCTATAATTAAAAAGGAAAAAAATACAATGTAGAGAGATGTGAGGAAAAAAAATAGTTCAGTGACACAATAAATAAAAATTTTAAAAGTAAAAATGATGCACCGATTCTTAATTATAGAATGTGTAAATTTGTAGTGATTAGTGGATTTTGCAATCATAAATAAATTCTCCAAAAAAAAAAAATAATAATAATGATAATGATACCTTGAAGAAAAATTACATACCTTTTGTAGGGGCTCGTTTTGTCGTAGATCCCCCATCAATAAATTTGTTTAGAGAGTGGGTCGTAGGGTTTGGCGCCAAACGGCTTGCCACCGACTCGCCGGAGACTCTCTTCTTTGAGGGGGTCTGGCCTCGTTCTTTTTGGCTTGGGGGTTGCTCCTCGGATGGCCGAGGAGCCCCTTACTCTGAAGGGCCCCTTGCATTATATACCCTCTTTGGCCAATCCTGACCTTCCAACTGTCAATCATCTAGACCATTGCATAAGGACCTGTCCCATCAGCCACGTCCCCACCTTTCTGTGGGTCGCAACACCCAAGGTTCTGCCGTCCAGGAGTCCTTTCAGCATTAAGATTGCCAGGGGAGTTAGGTAGGTGCATTAAGTGTGGATGTGACCGCCTACACTGGGCTTGTCCCCCCGCCTGGGAATAGGATAGGTATGCCGAGGATAGGATCGTCCTCGGCGTGGCCCAGAGGGCTAAAAAGCTCCTAGACAAATGTCTGGGACAGCTGTCGATCCTCGGCATGGGCCTTGGGCCAGCCTAGAGATGGGCCGAGACGTCCAGGCCCACGGGCCCCACAATAGCCCCTCAAAATCCTGCTGCACGTTCCCTCGGACGGGGAGGAGGGTTTTGGTATCCACAGCCCTCATACCCCAGAAGGCTTTCCACTGGTTGGTTCTTCACCAAATGGTCAGCCCGGCGCTTCAATCCTTCGGCAAGTAGTTAGCCTCTCGTAGAAGACTCTGTTGCTGCTTAAAACATAGTGGCTAGCTCTCCGTAGGCTTGGGTCCGAGGACCATGCAAGACCTAGGCACAGGTGCTGCCTTCATGAGTAGTGGCTAGCTCTCCGTAGGCTTGGGTCCGAGGACCATGCAAGACCTAGGCACAGGTGCTGCCTTCATCAGTAGTGGCTAGCTCTCCGTAGGCTTGGGTCCGTGGACCATGCAAGACCTAGGCACAGGTGCTGCCTTCATAAGTAGTGGCTAGCTCTCCGTAGGCTTGGGTCCGAGGACCATGCAAGACCTAGGCACAGGTGCTGCCTTCATAAGTAGTGGCTAGCTCTCCGTAGGCTTGGGTCCGAGGACCATGCAAGACCTAGGCACAGGTGCTGCCTTCATAAGTAGTGGCTAGCTCTCCGTAGGCTTGGGTCCGAGGACCATGCAAGACCTAGGCACAGGTGCTGCCTTCAAGAGTAGTGGCTAGCTCTCCGTAGGCTTGGGTCCGAGGACCATGCAAGACCTAGGCACAGGTGCTGCCTTCATAAGTAGTGGCTAGCTCTCCGTAGGCTTGGGTCCGAGGACCATGCAAGACCTAGGCACAGGTGCTGCCTTCAAGATAAGTGGCTAGTTTCCCCATAGGCCTGAGTCCGAGGACCATGCAGAGCCTTGGTTCTGTCTAACCCTTGGTCTTCTGAAGTAATTAGTTTCCCCATAGGCCTGAGTCCGAGGACCATGCAGAGCCTTGGTTCTGTCTAACACTTGGTCTTCTGAAGTAATTAGTTTCCCCATCTTCTATCGGGGAAGCGTTTCTTGGCCGTTCGTGTTCTGCGCCTGACGCTTCGGTGTGCGAGACGCGCCTTCATTAATGGTCTCGTAAATCAACAGAAGTACAACGGTTTGCAGCCCCCTTGGAATTTGGTGGCTTCATTATTGCCCGCCGCCTCGGTAACTCACTCTTCGAATTCTGCGCGAATTGATTGTCACCAACTCTCCCCCTCTATATAAGGCTTTCTGGGGGGATGGTTTCTTCATACCCCATGAGCTTCCCAACTCGAACAGAAAGAAAGCCATCTTTCCACCCCCCATGCCCCTTTAATGACCCTGCCGGAATTGTGACCGGAGTTAGGAGATATGGAGTTAAGGGCTGCTGTGGCCGCAGCCCCCACTGGGTTTCTGGTGCGGCAGAGCCTCGGCGTAACACCGGCAGTGTTGCACGCGGTGGCCAGGTGGGACATTGTTGGAGTACCTAACATCTTTCCCCGGAGCGCACCTTCGGTGGAGAAGATACGCGAACTTACGTCATGTCTGGCGCCCGAGTGTTGCCGTCTCCAACGGCCGGCGCTCGGGCGGATTGGAGAGCATCAAGGGAACATCACGGGGGAGGACGTTCCGGTGCCCCTGCATCTGCTCCTCACTTTGTTCAAGCTTCCGCTTTGAAGCAAGCCAGCCTCAGCCCCCCTTCCCCGCTTTTATTGTCAAGCTCTCCCGTTCTGCTGATGCCAATAAAAGCACGGGTTGACACTTCCCTCTCCCCTAGCTAGTTGTAGGATCGGACCGCCTGAGCCTCCGATTGTAGGATTAGCTTGTAATAAAGCTTGTAAAACAAGCCTGCCTGAGCCTCTGATTGTATTTGTAACTCTTTTCTTTTTTATGAAATAACATCACTCTTTTCTCATTTCTTTTTCTGCTGTTGAATCTTCCATTTTGCTGCAACTGTACTTGTTCATTTCTGTTTTGCAAAGTGATTTGTTTAGAACGATCGCCGGTTGCGCCGGTCGGCGCACTAACCCTTCCCACAGACGGCGCCAATTGTAGGGGCTCGTTTTGTCGTAGATCCCCCATCAATAAATTTGTTTAGAGAGTGGGTCGTAGGGTTTGGCGCCAAACGGCTTGCCACCGGCTCGCCGGAGACTTTCTTCTTTGAGGGGGTCTGGCCTCGTTCTTTTTGGCTTGGGGGTTGCTCCTCGGATGGCCGAGGAGCCCCTTACTCTGAAGGGCCCCTTGCATTATATACCCTCTTTGGCCAATCCTGACCTTCCAACTGTCAATCATCTAGACCATTGCATAAGGACCTGTCCCATCAGCCACGTTCCCATCCTTCTGTGAGTCGCAACACCCAAGGTTCCGCCGTCCAGGAGTCCTTTCAGCATTAAGATTGCCAGGGGAGTTAGGTAGGTGCATTAAGTGTGGATGTGACCGCCTACACTGGGCTTGTCCCCCTGCCTGGGAATAGGATAGGTACGCCGAGGATAGGATCGTCCTCGGCGTGGCTCAGAGGGCTAAAAAGCTCCTAGACAAATGTCTGGGATAGCTGTCGATCCTCGGCATGGGCCTTGGGCCAGCCTAGAGATGGGCCGAGACGTCCAGGCCCACGGGCCCCACACCTTTTAATGAAATAAAGCAAGGTTTGTAGAACAATTTTAATGTAGCACTCAAAAGACGTGTTTTTCTCTTCTAGTTTCTGGCGTGTTTATCTTTTTTATTCAATCACTGACAAAAATTCTATTTCAATTAGGAATAGAAATAATAGTTCTTGTATGTGCAGGGAAGAGTTTTTTTATTTTTTATTTATTATTATTATTAACTACTGGGAAGAGTTTGTATTTGTGAGAAGTTCAGCTACTAAGAAGTTTTTGTTTGTAGTGGGTGGAGAGCAAGGGAGTCAATACCGTACCGGAGGCTGTACCAGTTTAGCCAGATGTACGATATATTTCGGATACCGGTCAATACCGGTGTACCGTTTCGGGTTTACCGCTATTTTTTATATTTATAAAAAAAAAATATATATA
Source organism: Quercus aquifolioides (assembly GCA_019022515.1). Lineage (NCBI taxonomy): Eukaryota > Viridiplantae > Streptophyta > Magnoliopsida > Fagales > Fagaceae > Quercus > Quercus aquifolioides. The sequence continues at coordinate 17,970,986 of CM032332.1, read as the reverse complement.
TATATATATATATATGTATGTATGTATATATGTATGTGTGTGTGTATATATATATATATTGTAATAAATATAAAAGTTTACCATAAAACGTTTCCTCAATTCAGAACTAATTATTCATGGGTTTAGACTTTAGTATCAATTAAAAGAAAAAAAAAAAAACACAATATAAAAAATATAAAGCTTAAAAGTAACCATTGCATACTAAGAAAACAAATAATACTAATAAGTTAATGCAAATAAGTTACCATTCTACCTTAACAAAAATTCAAAAATTACAAAACTTTAAAAATAAAAAAATAAAAAAACGTTTTTCTATACCGGCCGGTGTTACCCGAAATTGGCTGGTACGGTCGGTATTTTTTCCGGTACGAAACAGGAGGGTTATATGTACTGGTTTGCTTGCCGGTACGGTACGGAATCGACTCCCTTGGTGGAGAGTGTTATTTCAACATGGGGAGTGTTTTTTGTTTGTATTGGGAGTTTTTTTTTTTTTTTCAATAGGAACATTGGTAGATAATTGATAGAGCGTATTTTTTTTTACTAGGTTTTTTTTGTTTTACTTGATCAAATTTTTAAACGTGTTGTGTTCCACAAATTTCTACAATTTTTATACTTTGAATTTGAAACAAAATAATGGGTTGCCGGGGTAGTTTTTTTTTTTTTTTAAAGAACATGGGATAGTATTTCAATGCAAAAGTAGAAGTAGTGTTTCAACGTGGGTAGGAATTTATTTAGGAGGGAATTTACTATTGTGGGGCCAGAATAAGTCAGCAACCCCGGCCCACTCCAAGCCAAGCCCAGAGGCCCATGCCGAGGACGCCTCCACGATCCGAGGCCCGAGGACGAAAGTTTAGAGCCAGGGATTCAAGGAGCATTGCCGAGGACAGAAAGTGGGCATACGGCATACCTTTAAGGGGAGTCTCCCCAAGCATCCAAGGAGCAAATAGCAAGAACCAATCACCGGACATTGAAGCGTGGCGGAGGAGCAAGTCCCAGGCGAACTGTCACCTCCACATTAAATGCCCTCAACTAACGCTCTGGCCGCATTAATGAGGACAGGACCTCTGAACAGTGCCGTCTTGAGCGCTGCAACCCACTGGAGGTATGGGAATGCGGCTGATGGGACAGGCACTCGAGTAGAAACCGGATTGATCAACAAATGTAGGGCTAGGATCAACTGAGTGAGGAGTATATAATGTAAAAATCCCTCTTGTGAAGGGGACGGATGAAAAACCAGAGGAAAAGATATACTGTAGCAAAGTATTTTCTCTCAACCCTTATAACCTTCCTGAAAAGAGATAATAAGAATTTCCAACTCCATAAGGCACGTCCGAGGAGCCTCGTTGTGTGTTCAAACCCACGTTTTAGTTGTTAGCAATCACGTACGACCATGCATGGCCGTTGCCTTCTTTACTAAGGCCTAGCTCTTGAGCCCATACTCTATAAATTTATTGAAGGGTTAGCTGGGCTTGGGCCCACTCTCTCAATCCTTAGAGAGCGCTCGAATCCACCCCCTACAACTATTTTAACCTTATTTTGATTGGTTTAAATTATTTAAATTAAGGGTATTTATTACAATAAAAAAGGTAATAAGTAACTTTCCAATTCCTCTTAATATATACAGATACAGATAACCACGCATCATTAGAAGCAACAATATAATATTCCACTTTCTTAAAAAAAAAAAAAAAAAAACAATATAATATTCCAATTCACAATCCAAAAATCTTTGAATACAATAAAAATATGTAAGATACATTTTGGCTTAATCTTGGTGCCTTTTAAGATGATATAATTACAACTGTATATGAAGTGTATGATCTTTTACTTTATTTTTAAAAATGTATTTAGTTGTTTTGGTTTTTTTTTTTTTAATATATATAAAATGTTAATTGAAATTTTCTTTTTATTTTTATTTTTTGCTAAGAAAAAAAAAGTTATGCACTATTTCAAATGTAAAATGGATATAATGAATAGCTTTTTCTATTGTATACATCCACAATAATAAAATTTATGAATCCTCTTTAAGCTAATATTTTATAGCTTTTCATGCCTATTAATTTTTTGATAATGAAAATCAGAAGCTATATATAGAAATGAAGTATATGTGTTTCAGATTGAGACAAACATAATTAAACTATTTTTTTCACAAAAATTTGGTGCTCTCCAACCTTTGTTATTGATTAAAAAATGAGTATTCATACACACAATATGAAAGTTGAATCCAATGTCAATATATACTTGACGTTTGTTCAATAGAACTACTGCAGCTTCATAACACATCTCCATCATAGAATCCATTCATTGACATCAGTGACAATATATATAGCTAGAATGGTGGATTATATAATTAAAATGGATTGCTAATTCAGTTTTTCAATATTGAACTTAATAGTTAATTGTACTAAGAGACTTGAAGAATAGGGAAATTGGTTGTGATGATGTTCTCTCAGTATAGGGAGCTATTTAAGTTTGGTATCTACTATTTTTCTTCGAAACAATTGTTCAAACAAATATTATCATTCGGTATATAGTTGGAATATTCCAGATTCTTGGGAACCCAACTAACAATCAGAAAATCAAGGAGAGAGAAAAATTGGGGGTTGAGAATTGAGAATATTGTTCAATTTGTTGCATGTGATATTCTATTTAAAAATGCTCATTAGTTGCATCAACTAATAAAATTATATTTTTATCTATAAAAACAGAATTTTGATTGAAAAATAATTGTTTCATGATAACAGCTAAGAATAGATTTATCATTTTATTTTGGGTGAATAATTAGAAATAACTAGTTTAGTTTCCGCACGATATGCAGTGCAATTTATTATTAATTTTCTCTAATATTTCAATAAGTTGTACCAAAAAATCTTGTAATTTAACTGATTGACACTTCAATTTCCAATAAAAACATTCAGCATTCATATCCCCACCCCAACTATCGATGTATAAAAAAAATATTTCAATAAATTTCATTGTAAAAAATCGTAATCTTTAGTTATTTTATTTATAGAAAAAATAAAAATACACTAAGAGTAGTATAGTGATTTGATCATACTATATATATATATATATGTGTGTGTGTGTGTTTACAAATTGAAAAATAGCTAATATAAATAGGCACGTTTCATATGCCTACTAAAAAAATGCATATATCCTTCAATTATTTATTTATTTTTTACGTTCTTGATTTTGTGATACTAAACCCCCCCCCCCCCTCTTTTTGTTGGACATGGTTTCAATTGTTGCAAAAACTACTAAATTTGAGTAAAAATGCCATATTTCAGATCAATTGTTTCTTACATAAAAAAACTAATTGTTTCTCATATAAATCTTATAAAAATGATATTAAAATTTCATTATACTTAAAATAATCAATATAATAAAATAAGCATATTTATTATATTAGTATTCTTTCTAATTACATATAATACATACTATAGTGTTAGTTCCACAGACACACACAAAGGAGTTAGGAAATTTAAAGGATTAAAATTAATTTTAGTGAATTGACAAATATATAATTTTTTTTTATGGTTTTTGTGACAATTGTTGTCAAAGCAACTAAACATGAGTAAGAATGTCATATTCTAAATTTATTATTACTATTTCAACTAAAAATTATTTTCTATATAGATTTTATAAAAATAATCATATAAATTCATTTAATATAAATAATTAATGCACAACAATAGATAGTTAATATATGCAAACTTTTTTGAAGTAAAAAACTAAATAAAGAGAATTTCAAGGAATGTGCCATATGGCACAACCTCATACTCTCCAACATGAGGTTTCTGCTTTTATATATATTATTGATTGATTGATTGATTAAGTTACTAATAAGTGCAGTAATTTCTTAGTGTCAAGGTACAGTAATTTGTCAGACGGCTCTAATAGAATTAATCTTGTCCTACATAGAGACATAAAATGCTCAAATTTTGGTTACCATCTAATAATCTATCTCCAAACTCCTTAAACAACAATAAGTCTAAGTGCTTTTAATCAAAAAAGAAAAAGAAAATTATACTTTTTCTTGTGTTTCACAGTGACCTTGAAGATGAGCTAAAAAATGTATTGTGGGGTTTGGAATGTGCAAAAAAATTAATAAAATTTCTTATATGGTTCATAACATGCATATTGTGTAAACCAATTACATAATCAATATAATATAATAAAAAAATTTAAAAATCAACAATAATTCTCACAATTCCAAACACACCAAAATGATTTTTATCACCAAACTTCTTCATATTTTTTTCTTATATTGAGTGTCCAGACTTTTTTGCAGCTCCCTTGAATCTTTAAGGCACTACTTCGTATATTGTGCAAACTCGACTGACTTTTTGATCAATGAACCATGCAAGTTGTATAGTATAGATAACAGAACTGAAACAACTAAAAATCTATAAAATAAAAAAATTGTTTTTTTATGTCAATTCTTTGGTTCAAAGGTTTCATCTTAGTATAGTCAAGCTTTCTCTTCTCTTTTAGGAATGGTTAGCATGACTTGGTCATAAAATACTAGGCAAGGCGCAATAAAAATATTGAAGATATATAAATATCAAATTAATGTGCTGGCATTAGAAGTAGTTATAGCTAAGGATTAGTTGTGGCAGAAACAAATCTTAACCAAAAGAATCAATAAGTCCTGGTATTACTCTATGACTTTTATTTTTATTTTTTTTATGGACATATATGACATGTTATTTAATATGATAGAGCTTACTCATTTGCATTATCACATCAAACTTCGCAGTGGAATATATATGACTTTGATAATAATGAGAGCTCAACACTTTCTATTAAGTTCCAATTAACACGAGCACGCCAGAAATTTTTTCCAGAAGGGCTAAACTAAAATAACAAGACAAAATTCTATATAAAATTTTTTTTATATATAATTAATGTTAAGTCAATAAAGTTGTACTCTTTTCTCTTTCATGGTTATATAGATCTTGAACTAAATTTTTTAGAAATAACTAATTGAGTTTCCGCATGATGTGCGGTGCAATTTATTGTTAATTTTCTCCAATATTTCATTAAGTTGTACCAAAAATCTTGTAATTTAACTGATTGACACCTCAATTTTCAATAGAAACATTCAGGATTCATATCCCCACCCCAACTATCGATGTATAAAAAAGACATATCAATAAATTTCATTGTAAAAAATTGTAATCTTTAGTTATTTTATATATAGAAAAAATATAATATACTAAGAGTAATATAGTGATTTGATCATACTATATATATATGTATTTACAAATTGAAAATTCATGATATAGTAGCTAATATAGATAGGCATGTTTCATATGCCTACTAAAAAATGCATATGTCCTTCAATTATTTATTTTTACGTTCTTGATTGTGTGATACTAAAATTTCCCCCCCTTTTTGTTGGACATGGTTTCAATTGTTGCAAAAACAACAAAATTTGAGTAAAAATGCCATATTTTAGATCAATTGTTTCTTACATAAAAAAACTAATTGTTTCTCATATAAATCTTAGAAAAATTATATTAAAATGTCATTAATTATACTTAAAATAATCAATATAATTAACAAAATAACATATTTATTATATTATTAATCTTTTTAATTACATATAATACATACTATAGTGTTAGTTCCACATACACACACAAATAAGTTAGGAAATTTAAAGAATTAAAATTAATTTTAGTGAATTGACAAATATTTAATTTTTTTTTTATGGTTTTTGTGACAATTGTTGTCAAAGCAACTAAACATGAGTAAGAATGTCATATTCTAAATTTATTATTATTATTCCAACTAAAAATTATTTTCTATATAGATTTTATAAAAATAATCATATAAATTCATTTAATATAAATTATTAATGCATAACAATAGATAGTTAATATATGCATTTATCTATTGGCTAATTCAATGAACTAATACTTTAATATAAATGCAAATTTTGTTGAAGTAAAAAACTAAATAAAGAGAACTTTAAGGAATGCGCCATATGGCACAACCTCATACTCTCCAACATGAGATTTCTGTTTTTATATACTAATAGTGGGTTCCAGTTAGCTCAACTGGTAAAGTCTCTGATGGTTGTATAAGAGATCTGGGGCTCAACCCTCGCTTACACCAAAAACTGATTGGTGTCTTGGTCTGATGATATGATAAAGAGCTATCATCAAGAGCAGATGCCATAGGTTGAAACTCTCTCAAAAAATACTAGTATTATGCCCGTGCGATGCATGACTTAATTAAAAAGTTATATGTAAATAAATCATAATTAATGAACCATACTAATAAAATCACATTAATTTATAAATATAATTGAGTCAATTTATACAAACACCATTTATGACTTCAAAACTTTTTCTTTTAGAAACTTCACGACTCCACATGTTTGGCTTTATGCTCCACATGTTTGGCTTCATAGAACCCTTTACAAACTTTTTGCAAAATTAAATATTTATAAGTATTAATAAAATAAATGATGAGCAAAATGAATAAAAAAAAATACTTGGAACTAAATCATATGTAATATGTATGTGTGTGTGTATATATATATATATATATATATATTACTCCCGTGGCTTAATTCACAAAGCATAAATAGCAATAACTTCTTATAAACAAATTTGAAAGTTAAGCCATAGAGAGTATTTCAAACTACATGAAATTATTATATGTACAAAAACTAATCAACATGACACGTGGATATAAAAGAGGGGGAATCATAAATAATATCGGTTGTTATTGATTAGAATTATGAAACACCATACCTTTTTGTTTAGCATAAATCTACCTAAATTTTCTAATTTTCCAAAAAGAAATTACAATGCACTAAGACATGCAAATCTAAATATTAGAAACTAAAACAAAGTGAAGATAGAGATAAGGGTTAATTTACTTGATTGGCACATTCAATACCAAAATGAAGAAGCAAACTACGAACAATAAGCATCCAAACCCTTTAGGCAAAACCATTGATAAATGCACCAAAAATTCTAACCCAAAGCATTGTAGTGTCCCACTTCCATATCCATATAGAAATAACACCAATTATATAAGAAAAAATAGAGAAGGGTTGCAATACTTGTAGTATGTTACCTGAAATTTGGAGATCATAGCCCAAAATTTAATCACTCGTAACTGCAAGCATGTTATTAAGAGTTATGACTTTGGCAATAAGTTTTCATGGATGATTGAAAATACCTCCTTTAACATTAACATAAGATGAGACTTGAGTAGTAATACTTTTTGGCGAGGTCTTGCATGCTGAAAGTGCATTCTTTCATGGGCTATTCTTGTGAACAACAATTTGTATAATGAGTAAAATCAATAAAAAATAATTTGTATACCCTATGTAAAACAAAGCAAAAATCAAATTGAAAACAGGAAAAATTTTATGTAAAAAATGTCTCATTATAAAATAAAAACCACTTTAAAAAAAGGCTAACTTGAAAAGAAAATAAAATTCACACATCCATTAGCATCGTTGAAGCTTTCATTACTCACCTAGCATCGTGATTGAAGTTTTATTATTTCATTCTAGGTCACACCAATATTATATAGATGTTAGATACATCATATAGAAGTTTGATTGAAAGAAGGCCTCCAACTCTTCATGCCTAATGTTTTTAAAGAAGGCGCAAATGCAATTTTAGTCCTTATATTTTGAGGTCATTTCTATTTTGGTCCTTACATTTTCATTTTACCACTTTTAGTCCCTAAACCAATTAACGCGTGTTATTTTAGTCCTTTCCGTCAGTCAACAGACAGAAATAACTGAATTGACTAACGGAGGGATTAAAATATTATTAAAAATTTACTGTAGCACTCATCAGATAAAAAAAAAAATCTAAAGAACACAAGAACACCAAAGAACAGAAACCCAGATTTTAAACGTAAGAACACTGGCACAAAAAAACCAAAAAATTGCATGAATTAAGATCTAAGAATATAAGAACTTGTTCTTCAATGTTCTTCTTAAATCAAGAAATAAACCCAGCAACAACGTTAAACCCAGATTGAATATCAAAGACATCAAACCTAGAATCAAAGAGCAAACCCAGATTGAATATCAAAGACATCAAACCCAGCAACGACATCAAACCCAGAATCAAAGAGCAAACCCAGAAACGACATTTTCCTTTATTTGAAATCCAAATAAAAATCAAACAAAGTTTTTACTTTTTTTAGTTTTAAAGTGAACACCAGATTTTCACTACAAACACCAAACACAACAAATTTCAAAGCCACTCATAAAAATTTTGCACAAGCATTTGCCTAGACTTACCATTCCATCTGCAAATAAAAACCACAGTAGCAAAGCATTCAATCTATTCACCAAAACAATCCCACAAGTCCCCTTTGGCCCGTATCAAGAGAAGGTGAGATCGAAGATTCACTATGGGGTTTCATAACAAGCACAAAATTTACACATTTAGAACTCAATCACAACAACATTATGTAGTAATTAGCTATTTAATTAATACAGTCATGAATTTAATGCATGAAAAACATAACATTTCAAAAACTTCCAACCTTACCACTGCGGTGTCTACACTCATTTCCAACGATTTAACATTATAGAGTGGTCTGATGAAGTCACATGCGCTGTTTCCATAATCTTCAAGACTCGCATCATCCTCTTCAACTCCAATGACTGATTCAACCAAGCTGGGCATGTTTTCCACCACAAATAGTGCTCCGTATAGAGCTTGAAGCTCCAGCCATGGAGGCTGAGAGGGCAAGTAAGATCGAGATTAGAGAAAAAGAGAGAATGGGCTGGGTTCATATCTACTTTCACTTTGCCAATATTTGCCTTCACTTCGCTTAGATCTACCTTCGTCGTGCCTAGATCTACCTTTGTCGTGCTCTTGCCTAAATCTCCCTTTGCCATGGCTCGATCTGTCTTCTCTGTGCTCAAATCTCCCTTCATCGAGCTTAGATATGTCTTCGTCGAGCTCAAATCTGTCTTCGTCATGGCTGGATCTCCAAGAGCGAGAGATCCGACTCCATCTCTCTCTCTCTCTCTCTCTGAGTTTGTGCTCTAGAAGAATCGAAGAATGAAAAGTATCAGTGAAAAGTGAGGGTTTAAGAAGGAAGTTTAAACGCTTGGTTTGGATCTACGAGTTTTGGTTTTTTTGTGCTAGTGTTCTTACGTTTAAAATCTGGGTTTCTGTTCTTTGGTGTTCTTGTGTTTAGATTTTTTTTTTTTTTATCTGATGAGTGCTACAGTAAATTTTTAATAATATTTTAATCCCTCTGTTAGTCAATTTAGTTATTTCCGTCTGTTGACTGACGGAAAATACTAAAATAACATGCGTTAATTGGTTTAGAGATTAAAAGTGGTAAAATGAAAATGTAAGGACCAAAATAGAAATGACCCCAAAATGTAGGGGCTAAAAGTGCATTTATGCCTTTTAAAGAATTGTAAGTCTATCCATAATTCCTCTTATGCACAAATACTCTTTTACTGTTTTCGTGGTGTGAGTGGGCAGATGTTTGTGATTATAATTTTGTGATATGGATTACATCTTGTAGGATTATAATTTTTGTTAAATCTTATCTCTTAATCAAGAGTTTTGTAGCTTGATACTCTAATAAAATATTATTTATTTATTTAATAATAATAATAATAATAATAATAATAATAATAATTAATATATAAAATGTAGGTTGCAACTTGAGGAAAATAAAAACAATGAACACGTGGGATGAGATTTATGTAGGTTGCAACTTGAGGAAAATAAAAACAACGAAAACGTGGGATAAGATTTAAATTTAGAAAATTTTTAAAATAGACTTTTAGTTAGAGTAGAATTAAAATTCTAAATTTAGATGATAAAATTTTATTTGAATTAAATTTTTGCATGTTAAATACTATCCCTTAATTTAAGAAATATATCCTAACAAATAAAAATAATAATTTTAATCTAATTTTATTTCAACACTACACGTAAAAAATAAGGATTAGATAGATTAGATGAAGAATTTGAATTGTAATCAAATTAAGATTTTTATCAACTTAGAAATTATAGTAGAAGAAAAATTATATATATTTTTTCTTAAAATCAAAAAATCTAAAAAAAATTTATGCAATTTGGTGAAGCCTCTTGGCGCAACTACGGTTTCTAAGCTTAACTTTTATTATATAATAATATATGATATTGATTGATTAATTAAGTTACTAATAAGTGCAGTAATTTCTTAGTGTCAAGGTACAGTAATTTGTCAGACGGCTCTAATAGAATTAATCTTGTTCTACATTGAGACATAAAATTCTCAGATTTTGGTTACTATCTAATAATCTATCTCCAAATTCCTTAAACAACAATAAGTCTAAGTTTTTTTAATCAAAAAAGAAAAAAAAAATTATACGTTTTCTTGTGTTTCACAGTGACCTTGAAGATGAGCTAGAAAATGTATTGTGGGGTTTGGAATATGCAAAAAACTTAATAACATTTCTTATATGGTTCATAACATGCATATCGTGTAAACCAATTACATAATCAATATAATATAAAAAAATTTAAAAATCAACAAAAATTCTCACAATTCCAAACACATCAAATTGCTTTTTTTCACCAAACTTCTTCATATTATTTCTTATATATATTGAGTCTCCAAACTTTTTTGCAGCTCCCTTGATTTTTTTTTTTTTTTTAGCTGAAACGATAGTAACTTTATTAATGTAAATCACGTTGTACAATGAGGAAAAGAAAAGATGGGTATTCTTCTAACCAAATAATGACTTTTTCTTTCTCTTTTGCAGCACTAGCTTAGCTAGTGCAACACGATTATATCGTAAAGGAATACTAGCAAAAGAAATAAAATCAAAACTTTCACTAATTAAACTAATGTCTTCCAGAATCCATGCAGCCTCAAGAGAGTTAAATTCTGTCCGAGTTAATAAAATCCACAAGTTCAACAAAATTGCATTCCACTTCCACTTTTGAAAAACTAATACTTTGGCTGAAAAGTAAAGCTTTCCTTATTATAAAAGCTATTGTGCACACGGGGTTTAAGCTCTTCTCTATTCGGTCAAAGGATGCAGTAAGCACTTCACCCTTATTGTTGCGAATAATAAGACCAAAACCCACTGATGTAAACTTCTTTGACTGAAAAATAGCTACGTTCAACTTGTGAATAGAATTTGTCTGAGGAGGCTTCCAAGTTGCTTCTGGAATCACATTCATCTGCACATTTTTCTGCAGCACTTCCATGAAATCTAATCTGTATACCTCTGACCGAGTCCATAAATCCTTGTGAGAGGGAGCAATGTTATCAAAAACCAGCTTGTTCCTACACAACCATATTATCCAGCACGCTATGCATAAAGTATCAAAGACTATTGCAGGTAACTTTTTTATTAGATGGGAACCTGTAATCATTTGAGATGGGAGATTGCAGCCAAATGGCCTGGGCAAAAGGACACTCCAAAAACAAATGATTACAAGTTTCAGCTTCATCAGAGAACATACAAGAATAGGAGAATCTTGGGACCTTTGCTTATCAGGCAGCAAAGTTCTTGTACTGCCTTTGGGCTCCCAAGCCCACGGCAGTTGAGGCTTAGAATTTTCATGTAGGAGATGGAGATGGAGAGTATCCCCAATGAACAAATGCTGACCTGCCTGACTATCACCCTCCACAGCTAATTTTTTGAAAACTAGAGACCCTTGCTGTGAACAGTCTGACTGTGGACGTTTTAGAGGATATAAAGGTGTTTCATGAACTTCAGTGGATGAAACAGTATTGGACTGTCGAAGAATTCGCTTCCAAGAGCGTAGGGATGATTTTTTATGTTCCGAATAATCCTACATAATTGTTTGGGATAATTCCATCTCAACATCACAATTTGAAAAATCCCCATCTGAATCTTTTGTATTTATCTCAAAAGATTTTTGTTGATTTCCTTCCATCGAACGATTTCTTTCACTCAGGGATTGTGGCTCAGGAAACATCTCCTTCTCCATACATATCGGGGTGGTTTTGATTAGATCACTAACCTCAATAGAGGTAGTATCCGAATTGATTCCCCTAAGATTGGGTTCATCTCAGAATTTTCAGTATGTGGGTGTCTATTCAAATTTGAATTTGAAATTGAAAGGGGGATAGAGTTTGCAGCATAACTGGAATTCAAATTTGAATCAGGATTTTGTGATTTCGAAGGTACCTGATTCTCCGAAATTCTTGAGGAGTCATCCAAAACGCTGTTTTAAGGCACTGCTTCATATATTGCACAAATTCTACTGACTTTTTGTTCAATGAATCGTGCAAGTTGTATAGTATAGAGAACAGAACTGAAACAACTAACAATCTATAAAATAAAAAATTGTTTTTTATATCAATTCTTTGGTTCAAGGTTTCATCTTAGTATTGTCAAGCTTTCTCTTCTCTTTTAGGAATGGTTAGCATGACTTGGTCATAAAATACTAGGCAAAGCGCAATAAAAATATTCAAGATATATATATAAATATCAAATTAACGTGCTGGCATTAGAAGTAGTTTTAGCTCAGGATATATTGTGGCAAAAACAAATCTTAACCAAATATATATATAACCGAAAAAAACAAATCCTAACCAAAAGAATCAATAAGTCCTGGTATTACTCTATGACTTTTTTTTCTTTTTGGACATATATGACATGTTATCTATATATAAAACCGAAACCTCTTACAATTTTCTATGTCATCACTATTTTTTTTTCTTTTTATTTTAAATTCTTTTTACCTAATATGATAGAGCTTACTCATTTGCATTATCACATCAAACTTTGCAGTGGAATATATATATGACTTTGATAATAATGAGGGCTCAATACTTTCTATTATACTTTCTTTATAATTTTTTTTATATATATAATTAATGTTAACTCAATAAAGTTGTACTCTTCCCTCTTTCATGGTTATATAGATCTTGAACTAAATTTTTTAGTAATCTTTTTTTCAACATATATAGTTAAACAATTACTCAAAAACTCATTCCCATATATATTATTGTTATTTATGATCATGTTCAATGAAAGTGATATCTATTTTTTTATGTTCACATCTTTTAACTTATTTCAGTATTTTTAAACAATAGCCTCCAAATTTTGAACTTTTTTTATATAAAAAATATGCATAAATTGTGAATGATTTCCTTCATTGAATTACTCATTCTTTTATCTTACTCATAAATACTACTTGATGGAGTATAAATATGTAATAAAAAAAAACATATAACAATTACAAACTTTAATTACTTAAACCAATTTCAAATAAACAAACACTCAACAGATGGAAACTACTGTTATTAAATTTAAATATGACATAAAATAATAGAACATAAAAAGGCTTATAAATTTTAAATTTGACATAAAATAGTAGAACATAAAAAGGGCAAGCTGCATGTGAACCACTAATAAAACATATAATAAGCACAAAGTATATAAAATATAATAAATAAATGTCACTAACACTGTAGTAGTTCAGTAGTTGTGTACTGTGGTACACTTCTTGGCATCATCTACCAGACTACTACAGTACTACTTCATCAAAGGGAAGATTTCGTTATATTCAAAAAAAAAAAAAAATTTAAATCTTTTTGTATTTAAAGGAATCCTGATTTCATGGGATTGATTTTTTTTTTTTTTTCTCTGTTTAGCTGATTTGGGAATTTGATATAGATTTTTTGGTGTTTGGACTTGGAGGATTTTTGGGTCTTTGTATCAATTGGATTTTATTTTATTCTATTTTTTCGGGAGGTTTTGTTGAGGAAATTTAAGATTTAAATGTTAGCAAAGTAAATTTTCAAATGTTCAAAACCCCTTTAAATTGCACAGATTCATAATTTAAATATGTAGCAGATTTGTGGTTGTTTGGTCATGGTAATAATGACTGTGTGTGTGATGAAGTGGCTTTAATTAATTATTTGGTTTGGAGTGTGATGTGGCTTAACTTATTTGTGTATAACTCACACGCCATGTATGAATTAAGGCGTGTGTTGCCATGTGCTCACCGCATGTATTACATTCTTAAGCACACGCCTCAATTCAACAAATGGTAAAGCTTCCTAATTCGCTAGGTAACTTCTTCAAATATTCACTCCTTAAATACCGCCCCACCTTACTACTACTGTTATATACAAAGCTAGTCATAGTGAATTATCACTCTCACTCTGATCACTCTCAGTCATTATCTCTAGCCAACAATGGCAGCATTATTCACTAAGTTCCATGCATTCTTTCTCTTCCTCCTCCTTCTATCTTTCGCATTACAAGTAGTTTCCAGTGAGGATTCTTGTGTGACAGAATCTACACATGGTTGTCACGACAAATCCAAGGCGTTAAAACTCAATCTCATTGCTATTGCTGCCATTTTAATCTTTAGCATGATTGGTGTGTGCCTTCCACTATTCACACAATCCTTTCCAGCTCTTAACCCTGATTCCAAAGCATTTTCTATCATCAAAGCATTTGCCTCTGGTGTCATTCTCGCTACTGGCTACATGCATGTTTTGCCTGATTCCTTCGCTTGCTTACAGTCCGACTGTTTGCCTCGTCACCCTTGGAAAAAATTTCCATTTTCAACATTTGTGGCCATGGTATCTGCCTTGTTAACCCTAATGCTAGACTCACTTGCAATGTCTTATCACACTGCCAAACCTAAAGCTCATGCGGATTTTGGAAGCAGCAGTGATTTGAAAAAGTCAGCAGCCACCACTGAATTACACACTACTGCTGGGAATGGCGAATTGGTGCACAATGATAGTCATTCCAAATTGTTAAGGCATCGTGTTGTCGCTCAGGTATATATATACATTTGTTAATATATACCAACATCAAATTTTGAAGTTTTTTTTTTAATGTAATTACCTTTTTAGCTTCGACTTTGCTCCATTTCATTAATTCATTTGTTTAAGAATTTAAAACTCCGATATTCATATAGTCATTCTTAGCCTTAATATATTTGTAACTTAATAATGAGGTCATAGCTAGAATCAAACATTCAACAATAAAAACAAAGTGTATGTATTGAATGCAGGTTTTAGAAGTGGGAATTGTGGTGCACTCGGTGGTGATTGGGCTCTCATTGGGTGCCTCACATAATCCATGCATGATCAGACCACTCATTATTGCTATGTGCTTCCATCAACTCTTTGAAGGAATGGGTCTAGGAGGATGCATACTACAGGTTAATTTTGATAATCCGTACACTACTAATTATTATTATTTTTTTCATCCAAAACATACAATTACATGGTTTCTAACATGCATTATATAAATACATGATAGGCCGATTATAAATTGAAGATGAACATGATAATGGTGTTCTTTTTCTCGATTACAACACCATTTGGCATCGCTCTAGGGCTGTGCCTATCAAACATTTATAGTGAGAACAGCCCAATAGCTCTTATTGTGGTGGGAGTATTGGACGCAGCATCAGCGGGTATATTAAATTATATGGCGTTGGTCAATCTCCTTGCCGTTGATTTCATGGGGTCCAAGTTGCAACAAAACGTAACGCTTCAAATGGTAGCTTTTCTTGCTGTTCTTCTTGGTGCTGGAGGCATGTCCTTGTTGGCAAAATGGGCTTAAAAAGGGTAGTGTGACTGTGAAGCACAAAACCATTTTTTTTTTTGGTTAAATTTATTTAGTTGTTTTTGTCAACTTGAACTTCATCTTTTATGGAAATAAAAGCTTCTATTTTGAAGTATCTTCAAATATTTACTTTTAACATCTCTCTTCCATAAGGTGATTCTCCCTGAAAATAAAATAGTAAAAATAGTAAAATAGTAAAATACAAGAAGAAATTACACAATGTCTCCTATGGCTTGGGTTTGTTTCGTTAATCTCCATTTAAAGGTTTTTTTTTTTTTTTCCTTTTTTTGTTGTTGTAATGAATTCAAGTTATTTTGATAAATTTGCTAAGATTTGATTTGTGCAAAGTTATTGGTTTGAGTTTAGGTTTCAAATGTGCATGTGCACAAATTATGGCATTAGGCAATAATTATAAATTTTGTGTTCCACTTTATGTAGCAGCAATTATTATTTGTCATGTATTTATTTGATTTTGTTTATAAAATAACTAAAGTTTAAAATGGAAAAAAAAAAAATCAATTACAAAAAATAAGACAAATAATTTGTATTTTTTTTGTTGTTGAGAAAGTCAAATAATTTGTATTAGTCTAACAATATGTAATTGAATTAGTAGGGATTGTCAATCATTTTCATACTGTTGTCCATGGGGATAAGCGAATAGGTTGTCTTGATAGCCTAAGAAAGACCATGTTGGCAAGGTTGACCCATTAATTGTCAATTTTCTTGATAATTTTTTTTTTTGGTAATAGTAATAAACTCATCTATAATTTGGCTCAAAATCACTTTAACTATTTGTGATTTAAAAAATATCACATTGCTCACTTGAGGCATGCTCCGTTTGTCTGCTGTAACCTATCTCTATTGAAAATAGAGACAAATATGTATTTTTGTTCTAATTTTATGTCTCTCTCATCCCAAAACATACAAAATCAAGGAAAAGAAGATCCATAACTGTTATTTGGTAATTAGCCCTTTCTTTTTCATTGTCATTGTGACAATACATGATGAAACATTCATTCAATAATCAAGTGAATGGAGCACCAGAATGTCTACAATAAACTTATAACAAAAGGAATAATCTCAAAACATGACGATAAATTCATCCAATAAAGCAATTGTATAGAGCACCAATATAGGTTCTACGTACTCCAATATCTTCCAAAGTTGTTAACAGATGCATTTCAATTGTCAAATTGATCCCGTAGCAGTCATTCTTGAATCATATTCTGATATTGATTCAGAATTTCTTTTGATTTATTGCTTTACGTAAAAGACTATCTTAAGTATCAACTACTTTTTTTTTTTTTTGAGAGAAAGTATCAACTACTTCATAATACAAGATACAACTTCTACAACTCTGGTGCACCACGTTACCTTCTCTGTTTCATATTCTAATTAGTATTTTATATAAACGCATGTAATAGCACACACTTCTTTTCTAAAGTACTCCTTTTCAACCATGAGACATATTCCCTTTTTAATGTTTTATTATTTGGTGACTGCGAATGATTTGAAAGAAAATGAATTTAAGTGGTCCGTATGACATAAAGATTTGATTCTATTTCTAGCTATCTCAAGAAGCCTTTTTGGTTTGTTTTTCCTTTTGCCAAGAATGACAAGAGAGGATGCAACGAAGTTTAAACTTAGTTTATTGACCTTATCCTTCTTTATTATTCAATGAAAGTGAACGGAGACTTAAGGGTGTTTGGCTTTCTTTCTTTATCTAAGAAATCATAATGACGTGTGTTCTAATTAGCTCAATTGGTAAAGTCTCTTATAATTGAATAAAAGATTTGGGATTCAATTCATGTTTATACCAAAAACCAATTGGTATCTTATAATAAATAGCAAAAAATCACAAAAATGAATGTCATAAGTCGAAACTCTATAAAGAAAAAAAAAAATTTACGGCGATTGAGGTGGTTTGTGATATAAGAAAGCATTAAAAATAGACAGGAGTATCTCACACTCCACAAAGGAAACAAGACTCATCTCACTAATTACTAATTACTCTTTTCACAACCCTAATAAATTTCATCAACATGCTTATTGGAAGAAAATATGGAATGTTAAAAAAAAAAAAATTCCCATTTTTTTCAAACCAGAAAGTGAGCTTGGTCCGTATAGCAGAAGGAAGAAGAAAATAAAAAATTTAAGGGATCACATCAGCCTTACATTAATAGTGAAACTGAAAGGGGTTGTGTGTTAGGTGAAACTGATACACGATAGATATATTTTTTGTTGGGTTGGGCTTGTGTTCAGTGACCAGTTCCACTAGACACGTTAAAATGTGGACATGTGTCTGTATCCTAATGTGTCCAGTGAAACTGGCCATTAGACACAAGCTTCTCCCTTTTTTGTTTTCATGAGTTGTCTTGCTTTACTTAAATATGGCATCAATCTCAAACTCAATGGTCTCACATGTCTTCCAAGCTCTTTTGCCTTCCGATCCACAAGCTCATTTGTTTGCTCCTATGTATTGAGCTTGGTCCATACAGCAGAAGGAAGAAGAAAATGACACAAAAAAATGGTCCTCTTGGTAATTGGTATTGGGCTTGGTGTTTTAGCTGATTTATCACTTTTCATTTTGCCTTCAATACACATAATGGGTTTGGGCTAAATTTCATGAGCCATATGAATGTGTTAAAGATTAGAAAATCTCAAAGGAAGCTGTGTTCCATCTTATATTGAAAGAGACGGATGACATTATATTGATGATTAGGTTAATAACATTAGGGGGATATGGAAAGCCTCACCCCACAGTTTTGTCACGAAGTGTTCCATCTTATATTGAAAGAGACGGATGACATTATATTGACGATTAGGTTAATAACATTAGGGGGATATGGTAAGCCTCACCCCACAGTTTTGTCATGAATGAAACTCCATTTTAACGTATATAATTGTCATTGGGACACCTACTTGGAAGTTGGAACCAACCTGTCTTTGGCTTAAATGAAGAAGTTCTTAGTTCTACCGTACAAGGAAGGGTCGCAATCGTTTTGTTAATATCTTCTAGGAAAAAGTTTAGCTCACAGAATTTTTCACAATTTTTTGTTATAATTATTGTTCGGATTACACGTGTGAGTAAAATCTCACATTAAATAATGATTAATGATGAAAAGAATGAGTAGTTAATATAACATAACATAATTGAGCACATACTTATTAGGCTTAGGCCTTTTGGGTTAAAATTTGTCACTATATGTTATATTAATTATTCAAAAAAGCTCCTCAATGTACTTATCTCCCAAAAAAGTGGCATCAAAGCCCATGGTGGTGTGGTGTAAAGGTGGCAATGTTATGGAGGTTCCAATGGTGCCTGACAATAATAAAGTGCGAGGTTCCCATGGAGGATAAAAGACATGTAAGTTGATGCGTGGAGGCCCATAGATGATGCACTAGTGAAGGAAAAAGCCCATTAGGCAAGGAGGGGCGAGTAGGACTTGTTCATGACCCATGGAGAGGTCTTGAAGCCCACTGAAAGGTAGAGACTATAAGGGGGAGATTGTTGGGTATACACATGTGAGTGAAACCCCACATTGAATAGTGATGAGAAAAATGAGTAATTAATATAACATAATTGAGCACATACCCATTGCCAACTTAAGCTTTTTGGATTAAAGTGTCTCTATATGTTATATTAATTATTCAAGGAAGCTCTCCAAAGTGCTTATCTTTGATGAAGAAAAAATAAATGATGATTAATCACTCATAGTCTTCCAAGTCAAAATTTAAGGGATCATATCAGCCTTACATTAATAGTAAAACTGACAGGGGTTGTGTGTTAAGAGAAACTGATACACGATAGATATATTTTTTGTTGGGTTGGGCTTGTGTTCAGTGGCCAGTCTCACTGGACACGTTGAAATGTGGACACGTGTCCAATTTTGAATACGTGTCTGTATCCTAATGTGTCTAGTGGAACTGGCCATTAGACACAAGCTTCTCCCTTTTTTGTTTTCATGAGTTGTCTTGCTTTACTTAAAATATGGCATCAATCTCAAACTCAATGGTCTCACATGTCTTCCAAGCTCTTTTGCCTTCCGATCCACAAGCTCATTTGTTTTTGCTCCTATGTATTGAGTTTGGTCCATACAGCAGAAGGAAGAAGAAAATGACACAAAAAAATGGTCCTTTTGCTAATTGGTATTGGGCTTGGTGTTTTAGCTGATTTATCACTTTTCATTTTGCCTTCAATACACATAATGGGTTTGGGCTAAATTTCATGAGCCATATGAATGTGTTATAGGCCTTTGGTTGTGCCAAAATTAATTGTTCTCAACCATAGGCATAGGTGAAAAATCACTACCCTAGCAAGACAATCAGAACAGATTCACATGGAACACATACCACTACAAACCAAATCATGAAAAAACAAAGGAAGTTTAACAAAAAAATTTCTTCTTTTTATATTCTTTACGCTTGACAAGATAGAGAGTTCATTTCTGTCATTTTCGTTACATTATAAGGAACCAACAGCAAGGGCCTATGGAGACAATGCAGTACTGATACTTCGCCACTTTTTCTTTATAGATACATGAAGAAACACTGATTCATTGAAAGACCGACCTCCAAAGAAAAATCCCTTTTTGGATTATATGGGGAGGGAGGGGTAGCTCTTAATTATGAAACAACACGATGAGTTGGTGGGACATGAAAATGTGACACAAACTTTTACCATTTGTCTGTATTCTAAAGGACATAAAAAACTTGATGAGACAGACACTCACAGACCAAAACCCAACCCCACTGCTTAAATTTTGCAGATTATGATCTTTCTCTCTCAATGAGTCATGGCCTTTGTGGGTTACCATTCCCCAGTACCCAAAATTAGTACGACTACACCAAATCCACGCCGGTCTATTTGTCCCAATTTGTCGGCAATGCAAGTAAGCCATAGGACCCAATTATCAATTATGCTGCTTTGTGACTGGTAGTACTCAACTACCCTGAGAGTAAAAATGCTAAGGGTAAAGGTGGGGGCAACCTCACATGTCATTCACAAAAAGCAAAGTGTATGCAGTGTGACGCGTAATCTTGTGGCACCAATATGTGTGATTGAAAGTAACTTCATATTTTATCAAAATAAGTATTTATCATTACAAAAAAGATCATGCTACACCCTTATTAAATGATTTTTCTTTTGTAATAAAACCTACATGTTTATGTTATAATAGCTCAAGTAAACACATTTAAAAAAAAATTAGAATTAATTTGGGGAGAATATTATTTATTAGATGTAAGGTAGTGACATATTGGAGTGCATGCCCGTGTGTGAGTCCAATTAACTCTCAAATAAACGCAGTGAAAAGTGAGATAATTGTACTTCCAAGTGAATGTCAATTAAACACAAAAATATGGCATATGGAGATAAAAGATAGCCGTGTACTATACTTCACAAAGATTAGAAAATCTCAAAGGAAGCTGTGTTCCATCTTATATTGAAATAGACGGATGACATTATATTGATGATTAGGTTAATAACATTAGGGGGATATGGTAAGCCTCACCCCACAGTTTTGTCACGAAGTGTTCCATCTTATATTGAAAGAGACGGATGACATTATATTGATGATTAAGTTGATAACATTAGGGGGATACGGTAAGCCTCACCCCACAGTTTTGTCACGAATGAAACTCCATTTTAACACACCTACTTGGAAGTTGGAACCAACCTATCTTTGGCTTAAATGAATAAGTTCTTAGTTCTACCGTACAAGGAAGGGTCGCAATCATTTTGTTAATATCTTCTAGGATAAAGTTTAGATCACAGAATTTTTCACAACTTTTTGTTATAATTATTGTTCAGAATACACGTGTGAGTAAAGTCTCACATTAAATAATAATTAATGATGAAAAGAATGAGTAGTTAATATAACATAACATAATTAAGCACATACCTATTGGGCTTAAGCCTTTTAGGTTAAAATGTGTCTCTATATGTTATATTAATTATTCAAAAAAACTTCCTAAGGTGCTTGTCTCCCAAACAAGTGGCATCAGAGCCCATGGTGGTGTGGGGTAAAGGTGGCAATGTTATGAAGGTTCCAATGGTGCCAGACAACAATAAGGTGCGACGTTCCCATGGAGGATAAAAGACATGTGGGTTGATGTGTGGAGACCCATAGATGATGCACTAGTGAAGGAAAAAACCCATTAGGTAAGGGGAGCAAATATGACTTGTTCATGACCTATGGAGAGGTCTTGAAGCCCATTGAGAGGTAGAGACTATGAGGGGGGATTGTTGGGTATACACATGTGAGTGAAACTCCACATTGAATAATGATGAGAAAAATGAGTAGTTAATATAATATAATTGAGCACATACCCGTTGGACTTAAGATTTTTGGATTAAAATGTCTCTATATGTTATATTAATTATTCAAAGAAGTTCTCCGAAGTGCTTATCTTCCCAACAACTATAACATGACAGTGTGTGATTGATGAAGAAAAAATAATAAGTCTATGTGTAAATGATGGTTAACCACTCATAGTCTTCCAAGTCAAAATTGTGATAAAAAATTATAAAATAATTTGTGATTTCATAAGTCATAACTATTCTATTTTCTAGACCAGTTATATAAACTAATAGGTCAAAAGCTAGTGTTTATAAAAAAAAAAGAAGGTCAAAACCTAGTATAGGATCCCAGGTGAGTGATTTTGGGACGAGCACCTAAATGGTGGTGCACCATTCTCGACAACTCGAACCTCTTTAAAAAAACATCTCTAATTGATGAACTCATTTGGTGGCCAATTACATAGTATTGTTGCAAAATAACCTATCAATCCTTACTAATCTAGCCTAGAGACTCTGAAAAGGCCCTAAATTGGTTTGGGCACAAGTACCGAACATAAATTTTTTTAATTAGAACTTGAGTTTGGATGCCACCGTCCATCCCAGAAAGCTATCTCGGCGGGAACTGAGATCCTAAAATAAGTCTAAGATGGAGAGTACCTAAGGAGAAAACACATCATCTTTGGATATAGTTTAGCTCCCAAACCAATTTCGAGTTATTTTTTTCCAATCTAAAGTGGCATGTTATAAGACTATTCATATATATTATTTGTAAAGACAATAGTTATCTGATATAATTTGCAAACCCAATCCAATCTGATTTGAGACTTATCATTTATAGAGTTATACAACTTTATAAATTCAAATACAAAGGAAGTTCAAAATATAAATAACTCTACCCTATCCTATCTTATCATATCTCAATCTAAAACTCTTGTTACAATTCAAATCAAAAACTGAAATATTTATCTACAGCTGCTACACGGATCTGATTTAAATTTGAATTTATGCAGCTACATCACAGCTACACGGCACCATTATTTTGGGCTGGCAATCTTATCCTTAACATTATTAAAACGAGTCATATCATACATTTAAAAAGTCATGCAACTAAAATCATACATGGACAATAATATTATAAATTCCCACATTGTAAGTTTAAAGAAGATAACTCCAAGTTGATTTATACCTAAACTTTTTCTTATTAACTCTAATTATGGTCATGAGAAGGTATCTCATGCACTAAATGCATACAAAAATTTTGCCATGGTCATGGAAACCTCCTTGAAAGCAAAGAGCTTATCAACATACAAGGGAATTGGCAACTAAAGTTTGCGCTTGATATTGGCTTAAAAAACCAGCTTTTTTTTATCAATATACAAGGGAATTGGCAACTAAAGTTTGCATTTGATATTGGCTTAAAAAACTAGCTTTTTTTACTATACAGCTTATTTTTACTACTATTTATGGGTCTCATTGTACTTTTTGGTACTATTCATAAATCTCACTGTACTATTTCAACTACCTTTTAGCTTTATCTATAATAATTTCAACAAAAAATTTTTAGTTTCAGCTAAATAAACTGTATCCAAATACACAGATAACTTTTCATTCGTATTACACTTACACATGACTGACATGAATGAATTTGATTCAAGCCACACCAATTTCTCTCTTTCGTCAACCCCCAGATTCCCTGCTCCTGTTTAGGACATTGAGCCAAGTCCTCGATCAAAGAAGCATTCTTTTTTCTACAAAAATAAAATAAAATAATAAAAAAATTCCACCCTCCACAAGCAAGGGTCGTAGATGGATTTGTAATTTTTTATCCCCAAATAAAATAAAGGTCTTTAATTATTTCGAAATGCATACATAATCTCACCTTCCAACAAGAAATAGCATTTTTGCATATGCAATAGTAGAATAGCTAAGTTTGCCCACATTGTGATATATTCAAAACCACCTCAAATGTGCTCCAAGATTATTTCTAGCTAGGCACAACAAATTATTAGACCTCTCTATATTCTGTCATTGAATTCTTCACTATTGCTACCATATGCTTTATAATCTAATTGCTTTTTTTCTTATATTATACACCACCTCTTATTTTATTCCACTCATTAATTTACTTTATTTTATAATTTCAAGAGAAGCACAATGATAGCGGTCAACAAGTGACCCATTGCATATAACACACATCTCAAGTGACAAAAAAACTCTCTTCACACAGCTCATCTAACAAAGGGAGCTAAGTCTGGGAAGGGAAACAATATAAAATTGATGGAGAAATCAAGGAATTTTGAAGCTACCATAATCAAAATGTAGGTCTTCAGAAATTTTCTTTTCTCTTTTATTTATTTTTCCTTTCATTCCAGATGTTAATTCCAAACAATTACACCATGGAAGCCATGCCCACAAGCATCATTATGCCTTGTGAAAGTTTTTACAAAAAATCCTGAAAGCCCTAAACACCTACCTTGTATCAGTTTTATGCACTCTTGTGTTTGAATCTAACCTAATAGTTGTCATTCATTTGCGATTTTTCTAGAATAATATCTCCCTTTTAATATAATTATTAAACATATTTGCAAAATTTTTATTTATTTATAATTTCACTGTTGGTTAATCTTAGTTTTTTTTTTTTTTTTTTTTTTTTTTGAGTGTTCATAATTATGTCATATACTAGTACTAATTCTTATATATGAAAACTACCATAATTTAATTATTAAACATAATAAACACTATATTTTTTCCGAGAAGATGATTTATCCTAAAAGATCAAAGGATCTCGATCCTTTCAAGTCAAGTTAATGTATGTATCGCTGAAATATATATATATATATATATATATATATTAATAGGTAAATCTTAGAGAAAATCCAATTAGATTCTATAATTGAGGTCTAATTTTGTGTCATGTGTCCTAAATTATTTATTTTTAAAGAGTTTTATTTTTTAATTTTGGAGCCAAATGTGGGACCATATCATAAATATTCATCTAAGTGAGTTATTGAGTACAAAAACCAAAAAGTCTAGAATTAATAAACTGTCAAAATTAATAAAAAAAAGTGCTTCACAATATCAAAAATTAAGAATTAATAAAAATAATAATAAAAATATGGACAATATACATTTTCTACCTAGTAATATTCTTACAAGATTTTTTAAAGAGTTAACAAAATATAACAATGATTATATATCAATAATATTTAAATTATATATATAGGAATTATAATATGCATCTTAATGTGTATATTTTAAGTATATTCATGCATATGCATGGGGTTACAAGTTAGTTCCTTTAATGCAAGATCAATTTTCTGTGATAATATATTTTAAAATTATTTCCATGGCTGAGATTGATTGAAATTTATCATGGATTTACCCTAAGAATTGAAATTTACTATAGATTGCTCTAAAAAATAAAAGGCCCCTACCCATAAAAAAAGAAAAAAAAAAAAAAAAAAGAAGAAGAAGATAAACCTACAATTGAATTACATCGGAACACAAAATTACAAAGATTACTTTGAAGCTTGCACAACTCTTCTGTATCGCAAATAGTATGTTCTTGATTGGTAGTTTTCTCCCAATCATATAATAGAACATAAAATTAAACATATTTGTGAGGATAATTATTGTTTCTTAGGTTGTATTTGGTTCGACGAAAATTGGAAAATATTTTTCATATTTTTAGAGTTTGTTTATCAAAAAAATTTGAGTAAAAACTAAACCAAGCAAATCCACATATTTCTCATTCATACAAGAACTAATCCATAACAAAAAATTTCACTCCTACTCTTTTTCTTACCAGGAAAAAAAGAAGATACCTAACAAAAGTTTCTAATTATAGGTTTATACCCATCAAATTTCTTGTCATGCATGAGCTAATTCACAATTCAAAGTTTCAAACATTAAAAATAACAAATAAAAACCCAATTTTTCTTCCAATTAAACCTAAAAAACACAAACCCATATTCTAAACCTTCCTAATATAACAAAAACCAACAAAATTATAAACACCCACATAGCAAACACAGTCTAAAGAACATAACGTTTGTGCAACTATTTTTTTGTTTGAACGGAAAACTTCATTTTCATTGATTTGAATAATGGGGTACATCCACTAATAAATATCTTTGAAGAAAACTTGGGCCTTGTTCATGTCTAGCTTAAGCATGAGTAATTTATTACCTTCTCGTCTGGTATTACTTATTGTTTGAGCAACTTGAAAATATCCTAATTACTATTATGAGGTATATATATATATATATATAAAGAAGTCTAAAGGTAAAATGAAAGAGTTAATGCTATTTCGCTCATTCTTATTCAAAACATTTCCAAATTACTGTAAAAAATCAAAGTTGTTGAAAGGTTTGTAAAGTGTAGCATTGACAAGGGGGAGGATTGAACGTTGCAATCATTTCATCACAAATTGAGAAGTACACCTATAATCATAGGGTTAACTTTAATTTTTATGACAGGTGTGACCACTAGGAAACTAATGATTAATTTTTGTTTATATAATACAACTAATTTCTCTTTGGAAAAAAAATAAAAAGGTAAATGAGAGTGTCCTTTCCATAGGTGCTTTGGATTTTGCCATCATAATCAAATCATCCATGATCACTTAAGCCTGTAAGGATAAAAACTTTTTATAAAGTCATGGAAACTTTGTTTACATGGAAGACTTATCTCAAAGAGTACATGTTTTTTAAAATTTCCAAGAGTAGGTAATGGACAATGATGGAGGAGATAGTGCTCGACACAAATTGGCCGATGGATTCAAGTATAGGGTTGTTGAGTAAGAATATCATCTTCTTGGCAAATCATGATCTTCTAGAGTGGGGAAGAGCTTTGTTTTTTTGGCCCTACTTGAGTCAATTTGAGACTCTGATTAGTCGTCTAATATCACTTTACACTGCCTTATCATTCATACTTATCTCAATAAGTAGTGAAAAGGGTGTGTCAAAAAAATGTGTGCATAGAGACATAGACCGACCGACCTCCCCTCCCTCCAGCCTTAGGCCACAATGTCCTAAAGTTGAATATATAACTTATAACAAGTTACATTGGAGTAATTTTTGTTAATTACCTAGAGGAAACGGTAATAATAAATGAGTTTTGGACGCTGCAGTAACCAGATGGTGTCTTTAATAAGAGTATAAGACATAACGTATGGGCTTGGGCTAGGAAACCTATGATCCTGTAAGCAATAAATTCTCTGAGTTGGGCTCCCCAAGCTGTTTGCAAAATTCACTGTGCTCTTTGGGCAAGAATTTTTCATCTGAGATCAAAGAATAAAATCAAAGGCAACACAACATACTTTTTTTATTTTTTTAAGATTTTTAATTTTTTAATTTTTTTAAGAGAGTTTCAATTTATAGCTTCTGGTACTGATAAGAGTTCTTTATTATTAGACCAAAATACTAGTCGATTTTTTATATAGGCGAGAATTAAACCGCAGATCTCTTATTCAACCCACCAAAAAAATTAAAGCAATAACTTACTAAACTATATATATGACTCTTGTGAAGGTGTCAAAAATCTAGTACTAATAGTATTTATCATTACCACCCACCCAAAAAAAAAGGAATATAAAAAGGAATGGAAAAAAGAAAATTTATGGTCCTTCAAAAGAACAATAATGAATAAATTGACATTAACACTTTGGGTATGATCATGATGGCATCAAATACCCGTTATCTTTTTTCAAAATATTTTAAAACCTACTTTTTTTTTTTCCTTTATGAAAAATTTAGGTCTGCCTCAACTTTGAACGCTTTGCCTTTACTTGCCTATATGATAATGAATGATATGAGAGAAGAAACAAAAAACCACTGAGAGGCATTTCCGAAACTGATGCCCCCCATATTCCTCGTGTTCCTTCATTCATTCATTCACAATCACATCCCACCACACCCACACTACTACCCACTCAAATTGCCTTTCCCATAAAAAGAATGCCAAAATAGAAAAAAGTTTCACTTTTTTTCTCAAAAAAAAAAAAAAAAAAAAATTGTTGCACTTTGCACGCGTATATAATAAGACACTTTGTTGTTGGAGTTTTTAACATTTTAAAGAAAACATTAAAACAAGTAAAACTGTCACTATTTTTGTACCGTTTTAGCTGGCATAAAGTTTGACTTCTCTTTGTTTGGTTAAAGAGTTAAAACTTAAAACAAAAAAAATAAATACCAATTGTATATCAAGCCTCATATGGCAATTTCCTCGATAACAATGAAATTTGACCACATTGCCAAATCTAACAGTCAAGAAAAACAAATGGTAAACATTAATTCCAATAAAACAAAAATCTTCCAAATTATGAAATATTTACAAAAAAAAAATCAGAAACTAATCAAAATAATAACCAAAAGTCAGATGCTAAAATTGAAAAAATTTCTACTGTTTATCAACTTTCTGTTTTCCTAACATGAATTTTTCTTTTTTCTTTTTTTTCCTAAGACAAATTAACATTTACGCTAGCAGTCATGACAGAATGACATACTGGACAAGTGCGTAGAGTGGAGCCACAATTATTACACAAACATAGATGCCTGCATGGTAGCAATAACACCCTTGACTCTCCAACCCCACAATTCTTACACATCCTATTGCCACCACCCACCGCCTCATCGCCGCCGTCATTGAGCGGTGGCAGCGTGCACCTCCCAAAGTCGTTACTCCCGCAGCTCGATTCGGCGTCGTCCGCCGTGGCTGCCACGTGGCGGTCTTCGGCAACGTGGGCCAGGACTTGTTCTAGATTGCTGCGTAGAGTATTGGCAGTGGCCTCATTAGTCTGTGCCAACTCTCTCCAAATCTGATTCTCTATACATAGGCTTTTCATTCTTTCTTGAAGGACCCAATTCAGCTTTCCCATTCTCTGAATCTCCTCGTCTTTTTCTTTCAGTTTGTTCATGATTGCTTCCTGGAATATTGATTCCAACATTCTTGATTGCCGCTGTTCTTGCTCCCCAATTTCCAATCTTACTTTTTCGGCCTGTAAACATATCGATCCAAATTATGCAATCAGTACATAAAATTCCAAAAAATATATGCAAACTTTTCAGTTCAAAATCACTGTTTTATATAATATATAATCAATATAAAATAGCCAAATTTCCAAATCTTATAATGAAGAAATTAAAGAAAAAAAAAGACCCAATTAAGAACACAAGCTTATTTGATTTGTCATCAACTTTTTACAACAAAAAGATTATAAATTTTTCCAAAAACACAAACTTTATATAATGAAAAAGTAGGAAAGACAGAGTGAAGAATCACTTACATGTTGGGCAAGGAAGCGATCGATCTCTAATTGTTGTTGATGAGCCCGGAGGATAAAGTCCTGGTCGAGAAAAGATGGCAAGCCTGAGACTTTGTTGGTTTTTTGACGGATTGGTAAAGCATTGAAGTCATTGATTGAATCTCTAGGACGCTTTCGCTGATCAGGGACAGGGATAGCATAGGTGAGTCCACTATCAGCCTTGTTCATGAAGGTCTTGGTTGAAGCACCCAGATTGCCGCAATCAACAGACTGGTAATAAGGTGGAAGCGTTTCAGGCATTGTTCCAGCCTGAGGCAACATAGAATCCATCTGGGTATTGTACATGTTGGGATTTCCCTGATTGAGTTTCACGAAATCTCTGCAAGAAAATCAAAACCCGAGTCAGAAAAATAGGAATTCATAGAGAAAACAAGAAAAACCCATCATGAAAAAAGCACTGGAACATTGATATAGATGGTTATGGTACCTGTTTGTGATGAACTCAGACTGGAACAGGTTCATATGCCGAGCTTCAACTGCCATGAAAGATGGTTTTTTTTTTTTTTTCGCTTTCTTGTGGTTTTGAGAGATAGAGAGAGAGAAGTTTATAAGAGAGGCAGAAGATTATGAAATAGAGAAGTGGGGAGGGGGGGGGGGACTGGTTTTTATTTAAGGCGTTGGTTTGTGAGTTGTGAGTTGTGAGTTGTGAGTGTGATTTAGAGAGGGAAAGTCAAAAAGAATTCTAGAGAGAGAAAGTCATTTTACTACTACTACAATACAAAAAATACACATATCAAAAAGGAATTATATTACTATATTATTAGGTGGGGAATTGGGGATATTGCAGATTTGGTTCTTGGATTCGCTTTTTCTATATTTAAAAGGGTGCTAATTAATTATTATCAAAATAATAATAAAGGGCTTTAATAATTACTCAATTTCATTGTCTTAAAACTTTTTATTTTAGGAGTAAAAGTTGTCTAAAACTTTTAATCTTAGTAACCAAGAAACCAGGCTATGCCAAATCAAATAGTAGTAGGGGTAGTATTATTATTTTTTTACCTTCCCTATTGGAATAGGGAATAGTAGTGTATCTGTGTATAGGCAGTGTGTACAAATTTTGAGGTTTTACCGTTTTTGCAGTAGGACTAAATATACAGTGTTTGTGTGTTTCTCAAAAAAAAGTATGTGTGTGCGCGCGTGTGAGAGATAACGGGCAGTGAGTGAATGACATGGGGATGAGGAGGGGCATATGTACCACGTGTGACCCAAAGCCTCGTGGTTGTGAGTCTTGTAACTTCCTCCCCCACTATATGCCACGTATGCTGATATGCACACTACGAGACTCTCGTTGTGTAAGTGACCCCACTATGGTGGGGTCTACTTTTTTTGTCGCACGTGTGAAGTGGAGGGTCCACTTGATTTATACTCAACCTTATTAGGCAGAGGGTGACCCTGTTGCCACGTTTTGGAGGGACCCACTGATTTTAAGGGGGAGGTGTTGAAAGTGTGGACTTGGGGGGAAGGGGAGGGGTCCAACTGACAAAAGGAGACACAGACACACACCCAATTTACTGTTCCATTGCGGATTTTCCCTGTTTTTGCAGACCTGCTTTGTCTGGTCTGGTCTGGTCCCACTCCCCAGTACCTTGTAGCTGTATGGTATTCCATATATGGGTGTGTGAAGCTCATTTTATTTTATTTTTTGATGGGAAGGTGTGTGAAGCTCATTAATTAGTCTTATTAGAAATTTTTTTTTTTTTTTTTTAATTTCCAAGTTTAATGCATGCCTGTATTTTAAAACAAAGTAAAGTCTAAGTTATGAAACTAAAAGTCATTAATGCTGCAGCCTTCATTAACTTTTAATAATATATTTATAATTTGGCAACATCACAAATTAGACACAATACTCTTTTTCTTTTTCTTTTTTTCAAAATGAAATTAGATACAAGACTTGCACTATGGGATAAAGAGATTACTTTCTTTCTTTTTTTTCCTTCTAAATAAAAGGGTATGTGCATAATTCATGTCAATCTTATCTAGATATAATCATAATCACTTCTAATTAAGGTTATATTTAGGATGAAGTTTTCCTTTAATGCTTTACACTAAACTCAAGCCAAATTTTAAAATTTATGTAGCCTAAAGTGACCCCAAAGGCATAAGATCCAAGTTGGGCATGAAAAAAAAAACACTATCTCATATATTGAGCAATAATCTAACATCAATCCAACCCAAGGTACTATACTTTCAAACAAGGGAAATAATGTTTCCAAAAAATAGGACATGGGAAATAATGGTACTTGAACCACACCAATGTAATCACTGACGAAATCAAGATTTGGCAACACATGAACAAACTTAGGTACACATAAGAGAGACGCTAGGGGTCGAGGAACAATTGTGCCTAACTTGAACCCACCAAACACCCATTCTAACCCAATTTTTTCCTCTCTTCTTTTTTTTTTTTTTTTTTTCTCTTTTATTTTATTTTTTTTTTTCACATTTTTAGGTATTTTTTGTTCATGTATCTCTTTCAAATAAAATGAAAGAAAATAATTTCCTATTCTATTAATATTTTTAAAGATTTAAAAGTTATAAAATGAAAAGAAAGAATAAATAAGTAAAAGTTTTAGTTGAATAAAAAAATACCGTTACCTTTCAAAAGTTTTAAGAGATTGAATTTGTTATATAATGATCTTTTTCTTTTCATGAAAATAATTACTATAAAAAATTTACAACACATATTATTTATATATAAAAATTCCTAACAAATAAAGAAAATATAATGGATATGTTATCTTTTTACGGGGTTTTTAACATTAAAATACTGAAAAATATTCTCTTGAGTGGCATTTTATTGTCCAAATTGGTCTTAGATATTATATATATAATGTGTGTAAATATACCTATTATCACATATACATGAAGACGTATATGTTTGTTAAAAAAGATCCGCCCTAAATTTAATCATGGCTTCACCACTAGATACACACAACTGGTAGGAGACTGCTGAGGCTTCGCCACATCCCAGGTTCGAGTTCTCACGAGGACTGTAATTGCAATTTCTGGAAGTCCTAGAAACCAATAGAGCCTGGGGTGTGTGTGGGTTCGGAGTTTCTGAGCTCCAGTTCGAGCTGGTGGTACCCATGGGCTTACCCAACTGTACCATGGGGCGTGGGACAATGACTACCACACGCGAGTCCCCTTTTTTTTTCTCAAAAAAAAAAAAAGATACACACAAGTTGTGCAAGGAAAAACACACACTATATATATCATGTATATATGCACATGAATACCACTCCTATGAAAACTTAAGATGCCACTAATGTCAATACTTAAGCCCAATTTAGACAATAAAATATCATTCATGTGAATATTAAATGGTTTTCTAATGTTAAAAGGATATGATTTAATTTTTATATATATAATTCTTGTTAGAATTTTATTTTATAGTCAAAATTTTATTTGTAATTCCCATAACGATTTTCAGTAACTAGGTAATACCGTAGCTTGCGTCAATTTTTTATTTTTTATTTTTTATAATTTATAAAATGATTAAGTATATCAATTTTAAATTATATAGTAACCATTTATGCATCTAAAACTTTAGAGTTCAACTTTAAAAATAATACCAGATTATAGAGTTTATTATATAATTATTCCGAAACTTTATTGCTTATTAACTTATTTTTATGAAGAATAATAAATTGTTAAATTAAAAATTTGAGCCCTTAACACCTTCGAAAGGTAACAGTATTTCTATTTTGTAATTTTTTTTTTCTCTTTTTTGTTTATTTATTTTCCTTTTTTGTTCTACCATTATTTTTCTTTTATAACTTTTGAAACGTAGATAAAATTTGTAAAATAGATTTCTTTCTATGTTTTATTAATGAATTTTGGCATATAAAAGATATATCAACATTTAAAGAATTGAAAAAAAAAATTAAAGTATGAATAATGGTTTTTTTTTTTTAAATCTTGGGAAGGGCCAAGGGCAATTTCCCCCTCAACTCCATAGCTCAGTCCTTAAGCATCGCCCCATTGCCTCTAACGATTCAAAATTTGGACCTCTCTTGTCATAACCATAACAATTGTGCCACAATCTTGATTGGTCAATTAAATGAATCCTCGTAGGTTCTAATTAACGTAATTGGCAAAGTCTTTTATCCTTAAATAAAGAATTTGGGTTCAATATAACATGTCTTTAATTGGCCAATTAATGACCCGTATTCGATCAAGTCAAATCTGAAATCTCTCTACGTAACTTGTTTGCCATATTTACAATGTGCCATATCATCTAAGGATCTTTTACTGTCAATGTCTATGTAATTGGGAAAGTTTGAATTCTCTAAAAATGTTTAGATTATGAGTAAGCTAGTCCAAACCTACTACCCCAATGATAGTTAAATATGATGTCTTGAAGTAAATATGGTAAACGCTTGTTTATATATATAAAAGAAAAAACACCAAGGTTTGAAGGTTCAAGGCAAGTGCACAAAGCAGTGTGGGGGCAACAATTATTAAAGTGAAAGTATCACACGCCATGGAATACAAGAAACTATAGCATGCGTTGGAATGTCAACACATGCAAGGTTTGGCCCAAAGAAAAAAGCACATTCGGGGTCGTGCATGCGATAAAACTAGAAGAATAGGAATACGAATTTTCGAGGAAAGTGATTTGTCACAAATTTAAAAGCACTTTCAAATCAAAAAGTTGGGAAAACGGAACAATCAGATCTTGCTTCTTCATCCATTGACCACAAAAAAGAAGAAAAGAAATTAAAAAGGAAAGAAATTAAGAAGAAGAACCCTTCTCAAATTGA
The DNA here is from genome assembly GCA_019022515.1 of Quercus aquifolioides. Taxonomy (NCBI): domain Eukaryota; kingdom Viridiplantae; phylum Streptophyta; class Magnoliopsida; order Fagales; family Fagaceae; genus Quercus; species Quercus aquifolioides. Next base: position 17,937,018 of record CM032332.1, on the reverse strand, counting down.
AACAGCGTGCAGCCTTTGTCCTAAGAATTCAACAATTTCGATGTAATTAAAAAGGACCGTGTTTCGTGTATGGTAATAGAATATTAGCTAGATTGAATTAGCTAGAGTTGGATAGAATAGTTTGTCATCCCGTTCCTATATTTTGAATTGTATTGGAGATCATCAACTTCTGATAAGCTGTTTAATCCTAATTATTATATCTAATTGGATTGGAACTCAATTGGGTATTCCCTTTTTATTAGGCAATCTAAGTTGGCAAACTAGGGAATGGTCTATTTCAAAAACTATTTTAGACATGCATATTACATGATCTGCACCAACTTAATTTGACCGTATAACAAACCATATATATGAATTCTTCATGATAGGAATGACGAATCCAGTGACATCGTGACAGTGAAGTCTTTCAGTGACGATGCTAGACAAGACAGACGAAGGCATGCCCAGACGAGCATATCTTATGCCCACGTCACTGACGAGGAAAACACAATACATTCATTACAGCACAATTAAGTTAAGAACGGTTACAGAGCCAACTGTATGAGCCGTTGTAGCACATTAAAGTCACATTACAACCAGACCAGACGTTACAAGGAGGAGCATTAAGACCTCTATAACTACTCCAACGGCTAGAAGCCATGAAGGTATGCATATAAAGCTCTCTCATTATCAAGAACAAGGTACATACACAAACACACTAAGAGAGAACTATTATTTCTTGCATTCTCCAATTTCTCTGTGATTTCTTTGCATACTAACTTTGGCATCGGAGGCGTGGTGGCAGGCACCACACCGGTGACCCTTCTAGGAGGCTGCAGGTTGGCTTCATCCGACCACATTGACTGACGAGTTCACGCTCCATCAGTTTGGCGCCGTCTGTGGGAACGACATTTTTTCGCATTCAGTCGCGAAAAGGTAGTTTCCTCTCAAATACTTATTTCAGATGGAGTCCAATCAAGAATCCGCAGCCTTGTCGCAGCAAATTCAGGCCCTTGCAGCTACCGTCGAAGAATTGTCCAAACAAAATGAGGAAATGAAGCAGAGACTTCAGCAGGAAGAGAATAGGTCCAAGGGAAATCGGGATGACGAAGGGGATAGCCATAGAAGAATCGACCATCGAAGGCCTACCACTCCAACCGAGCAGAACTTGGATCTACTCCAGGAGATGAGGAAGGAGATGGACGAGCTTAGGAACGCCATCAAAGAAAAAACTGAACGAAGTGTGGACCGACTGGTCAGGGCAACAGATTCGCCATTCACTATGGCCGTCCTCGACTGTCCAGTGCCGTCAAAATTTCGGCTGCCCCAACTTGAACCGTTCGACGGGTTAAAAGATCCCCAGGATCATCTTAACACATTTAAGACGACCCTGGGACTCCAGCAGCCCCCAGACGAGATCTTGTGTCGTTCCTTCCCAACCACTTTCAAGGGAGCCGCACGGGAATGGTTCACAAAGCTGCCCACATCATCCATCGACACCTTCGAACAGTTGAGCAATGCCTTCCTGCGTCACTTCATTGGAGGACAACGACCAAAGAGAACCGCGGATCACTTACTCACCATCAGGCAGGGAGAGAAGGAAACTTTGAGGTCATATGTGAAACGCTTCACTCGAGAGACACTGAAAGTAGACGAGGCTGATGACAAGGTACAGCTAACGACCTTCAAGGCGGGGTTGAGAACCAGAGAGCTCGTCTCGTCACTTGCAAAAAATCCCCCGAAAACAATGGCTGAAATGCTCCTCAAAGCACAGAAGTACATGAACGCGGAAGACGCGCTGGCCGCCATCAGGGACGTTGAGAGGCCAGGAGACAAGGGTAGAAAGGAAGACGACCGTAGGGGGCAAAAACGCGAGCGTCCAGATCGCCGAATCAGTGACGGAATCAGAGGAAAAGATGATAAGAATCCTCGAACGGTAAAATTTACTCCTCTTGTTATGCCTGTTGACAAAATCCTAACGCAGATTAAGGACGAGCATTACCTGAAGTGGCCACGGCCCTTACATTCGTCTCCTAATGTCCGTGATAAGAACAAGTACTGCCGGTTCCACAAAGATCATGGCCATTACACCGAGGACTGTCGTGACCTCAAAGAGCAGGTAGAGGAGTTGATATGAAAGGGGAAGTTGCAAAAATTTGTAAAGAAGGGTGAGTATAGTAAATTTCGGGAAGGAAACAAAGGCCAACCTGAAGCTTCGTCAAGAGGGAATGACCGTCAGTCACAACCTCCTCAAAATGTGGTTGGGGAGATACAGACGATCACAGGGGGACCCGTCACCGGAGGTTCGTTCAGATCCCTTCAAAAAGCATACCAACGTCAGGTGAACAGCGTCCACACGATTCCCCCGTTGAAGCAGAGACGAACTGATCAAGACATGACTTTCAATGAAAACGACGCAAGGGGAGTGAAGCAGCCTCACAATGACCCCCTGCTCATAATGCTTACCATAGAAGGGTTTAACACCAAAAGGGTCCTCGTGGACAATGGTAGTTCTGCTGACATCATTTACTTCCCTACATTTCAACAATTGAAGCTAGACCCCAGAAGGCTACGTCCTTTTGATTCCCCCCTCGTCAGTTTCAGTGGTGACAGGGTCTACCCCAAGGGCATAGTCACGTTGACAGTGACAGTGGGGACATACCCGAAACAACTGACCCGTCAGCTGGATTTCTTGGTAGTGGATTGCCCCTCCTCATACAACGTCATCATTGGGAGACCCGCCCTCAATAAGTGGAAGGCATCCACATCTACCTACTGCTTAAAGGTGAAGTTCCCCGTGGAGAACGGGGTTAGTGAAGTTAAGGGAGACCAAGTCTTAGCTCGGGAATGCTACCAGGCTGTGTTGGCCGCAAAGGAAAACCACACCTGGATAATTGAAGAGAAGGAGGAGGAAAAGGTAGAGGCTTTAGAAACAGTGCAACTAACTGAGGAAGAAACAGCCAAAACGACCAGGATAGGGACGACCTTAAGTCCCGAGATGAGAGCAAAACTCGTCCAGTTTCTTAAGCAAAACCTGGATGTATTCGCCTGGAGCCATGACGACATGCCAGGTATATCCCCGGAAATCATCCAACACAAGTTGAATGTAGACCCAGAGAAGAAGCCCGTCAAGCAGAGACGAAGAGTCTTCGCACCAGAAAGAGATCAGGCAGTCGCTGACGAAATGAAGAAGCTCTTGACTGCAGGTTTCATCAGGGAAGTGTACTATCCAGACTGGCTGGCTAACACTGTTCTGGTGAAGAAAGCAAATGGGAAGTGGAGGATGTGCGTAGACTTCACAGACCTGAACAGGGCCTGCCCGAAGAATAGTTTCCCCCTTCCAAGAATAGACCAGCTGGTAGACTCCACAGCCGGGCACAAGCTATTGACGTTCATGGATGCTTTCTCAGGATATAACCAGATAAAAATGGCTGACGAGGATGAAGAGAAAACGGCATTTATCACCAGCCAAGGCCTCTATTGCTATAAGGTAATGCCTTTCGGACTAAAGAATGCAGGCGCTACTTATCAGAGATTAGTGAACAAAATGTTCAGCAGGCAGATAGGTAGGAATATGGAGGTCTACATGGATGACATGCTCGTCAAGAGCAAGGAAGAACTTACCCATTTGGACGACCTCAGGGAAACATTCGCCACTCTCAAACAATACCAAATGAAGCTGAATCCGAGTAAGTGTGTTTTTGGTGTAGCCTCAGGAAAGTTCCTGGGATTCATGGTATCCCAGAGAGGAATAGAAGCAAATCCGGAGAAGGTTCAGGCCATAATCAACATGGCGTCGCCCAAGACCGTCAAAGAGGTCCAAAAGCTCACGGATGGATCGCCGCCCTCAACAGATTCGTCTCTAGAGCAACGGATAAATGCCTCCCCTTCTTCAAGACCCTGAAGCAGGCCTTTGCCTGGACTGATGAATGTGAGGCAGCTTTCCAAGAGCTCAAACGCTACTTGAGCAATCCACCTCTACTAAGCCCGTCAAAAGAAGGTGAGAACTTGTATCTGTACCTAGCTGTTTCGTCTACAGCCGTCAGCGCAGCCCTGATCCGAGAAGAAAACAGAATACAACTCCCCGTTTATTATATCAGCCAAGCCTTCCAGGGGGCTGAGTCCAGGTACCCAAAAATCGAAAAAATCACGTTCGCGTTGATAATTGCCTCACGCAAGCTCAGCAGTATTTCCAGGCAAATCCAATCTGGGTAATGACGGACCAACCTATCAAGAAGTCCATGAGCAAGCCCGAGGCAGCAGGGAGAATGGTCCAATGGGCGATTGAACTTAGCCAGTTTGATGTAGAGTACCATCCCAGGGCAGCCATTAAAGCACAGGCTCTGGCAGACTTTATCGCTGAGTTCACCCTCCCGGATGAACAAAACCTTGCCAGTAAGGGTAAACCTTGGGTAATACAGACCAATGGTTCGTCGGCCCAAAAGCGGGGAGAAGTAGGGGTCGTCATAAACCACCCCTGACGGAGAGGTATTGAAGTATGGGAGTTCAGCTGAAATTCCCGGCGACTAAAACGAAGCCGAGTATGAAGGGATTCTGACGGGGTTGAGGCTAGGAAAGTGTTTGGAGCCAAAACCCTGTTAGTCCAGAACGACTCAAAGCTAGTAATTGGGCAGATCAACGAGAATACGAAGCAAAGGAAGAAGAATGCAGAAGTACCTCAGGTTGACGAAGCACCTGACTCAAGAATTCGAAGAGGTAGAGTTCGTCCAAATTCCCAGAAGCCAGAATATGGCAGCAGACGAAGTATCAAAGATAGCATCGTCAGAAGGAACTGGGTCAAATGCAGACTTGATAATGGAAGTACAGAAGAGCCCCAGCATAGAAGAAGTCCCAACCTTCGCAATCCAGAACACAATAGCTGGATGACGCCCATTGTATCTTTTCTTCGGGATGGACACCTCCCTCAAGACACAAATGAAGCCAGGAAGATCAAAAAGAGGTCTGCCAGATTCACAATTCTTAATGACACCTTGTACAAGAGGGGCTTCTCCATGCCCTACTTAAGGTGTGTGAACGAAGAAGACGCTGAGTACATCCTAAGAGAGGTCCACGAAGGGATCTGCGGAGATCACGCAGGCCCTAGATCCTTGGTAAGCAAAATTATGCGAACAGGTTATTTCTGGCCTACTATGCAGGTGGACGCAATGGAGTTCGTCAAGAAGTGTGACAAATGTCAGCGGTTCGGGAATGTTCAACGACTGCCAGCCGAAAGACTGACGACGATAGCGTCCCCATGGCCATTCGCACAGTGGGGAATTGACATCGTCGGCCCATTCCCCTTGGGCAAAGGCCAGGTAAAATTCTTACTCGTCGCTATAGATTACTTTACAAAATGGGTTGAGGCAGAGCCACTGGCAACGATCACTGAAGCAAAGATCCGGAGCTTCGTATGGAGGAACATAGTCTGCAGGTTCGGGATTCCGAGGACGATCATATCAGACAACGGACGACAGTTCGACTGCCAAGGCTTCAAGGACTTCTGCTCTGGCCTAGGCATCAAGAACCATTTCTCATCGCCAGGCCATCCTCAAGCAAACGGACAGACAGAAGTGACGAACCGGACTCTACTCAAAATCATAAAGACGAAACTGGATGATGCAAAGGGTTCTTGGCCAGACGAACTACCCAACGTCTTGTGGGCATACAGAACAACAGCGAGAACCCCGACGGGAGAGACCCCGTTTAGACTTACTTACGGAACTGAAGCAGTGATCCCGGTCGAGGTCGGAGTAACCAGCACCAGGCGGGAGATGTTCAGCGAGGAAGACAATGACGATCGTTTACGAGTCAACCTGGATTGCCTGGACGAAGTCAGAGATAAAGCCTGCAACAGAATGACGGATTACAAGAAGAAGATGACAGAGTATTACAATAAAAGGGTGAAGCTCCGACGACTCAACATCGGCGACCTCGTCCTACGTGAAGTAACTCTGGCGACCAAGAATCCAACTCAAGGGAAACTTGGCCCCACGTGGGAAGGACCGTACCGGGTTGTTCATTACTCCAGACAGGGAAGCTACCACCTTGAAACTCTGGACGGACAAAGACTCCCAAGGCCATGGAACATTGAACACCTAAAGAAGTACCATCAATAGACGTAACAATCAAATGTATTTTTTAATCAATAAAGAATCCATTCAGCTGATGTTATTCTATGAGCAGGTTTAGGCAACCGAATGTAAGTTACTGACGAAGGTAATATCCCTAGCAAGGGTGTAAGCCACAAAAAGCCAAAAAAATGGCTAAGTAACAAAATTCCGCCTTGACGGATGTAAGTTACTGACGAAGGTAATATCCCTAGCAAGGGTGTAAGCCACAAAAAGCCAAAAAAAAAATGGCTAAGTAACAAAATTCCGCCTTGACGGATGTAAGTTACTGACGAAGGTAATATCCCTAGCAAGGGTGTAAGCCACAAAAAGCCAAAAAAATGGCTAAGTAACAAATTCCGCCTTGACGGATGTAAGTTACTGACGAAGGTAATATCCCTAGCAAGGGTGTAAGCCACAAAAAGCCAAAAAAAAATGGCTAAGTAACAAAATTCCGCCTTGACGGATGTAAGTTACTGACGAAGGAAATATTCTAAACAAGGTAACAAAATTCCGCTTTGACGGATGTAAGTTATCGACGAAGGTATCATGACGAAGATATAAAAAAAAATGGCAAAATATCACGACGAAGGTAATTACTTCAAAAAACAAGTAAGTGATATTAAATTAAAAGCCTGAAATAGGCTGAGTCATCATTTTCTTTTACAACTGAAAGCCCATAAACACTGGGCCAAAAATCTTTCCTGTTGTTTACAAAATAGACAGAAGGTAAAATTGTTCAAAAATTAGATTTACATAACTGCCCAAAAAAATGAAGGGCATCCCAAAAAGAAGGAAAGAAAGAAAATTTTTCTAAGTATCAGGCTCGGGTAGAGGCATCGTCATCAGGAGCATTCTCATGGGCATCACCACCAGCAGGAACCTCTCCAGGAGCTTCAGTTTGAACAGCAGAAGAAGGAGCGGCCTCGTCAGTGGCCATCTCTTGATCCACTTCTTCTAAGTCCAAAGTGTCCATGTTTACTCCGGAAGGATGCTTGGCGAGGTATCTCCTAAGGAGCTCAAAGCCTTTGAAATACCAGCTGAATAGGACGGTCTGATACTCGTCCGTAGTCTGGAAGGCCTCTACAGACCTCGCAGCAATAGTCTTCAGACTTTCTTTAGCATTCAGAAGCTGCTCGTCCTTCTCCGAAGTCAGCTGACGCTCAACCCTCAGGTCGTTGTTCAAAACTTTGACCTTCTCCTTTAAAGAGGTGGCCGCGTCCATAGAATCAACAAGGTTCTTCTTCAGCTCCGAGTTCTCCTTCTCCAAAGCTTCCATCCTAGAGGTTAAGGATGCCACCCTTGCCTCTTGTGTAAGATGCTCAGAGGTAATGTTAATGCTTTCCCCCAGCACCTGGAAAGGAATGTGAGGACTTTTTTAAAAAAAAAAAAAAAAAAAAAATCTTTTTAAGTACAGAGAACACTCTACCTGGACGAGTCTCTGAATGTGACGAGAGGCGACGTCATTGAAAGACACACCAGAGAAGACCTTAAAGTCATCCGCCGTCAACATCTCGTGAGCCCTGTCCACGGCCAATCTCTCGTCATCCCATATTGTGGACGACCGTGGATCAGTTTTCTCCTTCCCTGATGTTCGCTGCTTCTTCGAGGCCGGAGTAGGGATCTCCTCAATGGAGGTAGCCGGAGATGCCGTCCTCGTCGGTTCAGTGACGGGGACTATGGCGTTGACGGGGACATTGGTGCTGGCAGAAGTGGTCATTCCCTTGACACGCACTGCTTTCTTCCCGATGCTGGATAAAGGCTCGTCCTTCTTATCTCTCATCTTTGCGTACATGTCCTTCTTGAACTTGGTCGTCATTTCTGCAAGAAGGGAATGGTTAGGAAAAAGTCCACATGCATAAAGGAAGTAAAGCTTGACGAGGTTAGTACTTACTTTTCTTGCCTTCAATTCCAATTGAACGAAGAACGTAAGGGGACGGATCTGGCCCGAGGTGATAAAAGGCCAAAGTATGTGGGTTGACGAGGTCGTCCCAGCTCTCTATCGTCTGGGCGTATCCAATGGCGGTCTCAACGCGCTCTTTATGCTTGCTCTTGAGCTTAGGCCGTCTCTTAACTACACACAGCAAGGTGCAAAGGGGTCAGCAACATCACACAGCAAAAAAAAAAAAAAAAAAAAAACTGAAAATGACGAATAGAAAGACTGACGCACCTAAAGCCGGGGTTCCCCACCGACGATGCAACCTTGGTACATCACCCCAATCCGCGTTGGATTGAGTCTCAAAATCGTCCCCCGACACAAAAAAAACCTGGATTTCCAGTACCTGAAGGACGAAGGCAAACCCCTGACGATCCTAGTATCCCTCGTCCAGGGAACTAACTCATAATACCCATACTCCTTGGACTCTTTCAAGCGATATAGATATGTCAGTTCGTCTATCCTGATCATATCTCCATTAGCAGCCAACCATATCTCCATACAGTTCACCACTATTCTCCACGAATTGGGCATGAGCTGCCCAGGAGCAATGCCAAAACGATCCAAAAGTTCCATCAGGAACGGATGGACGGGGAATCTAAGCCCGCAGGTAAAAGCTGACTCATAAAAACACACCTCACCCGGAAAGAAATGGCAGGCCCTATCCTCGGTACTAGGTAGACGGACACGAACCCTTGCTGGAAATTGAAACCTATCCTTAAATCTAGCCACACTATCTGCGTCCAAACCACACGCCTCCCCGAGGGCGTGAAAAGCCCCTACCTCACGAGGGGAAGAAGACGACTGAACCCCCCTCCGCTGGATCACCGTTCGACGATAACCAGTCTCAAGGTCGCTAGACCTAACTTCAGACATCGTTTCTCCCTCTCTCACAAGACCCTCGAACCAATCAACCGATTGACGAAGCAAAGGCAATAGATCAGCTAATGCAACGCCCAAACAGTACCCTCAAAAACAAAATTTCTAAATATGGGAAATTCCCCAAAGACCCCTCCTAATCGCTCAAATAGGAAGGAAATTGAGGGGCAATCTATCCTAACTTCAGAGCTACGGACCATGGAAATGCAAAAAACACAAGAGAAGATGACACTTGCTAAAAAACCCAAAAAGAACAGAAACCGAGTACGTAAGAAAGGAAAAAAGAAGAATCAGAAACCACAGCAAAACAGAAGAGAAAAGGAAAAACGCAAACAAGGGGAAAGAAAAACATACCTTAAAGCAGCGGCGAACGGCGCACCGGTCTGAAGAAGAATGGCAGAAGGAAGCTCACCAAGGGACACTCGGCAGGAGTTTTTGTTTGGGAAATGAAAAGGTACGAAGAGGAGAAGTTTTTTACCCAAAAACTAAGGCAACTGAAAAATGGCGGGAAACCCAAGGTCACAAAAATGACCCCACCAATCCACACCCAACACGTGGCAACCACGCAGAAAAAGCCATCACTGCGCAGTTAATACGGCACAGAAGCCCAACAGACACTTTTTGGCCCAGGAGACTTTCCATCTTCCACGGCCAACATGACATGTCATGCGACCATGGAATCCGGGGCAACTGATAGGAATGACGAATCCAGTGACATCGTGACAGTGAAGTCTTTCAGTGACGATGCTAGACAAGACAGACGAAGGCATGCTCGGACGAGCATATCTTATGCCCACGTCACTGACGAGGAAAACACAATACATTCATTACAGCACAATTAAGTAAGAACGGTTATAGAGCCAACTGTATAAGCCGTTGTAGCACATTAAAGTCACATTACAACCAGACCAGACGTTACGAGGAGGAGCATTAAGACCTCTATAACTACTCCAACGGCTATAAGCCATGAAGGTATGCATATAAAGCCCTCTCATTATCAAGAACAAGGTACATACACAAACACACTAAGAGAGAACTATATTTCTTGCATTCTCCAATTCCTCTGAGATTTCTTTGCATACTAACTTTGGCATCGGAGGCGTGGTGGCAGGCACCACACCGGTGACCCTTCCAGGAGGCTGCAGGTTGGCTTCATCCGACCACATTGACTGACGAGCTCACGCTCCATCACTTCATATGAAAGTACTTGAGTTACATTACCTAAAAATAAAAATAAAATATTATTAATTTTCTTGACTAGGATTGGCAGCTTGAAATCTATTCCAATTTCAAGTTTTTTGATTAATGTTTTGAATCGA